>AP025060.1:13022502-13338898 GCA_036186865.1 Eustoma russellianum
CTATCTTACTAATAAGATAAGAAGAAAGGGGCAAGCCAAAACCTACTCCTAACAAGCTTTTCATCAGACGTTGCGCGCTTCTCTTTTTCATTTTAAAATATCCCATAAATCATAAATGAAGTAGGGGCTATAACTATAAGTAGCTAGCTAGTGCGCTAGCCTTTTCCCTTACTAGTAAAGGGGCTACTAGTTGTAGCGCGCACAATGGATCCTCGTTAAGGATTGTACTCATTCCAATTACCAGACTCAAAGAGCCCGATATTGTTATTTATTATCACTACCTCCCCGTGTCAGCATTGTCCGGCCCGAGGAAACCTTTGCACGCCTCCGTTAGAGAAACCTCATTTTGTGTTGCTGAGACATGCACCTAAGGCCACGAAAGGCAACCGAAGTGAACCGAGGAGCCGAGTGATGTGCCAGCACTACTAATTGAGTGTCAGCACGTAGCTGTGCTGTCAGTAAGAAGGTAGCTGGTACACCATATGAGTCCAAAATAGAACAATACCCCTCCTACCATAATAGGATGTTACATTCAGGTCCAGAATAGAATAATACCTTATATGGGTTCAGAACAAAACATATACCCTGATATCGAGTCCAAAGAATATACCGGGATCAAACATAAAGATAAATCGTTGAATGCGGGTTTAAAAACTGTTGTAGTCTTCTTTCACAACCAAAACTTACACTTTTTAAAATGACATGACATGCACATGATGCGGAATGCGCTATGTGATAAGTTTTTGATGATTCAAACATCTTTAAGTTCGATCTATAACGGTAATATTTCATTACTTAATTATTCTGCGGAGCTGAAAATTTCAGCATCGTGTCGTAACATTTCATCTTTCTTTTTTAACACCTAAATAGGTTCATTTTACCAAGTCCCTTAAAAATTGATTCATTCAAGTTTCTCACTATTCAATCGTGAATAATACACATCGTTAGACAGACCTAAGGGTCCAATTCGGACAATTTGCACCAAATTGCCGATTCAGCCCCCTTTTTCGGTTCCTATGTTTTTATGGCCTCTTAATTGGGCTTTTTATGACTCTCATTTATTCTCAACAGCCCTTAACATCTTAATATTCCACTTTAGGCAGCCCTTATCCCTATCTTTTACCCTTTTACCCGTGCACTCATTAGGCCATGTCCCAACAATCACCGTATGGTGAACAAACAATTATCATGATTTTATTTTAGTGATTTGGAGTTCTTCCTTGAGCCGTCTATCCTCTCCTAGCGACTAGGATCTCAAGCCATCTTTGTTAGCTTCAACAAATAAGACCAAAGTTTTAGAAATACCCAAATAAATTACATAAAATGAAACACCCAAAATAGCCCCATGTAAAGATTCAGTTTATCATAAGAATCCATTTGTGACTCTTAAATCTCATCAATATGGACTCAACTCAAAATAGCCTTTCAACCTCCATTTTAAGTGAAACTTTAACATTATCATGGCTTTTAAGCCGTCCCTAAGATGTAGCAATTAGAGTCACTCTTTTCCCTAATTTATTCTAATAGGGCCGAGGGGTATGGGGGTTTCTTGCACCATCTAAAGGCCTACTCTAAATTTTCTAACAAGTGTTTGGCTCTTCAAGTTTTTCATACATCTATATAGTGACTCTTGATCATGTATTCATAGGCACAAACAAATTTATTATTCATTTCTAGACAAAATAGGAACACACTCAAAGCAGCCCCTAGTCATTTAGTAACTGAGCTCTCGGTCATTTTAACACTATTTTAGTCATTCTAATGGCTTGGTGGTGATGAGACCAACCAATCCTTTCTGTCCCTTCCCAACCATGGGTTAGAAGAGAGAAGGGCCTTTTGGTTCCTACTTTATTTCACCCATGGTAATGGTCCTTAATCTAAACACTAAACCATCTTTATACGTCCATTTACATGCATCACAACTCTTCAGGTGACCTGGGCCGAAAATTTCTGCATGGCACTTAGGGAAGATGAGCTTAATACAAACGTGATTAGAGCATTCAACATGCTAAAATCTCTTATTCATGGTCCTTCAATGTTTCAAGAAGAATAAAAGGAGACTTGCCTCTCTTGTTCAAAGTTGAAGCCTTTCACGCTTGATCCTTCTTGGAGCTTTGAGAAATCACCTTCCCCTGCTTAGAGGGTCACAGTTTCCCACAAAGAAGGAAGGTGAACGAAACCCTTTTTAAATAGAGGATAGGGAGCTTAGAAGGTTAAAGAAATCTTACCTTGATGGAGTTGGAAGGATGTTCTAAGCCTCCCAGAGTTCCTTCTTCTCTTGAGCTTGAGAATACTCCTATTGTGATGAAAGAGGATCACGGGTTTGAGGTGGTTAGGGACACACTTAGAATTGATATGAGCCTCAAGGAAATGTAAGATTGGTCCTTAAGATCTATATACATACCTTGCCAGTTTGTCTTGTAAGCTTGATTGAAATGTCTTGGCTAATTATTCTTTGTCATCGAAAGTTGGGAGCTTGGGGAGAAAGATGGTGGATAGTTGAAGAGTTAGGAGATTATTTGGAAGTTAGTTGGTGTGTTGGGAGGAATGTTGAATGCATTTGGCTTCAAATGGGGGCCGCCGATTATTGAATGAGGGGGGAGAAGCATCATCATTCCCTTTTGCATGCATGAGAGAAAAGTGGTTTAATTAAGGTGGCTAATTAAAAGTGGGAAATCTTTTGTCTCCATGAGGCTTCTAGAAGAGGCTACTTTATGAGGCCTTTGGAGGGAAAGGGCCGGCCACTCTAAGGGTGATTCGGTCACTTTTCCTTCCCTTAGGTTGCCCTAATGGGTATTTATTTTGTATCAATACCATTTCTTCTATAATATTTTAGAAAGGGTTATTCAATAATTAAAATTTTAAAATATGCACAACATAATTTCTTATTGTTACTAAAGTTACCGTTTATCGTCATTTCATACTTTATACTATAGGGTAAATTAAAGTCATACTTGGGATGGTCACGACATCCTCCTCTCCTTATAAAAAGTTTCGTCCTCGAAAGTTGACGTACCTTCTTGGAATAGTTGTGGATGTTGCTCCCGCATACGTTGCTCTGGCTCCCATGTAGCTTCTTGTTCCGTGTGGTTACTCCATTGTACTTTTACGAAGGGGATGGAGAGTCTTCTCAGAACCTAGTCCTTACTGTCTACAATCTTAATCGGCACTTCGGTGTAGGTAGCGTCTTCCTGAACCTTCAGAGGCTGCTCACTCAGGATATGGCTTGGGTCGTGGACGTATTGTTCAAGTTGCAACACATGAAAGACACCGTGCAACAGTGACAAGGTGGGAGGTAATGCTAGTCGATACGCCACTTCTCTCACTCTTTCTAATATTTCATAGTGTCCAACAAATCTTGGGCTTAGCTCCCCTTTTATGCCAAATCTCATCACCCTCTTAGTGGGAGACAAATTCAAATATACTTTTTCTCCCTCTTGAAATTCAATCGGGCGTCTCCTGATGTTGGCCTATACATTGCTTCGGTCCTATGTTGTCTTTGGTCGCTCTCTGATGATCATTACCTTTTCTAGCGTTTGCTCCACTAGATGCACTCCAGTCAAGACTCTCTCTCCAATTTTATCCCAATATAACGGTGACCGACATTTGCGACCATACAATGCTTCGAATGGAGCCATTCCAATCGACCGATTATAGCTATTATTGTAACAGAATTCAATTAGATTTACGTTTCTATCCCAGCTACCTTTAATGTTTAAGGCACAAGTGCAAAGCATGTCTTCAAGAGTCTAGATGGTTCTTTCTGATTGTCTATCTAGGGGTTGTAAGCCATGCTCATCCAGATCTCGGTCCCCAAGGCTTGCTGAAAAGCAGTCCAAAATCTCGATGTGAATTGGGAGTCTCGGTTGCAGACTATACTCATCGGTACGTCATGCAGACTAACTATCTCGCCGTATACATCATTGCTAACTTCTCCATGGATGCACTAACAGACATGGGAAAAAAGTGAATAGTCTTCGTAAGGCGGTCGACTATTACCCATATGGTATCATTGCCGCTTCTGGTCATAGGAAGGCTGGTGACGAAGTCCATGGTCACTTGGTCTCGTCTCCACTTAGGGACCACAAAAGGCTGCAGAAGGCGGGCGGACCGTTGATGTTTAGCCTTGACTTGCTGTCATGTAAAGCACCTCTCTACGTATTCTGCTATCTGGCGCTTCATTCCTGCCCACCAAAAATATTTATTCAAATATTGGTACATTTTGTTTGCTCTTGGATGGATGGATAGTCGAGAGTGTAGGATCTGCAAGGCACCACTAGAAGGGGGGTTGAATAGTGGGTGTGGAAAATGTGGTTTTTAAAATAGTTTTAAACCAAAAAACCTAACTTCTGAAAATAGTTTCTGCTTTCAGGACTAGTTTTAAAACGTTTTGAAAACTAGGTTGCAGGTCTTCAAAAATTCTGAAATTTGGAGAGAACTTAGCCTCAGATGTTTTGAGTATCTCCTAAAAATTTCTGATCCAAATTCAACCTCTAACCACTTGAAAAATCGTTGGTGGTCAGATTGCGCAAATCTGCCAGAAACGGTAGTCTGATTTGAAAAATTTATTCCTATTTGTACTTAACTCCAAATGCTCTTAAAATTTAAAGTCTAACCCCTTATTAGTTTTATTTAAATTGGTTGAAACAGTTTTGAAAAATTCTTTTGGGAAGTTAGTCAATTACGATCAAAGTCTCAACATTTGCAAGCCTGAAAATCAGACTGCACTAGTCTCAGAACTTTGGACGTTTGGACGACTTATACTTGTCTAAAAGGGTTAAAACTTGCGCCAAAAGAACCTTGAGATGTGTGGCTATGATTCTGGAAAGTTTCGTAATTTTTGAAATTCGTTTACTATTTTTACAAACGTGATCGAAAACAATAAATAGTGCTGAAACTGAAATTAAGTGCTGAAAGTAAATGATACCAAAAATTTTATACTGGTTCGGTTATAAACAACCTACTCCAATCTTCGAGGACACCTTCCTCGGTTATCAGTAAACACACAAAACCATGATGGAGTTACACACCAACTCCAACCCTTTACAAACCTTGTATAATAATACAATGATCACGAACACCACCACCTTGCAAGTCCAAGATTGATCACACCTTGATCAATCTTTTACAATGATGAAGAATATGTGGTGGACTATAAGAAGCCTATTCAAGTATATGAATATAAGTACAATAGGCTTTTGAGAGAAGAAAGAAAGAAAGTTAGAAGGAAGAAGATCAAGAACGTTTTTAGCACATCACTTTGCAAGACTTGTCTTCTTTTTGTTTGCTCTTCTTTTCTCTCTTTTAATCACATTGTCCGCCACATATGGCATGTCTTCCTTCTTGAAAATTATCTTTTAAGTCCTTGAAAGAGTGTATGCATCATTGTGACATGTCTTTACTTACTTGGCATCTCCTGATTGGATGATCATTAAGCTCTTGCTTACTTGGCACTCATTGATTGGTTGGATGTTGTCATCACTTGATGACTAGAAAAATCTGATAATAACACTTAAAACATTTGCCAAAATAATCATAAAATAGTTACCATAATTCACAAGATCATCACACAAAATTAACTCGGAAAATAACTCCAAATTGCTACATTAAAATCGGCCATTACACACTTTTGCACATGCTGAAATTTCAGCATGTGTAACACTTGCATTTCATTCAAAATATTGCCAAGTTTACTTTGATTTAATCCAAGAAATCAATCACCATTTAGTACACAATATTTTCATCAATTTTGGAATAAAAGTTGGTCACCAATAGTGACTAAATTTCGGTCACTATACATTACACACATGCTGAAATTTTCAGCATGTCTGATATTTGAAAATATCACTTTTTTTTAAAGGGTTGCCCCTTAGGAGGTATCCCGGCATTAGCCATACTAAATCCCTTAACTCAAGAAGTAAAATAAACTTCATTTAGTGATAAAATTCGGCCATCCTTAAACACATATGCTGAAATTTTCAGCATGTGTCACAAATGTGACAAGATTTGAAATGTTACCTTTTGTAGTTCCTTTCTTTATGTCACCAACACTGCATGCTTCATTCTTAGTCAATCAAGATGCCAAAAAGGCTCCACATATGTCCAACATGGATGTTATAGGCGTTTGAAATGACTTGTGCATGTGCTGAATTTTATTTTTGCAAACTTTGTAAAATAGTGCACATTTAATCATACACACATGGTATATTCCGATCAGCCCTTGATTGAATTTTCTAGAACACTTTGAGATGTATGAAACATGTAAAAAGTGTCTAGATACATGTTATATGCCATGCCAAAAATGTTCCATGTGTTGTGTACGTAGAAAACCGAATTTTCGACGTTTATCGATTACCCGATTTTTCTCTAATTAAATTCCAACTTTTTCCACATGTTATATATATTATGTTACACATAATATACATAAATTAAACTGTAATATTCGGCACTTAGCTGATCTTAAAGTGGCGCCTAAACCATGTGACAAAATTGAAATTGGAATCTCCACAATTTGGCCTTAATGTGGGGTGATTTGTGTGTGCCAACATGGAATGATTTTATGGCTGTACATATCATGTAAGCCACGAAATTTGTGGTCATTTTTGAAGTGTAGGGGCTCTCCATCTATTTATGGCAAGTACGTGACACGTTGGCGAAGTTTCAGTATTCGCCCGATACGACAATTTTCGGTTTAGAACCTTTTAACGTGTCGTAATAAATTTGTCATCACCATGACTTATATCATATGCTATAAGACCTGAATATACTCATAAATATGATTTAAATATAGTGGTGTGATGTTAACGTACATACGTAAAATATATAACGTGTCGGTAGTACGTTGGAATAAATGTGTATGTGCCTTTTTAAAAAAATCTGAAATCTGAATATATATATATATATATATTTTTAAACAAAAGTTTTATTATAAGAAAGCCTCACTTTTGGCGGAAGAAAACCATATTACAGTGTCAAAGTATGCGAATAAATGAAACAACGAACTTAGTAGGACATATCTCCAGTCGTATATGATATGCCGCATTAAAACCTTGTCAAGAAAAACCACCCTTGTGGATAAAACCTTGGCGGAGGAAAAAGCGTACATATTTATACGGCTGTCGCTGATATGAAAAGAATGTAATATTGTGTACAAAAAGATGATTGTTGCAGACGGTTGTGTGAGCCGTATGGGTCTGAAGGCGTTGCAAGTGTCGCTGCTTGGTCTTGGCGTTTCCATGAAGAACCAAATCTCAGAAGATGTCCATGGAGAAACGAAGTCAATGACAGTGATTAACATAACAATCGAAAGCAGGAAAGACAAGCACATATCGAAGCCGCCTTGGCAGATATGGTGCCAAGGCGACAAAGGGAGATGATGGGCCAGGTCGGTCTCAGTTGTGGGGCCCTCAAATGCAGGATGAATGTGCACCGCGTCCGTGATAAGCCTCGCCCCCATGATATGTAATTTAATCTCGCGATAATGGAGAGAGTATATCAAATCAACAAAAATGTGAAAAATAATAATCAGAAGTAGAATGTCGAAATGCATACCCAAGTCGCCTTGACCAATGAGCCAAGGCGACAGTGGTAAAGTTCCAGCACCACGAAATCTGAATTTCTTCGCCATGTGATTAATGCTTGTAGAGCATATGATCCAGCAACACAGTCCTCCAATGACCGATGAGAAAATATGGATGTGACATGATAACCAAGTTGCTCCAATGAAAAAACGAGGTATGTTATGTATGTGAAATAAACTGCACAAATTGTAGATAAATGGATAGTCAACCATACCGTGCCTGCCTGCATCCCAAAGGGTACAGGCAGTAAATCTGAAACAGCGTCAATCCATATGGAAGACCGGATAGTGTCAAGGCACCCGCAAGTGAGCAGAAGTGAGATCCGAAGAGACTGCCGCACATACCAGTGATGGCAGATTATTCGAAGTATAATGTTGAGTACTTGGGTATAACATTGCATGCTGTGCTAAATAATGCGTCGCCATGTTTGCCTCACGATAAATGTGATTGTATCTAAGACGATGAAGATGAACCATCGAGTGAAGCTGTCGAAGTCTGAATATATATATATATATATATATATATATATATATATATATATATATATATTTGCGTGTGATATATGTGTGGAGAGGAGAGGGAGAACTTTCCTTTCTTCAGCTTGTTGCCTTTGTGCCTTTTCCAAATATTGCTTCCTTTAATGAACTACTTAGTTTAATTAACTAAGTACTTCACTTAATGAACTAGCTGTAGAGATAAAGGGGTTTGAGTGATTTCAAAATACATGATTTAAATGTGCATGACATATTGCATAAAACTTGCCTTATATAGTTCATATATAATGTTGCCATACTAACGAGCCATGAAGCTTTAAAACTTACATCAAACGGCAAACATTTGTTGTGTTTGAACTATTTTCAGGTGCCACCATTAATGAACTAAACTAGTTCATTAAGTGAAGTACTTAGTTAATTAAACTAAGTAGTTCATTAAAGGAAGCAACATTTGGACAAGGCACAAAGGCAACAAGATTAAGAAAGGAAAGTCTCCTCCTCCTCCTCTCATCATATATACATGCATATATATACATAAAATATATATATTTTCAGATTTTTTGAAAAAGGCACATACACACATATTCCAACGTACTACCGACACGTTATATATTTTACGTATGTACGTTAACGTCACACCACCATACTTAACTCATATTTATGAGTATATTCAGGTCTTATATCATATGATATAAGTCATGGTGATGACAGATTAAATACGGCACGTTAAAAGGTTCTAAACCAAAAAATTGTCGTATCAGGCGAATACCAAAACTTTGCCAACGTGTCACGCACTTGCCATAAATAGTTGGCCAGCCCCTACACCTAAAAAATCTTTATAATTTTCGTGGGTATGATGATAATTCCAGCCACAAAATCATTCCATGTTGGCACACACAAATCACCCCAGATTAAGGCCAAATTGTTGAGATTCCAATTTCAATTTTGTCCCATGTTAATGGCGCCACTTTAAGACCAGCCAAGTGCTGAATATTAAAGTTTATATTATGTATATTATGTGTAACATAATATATATAACATGTGCAAAAAGTTGGAATTTAATTAGAGAAAAATCGGGTAATCGATAAACATCGAAAATTCGGTTTTCTACGTACACAACACATGGAACGTGTTTGGCACATCATACGACACGTATCTAGACACTTTTTACATATGTCGTACATCTCAAAGTGTTTTAGAAAATTAAATTAAGGGCTGATTGGAATATACCATGTGTGTATTATTAAATGTGCACTATTTTACAAAGTTTGCAAAAAAAAAATTCAGCACATGCATACATATCATACACGCCTGTTCCAGCTGAAATGGAGCATATGTGGAGCCTTGTTGGCATATTGATTGGTCAAGAATCAATCATAAAATGTTGGTGATTTAAAGAAAGTAGCTACAAAAGGTAATGTTTCAAATTTTATATCATTTGAAACACATGTTGAAAATTTCAGCATGTGTATTAAGAGCTGGCCGATTTTCACCATTGATGAGCCTATATTTTGTGTCTTGAAACATGGAATTTAATTGGAAGACAAATTGGAATTAAGTTGAATAAGATATGAAATTAAATTTGTGATATCTTGAATATCACACATGCTGAAAAATTTCAGCATGTGCATGAATGTATCTTGGCCGAATTTTGGCCTATGTGATGTACAAGTTTATTGCCAAAATTGATGAGAATATTGTCTACTAATTGGTGATTTATTTTTAAGAGAAAAGTCAAAGAAAGTTTGGCAACAATTTGAATTAAAGCACCATGTATCACATGTTGAAATTTCAGCATGTCAAGTTCCTTAATGGCCAATTTTTACACCCTTATTGGAGAAATATTGTCTTGCTTAATTTATGTGATGATCTTAGAAGTTATGGTAATTGTTTTATGATGATTTTGGCACATGTTTTTAATGTAATTCTCAGATTTTCCTAGTCATCAAAAGACGACAACATTCAATCAATCAATGAGTGCCAAGTAAGCAAAAGTTAAATCATCATCCAATGAGGAGGTGCCAAGTAAGCAAGATCATGTCACAATGATGCCATATATTCTCCCAAGGACTTATAAGATAATTTTCAAGAAGAGAGGGACATCAAGGGGGCGGCCAAGGTGCTTAAAAAGGAAAGGAAGAAGAGCAAAACAAAAAAAAGAACAAGCATTACAATCTTGAAGCATCAAAAACGTTCTAGCCTTCTTCTTCTACACCTTCTTTCTTTCTTCTCCTAAAGCCAATTGTACTTACTTTCATATTCTTGAATAGGCTTATCCTAGACCACAACACATTCTTTATCTTTGTAAAAGATTGATCAAGGTGTGATCAATCTTCAATCTTGCAAGGTGGTGGTGTTCGTGCGTATTGTATTCATCATCCAAGGTTTGTAAAGGGTTGGAGTTGGTGTGTAACTCCATAAACCCTGTGGTAAGATGTATTTGTGTTGTGTGATTAGTGTGAACCATTGAAGGTGTTCCTCGAAGACTGGAGTAGGTTGTTTATAACCGAACCAGTATAAAATTCTTGGTGTCATTTACTTTCAGCACTTATATTCTGTTTCAGCACTGAATATCCTTTTTGAATACGTTCGTAAAAATAGTAAAAGTTTTTCAAAAATTACGAAACTTTCCCGAATAATAGCCACACGTCTTAAGGTTAATTTGGCACAAGTTTCAACCCTTTTGTATAAGTATAAGTCAATCAAACGTCTAAAGTTCTGAGACTAGTGCAGTCTAATTTTCATGCTTGCAAAGGTTGAGACTTTGAGTGTATTTGACTAACTTCCCGAAAGAATTTTTCAAAAATGTTTCAACTCATTTAAATATAACATATAAGGGGTTAGTGGTTAAAATTTTAGAGCATTTGGAGTTACGTAAAAATAGGAATAAAGTTTTCAAAACAGTCTACCGTTTCTGGCAGATTCGCGCAATCTGGCCACCAACCATTTTTGAAGGGGTTAAAGGTTGAATTTAAATCTGAAATTTTTAGGAGGCACTCATAACATCTGAGGCTAAGTTCTCTCAAAATTTCAGAATTTTTGAAGACCTACAACCTGGTTTTAAAAACGTTTTAAAAAAGGTCCTGAAAACAGAAACTGTTTTCAGAAGTTGATTTCTTGAGTCAAAACAATTTTAAAAACCACACTTTCCGCACCAACTATTCAAACCCCCCCTTCTAGTGGTGCATTGCAGATCATACACTAGCTTAGTTCATTAATGGTGGCACCTGAAAATAGTTCAAACACAACAAATGTTTGCCGTTTGATGTAAGCTTTAAAGCTTCATGTCTCGTTAGTACGACAACATTATGTATGAACTATATAAGGCAAATTTTATGCAACAACGTGTCATGTCATAAAATATGTCATGCATTTATTTGTAACATGTTATTTAAATCATACATTTTGAAATCACTCAAACCCCTTTTTCTCAACAGAGAGGTGTGAGCTTCTTTTAGCACTTCACTGATAAGGGCCTCATTATTGGATACACAAAGCCTCTCTCGAAACCAGAGGCTTCCATCATCTCGAATCTGAAAATCATCCTTTGGCTTTTCTTTCAACCCACTTATAATCTTCACCATTGCATAGTCGGTCTTGTAGTGCCCCGCACCCGGACCTCGTCCGAATATGGTGCACCTGTCGTATTTCACTAAGGAGAGTACAAAGCGTCATGCATAACATGCAAAAATCCATAACTTAAGCCATGGACTTCCATGTTAACATTTAACATGGTAGCAAAATTTCGGCACAATTAAAACTTTTTAAATAAACATGCATTCGACATAATAAGTCCCCGAAAGCAATAGTCCCACAAATGACATAACCGAAATCCAAAAGAGTTCAACATTGTTCATAATACAAACATCATGGCCGCACAAAAGTCCTTAATCATAGCCTCCTTCTGACTTCCTCGCCTATGGGTATGGCACTCTCGGCTCATCCTCGATCCACTCAATCTTAGCATTAACTGGCTCTGGTGAAAAATAAAGGTGTGAGTGATAAAAATCACCCAGCAAGAATACAATAAACCACCATGAAATAAATAAAAAATTATAACATGAATGTAAAACCCCAATAATCTTAATATTCATCATACCTGACCATAGATCCATAATCTATCGTGCGCATGGAGTATGCATGATGCAATGCATGATGTCATGTCATAGTAAAAATCATCGTCGTGTGGTCTCATAACATATTCATAAAGAAAACAGAGTGTCAGATCAATTAACCCGGATCTGAGCGGGTCCAGAACATATATCAAATCAATTAACCCCGGATCTGAACGGGTTCAGAACATATCATCAGACTAATTAACCCCGGGTCTGGGACGAGTCCAGAACATGTCATCGGACCAATTAACCCCGGGTCCGAACGGGTCCAGAACATGTATCAGATCAATTAACCCCGGATCTGAATGGGTCCAAAACATATCATCAGACCAATTAACCCTGGGTCTGGAGTCGGGTTAGTCGCATGCTTGGCCGGCAAGGGAATCATAAATCCTTCTTTAAAACATGGGACCATAAAAACTTTCATGCATACGAAAATCATACTTTACTTGGAAAGACTTGCTTGCATACGGAAAATTCATAAAAATCAGATTCATGTTGTATATGATCATGCATGATACATGAAGTGATATGCAATGCAAGTCATGACATGAATAATCGTAAGCATTCCTTATAACATGTCAACAAGCATGGTTTCAAAAACTAAAAATTTCCAGATTTTTACTTCATGTTCATGGGCGGCTAAATAAAACAAACATGCCAATTTTCATAATCTTTTGTCCTATATGTTTTTAGTGGGGTCTTATTTACATGTCTTAAAATTTTCGTAACTTCCTAAGATGAATAAAGCCCTTAAATCATTAAATCATTATCAAGTGTACTTGCTAAATTCTGCGGTGTATTAACCATTATTACCTTAGTTTTCTGAGACCTTAAAATCTTAATCATTTGGATCACAACCTGGAAAACATAGTAAAATCCCTAAGGACCAACATTCACGAGCCCAAACCGTGTATATAGGTCCAAATCCATAAAAATTAGGCCTCTTAACTTATTCCCCTATTCTGTCCAATTTTCCAGCTTTGGTACATTAACTTTAAATCCACAATTACCCATCCAAACGATAATACTAAGTTGATTAATTTACATGGTCATGCTCCTCTATGTCTTAGGTGATTAACATAAAATTTCCAGAACAATCTAATAACTTTAAAGGGTTAATTTAATTATTTTCCGAAATGGGTCACATGCTGTTACTGGACTGACCAATTTTACTAAAAATTCTATTGTGGCAAAACCATAATTCCTTTTCCCAAAATTCCAACTTAAAGACGTCATAAATATACCTAACTAGCATCCTACCAAAGTTTAGCCCATTTTCATATTTCTAAGGTCCATTTTTGGGTCAAGCAACACATTACTCATTTCTGCCCTGTTCCAGTGATTTCAGCTGGAGCAGTTTTACCAATTAATTACTTAAAAATAATCCATAACCTATTTTACCAAAAATCCAACTCTCATACTTGCTACACACATAAGGTTTTCACCATACCAAAAATCAGCTTAATTTCACATTTCCATGACCCATTTTTAGGCCATACAAATCGTTATATAATTCTGTCCAGTTCCAGAAATTTCAGCTTGATCAGTTTCACCAAATATTTTATTAACATAATCCACCACTTATTTAACCAAAAACCAACTCTCATGCTTTCTACACCCATAGGGATATCATCATGCCAAAAATCAAATTGTTTGCACTTTAGTAAGGTCCATTTTGAGGTCACACAACACACTGCTCCATTCTGTCCAGGTCCAGTAGTTTTGTGTTTTGTCATCTTTTCATGACTAGTGACGACTAACTATCTTGCGCTTATGAAATAACTTGTTAGACACCACATACACCTTTTTCCTTCATACTCAGCCGTGCATGTACCAAGATAACCAATTTTACATTTAAATTTACACAACCATACTCGTATAGTAACTCATCTAATATGCAAATTCCACACATCTTAGTGTTCACAAAATATGCTCTTTCTTGGATTTCAAACTCACCATCACATTCACCTCTTTGGCCGAAAGTTATGAGGTTCCATACACAACATTTATTTAGACATGCAACACATTCACATGCTAGTTCATTTTTAATCCTACCAAGTAACCTTGTGAATTTACAACTAACACTTGCATGTCATCTCGATGCTTCTTAAGTTTCATCCAAGAGCTATTCTTGTCTAGAGTCACTTGATTGAACCTTACTTCATCCTAAAACAACCTCATATCACATTGAATGTAGAAAAGATTTCGTCTTTGAAGGAATTAACCACATGCAAGACATTGTTCTTAAGGTTTCACTAAGGTACAACCTTAAAACTTAGCATATTCAACTAAAGTTCATATCTTAGAAACATATAGTCATTCAAGTCGCTAATTCTTCAAATAAATCATGAAAGTCTAGTGTATACTTGCCTCTTCAAGCTAAAGCTCTTTTATTAGCTTGGATATTGGATGAGTTGAGTTGAGATCTTCCTCCTCCTTCCCCCTTGAGCATACGGTTGGTTTGAAGGAATGAGGGAAGAATGTTAGTCATCATTCTTTGATGAAAATAGAATTATTTTGAGGTTGATCTTCTTACCAAAGTGGGACTTTGAATGGAGATTCAAGTATCAATGGTGATCAAAGGATTGCACCACCTAAAAGAGTTTAATGTCTTGCACCTATTGACCATGAAGGTCACGGTTTGGGGTAGAGAAAAAGGAACTCATGTGAGCTTCATTCCTCATACAAATAAGAATCCACTTAAGGAGGTTGGAACAAAACTTACCTAGATGTTTCTTCAGTCTTGAAGATGAGACTTGAGTTGGACTCCTAGCTCTAAGATAAAGGGGCTGAAAGTTGTGTATGTGGAGGGATATGGAAAAACTTGCTAAGTGTTGGCTTGGGTTGAATGCTTATTGAGGAGGTTCAAGATGGATGAAAGGAGATGTCTTGCAAGATTTAAAAACCTAGGGGGTAAGGGGAATGGGCAGCCGGTGCATGGGGGGAGGGAAAAAAGAGAACCTAGGCTTGTAGCTTCAAGCTTTTTCTTCCATGCTAGCCTTCTTTTCTTATTTTATTGTTTCTTTTTGCATGTCTTCTTTATTTATTGTATAATTGCATTTTTATTAGATAAATCAAATGCTAGAAACATGGAGAGGATTCTAGATCCCTCCGTTCCCCTTGGCCGAAATCTTGGGGGTCTTGGGGGTAGTTTTGTCTTATCACATTTATCATATCCCATACTTATATAATTTATAATGTTATTTATTTTATTTAATTATGATTTTAATCTTGCTTGTGAGTATCATTTATGTTTGCGTTCTTATAAAAACAGATTTATCTAAGGTTGCTCAAGGCCTTTGGCCGAATTTACAAGGTGTATTACACACCTTGTGACGTTCGCTTGTATAACTGTTTAGTGTCCGTCCTAAATGAACTTAAAGGACTTAAGTGAAGAAGCGCTAATTTGACTTAAGTAGAATGCACGTGGAGGAATCATTGTTTTCATTACGTCACTTAGTCATGATTTCGAGTACATTGTAATGATTCTGTCGATGAAAGAAGGGGTGATAACTAGCGTGGCTAGGACATTGGCAACGAAATCCACAACATCCAGGCTAAATTCCTCCATTTCGCGTTCCAACAGGGACTGAAGAGGGTGACTTGACTCCGGCCGAGAGCATCTGTCACCTTGTTTGCCTTCTCTGGGTGGTACTAGATGGTAAGATAATAATCTTTCATTAATTCCAACCACCGCTGTTGTTGCATGTTCAGTTCCTTTAGCGTGAATAGGTATTATCAGCTCTTATGGTCTGTGTAAATTTTGCGTTTTTCGCCATATAAGTAGTGCGTACAGATCTTTAAGGCGAAGACAACAGCTGCCTGTTCCAAGTCATGAACAGGGTAATTTTGCTCATACGGCTTTAACTGTCGTGAAGCATACGCGATTAGTTGATCTCTCTGCATCAGTATACATCCCAGACCATTCTTCGATGCATCACCGAATACAACATATCCTTCACCAGAAATAGGTTGCGCCTGGACTGGGGCGGTAGTCAGTTTACTGTTCTTCTGGGTCAACCTTGTGAGTGGGACTGCTATCCGCGAGAATCCTTCAACAAACTTTCGATAGCAGCCGGCAATGCCAAGGAAACTTTTGACTTCCGTGACGTTAGTTGGTCTCAACCATTCAGTTATCGCTTTAACTTTTCTCAGATCAACTGAGATACCTTCTTCAGAAATTACGTGCCCCAGAAACGTTACGTTGTGCCGCCAGAATTCACATTTGCTAAATTTTGCGTAAAGCTTCTTCTCACGCAGTATGCTCAATGTCGTCCATAAATGTTTGGTGTGCGCTTCCTCGTCTGGTCAGTAGATCAGAATATCATTAATAAATAGTAGTAAGAATTTGTCCAGTTGTTCTTGGAAGACTGTGTTGATTAGGTCCATAAACGCAGTTGGGGCGTTTGTCAGGCCGAAGGGCATAACAAGGAACTCGTAGTGTCCATAAAGAGTCTTGAATGTGGCCTTAGGCGCATGTGCGTCTTTAATCTCCATCTGATAGTAACCTGAGAAACGCTCGATAAGATGAGCTTTTTCTCGATCAACTCTTTCAGTTGCTCTATTAGTTCCTTCAATTCTGCGGGTGCTATCCGGTATGGCGCTTTTGATATGGGTTTAGCACCAGAAATCAGGTTTATTTCAAACTCCACCTCGCGATTTGGCGGTAGCCCGGGCGGATCATCTAGGAAAACATTAAGGAATGCTTGGACTACCGAGACTTGTTCTAGGGAGATAACATCTTGTTCTGCACTTAGGGCATATACCAGAAACCCATCATTACCTTTCTTTAATGCCCGGTATGCTCGAACAGCAGTCATGTAAATACTCTTCAGGGTCTTCCTCAGCTTGGTGTTACCTTGATAAGAAATTTCCTCTCGAGTGGGGTCATTCATTGTCACACACCTTTCTCGATAATCAATATGTGCATGGCTTTTGAACAGCCAGTCCATACCAAGGATAACATCGAAGTCTTTCATCGGAATGAGAACCAGAGTAGCTTCAAATTGCTGCCCTTCCAGTTCCATTGCGCAGTTCTTATATAGACAGTGGAACACAAGCACCTGGTCACCAGCTCCCTGAACCTGATATGGAGACTCCAGCCGGGAAGGGAAACTACTCAGGTTCTTGGTGAACTTCTTGGAGACAAAAGAGTGGCTTGCGCCACTATCAAACAGGACTTTCGCGGGTACTTGACAGACTAGGATTGCTCCTAGGGTATTCATGCATTAGATAATTATCATAAGGCATAAAGATTAACTTAAAATGTTGGTATTAATCGTATATGTCACAACGTCTGGCACTTCTTCAACCTTCGCATCGGTCATCGCATGCACTCTTGCATTTGCACAGGGAAGGTTCTTTTGCTGTGGTGGTAGTTGCTGGACCCTTTTCTCCGTGCAATATTTCACCATATGGCTTGTCTTTCCGCAGCCCAAGAAACCTCTGGTCTTCCATCAGCACTCGCCCAGGTGAGGTTTCTGACAATTGGGGCAGGGGTGAATCGCTGGCTGCTGAGGCTGAGGTCGGGGTTGTGGTCCTTGCTGTTTCTGCTACCCTGGTCGAGGGTTCTTCTTGGCCATCTTCATCTGCTTGCTGTACTATTCTCCATTGGACTCCCTAGGCCTCTTGCTCCTCAGTTCTTCCCCTCTCCTGATAATGTCCCTCTCAATGCGGTACCATGCATCAAGCAGATCTCCAAAATTCCTAGGATTTGTGTTGATCCACCACGTATGGATCTGGGGGTTCAGACCCCTCTCAAACTTCAACATGTTAGTTCTCTCATCATTCATTGTTGATGGCTGATATCTTCCTAGGGCCCGTGTGTCGATTTGCGTAGTCAGATATAGTCATGCCCTGCTCTTGATTCAGGGACTCAAAATCATGCATCTTTTGTAGTGTGACAAAGGGCAGAATGTAAAACTTATGAAATTCTTCGAGATTCTTCGTCTAGGATATTGGTTTTGGTAGAGGTTGCAGATTTGTCATCCACCATTGGTTCCCTTCGCCAATCAGGAATGGCATGATGTCACATTTTTGAAGAAGAAATCAGCAAATAATCGTTGACAAGATTATACCAACATATAACATCAAAATTCTCACAACTTTTCCTTATATGTTGTGATGAATTCCTCATCAAGAACACCTTCAAATTCTCTGAAAATGATAATTAAGACTTTCTAATAATATATATAAGAAGGTCTTCAAGAAATAAATAGAATGTGACATCACAACTCGTCACACATCCCGCTACTGTCGATAATATCATCAATTTAGAGAAATAATAGAAAACTACCAGTGTGTTGTCTATGGCCCCCCTTTGATAATTATTTGCAATAAGAAAGTTTGCAAATCTATCGTACCAAGCGCTTGGAGCTTTTTTCAATCCATATAAAGCTTTCTTAAGCTTGTACACATGGTGTGGATTCTTTGGATCTTCGAATCCAATGGGTTGTTTCACAAACACCTCTTCTTGGATGTATCAATTCAAGAATGTACTCTTGACATTAATTTGAAAGAGTTTTATGTTGCATAGACTTGCAATAGCAAGTAACAATCTAATTGCTTCTAGTCGTTCAACGGGTGCAAAGATTTCTTCATAATCTATTCCTTCTTGTTGATTATAACCTTGTGCGACTAGACTAGTCTTATTTCATGTGATGTTTTCTGTTCATCCATTTTATTCCTAAATACCCATTTCGTCCCCATTATAGACTTATTCTCGAGTTTATATCCTAAGTCCCATATGTTGTTCCTGGTGAATTGGTTTAACTCTTCATGCATGACATCTATCCAAGATATATCACCTAAGGCTTCCTTAACATTCTTAGGTTCTAAGTGTGAGATTAAGCTATGTCCTTCAGTTTGACTTATGTTTCTACGTGTTCTAACCCCAACACTTGGATCCCTAATGATTAATTCTTTAGGGTGTTTATGTTTGTCTTTTATAAGCCACCAATTCCTAGGTTGACTAGGTTCACCCACTTCTTGTTCAAATGTTCCATTTGTGTGAACATTATCGTATACAATTGGATCATCTTCCAAGTTAGTTGTATTATCTTCCAATCGCAAATAATTATCAAAGGGGGACTATAGGCAACATATTATTCCTAAGAAGAAAAGATAATGACCTGTTAATATTTCACATTTATGTAGATGGCATAATCTTTGGATGAGCCAACCTTACCTTAGTTAAAGACTTTGAAGAATGTATGAAGTCAAAATTTTAAATGTCAATGGTAGGAGAATTGAACTACTTCTCAGGGCTTCAAATCAAATAAACCCCTCAAGGAATCCACATTAGCCAACTCGAGTATGTCAATGATATGATTAAGAAGTTTGGATTTGAAGAGTTGAAACCAACACCTACCCCTATGAGTGTTAGCATTAAACTAGATAAGGATGAAAATGGTAAACCTTTTGATGACACACTATATAGGTCTATGATTGGATTATTGTTATACTTAACCGCGTCAAGTTCTGATATCATGTTTAGTGTGTGCATGTGTGCTAGGTTTCAATCTTGTCCTAAAGTCTCACATTACAATGCAGTGAAAAAGATATTTAGATATCTTATACACACACCTCACTTAGGACTTTGGTATGATAGAAATGCTAATTTGGAACTGTATGCTTATAGTAGTTCTGATTATGGTGGTTGCAAGTTAGATAGAAAATCCACTAGCGGTACATGTCAATTTATAGGAACCAACTTGATCTCTTGGTTTTTGAAAAAGCAAGCTAGTGTAGCACTCTCTACTACCGAAGCGGAGTATACAGCCTTAAACTTATGCACTACCCAAATACTTTGGCTTAAACAACAACTTAGTGATTTAGGCATTAAAATGAATAAGATTCCAATTTTCTGCGATATCACAAGTGCAATCAATCTTTTTTGGAATCCGATACTTCATTCTAAGGACAAACACATTGAGGTAAGATACCATTTCCTTCGAGATCATGTTAAAAATGGGGACATAACCATAGATCACGTAAGAACTGATCATCAAATAGCTGACATCTTCACGAAACCCTTTAATCAAGCCACTTTTAAAACTTTAGGGCCAAGTTAGGTATGATAACTTACGATACAATTGTATAATTCTATCTTTTGCATGATTTGCAAAATAAAGGGGGAGATAGAATAAGAACCATGATTTTAGTTGGTAAGTCATGATTTGGATTTAGAATAAGAAACATGGTTTTTAGTTGGAAAGTCATGATTTGGATTTGAAATTGGTATAAGTTTTTAGCATAGGTTAAGGAGGAGAGTATAAGTTGAGGGAGAGCACATAAGCACATGAGGACATATGTTAAAAATATGAGATTTTAAAGTTTGAAAACAATTGGTATAAAATTGGTGAAACAATTAGTAATTGGTGAGGGTTTCAAAAAAATTCATTTGTTAAATATGTGATAAAAAATTATGACATTAAAATCATGTAATTTATTTTGAAAATCATCCAAAAGGGGAAGAATGTTGAGAAATACGTTTGGATATGTTTGGATAATATTAAGGTCATGATTTTAAGTGGTGAATACTTAAAAATGTCACACATGGTGTTATAAATGATTAAAACTTGAAAAGTGCAGAAAAATGACATCGATCTCTCATGTTGTTGCACTCCGATCGATCGATGTATATCAAACCCTCACATCGATTGATCCATGTAAGGCAGAGAAAAACCAAGAACTTACTCTGAGACATCGATCTCTAAACCTAAGACACATTGATCGATCGATGTACATCAAAACCTCACTTTGATCGATCGATATAGGTCAGCGACAAGCTCTAAAACTCACTGTGAGTCATCGATCTCTGAAGCTGAAGCACTTCGATCATCGACGTCTAGGGTTTTTAGAAATATTTTTCTAATATGTGATAAAATAGTTGTTTTCATTTATACGTATTTTAGATATGTTCATCATGTTTTTATTATGTGTTTTTTATGAATTTAAATGTCTTGCGATTAATGTGCCTTAGAAGTTTCTACAACTTACCAAAAAAGGCAAAATTGGTACTTTGAGTTTTGTAGGTACATGACATTGTGAAAATATTTCAAGGACACATTCATATCTTATTTATCATCACAAATGTGTTACTATATCTATTTCTGACTATCGGGCCACTGCCAATTAAAAGGACGTTTCCGGTACACTATGTTTCTATGTTTGACTAAGTCTGAGGAGGAGCTAGATCGCTTCGAGATATGATGTTCGTAGCTTTGTCCTACACTTTGTACAAGGAATATCTTGAGTATATTATTATCTTTTTTCTGAAGCTCATTTATGATTATCTTGAAGATTCTTTGGTGGTTTCTATTCTTTCTCTCAATTGATGATATTATCGACAGTAGCGGGATATGTGATGAGTTATGATGTCACATTTTATTTTTTCTTGAAGACCTTCTTATATATGTTATTGGGAAGTCTTAATCATCATTTTTTAGAGAATTTGAAGGTGTTCTTGATGAGGAATGCAGCACAACATGTAAGGAGATGTTGTGGGAATTTCGATGTTATATGTTGATATAATCTTGTCAACTATTATTTGTTGATTTTTTCTTCAAAAATGTGAGTTGATATACATATATACAGCCTCAAAAACGTGTATATACAGGTGGAAATGATGGTGCACTCGTTTTATGACTTGGTGACAAGTGGACCAACAAAAAAAAGCTAGTTGGCAAAATTGTCAACTTGGAAACATTTGAAATAGTAGCCAATGGCTACATGGTAGAAAAGGGCTGAATTGTTCAAAATTTTCAGCCATCTCATGCCTATTACCTTTCTAAGTAGTTGATGTTTTGTTGGTGGTATTATCCTTTGGTATTATCTTCATTTTTCAAGAAAATTGCAAGTCACTTTTGAAAACTAAAAATCGGCCATTATGTGTACAAAAGTGGACCAATTATGTTGTTTCATTTTGCCAAGTGTACAAGGTGATTATGTGGCCAACCAATGGTGTGAAGACAATTAAGCATTGATGATGAAGATGGTGACATATTGGAGATCTTATCTTCAAGGTTCATTTCACCCTATAAATAGAAGACAAAGGGGAAGAAGAAGAACACACAACTTTCAAGCAAACTTAAAGATCATTCTTGCTATTCTCTTCTTCTTGATTCTTTCTTTGTGTAGCCATGGTGTTTCATTTCTTGTTGTTGTTGAGCTACATATACACACCTTCTTTGGGTAACTTTGTAAGATCGGTTAGCCAAGTTTATAAGGCTACACCAATAGGTGATAGCAGTGTTGCAACCAAGAGTTGCATAGAGGTGTTCATCCAAGTCTTGAATAGGGCTGGTGTTTAACCCAAGGATCAAGCTTGGTTCTTTTTGTAAGTTTGTTCATACCATAGTGAAAGCCAAGGAAAGGTGTTCCTTGGGACTGTAGTAGGTCACATTGACCAAACCATCATAAATCTTTGGTGTTCTTGTCTTCTTTATACTTTTCTATTTTTCTGCCCGTCTTCACTGAAGATTTCACACAACTTCTCATGTTTTGAAGAAATAGCAAAACACTTTCAAAATTCGTTATTTTTGGTGGAGTTATACTTCAGAATGTTAGCTTTCATTTGCAACAAGAATCACTTGATTGGAGCAAAGGAAAGTTAGTCTTCTAGTCATTGCAAAATAACTGCTCCATTCTTGCTGTAATCTAACCAGTTTTGAGAAAACATGAATTCTGCTTTCATCAAGAATTGTTTAAGTTCAGGGCCTTTTGGAAACATAAACTAGACATCCTAAGGAGTGTTTTGACATAAAAATCAACCTTTTTTTTGATGAGTATTCAAAGAGAAAAATGTTTTCAAAATTCAGCAACATTATCTCCAATTCTATCCAGATTGACAATCTGAATCTTTTTACTTTTTTGAAAGGACAAATGATCTTATTTTTATCTAATTTTTTGACAGAGTCTTGTCAAGACATTTAAGTTAAATTTTGAATATTTCATAATTTTTGGAGTTGGGTACACTGAATTTTGAATTTTAGAAAAACATATACTGAATCGGAGGAAGTCTCAGATTCTGTTTTCAAAGAAGATTTTGTTAAAGGGTGGTAGTGTAATTTCAACTAACCACTATTCACCCCCCTCTAGTGGTATTTACTACAGGCGCACAGGCCAACACCAAGTGCCTAAGTCGACACAGTCAACACAGAATGATGGTAAATCCCCATAGATCACTTGCTACAAAATAAGTTTTGCTTACTTTGGAGATATATTTTCTTTGGAAGCTCTTGAGAAACATCGACTTCAACACATACACGAGCCACTGAGGGACATAATCCATCTGCCGTAGCGATATCCAGCTTGATTGGTGTATCGATAATGCACCCGATTTCAAATAAAGCGGCCTTATGATGGAAACAGAGTGGTAGACCTGGAAAGGCAATCCAAACTGGGACGCTAGGGGCACCGGCTGCAGAATCAAAGTCGACAGTCCACTTAGTGACGCACATATGACAATTGGCGATTTTCCACGTCCGGCTATAGAAACACCGGATATAATCCTGCTTGTGTGTGAAATTCAACAGGTTGTGGGATTGATCAAGAAATGTGATTCGTATATCAGGTTAGAATCTGATTAGAGCGGCAGGCCGGCCGTACCAAAAGGTACCAACGAGAGACGTTCGGTAGGGGGCAGCAAAAGCATCAATTCTCTCATCCAAAAATGAAATCATGGGAAGGTCTTTGTGTTCGGAAATGGATTTAGGAGAGATGACAAAGAAAGGAGGAGCTCTGGTGACGACGGCGGCGAAGGATTTACTGCTGCCTCCACCTCCTCCTCCTCTTACGAAGTCCTTTGTTGCGGTGGTATTGTCTTCAGCCACTGCATTTTCACAACGTGATAACGGATGATACAACTCCAGCCGTACATTTTGCATCAACCGAGATCGACTCCTTAGCCATCCTTTTTCGACACGCCTTGGTAGGCACACTTTGGCGCGGTAGGCCAATGACAACTACGATTCGTCGGGAATTTAATCTCATTGGATTTGCAGGTAACGTTTCCATTGGATTGTTGGATGATAGTCATATCTTGATGAATTTCAATAAAGATGATGATTATACACGTTTTTTTTATTGTGGTATGTGGAGAATACTGCGGTATCAAATGAGTGTCATAAAGTGGGCACCGGCTTCCAATCCTAAGTTCGAAATTCTGGTGGTACCAGTGTGGGTATCGCTCATAGGCTTACCGATACACCTTCACGATCAGAGGCCCTTGTATGAGATCGTCTGTGTTATTGGCGCCCGATCAAAGTAGATGCCGCAACTCTAAACTTTCTTTGACCGTTGGTGCCCCGAGTGTGTGTTGAAGTGGATGTTACTCAAGAACTTCCATCCAAGATTTATGTGGATTGTGGTGATTCATCCTTTTTCGAACAAGTAATTTATGAGGATTTACCATTGTATTGTCAGCAGTGTAAGAAGTTTGGCCATAAGGATGGCCAATGTGCCACCCGAAATGTTTCGGAGACGATGAAAGACATATCAAAAACCGGTGGCTCCTAAACGATGGTGGCAGCCAAAGCCTGCTTCTGCCCCTGTAGTGCTAATCATTTGAATCCTACTGCTTCTCCTCCAGCCGAAGACAATCTGCCGCCTCTCAGTCATGCACAGGATATTTCGCGGCTTGGCCAAGATGTGGAGTATCATTATCCACTTGAGGCTAATGATGATGGAGAACTTGGTCATTCCTCGGATACTGAGTTACATGCAGCAGATATCCCACCAAATCTTCCACCCGTTTCAGCAGATATAATCCGTCGAATGCACTCTTTGCCCCAGTCACCTTTAAAGGAGGTTTTTTGTTTAGACTTGAGGTGACATCAACAGATGCTGGTTTTATCCCTGTTGTTTCTCGCCAACGTCCGAGGACTCGTAATGAATTGCCACCTTTGCCTCCTTCTGCTATTCTTACCCATAGTGCTATGCGTTTGGCTCGTATGAGTGAAATTTCTCTTTCTCAATTAATATTATGACATGGAAAATTAGGGTTATATAACCCTCTTTATCACGTTTACATCATTTAGTTCACTTGCATAGTCTTAATCTTATTGCGATCACTGAGCCAAAGCACCCACTTGGGCGAATCACACGATATGGTATGGAGTTGGGTTTCAAAAAC
This sequence comes from Eustoma russellianum, assembly GCA_036186865.1. NCBI lineage: Eukaryota > Viridiplantae > Streptophyta > Magnoliopsida > Gentianales > Gentianaceae > Eustoma > Eustoma russellianum. The sequence goes on from AP025060.1 coordinate 13,047,830, forward strand.
TCATATCCTCCTTCCACTGGTATGATATGGGTTTTCTGGTGAGATTTGGTTTTCCGTCTGGTCGATTTGCATGAAAAGGGTCATTTATCTATACTCCACATAATTTATACTAATGTTGGTCAGTGATTTATGCCCGCCATTCAGTTGCTCTTCAGAGGTCCCTTTGGCAGCCTTTAAAGGAACATTCTCAGCAGACTACTCTTTTGTGGTTGGTGTGTGGTGATTTTAATACTTTTCGTTCTCTGGATGATCATCGGGGCCACTCCCATCCCACATTATCTTTTTTACAAGATTTTCATGATTGTATAGAGGATTTTGATGGATTCACCGTTTCATGTCTCATGTTATACTTGGGCAGATGGACGCATGTTAGGTCATGTGCAGCGCCGTGTAGATTGGGTCTTCATCAATTCACTATTTTAGGATGCCTTTGATGATTTGCATCTAATACACCTGCCTCGAGTTTCTTCAGATCATTATCCTCTTTTGTTGCTTTGTGATATGTTGTGGGCAGTTGGACGCCGATCCTTTAGGTGTATGGATGCTTGGTTATCTCATCCTGATTTTCATGCTCATGTTAAGGAAGCTTGGACATCATATCCTACAGTGGGTGGCATGTAATGCTTTTATAAGAAATTGTCACTTCTTAAACATGACATACAATGTTGGAATAAAAATATCTTTGGCAATATATTCAGCCGAGTGGAGCAGGCGGATGCACATGTCCAACGAGCTGAGCACACCATTCAGATTGCACCTACGGAGGCTAATCGTGCATCGTATCATCAAGCGAAAGCTGAATATATCTTCGCATCAAAGTATGAATTTGATTTCTAGAAGCAGAACGCCCATGTCCAATGGATTAATGACAGAGATGCGAACACACATTACTTTCATTCTGATGTTAAAGGCTGCCGGTGTAAGCTTCATATACACCTCCGCAAATGTCTTATGCAATACCCAAGATGACATTCAGAATGAAGCAGTCTCTTTTTATACATCCTTATTTGCTAAGGAACAAACTGGTTATTATGATCACATTCTGGAGCACATTTCTCAGTTGGTGACATCAGACGATAGTACTTTCCTTACTCGCCTTCTGCAAGCATCGGAGATTAAGGAGGTTGTCTGGCATTTAGATGCATAAAGCGCGGCAGGCCCAGATGGTGTTAATGCTAATTTCTTTCACTCATTTTGGAATATCATACACACGGATGTTGTTTTAGCGTTACAAGAATTTTCCTTGGCGTTCCCCAACCTACAATTATGGCTAGTGCGTTGATCACTTTAATTCCGAAGGTCTCAGCCTCGTACTTTCAATGACTATCGACCGATCTGTTTGGCTATTTTTATGAGTAAGATATGTACACGTATAATAGCGACTCGCCTTAATTCTTTTCTCCCGAAGTTGAACTCGCTAGAACAAACATGCTTTTTTAAAGGGTATGACATTTCTTCCCAAGTTCTGTTAGCTTGCTTAATGATACACATGATGGATCAGGGAGGTAATCAATTGTGTCACAAGTTGGATATGATGAAGGCCTTTGATCGTGTTAGTTGGGAATATTTGTAATTATTATTGCCGCGCTTTGGCTTTTCGGCCTTTTTATCCGAATTATCATTAATCATTTACAGAGTACTCGATTCTCGGTCCTTATAAATGGGGTTCCATATGGTTTCTTTCGGCCATATAGAGGGCTCAAGCAAGGTGATCCTTTATCACCGTTGCTTTTTATACTTCCTTCGGAGGGATTCAGTTGGGGATTAAAGGCTCATTTAGCGGCGGGTAGATTGCAACCATTTCGGCTGGGTCGCATGCATTTTCACATTACACACCTTGCATATGATGATGATTTATTGGTGTTTTTGCGTGGCTCTATTCGTACTTTATGTGCATTTAAGGAATTTCATGGTACGAGACAGCTTTTGGACAAAAGATAAATTATCATAAGAGCCGATTTATTCTTCATCAAACACTACACTGCTGCGTCGACAAAGAATTGAGAATATATTGCAAATGAGCTCCATTGGTTTGCCCTTTTGCTATCCCAGGTCTACCTTGCATAAAGGTATTAATCGTGCATGTTATTGCACTGCTCTTTTGCAGCATTTACATGGCTTACATAACAAATTGCTTTCACAAGCAGGATGATTGGTACTATTGCGATATGTTATCTCTTCCCTTCTATTACATATTATGGCTGCTGGTAGACTGCCACAATTGGTGATTAGAGTCATTGAGAGGAAGATGGCTCATTTTTATTGGGGACACAAACGGCATTGGGTTTCTTGGTCAACTATTCAGACGCCATTTTCTGAAGGCTGTTTGGGACTTAGGGATCTTCGTGCTCAACAAGATGCATATGGTTTTCGTATTTGGTCGTATTATCATCAAAATACTACATTATGGAGTCGATATCTTCATGCCAAGTATTGTTGTCGGGGGGGCTTCCCTTTGAGCCTTCCTAACTCTCCTATCTAGAAAATTATTTGCCGTTATCACGTATTTTTTCAATCCCACAGTCAACATGATGGTTCTCTGTTGACCTAGACACCTGCTTCTTTAGGAATCTTTTCCTTGTGCTTTGCCTATGAGGTTTGTCGGATAGCACGCCATACTATCCTCTATGAACAATTTATTTTGCGTAAGCATCATCTTCTGGTTATTAGCCATTTCCTTTTGCGCTTATATCATCAAGCTGTATCATTGGATGATTATTCACATAAGTTCTTGGTGACTATGCCTACACAGTGTCCTTTTTGTAAATAAGCATCCTCAGAGGTAGCTGACTAATTTTTACACTGTCCATGTATCCGTCCCATTTGGGTTTTTTTGAGTCTTCCTTAGATGGCATCTCCTCCACCTCCATGCGATTATGGCCTTATTTATTGGCTTAGTGGTTATGTGCTTCATCCAATACTCTTTTTGGAGTGTTGCATATTGTGATTCTGGGTATAATTATCTTCAATGTATGGCGCACTTATACATCTCTTGTCTATGGTGGTGAGTGATCTTGTTCAACAGAATCTATAATGGCGGTTATACATTTGAACATTTGTTTATGGGCCAAAGCACTTGATGGCACTAAACTTGCATCAGGATTTCGATCAGTGCAGCATTTGGGGCTTTTACCCTCACTTCGCATCAAGCGCGCTCAGGTTGTAAGATGGTTAGTTCCTCCTACTGGTCGATTGAAGCTTAATACTGATGCCGCAGTAGGAAGGCAATTTTCAGCTGGAGGTGGGATTTTACGTAATTCTTTGGGTGCATGTATTGGGCCACTCTCCTTTCGTTTGCCATTGAGCTCTCCATTTCATGCGGAAACTCAGGCTCCTTTATTTGGCCTATTGTTTTTCTTCCGGCTTATCACCACATTATTTTGGAGACAGATTGTCAGTAGTTATCTCGGGTCCTATCCCCGTCTATCCACGTGGCGGCTAACTTTCATTTACAGTTCTTACAATCATTGCTCATACAAACTCAGACTATCATTCAGCATATAGTTCGGGAGACAAACCTGGCAACTCACTATTTAGCGCAACATGGCTTGCAGACTCCTCAGACATGTTATTATACTCGGCACACTCTACCCCCTTTGGTTCGCAACTGCGTCACACTTGACGTTACTACAGGACATCTTCGTCATGCTTGACCATGTTGCCGTCTCTATTGACCTCGTCTTCCACATAGATTGGCAATACTACACATCTGCTGCCTGCATTCTGATAGATATAGGCAGGCTGGGTATGACTTTATTTTTCATGTTTTACATATTCCCTTGCTCTTGCTGGCACCCACTAATATTTTATCGCCTTATGTTTGGTTTTGCATGGACTGCGATGGACACCATTTCGGTATTCCGAGAGACACACTGATGTCATCACTTTCACTTTATAGCCAGTTCTTTCAATGTAATACAATTGCTCCAAATGGGGTAAATATGTACTCTTTTTCCTTCGTGCAAGATTTTATCCACAAGGGTGGTTTTACTTGCCAAGGTTTTAATGAGACATATCATATCCCATTTGGACACTCTCCCACCCCCTTTGGCATTAGCCGACTCTATATCTTTAATTTTCGGCCTTTCAGTAGCTTCATTTTGTTATGCTTTGAACTACTTTGTATTAATGGCATTCCTCCGCCATAAGTGAGGGGAAAATAATAAAAATAGGAGTCTCTGTGCTCCTTCATTTAAAAAAATATATAATGATCTTCATTTTCCTATTTTTCCACCGCCTCTAGCCTTCTTCTCTGCGATCGCTATCACCCTTCATCAATGCCACCGCCAGGCCAGTCGGCCTCGGCTATCCATACTTCTACGTCCGTTCTCACCAGCGATGCCCCACCGATCCTTCCTCCCCTCAACCCGAAGTCTCCTCACCAGTATAAGGGTTGTCCCTCCATTGTTTTTGAGGATGCTATGGTCACGGCTATGCTAGCTCCATATCGATACAGTGTTGTCGGATCTTTTTAGAATGGCTGCCCGAGAATGGCCACTCTACAGAAATCGATCGATTGAATCAATTCTCCTGGCAAGTTCACGCTGTCCTATTGCGATTTGAAAAGGAAGAAGACTACAACTGTTGCTTTTGCCGTAGATCCTAGAATATATTAGGGTACCACATGCAGATCACAATGTATACCTACGATTTTGATCCACAATACGATGCGCTAATTGTGCCTGTCTGGATGTTGCTACCGAGACTTCCTGTATATCTTTATAACCAATCGGCCCTCATTGCAATTGCATCAATGGTTGGCACTCCTATTCGGATGGATGTGGCAACTAAGAAACTCCTTCGCCCTTTGATCGCACGGGTATGCGTTGAACTAGATGTCTTTAAGGAGTTTCCGCCTAGACTGCATATCCAGAGTATTGATCACCATTATTTCCACCCTGTTCTGTATGACGAAGTCCCTTCATATCATGATACGTGTTGCATTTTGGGACATAAAAAGGATGATTGTGGCAAGCATGTGCTTAGCGCAACCACGAAACAAGCTGTCTAGGAGAAGCACTGGCGCTCTAAGATCATGGAAGCAGCGCTGCCTGAGCCTCAACTCAATCTGTCGCATGTAGAGGTTTGTGAAGCATCTATCTACCCTGCAATGGATACTCCGGCCCCTCCACCGTTGTTGGTTGTTGTGGATGTTGAGATAAAGGGGTTTGAGTGATTTTAAAATGCATGATTTAAATAACGTGTTACAAAGAAATGCATGACATATTTTATGACATGACACGTGTAGCATAAAACTTGCCTTATATAGTTCATATATAATGTTGGCATACTAACGAGCCATGAAGCTTTAAAGCTTACATCAAATGGTAAACATTTTTTTGTGTTTGAACTATTTTCAGGTGCCACCATTAATGAACTAAACTAGTTCATTAAGTGAAGTACTTAGTTAATTAAACTAAGTAGTTCATTAATGGAAGCAATATTTGGAAAAGGCACAAAGGCAACAAGTTGAAGAAAGGAAAGTTCTCCCTCTCCTCTCCACACATATCGCACGCATATAAACATATATATATATATATATATATATATATTCAGGATATATATATATATATATATATATATATATATATATATAAAGAAGGAGCTCCGGCGATCACGGAAGTCGCCTCGATCACGTCCTTGCTGCTTTCGCCGCCGCCGCCGCTGACTCCGATCACTCTTCAACTGCGGCCTGCCACTTTTGCGGGCTGATCAATCCGAAGCACTTGAAACCAATCACAAAAACTTCAATTAATTAATTCACAGAATACGCCTGCAAGTCATTGCAATGCCTCACGAGCCGCAACCTTCGTTTGTGGCTGTTGTTTTCGGAGCATCCTCTTCGCAAGCGATTAACATTGCACCAAAAACAGTCTCTCGCTATAAAGGTATTCCCTTAATCTCTTTTTTGGATTCGGAAATTGAAGAACTTGCTGCGCCATTCAAATACTCTTTAGTGAGTACATTTTGGGATGGTCGACCACCATTGAAGGTTATCAGAGATGTGTTTGAAAAAATTGGATTCCATCATGATCTTCGCATCACCCTCATTGACGCTACACATATTTTGTTTAATTTTCGTAATGAGGCAGATTACTTGCACTGCTTCTATCGGCGTTCATGGCATATTTCAGGATGCCATATGCGCATCACAAAATGGACAGTTGACTTTGATCCAACAGCTGATGTCCCCATTGTCCCTATATGGGTTGCTTTGCCTGGCCCCCTATTCATTTGCCTCGTCGTGAAGCATTATTTGAAATTGTACGCCCTGTTGGTACGCCAATTAAGTTGGATGTTGCTACAACCGATGGCCTGCGACCATCTGTCGCTAGAATTTGTGTTGAGGTGGATGTTTCTCAGGAACTTCCTCAGAAGATTTACCTACAGGCAAGGAGTCGATATATACTGCAGCCTATTATCTATGAAGATCTTCCTTTATTTTGCACTACCTGCCGACGTTTGGGTCATGCACCGGGGGCATGTGCTACATCGACTTCTTCTATTCCACCGCCACCCCCGCCTCCGCCATCTCGCCCAAAATCTCAGCGTTGGACACCTATCAAGAAGAAGAAAGTGACAGAGCCATCATTAGATGATCCGCCCACTACGACCTCAGCACAGGCACCTCCGACTGCCTCTGTTGAAGAGCCCGGCCTTTTACGTGAACATGATGATGAAGCTCATGCAGAAATCTTCTGTGATGCCCCAGAACCTCCACTCCCGACTCATCCATTGAATAATGAAGTTGGTCATTCGTCGGACACAGAATTACCTCCTGAGGATGCAACGGCGGAATTAAGGTCAGTACCAGATGAGATAGTTCAACGTATGCAGTTGCTTCCACAATCACCAGATGACGAGGTCTTGATATCACGCCTCCAAGAATCCCCAGAGGAGGCAGAATTTATACCAGTTGTCCCTCGTCGGAAACGCCGGGCGTGGAAGGACTTACCTCCATTGCCGCCATCTACGATTCTTACGCGGAGTGCATCGCATATTATACGGGGAAGTGCTACCACTCTTTCTCAATGAATACATTAATATGGAATATCCGAGGCTTGCGTGCCTCTTTACCTAGATTGCGACAATTAATTTCTTAACATCGTTTACATTTACTTGTTCGGATTGAACCAAAGCATGCTCCATCTAATATTAATGCGTTTGGGTTACGACTTGGCTTCACCAAATGGTATGTATCTCACTCCGAGAAAATTTGGGTCTTCTGGAATGATTCGGATTTCCGCTTACTTGCTACATGTGATCAAGAACAAGTTGTGCATTTTACTCTGCTGTTTCTTCCGCTGCGATTCCAGTTTGTTTTCTCTGCTGTCTATGCCCAGCACACGGCATCTTCACGTCACCCATTTTGGGATTCTTTATGTGCCTTTGCTGATTCCTCCACGCTTCCTTGGTTAATTGGCGAGATTTTAATACTTTTTGCGAACTGGGAGATCAACATGGCCGTTCACATCCCTCACTGACGGTTTTACAGGACTTTAATGATTGCATTGAACATTGTTCACTTATGACGCCATCTTATCAGGGATCTAGATTTACTTGGGCAGATGGTAGGGGCCTTGGTCGTGTTCTTCGCAGACTAGATTGGATATTTATTAACTCAGCATTCCAAGATGTGTTTGAGGACATGTAGTTAACACATCTTCCGAGAGTTACTTCAGATCACACGCCTTTACTCTTTAAATGTCGACTCAATGCTACTAGTGGACATAGAACGTTCCGTTTCTTGGATTCCTGGTTGCTTCATCCGGATTTTTATTCTTACATACAGAATGCATGGTCCTCATATCCTACAACAGGAGGTATGTATGGTTTTTATTCGAAATTATTTTCACTGAAAAAAGACATCCAGCGTTTGAATAAAGACATTTTTGGTAATATTTTCCAAAATCTTATACATGCGGAATCACATCTGAATCATGCTGATGCACTCTGGGAGGCTGACCCCACAGACATTACTAGACAGGCATACCACCATGCCAAGGCGGAGTACTTGCAAGCAGCTAGTTATGAGTTACATTTTTGGAAGCAGCAGGAAAGGATCAAATGGATAAATGTGGGTGATGCAAATACCCGATATTTCCACTCTATTGTCAAAGGACGACGCACCACTCTCCGAATTCAACAAATTCGTTCTACATCAGGCATTACATACGACTCCATCGGATATAATGGCCGAAGCAGTTTCTTTTTACACAGCCTTATTTGCAAGGGAGCCTACACATGATCATTTAGACATATTATCACATATACCATGCCTGATAACAGAAGATGATAATATTATGCTTACGCAATTGCCAACAGCCGCAAAAGTTAAAGAAGCAATATGGCATTTAGATCCACAGAGTGCAGCTGGGCCAGATGGATTTCATGGCAAATTTTATCAGGCGTGTTGGACAATTATTCATGCTGACGTTGTTAAAGCAGTACTGGAGTTCTTTCTTGGTGTTCCACAACCCTCAGTTATGGCTAGTGCGTTGATTACATTGATCCCAAAGACTCAGTCTCCTCAGACTTTTAGTGACTTTCTGCCATTATGCCTTACGAACTTTCTGAGTAAAGTTTGCACCAGAATTATTGCTACTCGTTTGGGCACTTTGCTTCATAAGTTGATATCTCCAGAACAGACAGGTTTCTTGCCGGGTCATGATATCTCTTCCCAAGTTCTTATGGCACGTGAGATGATACATATGCTTGACAAAGGGGGTTCTCAGCTATGCTTGAAATTGGACATGATGAAAGCATTTGACCGCGTCAGCTGGGAGTATTTGGAATTATTATTGCATCAATTTGGCTTCTCTGCTTTCTTTATTCGAATAATATTAAACCACTTGAGTGCGACAACACTATCAGTATTGATTAATGGGCAGCCCTCAACTTCTTTCAGGCCATTCAGAGGTGTAAAACAGGGTGATCCGCTTTCTCCGCTACTATTCATTTTATCTTCGGAGGGTTTTAGCAGGGGCATCAAATTTTTAGTTGATTTTAGTAAACTACAACCTTTTTGACTGGGACCCATTTACTGTCACACATTTAGCATATGCAGATGACCTCCTTATCTTCCTTCAGGGTACACAGCGTAATCTGCGCCGTTTTCGTGCTTTCTTAACCTCATATGAAAATGCATCTGGCCAGAAAATAAATTACCACAAAAGCAGTTTCATATCATCTGCAATCACTTCATCTCAGCAAGGTCGTGCATTCTAAACCATATTGGGAATGCGTAACACTGCCCTGCCATTTCGATATCTTGGATCATTCTTACACAAAGGAATACATCAGGCAAGATTTTGTACATCTCCTTTGCAGCACATTGACGACCGCATACAGGGATGGCATACACGCTTTTTATCAGCAGCTGGTCGTTTGGTACTACTTCGCTCTATGATCTCAGCTCTTCCATTACATAATTTTGCCGTTGGAGGATTACCAAAGTCAGTTATTAAGATCATAGAAAGAAAAATGGCCTCTTTTTATTGGGGTAATTGTCATCATTGGGTTTCTTGGTCCAAGCTGGCTATGCCATTTGAAGAAGGTGGACTCGGTGTTCGTGATATTACAAGTTTACAAATGGCATATCATTGTCGCATATGGTGGTCGTATCACCAACACGACAGCCTTTGGAGTAAATACATGCATGAAAAATATGGACACAGGGGAGATTTCATACCACGGCTTCCGGATTCTCTAATATGGAAACTAATTTGTCGAATTCATACTCACTGCATTGCTCAGACAGAAGGTTCGGGACAGCACCTGACATGGAAACTCTCGGCATCAGTTTAGTTCTCTCTGAAATTCACGTATAACGTTTGCCGTGTTCCGAGACCGGCACTGCTCTCTGCTAAGTTCATTTGGTACAAATATCATTGTCCGTCCATTAAATTGTTTTTGTGGCGCATCTTCCACATGGCATTACCATTTGAGGATTACATTGGTAAATATTCTGCTTTTTGGCCCACACAATGTCCATTTTGCAAACAACAGTCGGCAACAGTGGCTCATATTTTCATCTACTGCATTCAAATACTTCATGTTTGGCACTATTTTGCGATTGAATTATCTGGTCCATTGCCCATATCGTTCCACCTTCGACAGTATTTGTTATCTTGGTGGTATCGTTCCTCACTCTCAACTCTATTTGGGATCTTAAAAATCATCGTTCCTGCTATAATTGTCTACAACATATGGAGATCATATACTGCATTAGTCTATGGGGATTCTACTTCATTTGCTCCTACTACACTTCGGGCTTCAATCCATTATGACATTGAGATATGGGTAAAATCTATACAAGGCTCAAAAATTGCAGTGTCCTTGCATCTTTCATGGATCCCCAGCATCCGACCACCACGGCCCCATCTTGTTCGCTGGCAAACCCCCCCATCCGGACGGTTAAAGTTGAATATTGATGCTTCAGTTGGTAGGCATAACGCGTCCGGAGGAGCAATATTACGTGATCATTTGGGTACTTGTGTGGGGGCAATCTCTTTTCGCCTCCCATATAGTACACCATTTGCTGCAGAGACCCAGACTGCATTGTTTGGTTTGTTATATTTTTTCCTCTTTTTCACACCATTGTTCTGGAAACAGACAGTGCCCAACTTATTGCGCGGTTGAAGCAACCAAATCCTGTCTTTGGGAACTATCATCTTCGGCTATTATGGGTCATATTGCGACATCATCAACTGGATTATGTTCATGTATACCAGGAAGCAAATATGGCCGCACATTATCTTGCGCAGCATTCCATGATGTATCCTCCTACTCAATATTACTCGCGACATACACTTCCGTCACTTGTTCGCGGTGCTGTTGCTTTGGACCTCTCCTCCGCAAATTTGCAAGTCCCTTAACATTCAGGTCTTCCAAATGGATTGGCATCTTACTGCAGTCTCTGTCTGTCCCTTGGTTGGGGCAGGCAGACCGGGTATGATCTTCTTCCGCAACATCTCCATATTTTGCATAAGTTTCATACAAGGACTTATCTCAGGATTTCTTATATTCTTTGCATTGATGACTTTATGTTACATGTTTGTTTGTGCGGATGAGCGAGGTTCATGGTGGTTACATATACACTATTTGGTTCTCATCCAAGTCTTCCAAATGGATTGGCGTTTCATCTATTTCTCTGCCGGCACTTTACTTAGTGCAGGCAGGCCTGGTATGATCTTCCTTCAACTCATCTTCCACACTTCACCATGTTACATGCTTCTGCTTCACTCAGCTATTATTATTTTGGATGCATGGACGGGGACACGGATCGCATTTCTTCTCCTGGGCGCTGGCGCAATAACTGTTTGGACAAGACCTACCCATCAGGCGTGGATGATCACATGGCATTTGATCTTATTATGTTTGTGTCTCATTTGGTTTCTGAGTATTTTCATACTACATGATAGCGCATATCAACAGTCCATTTATATAATATGTACGCTTTTTCCTTCGCCAAGGTTTTATCCACAAGGGTGGTTTTACTTGGCAAGGTTTTAATACGGCATATCATATATCAAATGGTTGTTGATAATCATATACTGCTATTATCGTTATTGTTTCCTTTGTAGTAATAAGGTTTTCCTCCACCACAAGTGAGGATTTATATAATAAAATTTCCTTCAAAAAAATATACATTCAGATTTTTTGAAAAAGGCACATACACATTTATTCCAACGTACTACGGACACGTTATATATTTTACGTACGTACGTTAACGTCACACCACTATATTTAACTCATATTTATGAGTATATTCAGGGCTTATATCATATGATACAAGTCATGGTGATGACAAATTTAATACGACACGTTAAAAGGTTCTAAACCGAAAATTCTCGTATCGAGCGAATACCGAAACTTCACCAACGTGTCACGTACTTGCCATAAATAGATGGCCAGCCCCTAAACTTCAAAAATAGCCACAAAGTTTTTGGCTTACATGGTATGTGCAGCCATAAAATCATTCCATGTTGGCACACACAAATCACTCCACATTAAGACCAAGTTGTGGAGATTCCAATTTCAATTTTGTCACATGGTTTAGGCGCCACTTTAAGATCAGCCTAATTGCTGAATATTAAAGTTTAATTTATGTATATTATGTCTAACATAATATATATAACATGTGCAAAAAGTTGGAATTTAATTAGAGAAAAATCGGGTTATCGATAAACGTCGAAAATTCGGTTTCTATGTACACGACACATGGAACGCTTTTGGCATATCATATAACATGAATCTAGACACTTTCTGCATATTTGATACATCTCTAAGTGTTCTAGAAAATTCAATTAAGGGCTGGTTAGAATATACCATGTGTGTATAATTAAATGTGCACTATTTTACAAAGTTTGCAAAAATAATATTCAGCATATGCACAACCATGTCACACGCCTATAACAGCCTTGTTGGAGCATATGTGGAGCTTTGTTGACATCTTGATTGGTCAAGAATAAAGCATGCAATGTTGGTGACTTAAAGAAAGGAGCTACAAAAGGTAACATTTCAAATCTTGTCACAATTGTGACACATGCTGAAAATTCAGCATGTGTGCTAAAGGCTGGCCAATTTTCATCTCTTTAATGAGCTATATTTTGTTGTCTTGAATCCTGTGGATAATTGGGAGATAGTATGGAAGTGTTTTGAATTAATTATGAAATTAAAATTGTGATATTTTTGAATATCACACATGCTGAAAATTTCAGCATGTGTGGGAATGTATATGGCCGATTTCTAGGCCTTGTTGATGATAAATGTTTAGTCCAAAAATGATAAGAATGTCTTGCACTAAATGGTGATTGAATTCTTGGATTAAATCAATGTAAAATTGGAAATATTTTGAATAAAAGGTGAATGTTACACATGCTGAAATTTCAGCATGTGCTAGAGTCTTTATGGCCGATTTTGTCATGGCATCTCTGAGTTATTTGCCTAGCTAATTTTGTGTGATGGTCTTAAGAATTATGGTAACTATTTTATGATTATTTTGGCACATTTTTTAGTCTCATATTTGTCTATTCATCAAGTGATGACAACATCCAACCAATCAATGAGTGCCGAGTAAGCAAGAGCTTAATGATCATCCAATGAGGAGATGCCAAGTAAGCAAAGACATGTCACAATGATGCCATATACTCTTCTAAGGACTTAGAAGATAATTTTCAATAGGGGAAGAGAATCAAGGGGGGCGGCCAACTCAAGTTAAAAAGGAAGGAAGAGAGCAAAACAAAAACAAGAACAAGTCTTGCAATTTGAAAGATCAAAACGTGTTCTAGCCTTCTCTTCAACACCTTCTTTCTTTCTTCTCTCTAAGAAGCCTATTGTACTTACATTCATATACTTGAATAGACCTCATATAGTCCACCACATATTCTTTATCATTGTAAAAGATTGATCAAGGTGTGATCAATCTTGGACTTGCAAGGTGGTGGTGTTCGTGACAATTGTATTCTCATACAAGGTTTGTAAAGGGTTGTAGTTGGTGTGTAACTCCATCAACCCTGTGGTAAGGTGTTCTTTGTGTTGTGTGTTTAGTGCTAACCGAGGAAGGTGTCCTCGAAGACTGGAGTGGGTTGTTTATAACCGAACCAGTATAAAATTCTTGGTGTCATTTACTTTCAGCACTTACTTTCAGTTTCAGCACTGTTTATCGTTTCTGATCACGTTCGTAAAAATAGTAAACGAATTTCAAAAATTATGAAACTTTCCATAATCATATCCACACGTCTCAAGGTTCTTTTGGCACAAGTTTCAACCCTTTTGGACAAGTATAAGTCATCAAAACGTCCAAAGATCTGAGACTAGTGTAGTCTGATTTTCAGGCTTGCAAAGGTTGAGACTTTAATCGTATTTGACTAACTTCCCGAAAGAATTTTTCAAAACTGTTTCAACCCATTTAAATATAACTAATAAGAGATTAGTCATTAAATTTTCAGAGCATTTGGACTTAAGGACAAATAGGAATTAATTTTTCAAAACAGACTACCAGTTCTGGCAGATTTGCGCAATCTGACCGCCAAACATTTTTCAAGGGGTTAGAGGTTGAATTTTGATCTGAAATTTTTATGAGATACTCATAACATCTGAGGATAAGTTCTCTCCAAATTTCAGAATTTTTTAAGACCTGAAACCTAGTTTTCAAGACGTTTTAAAACTAGTCCTGAAAACAGAAATTGTTTTCAGAAGTTGGGTTTTTGGTTTAAAACTATTTTAATAACCACATTTTCCGCACCCACTATTCAACGCCTCCATCTAGTGGTGCCTTGCAGATCCTACAAGTGGTATCAGAGTGCAGGAACACTCACATCAAAAGGATCCAACGATCTAAGTGAGATGACAACCACTAGCTATAACACCATGCAAGAAGGAATGTCAACCATAAGGCCTCCTCTGTTCGATGGTGAGTCCTTTATTCAATGGAAATTAAGAATGAAAATTTTTCTTATGGCTATTGATATTGATCTATAGTCCATCATAGAAGACGGTCCATTTGTTCCTTCAAAGTTGTCAATTGTTGATGGTGTCACACTAGAGGTTATAAAAACGAAACAAGAATACACTAGTGATGACAAAAAGAAGTTGAGTATGAATGCTAAAGCCATGCAACTACTCTTAAATGGTCTAAGTAAAAGTGAGTCTAGTTACGTGTCTAATTGTTGTAGTGCTCAAGAGATGTGGCAAATTCTTGAAATGAAACACGAAGGCACTAGTCAAGTAAAAGAGTCCAAGATCAACATGCTTATGTCCACACTCGAGTTATTTAAATTATTGCCAAATGAATCTATCATTGATATGGATCTTCGCTTGACTAACATTTACAATTCTCTTGAGTCTCTTGGCAAAGCCTTTACTATGCAGGAAAAGGTACAAAAGGTCTTGCGAAGCCTTCCATCCGAGTGGGACCCTAAAGTAACGTCCATAGAAGAAAGCAAAGAAACTAAATCGATTAAGATGGAAGAACTAATTGGATCACTTAAGGTATATGAAAACAAACTCACTTTAAGACATTCTGAGTTTATTTCCAATAATGATAAGGCTATAGCATTTAAATCAAATGAATACGTCGTAGATGATAGTGACATAGATTCCGATGATGAGGATTTAATCACGATGGCTAAAAGATTAAGAAAAATCTTGAGAAAATCGATTAATCATAAGTCTACTTCATCTAAGGATCATAAAAATAAAAATAAAGAAATAAAGTGTCATGAATGTGGACAACCTGGACACTTGTCATATGTTTGACCAAACAAGGACAAACAAACGAATAAATACCTTGAAAGGATCGGACAAAAACTAGACTCGTCTCAGAACCTAAACAAAAGAGAAGAGCCTTCAAAGCCTCCACTTGGAGTGACACATCCGACTCTGAGACTAATGATACGGAAGAACAAAAGGCACAAGTATGCTTTACATCTAAAGCATCAAATGAGGTATCTTCCGACTCTGATTCTGATTCTGAATATTCTTATGATGATTTATTTAGTCAATATTTAGAGTTGCATAAGTTCTCAAAGACTCTTGCAAAAGAAAAGAAACGATTAATTGAAGACAAGAAGGTGTTAGAATCTTCTAACACGAACCTTTTTTCTCAATTAAACGATTCAAAAGAAGAGTCGTCATGCATCATTAATGCATTAAAATCAGAGGTCTCATCATTGACCACGCACAATAATAAAATGAAATCCGAGATTTCAAACTTGAAATCAGGGAATGCGAATTTAGAGAAAATGGTGAAGAAATTTGATACGAGAACAAACATGCTAGATCACATTATTTCTTCACAAAAGCATGATAATGATAAAACGGGTTTTCGATACATTGTAACAAATGAAGTATCCATTAAACCAACCAAGTTTGTAGTGTCTAAGAAAGTAGACACTCCAAATCCCCACATCTCGTCATACTTCTTCTTAATATCATGAGAAATACAATTTTGTACCATATAGATATGAGAAGAAACAAGTGATGCATACACGACATTCATTTCATCTATCTAGATCACACACTACGCACACTAACACAAGGACATATCAAAAACATCCTACATATAATGCGTATAAAGGAGTTCTTGGCCAAAGGCCAAACGCATTTGCACCTAATGTATATTATGTTGCGTTTTCATCACCTTTATCACCTTTTGGAAGACCTAGAAAGGTCACCCAAATTTGGGTACCAAAAGGGACATTTTCAAAGGGTTGAATAAATAACCCTTACGAACGCACATTTGATATTATAAAATGCATGATTTTTTTACATGCACTTTTGATTGTCTTTCCAAAATAAAGGGGGGGAGAATTCATGATTTAAGGGGGGAGAGAAAAAGATTAATTGCACAAATCAAGGGGGACCGACAAGATTTAAATCATGAATGTAGGTTATTTTGTAAATCATCAAAAGGGGGAGATTGTTGAGATAAAGGGGTTTGAGTGATTTCAAAATGCATGATTTAAATAACGTGTTACAAAGAAATGCATGACATATTTTATGACATGACACGTGTTGCATAAAACTTGCCTTATATAGTTCATATATAATGTTGGCGTACTAACGAGCCATGAAGCTTTAAAGCTTACATCAAATAGCAAACATTTGTTGTGTTTGAACTATTTTCAGGTGCCACCATTAATGAACTAAACTAGTTCATTAAGTGAAGTACTTAGTTAATTAAACTAAGTAGTTCATTAAAGGAAGCAATATTTGGAAAAGGCACAAAGGCAACAAGTTGAAGAAAGGAAAATTCTCCCTCTCCTCTCCACACATATCACACGCATATAAACATATATATATATATATATATATATATTTCAGATTTTTTTGAAAAAGGCACATACACATTTATTCCAACGTACTATCGACACGTTATATATTTTATGCACGTACGTTAACGTCACACCACTATATTTAACTCATATTTATGAGTATATTCAGGTCTTATATCAAATGATATAAATTATGGTGATGACAAATTTAATACGACACGTTAAAAGGTTCTAAACTGAAAATTGTCGTATCGGACGAATACCGAAACCTCGCCAACGTGTCACGTACTTGCCATAAATAGATGGCCAGCCCCTAAACTTCCAAAATAGCTACAAATTTCGTGGCTTACATGGTATGTGCAGCCATAAAATCATTTCATGTTGGCACACACAAATCACCACACATTAAGGTCAAATTATGGAGATTCCAATTTCAATTTTGTCACATAGTTTAGGTGCCACTTTAAGATCAGCCTAAGTGCTGAATATTAAAGTTTAATTTATGTATATTATGTTACATGTGCAAAAAGTTGGAATTTAATTAGAGAAAAATCAGGTAATCGATAAACGTGGAAAATTCGGTTTTCTATGTACACGACACATGGAACATTTTTGGCATATCATATAACATGTATCTAGACACTTTTTACATATTTCATACATCTCAATTGTTCTAGAAAATTCAATTAAGGGCTGATTAGAATATACCATGTGTGTATAATTAAATGTGCACTATTTTACAAAGTTTGCAAAAATAAAATTCAGCACATGCACAACCATGTCACACGCCTATAACAGCCTTGTTGGAGCATATGTGGAGCTTTGTTGACATCTTGATTGGTCAAGAATAAAGCATGCAATGTTGGAGACTTAAATAAAGGAGCTACAAAAGGTAACATTTCAAATCTTGTCACAATTGTGACACATGCTGAAAATTCAGCATGTGTGCTAAAGGCTGGCCGATTTTCATCTCTTTAATGAGCTATATTTTGTTGTCTTGAATCATGTGGATAATTGGGAGATAGCATGGAAGTATTTTGAATTAATTATGAAATTAAAATGGTGATATTTTTGAATATCACACATGCTGAAAATTTCAGCATGTGTGGGAATGTATATGGCCGATTTCTAGGCCTTGTTGATGATAAAGTTTTAGTCCAAAAATGATAAGAATGTCTTGCACTAAATGGTGATTGAATTCTTGGATTAAATCAATGTTAAATTGGCAATATTTTGAATAAAATGTGAATGTTACACATGCTGAAATTTCAGCATGTGCTAGAGTCTTTATGGCCGATTTTGTCATGGCATCTCTGAGTTATTTGCCTAGCTAATTTTGTGTGATGGTCTTAAGAATTATGGTAACTATTTTATGATTATTTTGGCACATGTTTTAGTCTCAGATTTGTCTAGTCATCAAGTGATGACAACATCCAACCAATCAATGAGTGCCAAGTAAGCAAGAGCTTAATCCAATGAGAAGATGCAAAGTAAGAAAAGACATGTCACAATGATGCCATATACTCTTCCAAGGACTTAGAAGATAATTTTCAAGAGGGAAAGAGCATCAAGGGGGGCGGCCCCTTCACGTGCATTATACTTAAGTCAAATTAGCGCTTCTTTATTTAAGTCCTTTAAGTTCATTTAGGACGGACACTAAACAGTTACACAAGCGAACGTCACAAGGTGTGTAATACACCTTGTAAATTCGGCCAAAGGCCTTGAGCAACCTTAGAATAAATCCGTTTTTATAAGAATGCAAACATACATGATCCTCACAAAGCAAGATTAAAATCATAATTAAATAAAATAAATAATATCATAAATTATAAAGTATGGGATATGATAAATGAGAAAGGACAAAACTACCCCCAGGACCCCCAAGATTTCGGCCAAAGGGATGGAGGGATCTAGAATCCTCTCCACATTTCTAGTATTTGAATTATTTAATAAAAATACAATTATACAATAAATAAATAAAAGAAGACATGCAAAAAAGAAAGAATAAAAATAAGAAAAGAAGGCTAGCATGGAAGAAAAAGCTTGAGGCTACAAGCTAGGCTCTCCTTTTTCCCTCCCGCATGCACCGTTGGATACCCCTTCTGTTGTAACCCAATAGGGAATCCTTTTGTACCTATGATCTATTTAAGACAATATGTGACAAGATAAGATTTCAATTATAATTTATTGAGCCGATGACTATTATTATTATAGATTACGTTACGAGAAGTAATATACATATATGTCATTCGAGCAAGAATATTGGACCATGAGGAGAGGACCAATTCACCCCCAAGAGCTTGGAAGGTTTCGGCCCCAAGGTTAGGGAAGGCCCCAATTGAATTTCTTAAGATTTTTAGGGCCATCTTCTAAGTAGCCCTTAGAACATGTGGGTAATAGCAAGAGGATTTGGTTGCAACCCAAAAATTTCTTTTCCCATTTCTTTCGGCCCTTAGCCCAAAGAGGGCTTCAACATTTGCCAAATTAGTTATTTCAAGAGAAAGAAAAAGGAAAAAGAAACTAAAAACAAATTAAATTAAATAACTCTTAAAAGGGAATAAAGTATGGTTGGGGTCATTAAAGACCCCCAACCAGCCGGCCACATAATGGCTAACCATGGAGGATTTTTAAATACTACCATGGTTACTTTTTACTTAAATCAAGGTTAAGGTAACCATGATTGGATAAAGTAACTTGGGTTAGCTCCAAAGTAACCATAGTTGGAATAAAGTAACCAAGGTTAGTACTAACTTAACATTGATTTACTAAAGTAATCAAGGTTAATACTTATGATAAAATCTAACCCCTCCCTTTACCCCCTAACGACTACAACATAGCCAAAAGAAAGAAAGAATTCTCTCCAACCACACTTGAGAATTCTCTAGGCTTTTCAAAACACTCCAAAGAACTTCTAGTGCAACAGAAGTGCATTCTCTTCCTCTTTCCTTAAACCACACGGCCAAGAGCATACAAGGAGGCCTAAGATTCATACAAGCTCAAGAGGAAATTAGGTAAGTAAATACTCAACTATTCAAGGGGAATTTTTATATTTCACTTAGCTTGAAAACTCTCTTATCTTTTGCCCTAAACCGTGACCTTCAATGGTCACTAGGCTCAAGAATCTCAAGCTTTTGAGGATCCTAGTTTTGAGAGAGGGTCAAATTCTACTCAAGCTTCATTTTGGTAAGTTTATATAACCCTTACTAAATATATATCTTTTATTTGAGTAAAAGTAACTAATTATTGACCTCTTCTTCTCCCCAAAACCGTGGGATGCACGCATAGAAGAGAAGAAAGGTTCCAACTTTCCATACATTTTCAAGAAGAGTAAGCAAGAAGGCAAGTACACTATACTCTTTGTGGCTTGAATGTGAGAGTGTTTGCATGAATGGCTAGATGAATTAAGATTTAATCTTAGTTGTGATGTGCTAAGTTTTGATGCCTAAACTTTCGGCCTAGGGGCCAAATGGTGTGTAGGTGTGTATCCTTGCTTAAGGATGGAATCTTTGTGGTTTTTAAGCACCATTATGTGTTAATCTACATTGAACATGTTAAAGATCTTTTCTTTTCCATGAAAAGGGCACACGGTGGAGAGGGTGAAGGAAATAAGAGTGATTTTGCATGAAAATGACAACTTATGTGGTAAAGTGGAGACACGGTTATGCTCTTGTGAGTGTTAAGCTTAACATGTACTTGGATACATCGTTTTGTCTTGCATGCACCGAAAAAGGGGCTGTGGTGACTAGGGTGCGTGTGTACCCAAAATCGTTGCTAGTGTTGTTTTAGTAGGAATGTTGTATGTTAGCCAAAGGATGATGTTTTGGGATGTATAAACTATTTAGTAAGGGATTTTCATGTGATGTTTGTAGCATGTTGAACCTGTAGATTCCTATAAAAAGAGTAAGTTTGATGCTTAATTAAGTGTTTATGACAAAAATACAAGTTAAGGTCATTTAGGAAGGAAATGTGACAAACTAGGAAATTTACTGGAACAAGACAGAAATTTGGGCTGTTTTGTGAGACCTGAAAAGAGACCTTAGGAACTGTCAATTTAGTTGATTTTTGGCATGACATTAGTTTTATGTGTATATTAGATGTGAGAGTTGGAATTTCATTAAAAGGAGCTACGGTTTATGTTTAATAAATTTTCTAGTAAAGTTTGTCCTACTGAGAATACTGTACTAGACAGGATTTAAGTAACTTGTTGTGTAGCCTAGAAATGGACCTTAGGAGTATACAAATTAGCTAATTTTCGGTATGACACTAACCCAATGAATGAAGTAAAGGTGAGAGTCGGAATTTCGACAAAATGGGTTACGGTTTATTTTTAATGAATTTTCTAGTAAAACGGGTCAGGATAAAATTTGCTGGACTGGCAGAATTAGTGTGGCGTGTTGCATGATCTGGAATTGGACCTTAGAAAAATGCAATTGGGCTAAATTTTGGTAAGATGCTAGTTGTGTTTATTAAGCTGGATAGTTGGAATTACCGAAAAAGGACTTAAGGATTGGTCACAATAAATTTTATAGTGAAATTGGTCATTCCAGAATTCAGTTTGTACCCACTTTATGAAAAAGAATAAATGATCCCCCTACCGATATCGTAATTCTGTAAAACTTTCATGGCAATCACTTAAGACATATATGAAGGAGCACATGCGAACCACTTAGTTTAAAATGATTATTTTAAAAGGAAATCACTAAGCGAAGTTGGCG
Organism: Eustoma russellianum; assembly: GCA_036186865.1. Lineage (NCBI taxonomy): Eukaryota > Viridiplantae > Streptophyta > Magnoliopsida > Gentianales > Gentianaceae > Eustoma > Eustoma russellianum. The sequence continues at coordinate 13,069,323 of AP025060.1, forward strand.
CCACTAAGCTGGAAATTTTCCAGCATAGCGACGAGACGTACATATAGGTATATGTAACGCGTTATGCCATGGTTTGCATACTACATGTCATGCATTGCATCATCGTCACTTACATGATTTATGGCATTGGTTTTATGCGAAAGAAAGATGAAAAGCGTTTTAAAAAGATGATCCTGTTTTTTTAAAAGAACGCTTCCCCACCGGTACCGTGTGTGTATGGCCAATAAGAACCCGCCCAGATCTGGGTTAATTGATTTGATGATATGACCGTTTAGGCCCGGAGAAGAATAGACCTGATAATGACCGTTCGGGCCCGGAGAAGAATAGACCCGATAAGTGATGACGCTACCGTTCTGAATCCGGGAATAATAGATTCGAAGGAGAGACGTTACCGCCTCAGATCCGACAAGATAGATCTGAACACTCTGTTGATTTCTGACGATGATGATTTGAAAGAAAAGCATGAAAAGTCATATTCTCATTTTTATCATGATGCATCACACATACATATGCATGCATATCATGTTTATGGAGTCATTGTGTAGTGACACATGATACTTAGACTAAGTTGTTATTACCTTGTAGATCCTAAGTATGACTTCATTAGGTGATGATTCCTGTTATGTTATGAATTTATGCGAGTTACAGTCTTTTATTGCTATGTTCTGTATTAAGTAACGATTTTATCTATGTTATGATCTTGATTGCATTAAATGTTGATCTCTATCGAGTATTGGATGGAGGACAGGTATGTTTTTTTTAACCGAAAATTTTCGGGATTCGGTTTGTGTACGCACTTTCTATTTAATCCTCAATTATTATAGTATACTTGCTGGTGACTTTGTCACTCACCCCTATTTTTCCCCCCAGAGGCTGCAGGGAATAAAGTAGAGTGGATTGAGGATGAACCTAGGGTTCCCTACCTGTGAGCGCAGCGAGGAGTGGACGGATTTAGGAGACATGACTGGACAGCTATGACTGATGACTGATGATGTATTTGTGATGGAAAACATTTGCTTCCGTGACTTTCCCTACTTTGGATTTGGGTTGTAAAACTAAGAACAGTTTGGTGGATGTTTTCTTTAAATTCGAAGTTTTAAATTCTGCCACAGTTTTGCTCACTTATTTACGTGTAAGCACGAAAATCCATGCATTATTTCATGGATCAGGACATGTATGGGATGACGCCTGGTACTCTCCTTAGTGAAGTAAGGCGGGTGCACAGACTTCGGCTGGGCCGGGGTGCGGGGCACCACACCTTCCCCTTGCCCCCTAGTTTTTTTATATTGCAAGACAACTTCATTTCACACTCCATCTTGAAACCTTTCTCAAACCAATACAGTCCAACACTTAGCAAGTTTCTTCCATCTCCCTCCAACCACACAACTTTCGGCCCCTTCATCTTGGAGCTAGGAGTTCCAAGTCAAGTTCCATCTTCAAGCTCAAGAAGTACTTAGGTAAACCTCATTCCAAGTTCCTCAAGTAAATTCTTCATGCCAAATAATGAAGCTCACATGGGTGTTTTCTTTCCTACCCCAACCATGACCTTCATGGTCACTAGGTGCAAGATATTCAACTCTTTTAGGTGGTACAATCTTTTGCTAGGAAAGCTCCATTCAAGGTTCCATTTTGGTAAGAATATCTAACCTCAAATAAGCTCTATTTCACTTAAAAATGATGACTAACATTCTTCCCTCCTTCTCTTCAAAAACCGTGTGCTCAAGGGTGAAGGAGCAGGAAGATTTCAACTCAACTCATCCACTAACCAAGCTAAGAAAATAGCTTTAGCTTGAAGAGGCAAGTATACACAAGACTTTCATGATTTACTTGAAGAATTAGTGACTTGAATGACTAGATGTTTCTAAGATGTGAACTTTAGTTGAATATGCTATGTTTTAAGGTTGTATCTCAGTGATTCCTTAAGAACCATGTCTTGCATGTGGTTAATTCCTTCAAATATGATATCTTTTCTTACATGCAATGTGATATGAGGCTGTTTTAGGATGAAGTAAGGTTCAATCAAGTGACTCTAGACAAGAATAGCTCTTGGATGAAACTTAAGAAGTAGAGGACATGCAAGTGTTAGTTGTAATTTCACAAGGTTACTTGGTAGGATTAAAAATGAACTAGCATGAGAATGTGTTGCATGTCTAAATAAATGATGTAAAATATGTGTATGGCACCTCATAACTTTCGGCCAAGAGGTGAATGTGATGGTGAGTTTGTAATCCAAGAAAGAGCATATTTTGTGAACACTAAGATGTGTGGAATTTGCATATTAGATGATTTACTATATTAGTATGGTTGTGCTTAAATTTAAATGTAACATTGGTTATCTTGGTACATGCACAAGGCTAAGTATGAAGGAAAAAGGGGGTATGTGGTGTCTAATAAGTTATTTCATAAGCACAAGATAATTAGTGGTCACTAGTCATGAAAAGATGACAAAACACAAAACTACTGGACCTGGACAGAATGGAGCAGTGTGTTGTGTGACCTCAAAATGGGCCTTACTAACGTACAAAAAATTTGATTTTTGGTATGATGATAGCCCTATAGGTGTAGCAAGCATGAGAGTTGGAATTGTGGTAAAATAAGTTGTGGATTATTTTTAATAAAATATTTGGTTAAACTGGTCAAGCTGAAATTTCTGGAACTGGACAGAATTATATAACGTCTACTATGGGCTAGAAATGGGTCTTGGAAATGAGAAATTAATCTTATTTTTGGTATGGTGACAACCTTATGTGTGTAGCAAGTACAAAAGTTGGATTTTTGGTAAAAGAGGTTATGAATTATTTTTATGAAATTAATTGGTAAAACTGCTCCAGCTGAAATTACTGGAACAGGGCAGAAATGAGTGACATGTTGCTTGAACCAAAAATAGACCTTAGAAATATGAAAATGGGCTAAATTTCACTGAGATGCTAGTTCGGTATGTTGATGAAGTCTGTGAGTTGGAATTTTTGGAAAAGAAATTATGGTTTTGCCACAATAGAATTTTTATTAAAGTTGGTCAGTCCAGTAACAGCATGTGCCCTATTTCGGAAAAATAATTAAATGAACCCTTTAAAGTTATTGGATTGTTCTGAAAATTTTATGTTAATCACCTAAGACATAGAGGAGCATGACCATGTAAATTACTCAACTTGTTAATATCGTTTGGATGGGTAATTGTGGATTTAAAGTTAATGTACCAATGCTGGAAAATTGGAAAGAACAGGGGAATAAGTTAAGAGGCCTAATTTTTATAGTTTTGGACCTATATACACGGTTTGTGTAGCGCCCCGGCCCGATACCGTCATCGGAACCAGTGCACCCGCCGTAGTCTACTATGAGAACTACGAAGCGTCAAAGCAGATCAAGTGTACATCATTCACGACGTAAGATAAATCAGCGGAAACGTCATCAAATTTAAAACTTCATCGTCATTAAAACAACCATAAAATGCAGCGGAATTAAAAGGTGTTTGTTCATCTAGCTAACACAAGTGTCAGGACAACATAATGAAATGGAGTTTCCAATCTCGAGAAAATAAACCAGCATCTATCTATTCCCATGTCCATCATCCCACTGAACCCACTCGCCATCGTCTTCGAAAAATATCATTTCATATTCTGGCTCACCTGAAAAAGAATAGAGTATCTGTTCTTAGCAAAATTATCGCCAGCAAGTAACCCGTCTATACACCTTACGGAATCACACACGTCGAGTCACCAGTGTATAGAACATTGCCCAAAAATAAGGTGCTCGGGTTAGCAAATAACATTTTAATAAGAATTCCTCAAACAGATAAAGCACATATATGTACACAGATACGAGAACCAACATGTATTAAAACAACGTATCACATAAGCAAGTCATAGACTAACCACGTTTCTTGCATGTCAAGTCTTATGCTTCGTGTATCATGATGCATGTACATCTTTAAAATCACACACAACACCCATGCATATGTCTTCTTTCATAAACATGTCATGCATGTCATTTCACAAAACATTTCATCATTTTACATATCATATTCTTCGCGTAGCAGAACTTTATACCCTGTGGGTGATCAGTCCACAGCAAACATAACTTTATACCCCGTGCTGAAAGGTCAACGGCCCCATAACATATAACTTTATACCCCATGCTGAAAGGTCCACGACCCCATTACATATATCATATATCCGTGCTGAAAGGTCCACGGCCCCATTACATATATCATATATCCGTGCTGAAAGGTCCACGGCCCCATAAAATAACTTTATTTTCCGTGCTGATAGGTTCACGGCCCCATGAAATAACTTTATTTTCCGTGCTGATAGGTCCACGGCCCCATAAAATACTTTATACCCTGCTGTTGATTCACAGATCACGCTTTTATACCCTGCTTTCGCAGGCGTGACTTTTATACCCTGCGATCAACCAGCAGCCATCTTGTCTTTCGAAAACTTCAAACTTTTCTTGTAAACACATGTTCTTTCGCAAAGCAATTCTCAAATCAAATGCAAGTGCCCATGTCATGATGCAGAATGCTCATGTAACATCATATCAAACGTATAAACATGCACACACACTTTACATATCAAGTACAAAGTCATGAACCCCTATCACATTCTGCTCGTATCATTTCATGTCCCTTCGTATTACGAAATCATCTCGAGTTCACACTTAACCTTGCTCGTTCATACTTCCTCAAACACACCCTTTTCGTACCATTTTGTGCTCTTCCATATTGCTAACTCACTTTGGATTCATACCTAACTTTACTCATTCACACTTAACGTTTACTACTTAAATACACCTCATTCATACCACTTCATGCCCTTTCGTATCACGAATCCTCTTCGAATTCATACTTAACCCTACTCATTCACACTTAATTTTTACAACTCTAGCACACTTTCAAACACTTTGTAATTCATGAACGATGGAAGATAATAAAGGTATCCCACACACTCATCTTACATATCAAGTATACGGTCTTGCACCTCAAACACTCCCTGTTTGTATCTTTCTAAGTCCGTTCGTCTCACTAATTCACTTAGGATTTAATCTTATTCTTACTTAGTCAATCTTACCATCTATTCCTCAATTACACCTCAAATACCCTTGCATTTTATGTTCAAAGAAAGTGTATAAAGTTGCTACACTTACATAGGGCGCCTAAAGGGTCAAAAAGACTTCCAGTACAGTTGGAACGCTACATGAAGCGCCTATAGTGACTTAAAGCGCCTATACTAGGCGTTCGAAGTGTTCGGGGATGTTCCGTAGACATTGAACGCCTACATGAAGCGCCTAATGTGACATAGAGCGCTTTATGTAGGTGTTCGAAGTGTTCGGGGATGATTTAGGACACATTGAACGCTACATTAGGCGCCTAATGTGACATAGAGCGCCTAATGTAGGCGTTCGAAGTGTTCTGACGGTTCTAAATTGCAGTTTTTCTGTACGGGAAAGCTTCAGGACACATTGAACGCTACATTAGGCGCCTAATGTGACATAGAGCGCCTAATGTAGGCGTTCGAAGTGTTCTGACGATGCAAAACTGCAGTTTTTCTGCAGTAACTTCCTCTCCAACACCCTCCTTCTTCAACCCTTTCATTTGCAACACTTAAAGATCCATCTTAAAATCTAGATTCATCTTACTTAACACACATCTAAACATGAATTGATGCCTAGCCATGCCTAACAATATCCACTCTAGCCTTCAATCATTCACAACCTTCAAAAGATCTCATCAACTTTCCCAACACAACAAGACTACAGCAATGTCTTCACTCATTTCTCAATTTCCTGCACTTACTCTCAATGTCTAAGTGTAGACAATCAACATAAGAGTAGAGCAAGACAATAAGCACATCAAAATATACACTTTTATGGGCATGCTTGACAACAACAAAGCACCACACAACTATTTTCAGAACTATGGCCCAAAGAACAAGACTTTACACAATTAGCAACAAGACTTACATATAACAAAGCATTTAAGATAGACAAGACAAGAATACTAATGTGTGATTCATGTTTTCTCTTTGTAAGAACATAGGGCCTAAAGTATCAAAATTTGCGTAAAGCGTATAGAAAGATTACTTGCCTTGGAATCTAGATAAGCTTACGGATTTACTGCAGAATTTCTGTAAAGATTGCACCTAGGTTGCACGCTCTTCCTTCCTTTCCTTCCTCTTCTCTTCTTCTTCCTTCCTCTTTCTTTTCTCTCTCTTTTCTCAGAATTTTCCTTCCTCCTTTGGTGTGAAAAACCATCCCTCATGCTGAAATGGGGAGTTATACTAAATCTTGTAACTCCCCTAACTCCTAGTAGGGACCTTTTAGGTAATTACCCTTAGTTACCTTTAATTCTACTTTGAACCCTTCTTTCTTATTCTTCTATGTTTTAGGTGACTAAGTCTCATAACCTACAAAATTTATTACGTTGCATTTAAGGTGGACCTCTAAGTATTGAAAGTAATGCTTAAAAGTCACGGGGTGTAACATTCCACCCCCCTTACAAAAAGTTTCGTCCTCGAAACTTACGTACCTTAGTCAAAGAGCTGAGGATACTTCTCCCGCATTTGTTCTTTGAGCTCCCAAGTGGCTTCACGTTCCGTGTGATTGCTCCACTAGACCTTTACATAACGAATCACTCGCTTCCTCAACACCTGATCCTTTCTGTCTACAATTTTCACGGGTATCTCCTCGTATGTAACATCATCCTTAAGTTCCAAAGGTTGAGCTTCAAGTACATGGCTTGGATCCGTCACGTACTTCCTTATTGTGACACGTGAAAGACATTTTGAACTTGCACCAACATGGGAGGTAACGCTAACCTATAAGCCAAGGATCCCACCTTCTCCAGTATTTCATAGGGACCAATAAAGCGAGGACTTAGCTTGCCCTTGACTCCAAACCTCATAACGCCCTTCGTGGGTGATACTCTCAAATAAACTTTTCACCCACATCAGATTCCAACTGTCGTCGTTTGGAATCTGCCCAAATCTTCTTGCGATCCTGAGCCGTCTTGAGTCTTTCTCGGATGACTTTCACCTTCTCTAGCGTCTTCTCCAATAGCTCAGGTCCGGTGATGGTCCTCACGCCTACTTCGTCCCAATAAACCGGAGACCTACATTTCTTTCCATACAAAGCTTCAAAAGGAGCCATATCAATTGCACTGTGGTGACTGTTATTATGATAGAACTCCATTAACTTCACCATTACATCTCCAACTCCTCTTGAAATCTAGGACACCAGCCTTTAACATGTCTTTTAGGGTACGCGTAGCCCGTTCAGACTGTCCATGTCTGAGGGTGATAGGATGTACTCATCCTTAACTCCTTACCCAGGGCTCTCTAGAATACTATCCAGAGCTTGGAAGTGAACCGTTGATCTCGGTCAGACACTATACTTATTGGAACACCCTATAGACTGACAATGTTGTCCATATCTAAACTTGCCAACTTTCGAGAAATACTTCCCTCGAGACCGATAGAAAATGTGCAGATTGGTCGATCGATCTACAATCACCAGAATCATGTTATATCCACTTATTGTTCTTGGTAAACCAGTCACAAAATCCATTGTGACACATTCACATTTCTACTCTGGAATCTCCGACAGCATCGATAATCCACCAGATCGTTGGTGTTTATCATCACTTACTGACGCACCCGACATCTCTCAAATCTCCACAATATGCCCCTTCATCTCACACCACCAATAGTATTGTCATAGATCCCTGTACATTTTGGTGCTCCTAGAATATATCGATAACCTTGAGCTATGAGCCCCTTGCAATATTTCTTTCCTTAGCTCATCTAAATCAGGTATACAACCCCCTTTTTTTTCAAACATAAGCGCTTGTCCTCATTGGTCTTAAATCCATCAACCTGCCTATGCCTCAATTTCTAAACAATATCACCGACAATCTTATTCTTCTTTTGAGCTTCTCTCACCTAATTCATCAAACTTGAGATGCCAGTCTACAATGCGAAAACATTAACCATAGAGTCAATCACATTCACCAAATTCTTCTATTTCTCTCTCAAGTGATGAGTGTCGCGCGTGGTTGTATTCTTTGCTTAACCCATCTACCACTTTATTTACTTTCCTGGGATGGTAATTAATGGTCATGTCGTAGTCCTTTAGTTGTTCCCCCAATCTTCGTGCCTCATGTTTACTATCTCGAAGCATGCGCGATAACTCGTTTGTGTTGTACCAAAACACAACCTACAAGTGAAGTATCAAACTAAACTTGATTTGGATGGAGAATCATAACTTATGTTACAGTTTACGTACCTAGACTATTTTTCGACACATCACTACATATCACAAACCCATCCGTACCAGAAGGTGGAGCCAATACTGAAACTATGGTTAACCTCGTCTTAAGCTCCGGGAAGCTGTTCTCTCATTCTGCCGTCCACTCAAACTTGGACTTCTTTTGAGTAAGGCAATTGAGGAACATTGCTATTGTCGAGAATCCCTCAACCAGCTTCCTATAATAACTAGCTAGACCCAAGAAACGCCGACTTTGGTGTCATTCGTAGACCTAGACCACTTGGTAATAAGTTCAACTTCCTTCACATCAACAGCAATCCCCTGGGTTATATCTTCCATCACATAATTCTTAACTGTCACTTGCTTCAATCGATAGTAAGTGTTGGTGTAAAATCATAATTTGTTCTTGGGTGCTTGGACATGGTATTGAGTTTCTAACTATTCCGGTGAACCATAAAGGCGCTTAACGCATCTGTTTGCCATGAAAGAATGGTTCACGCCGCTATTGTAAGGTACATTGGCCAGTATCTTATTCACTAAAATTGTACCTCATACCCGTCGATAGCTTCATAGTTATCCACATCAGTCATAACATGGACGCGGGTATTCTTCCGCAGTTGCCGAGTCGTTTCTTCCCGAGCATTCTTCCTCATCTCTGGACAATCTCTAATGAGATGACCTACCTGTCCGCATCGATAACACACTCTTGCCAACTTCCCATATTCACCATCATGGCTCTTATGGCAATGCGGAAAACTCCTACAGCCAGATTTACATCTGGGCTCTACGGTGGGGGTCTCTAAAATCTTCCCGACCAGACATCTCTTCTGAATCTTGATCCTAACGTCCTGGCCTGTCACCAAATCCAATCTCCTCCCTTGGCCTCTTAATCTCTTACCTTTGTCAGAGTGTCCTGCATCGGCCTTTCTTGCCGCCACTCTGCGGAAATCACTATCAACGTGAAAACATGCATCCATCACGTCCTCGTATGTCCACATCCATGCATTTACAATAGCTGACTGAATTCTTGAGTCCAAATCTCGCTCGAACTTCATCATCTCTAAGCAATTATCTTACATAATCGTAGGAGCGAATTAACCCAACGCATGGAAAAAGTCGGCATACTCCGACACTGTCATCCGACCCTACTTCAGCCTGTCGGATGCCCTTATCTTGTCTAAGCATGCTATCTCGGCCACGTAATACTGCAGAGAGGCATATCGTGTCCAAGAGATTGGTGGGGTCCACAATTAAAATTATTATAAAAAGTTAAATGATAGACGCACTCGCACACACCCAACCCAGATCATACTTAGACTCTAGAAAATCATCACTTATACTTAAGGATCAAACATAAGGGAAAATCACATCTTAATTTGCTATAAGATCATGAACCTAAGTTTTCGAGATAGATCTGAAGCCTAAGCTCTGATACCACCTGTAGCGCCCCGGCCCGATACCGTCATCGGAACCAGTGCACCCGCCGTAGTCTACTATGAGAACTACGAAGCGTCAAAGCAGATCAAGTGTACATCATTCACGACGTAAGATAAATCAGCGGAAACGTCATCAAATTTAAAACTTCATCGTCATTAAAACAACCATAAAATGCAGCGGAATTAAAAGGTGTTTGTTCATCTAGCTAACACAAGTGTTAGGACAACATAATGAAATGGAGTTTCCAATCTCGAGAAAATAAACCAGCATCTATCTATTCCCATGTCCATCATCCCACTGAACCCACTCGCCATCGTCTTCGAAAAATATCATTTCATATTCTGGCTCACATGAAAAGGAATAGAGTATCTGTTCTTAGCGAAATTATCGCCAGCAAGTAACCCGTCTATACACCTTACAGAATCACACACGTCGAGTCACCAGTGTATAGAACATTGCCCAAAAATAAGGTGCTCGGGTTAGCAAATAACATTTTAATAAGAATTCCTCAAACAGATAAAGCACATATATGTACACAGATACGAGAACCAACATGTATTAAAACAACGTATCACATAAGAAAGTCATAGACTAACCACGTTTCCTGCATGTCAAGTCTTATGCTTCGTGTATCATGATGCATGTACATCTTTAAAATCACACACAACACCCATGCATATGTCTTCTTTCATAAACATGTCATGCATGTCATTTCACAAAACATTTCATCACTTTACATATCATATTCTTCGCGTAGCAGAACTTTATACCCTGTGGGTGATCAGTCCACAGCAAACATAACTTTATACCCCGTGCTGAAAGGTCCACGGCCCCATAACATATAACTTTATACCCCGTGCTGAAAGGTCCACGGCCCCATTACATATATCATATATCCGTGCTGAAAGGTCCACGGCCCCATTACATATATCATATATCCGTGCTGAAAGGTCCACGGCCCCATTACATATATCATATATCCGTGCTGAAAGGTCCACGACCCCATAAAATAACTTTATTTTCCGTGCTGATAGGTCCACGGCCCCATGAAATAACTTTATTTTCCGTGCTGATAGGTCCACGGCCCCATAAAATACTTTATACCCTGCTGTTGATTCACAGATCACGCTTTTATACCCTGCTTTCGCAGGCGTGACTTTTATACCCTGCGATCAACCAGCAGCCATCTTGTCTTTCGAAAACTTCAAACTTTTCTTGTAAACACATGTTCTTTCGCAAAGCAATTCTCAAATCAAATGCAAGTACCCATGTCATGATGCAGAATGCTCATGTAACATCATATCAAACGTATAAACATGCACACACACTTTACATATCAAGTACAAAGTCATGAACCCCTATCACATTCTGCTCGTATCATTTCATGTCCCTTCGTATTACGAAATCATCTCGAGTTCACACTTAACCTTGCTCGTTCATACTTCCTCAAACACACCTTTTTCGTACCATTTTGTGCTCTTCCATATTGCTAACTCACTTTGGATTCATACCTAACATTACTCATTCACACTTAACATTTACTACTCAAATACACCTCACTCATACCACTTCATGCCCTTTCGTATCACGAATCCTCTTCGAATTCATACTTAACCCTACTCATTCACACTTAATGTTTACAACTCTAGCACACTTTCAAACACTTTGTAATTCATGAACGATGGAAGATAATAAAGGTATCCCACACACTCATCTTACATATCAAGTATACGGTCTTGCACCTCAAACACTCCCTGTTTGTATCTTTCTAAGTCCGTTCGTCTCACTAATTCACTTAGGATTTAATCTTATTCTTACTTAGTCAATCTTACCATCTATTCCTCAATTACACCTCAAATACCCTTGCATTTTATGTTCAAAGAAAGTGTATAAAGTTGCTACACTTACATAGGGCGCCTAAAGGGTCAAAAAGACTTCCAGTACAGTTGGAACGCTACATGAAGCGCCTATAGTGACTTAAAGCGCCTATACTAGGCGTTCGAAGTGTTCGGGGATGTTCCGTAGACATTGAACGCCTACATGAAGCGTCTAATGTGACATAGAGCGCTTTATGTAGGTGTTCGAAGTGTTCGGGGATGATTCAGGACACATTGAACGCTACATTAGGCGCCTAATGTGACATAGAGCGCCTAATGTAGGCGTTCGAAGTGTTCTGACGGTTCTAAATTGCAGTTTTTCTGTACGGGAAAGCTTCAGGACACATTGAACGCTACATTAGGCGCCTAATGTGACATAGAGCGCCTAATGTAGGCGTTCGAAGTGTTCTGACGATGCCAAACTGCAGTTTTTCTGCAGTAACTTCCTCTCCAACACCCTCCTTCTTCAACCCTTTCATTTGCAACACTTAAAGATCCATCTTAACATCTAGATTCATCTTACTTAACACACATCTAAACATGAATTGATGCCTAGCCATGCCTAACAATATCCACTCTAGCCTTCAATCATTCACAACCTTCAAAAGATCTCATCAACTTTCCCAACACAACAAGACTACAGCAATGTCTTCACTCATTTCTCAATTTCCTGCACTTACTCTCAATGTCTAAGTGTAGACAATCAACATAAGAGTAGAGCAAGACAATAAGCACATCAAAATATACACTTTTATGGGCATGCTTGACAACAACAAAGCACCACACAACTATTTTCAGAACTATGGCCCAAAGAACAAGACTTTACACAATTAGCAACAAGACTTACATATAACAAAGCATTTAAGATAGACAAGACAAGAATACTAATGTGTGATTCATGTTTTCTCTTTGTAAGAACATAGGGCCTAAAGTATCAAAATTTGCGTAAAGCGTATAGAAAGATTACTTGCCTTGGAATCTAGATAAGCTTACGGATTTACTGCAGAATTTCTGTAAAGATTGCACCTAGGTTGCACGCTCTTCCTTCCTTTCCTTCCTCTTCTCTTCTTCTTCCTTCCTCTTTCTTTTCTCTCTCTTTTCTCAGAATTTTCCTTCCTCCTTTGGTGTGAAAAACCGTCCCTCATGCTGAAATGGGGAGTTATACTAAATCTTGTAACTCCCCTAACTCCTAGTAGGGACCTTTTAGGTAATTACCCTTAGTTACCTTTAATTCTACTTTGAACCCTTCTTTCTTATTCTTCTATGTTTTAGGTGACTAAGTCTCATAACCTACAAAATTTATTACGTTGCATTTAAGGTGGACCTCTAAGTATTGAAAGTCATGCTTAAAAGTCACGGGGTGTAACAGTTTGGGCTCATGAATGTTGGTCCTTAGGGATGTTACTATGTTTTCCCTGTTGTGGCCCAAATGATTAAGATTTTAAGGTCTCAAAAACTAAGGTAATAATGGTTAATATACCGCAGAATTCAGCAAGTACACTTGATAATGATTTAATGATTTAAGGGCTTTACTCATCTTAGGAAGTTACGGAAATTTTACGACATATAAATAAGACCCCACTAGACACATGTAGGACAAAAGATTATGAAAATGGGTCTGTTTGGTAAATTTAGCCGCCCCATGAACATGAAGAAAAAATCTGGAAATTTTTAGTTTCCGAAACCATGCTTGTTGACATGTTATAAGGAATGCTTACGATTATTCATATCATGACTTGCATTGCATATCACTTCATGTATCATGCTTGATCATATGCCACGTGAATCTGATTTTTATGAATTTTCCGTATGCAAGTAAGTCTTTTCAAGAAAGTATGTTTTCCGTTATGCATGAAAGTTTTTATGGTCTCATGTTTTAAAGGAAGCTTTATGATTCCCTTGACAGCCAAGCATGCGACTAACCCGACTCCAGACCCAGGGTTAATAGGTCTGATGACATGATAAGTTCTGGACCCGTTCCGGACCGGGGTTAATTGGTCCAATGATATGTTCTGGACCCGATCCAGGCCTGGGATTAATTGGCCTGATGCTATGTTCTGTACTCGTCCAAGACCCGGGGTTAATTGGTCTGATGACATGTTTTGGACCCGTTCAGATCCGGGGTTAATTGATCTGACAGTCTGTTTTTCTGACACGATATTTTATGGGACCAAATTGATGTTTTTGACATGACATGATATCATGCATTGCATTTTGCATAACTCATGAGCACGTTGACATGTTGTATGCCACAGTTAATGGATAATAAGATATTGTTGGTATAGCACTACCTAAAACCATGCTTAGGTTACATTTTCAAGCTAAATCTAGGATTAAAGATCAGGTATGACTTAGTCTTGAGGTTCTTGAGGTTGTACATTCACGTTATAATTCTTTATTTATTTCATGGTAGTTTATTGTATATTTGCTGGGTGATTTTTATCACTCACACTTTTATTTTTCCCAGAGCCAGTGAATGCTAAAGTCAAATGGACCGAGGATGAACCAAAGATGTCGTACCCGTAGTCGAGGTGTCAGGAGAGGATCAGGCTTAAGGACTTTTGTGCGGCCTTGATGTTTGTATTATGAACTATGTTAAACTCTTGGGATTTCGGTGATGTGTTTTGTGGACTATTACTTTTGGGGACTTAGTGTTTTCGTAATGCATGTTTATTTTAAAAGTTTTAATTCTACCTAAATTTTACTACCATGTTAAATGTTGGCATGGGAGTCCATGGCTTAAGTTATGGATTTTCGCATGTTATGCATGATGCTTTGTACTCTCCTTAGTGAAGTACGGCGGGTGCACCGTATTCGGACAAGGTCGGGTGCGGGGCGCTACAGGTGGTATTAGAGCCCAGGCTCTAAATTTTGAGCAGAACGTAGAACTAAGTTATAATCTTAGCAATCTAAGTTTGATCTTAGACCTAAGTCATGATCTTAGATGAGTGATGACCTTAGACTAGGACCACTTAGACCGGGGGTAGGATGTAATTTATTAATTAATCCTAATTTGTGAAATCCGGATCTATAAAGTATGATGTGTCTTCTATCTTCTTTGTTTAAAATTTTTGGATTACGGTCTCTAGTCAAAATAATTTAGTTTTATTCCGACCTCTATATAAATGTTAACACCCCGTAGTGCAGATGGTGAGACCACATGGCAGACCTCCTAGGGCACGACCAGCTGCTCAGGAGCCCATTCCTCCACAACCAGTTCTGGTTCCGCCACCACAGCCAGACCAAATCCTCCAGTTTAGAATAATCCACCACCACCACCGAGGCACCTGTTCCTCCTGTTATCCCTGACATGAATGCCTTTTAGGCCTTTTGCCAAGTTGTCACCCAGATCAGGCATGGCCTAATTCATCCACCTCATCCACACTAGCTTGTGAGAGATGCCCAATATTACTTTGAGAAGTTAAAGAGAGCACATGTACCCCCGTTTGAGGGAAAACCAGACCCCCATACAACAGAAAAGTGGTTGGATGAAGTTGAAAAATGTTTCGAGTTAATTCAAGCCCCAGATGAGCTGAAAGCCCAAGCCATCAGACCTTTTCTGATCAGTGAAGCAAATCAATGGTGGAAGACAAATCTACACCCCATGCCCAGAGCGACCGCCTCGGAGAGATTTTTGCAAGAATTTCACAAGTTCTATATTCCTCCGTCGGTCAAGTTACAAAAGAGGCATGAGTTTGAATCCCTGAAGCAAGAGCCGGGTATGACGGTAGCTCGGTACGCAAATAAGATCATCGCATTAGGGAGGTTTCAGCCTGTTACCATGAATGATGAAGAAACAAAAATGCTGAAGTTCGAAAGTGGGCTGAATCCAAGAATCCGAACATGGTTGGTAAATGCAAATCCTACGAATTTTGGAGCCCTTTTGGATGCATGTTACCGGATTGAGAGAGATATAATCCGCAGAGATGATGTAGGGCAGAAAAGAGAAAGACAATGGACGAGCAATGAAAAATTCAGAAAAGTGGCCAAAAAGAATTACAAGGGATCCGTTCGCCAAGGGAGGCCACAAGGTCAGAATCAGCGCCACCAGCAGCACTAAGACAATCAACAAAGGAATCAAGCTCCACCCCAGCAGCCTGCTATACCAGTATGCCCGTAGTGCCAGAAAAGACACATGGGTGAGTGTAGATGAAGACGAGAAAATGCTTTGGATGCGGCAAAGATGGACACCTGATTAAGGATTGCCCAGAAAGAGGAGCGCAGCAACAACAGCTAAAGAACCAGCGGCCACGTGCAAATGCGAGGGTGCACGCCATGACGGATGCTGATGTTGAGGAGACTACAGACATAGTGACTGGTAAGATTTAATGTTTTATGCCTTCAATATGTTTTACTTATACATGCCTATAATATTGCTTAGTAAAATATGCATGATTCAGGAACTATTTTAGTATGTAGCATACCCGCAAATGTGTTGTTCGACAGTGGCGCCAGCCACTCATTTCTGTCCAGGAAGTTTGTTAAGAACCTCGATCATAACTCAGTCAGATTAGAATCACCCTATAGAGTACAAGCGGCCGGTGATCAGGTGCTTGTCTCTCATCATATCTTCCGAAATTGTGTGCTCGAGTTCGATGAACAGCGTTTTGAAGCCAACTTGATTCCTATAACCATGAGCGATTTCGATGTGATTCTTGGAATGGATTGGCTCTCGAGGAACCATGCTCACATCGATTGCCGGAGTAGGCATGTTAACATTAAGAACCCAGCTCGAGATGAAGTATCATTCCAAGGCGGAGCTAAGTTAAAGAAACCATCCAAGAAAGTTTTTGTTAACGCGGCTCGTGCCAGGCGAGTGTTGAAAAAAGGTCATGAAGGATTCTTTGTTTATGTCCTAGGCACTGAGAAAGCGAGTCCTACTCTTGCACAAGTCCCAATTGTTAACGAATACCCTGATGTGTTCCCCGATGATCTATCTGGACTACCTCCTGATCTCGAAATTGCCTTCGAAATAAACCTAGTTCCAGGAGCTGAACCCATATCAAAAGCCCCATATAGGATGGCTCCTGCAGAACTGAAAGAGCTAAAGGAGCAGTTGCACGAGCTGCTAGAAAAGGAGCTCATTCACCCCAGCGTGTCACCTTGGGGTGCTCCTATGTTATACGTAAAGAAGAAAGATGGAAGTATGCGCCTATGCATCGATTACCGGGAGCTCAATAAAATCACCATAAAGAATAAGTATCCACTGCCTCGGATTGACGACTTGTTTGACCAACTCAGGATATGTAACTAACAAGCTTTAGTTTAGTGAAGATTTAAATCTTTTCAAAACCCTATTTAAAGTATCTTAATGTAGGGATCCCGAATCTTCAGTAAGATTGACATGCGATCTGGATACTTTTAATTGAAGATTAAGGCTGAGGATGTCCCTAAGATTGCATTCAGAACCCGCTATGGGCACTATGAATTCTTGGTCATGCCCTTTGGTTTGACCAATGCCCCTGCCGCCTTCATGGACCTCATGAATCGAGTTTTTCAGCACCAATTGGACAAGTTTGTAGTGGTTTTCATAGATGACATCTTGATCTACTCACCAGATAAGGAGACTCATGAAAACAATTTAAGGACAGTCCTGAATATTCTGAGAGGAAGGCAGCTGTACACAAAATTTAGCAAATGCGAGTTTTGCATGCGTAGTGTATCCTTTCTCGGCCATGTTATTTCAGAAGATGGGATTTCAGTGGATCCCAAGAAAATTGAAGCTATCACGGAATGGACCAGACCAGTAAATGTTACTGAAGTGTGAAGTTTTCTTGGACTAGCCGGGTATTACCGAAAGTTTGTTGAAGGATTCTCAAAGATAGCAGTTCCCCTCACTAGGCTTACACAGAAGAAAACTAAATTCGAGTGGAACACTGACTGTGAAAGAAGCTTCTCGAAACTGAAATCAAAGTTGACATCCGCCCCTATTTTGGCTCAACCACTCCTGGCGAGAAATATGTGGTATACAGTGACGCTTCAAAGGACAGGCTCGGATGTGTCCTTATGCAGAAAGATAGAGTGACAACTTATGCATCCCGGCAGTTAAAGCCATTTGAGCAAAACTACCCTGTCTATGATCTTGAGCTTGCCGCTGTGGTTTTCGCATTAAAGATATGGAGACATTACCTGTATGGCGAGAAGTGTAAGATCTATACAGACCACAAAAGCTTAAAGTATCTTTTTGCCCAGAAAGAGCTCAATATGCGGCAGCGCAGATGGCTCGAGCTGATTAAAGACTATGATCTCTCCATTCAATATCATCCGGGGAAAGCTAACAAAGCTGCTGATGCGTTAAGTCAAAAAACAAGTCACCCACATCAACCACCTCTTCAGCGAGATATGGAAGAGTTTGGCTTAGAAGAAGTTAGTGAAACGACAGACGGTGTAGGCGCTGTGAACAACAATGCAAATGTTTTTGTGGTCACCGAAAGAGATGGCGGTGCGATGGCTGAATGTTACAGAAATAGAGAAGAAGGAAGGCGTAGCAAAACCGAATACCAGAGAGCTGCATATGGCTGCGGGCATCACCATGCCGCCGGAGGAGATTCGCGCGAGGGTCGCTAGCCTGAAGTTTTATATTATTTTATATAGACACACACACAGATATATATATATATATATATATATATATATATATATATATATATATATATATATAAATTGAATATTATTAAGAAATTGCCTCACTTATGGCGGAGGAATACCATAGTATATCAATAGAAAAATGTTATCATACGAGAAACAATAAAGTAGCACAGTAATAAGATCCAATCTCTAGTCATATATGATATGCCCCATTTAAACCTTGCCAAGTAAAACCACCCTTGTGGATAAAACCTTCGCGAAGGAAAAAGCGTACATATTTATATGAATGGAAATTGGTGAAAATGGAGAAAAGTACATAAATGATAAGATAAAGTGTCAAAGCCGAGTTGAGCCTCTGTGCTATGTAATTGCCGAGGAAGATGTTGAGACTATATAAATCCAAGCCGCCTCTGATTGACCGCTATTGGCTGCAGAATTCTCCAATTTGGTACCAAACTCGACAAAACACAGTGCACATTAGTGGATGTCCGAGGTGAAATAGACAATGGAACAGAAAGATGGTTAAGATCAGTACCTACGGTGCCTTGGACTCGTAGAGGCCAAGGAAAAACTAGGGAAGAGATGGCCAACCCTAGTGGGAGACTGAAGACTCCATGCTTGATCACTTGTGGCCACCACAGATAATAGAGCATGTCCACCACTCGTGAAGAGAACTACTAAAGAGTGAGTGCAAACAATATAACACAAGGCATAAAGATAACCAAAAAGTGGAAAACAAAACACACCATGTTTCCTGCATCACTAATGGGAGCAGGCTACCACCAAGAATTAGCGCCAACCCTATGGGAGACCTCACAAATGTAATACTGGCACTGTAATGTCCAAGGCCGTCGTAGCCCTAACCTCTGGAGGAAGAAGAAGTGATGAATTAAAGATACGTAAGCCAGCTGTATGATATCTATGACGAGTTAGTGTATGGGCAGCTAAGTTTGCTTCCCTAGACAGTATTGAACTGTTGCCTCATTTAGCTACAAAAAAGTGTTTGCCCACTGCATGTCATGACCAATTGTTCCTGTATACCTTGCTATATTGGATAATGCCGAGAGAAGTCCAAGGCAATCAGTTTCAATAATAAGTCGATCATGGTATATGGCATAACAAAGTAACGACGTAGTAAGTGTCAGAAGCTCAACACGCATGGGAGTAGTAGGTGGCAATGCAAAACATATGGCTGAGATGACGACACTGTGATCATTTCATAGAATAGCTCCATCAGTCGAAAGACGATGCCGTACAGCGGCATCAATATTCAGTTTTAGCATTCCAAAAGGTGGCAACTCCCAGCGGACTATCTTAACACGTTTTGAGCACAGCTGAGGGGAGAAAGATATATTCACAATGTATGGGACATTTTGGACAAATTTTCTTCCATTCACAGCGGAGCACCATGTATAAAAAGTTGTACGAACTCTATTATATAGGTGCTGATAGGAGAATTGTTCTGCACCAAACCTAGTAGAAGCATATTCTTTCCATATTGTTCAAACCACCACCGACGGGACAACAACCCGTAACTGTCCCTGCATATTGGCAGCCGAAGAGCACTGCCACCAATGTGCAAGATACCCCTTTATTGTTTGATTTTGAGGCATTGGCCCAGAAAGAAGAATAGCAATTTCCCTCCATAAAATATTTATCCTGGGACATAGCAAAAAGATGTGATCCTGCATATCTGAGTCCTGCTGACAGAATGGACATTGTGATGGAAGAGCCGTCAACTAGCGTCATAAATGATGAACTAATGGCAACGAGTTTGTTCATAATCTCCACAAAAAAACACGCATGCCTGGATGCGTTTTAGGCCACCATACATCCCGTGAATAAGGAAACAAACCTGTAGGCTGAGATATTTCGTGATATGCTAACTTGATCGAAAATTGGCCATTCGGGTCTGGCGTCCAATGTAAGGCCACATGAATTGTTTCTATCTTAGTTTGCATGAGCTCATGTACCCAACAAAGACGTTAATTTCCATTAATTAAGACTGAGCAATGTGTGGTTGCTAAATTATTGATGAGGATGCACACCAACCGGGCATGGAAACCCATCTTTGATAAAAGATCAGCCAAGTAAGACCAACTTCCCTGTCAAAAGCCTTCACCATGTCCAGTTTAATAATCACATAAGCACCCTTCACTGTCTTATCCAAGACATGTACCATTTCTTGTGCCAACAATATCTACTCCGTGATATCGCGACCTTTCAAAAAACCTACCTGTTCTGGAGATATCAGACGTGTTAGTAAGGGAGAATGTCACGTAGCTAATAAACGCGTTCTTATTTTGGCTAAAAAGTTAGTCAAGCAAATTGGACAAAACTCTGAAAAGGACAATGGATTGGCCACTTTAAGAATCAGTGTAATAAGTGCCGCACCCAATTGACTTGATGGTCGAACCCCAACAAAACAATTCATGTGCTGCTTTATGCACATTCGTGGAAATTACCCTACCAAAAATGTCGATAAAATGACCTTTGAAATCCATCAGGACCTGCCGCACTTGTGGGACTCAAATCTCACACAGCCTGCTTAACATCCGCCAATGTAGGTAAAGCGAGAAGCTGGCGATTTTCATCGTCAGATACCAAAGTAGGAATATACTGCAAAATGTCGTCATGACCTTCAGTTTGTTCTCCAGTGAACAGTGTCTGATAGTAGCGAATGGCTTCATTTTCAATTGTTTGTTGAGTGTCACATTCTACCCAACTTCACCCAGTATTCTACGTATGCATGTTTGCTCCGCAATCCTTCACTGTTTGATGAAAAAACCGGGTGTTTGCATCACCCTCTCCCATCCATTTTATGTTGGTCTTTTGTTTCCATAATAACAGTGCTCGATACTGGGCCAAACGGAGCTTTGCCATAGATAAATAATGTAAGGTTCGAGCCACATCAGAAGGGCTAGAATCATATAGTCTTTCACGTCTTGTGAGTTTGGCTTCAGCAGTAGCCACTGCATCAAAAATATTCCTGAAGACCTCTTTATTCCAGCAGTTAAGGTAGCGCTTCAATTGACGTAGCTTTGAATAAAAACCCCACATTCCTCCAACAGTTGGAAAAGAGCGCCACTGGTGGGTAATAAAACTATCAAAATCAGTATGAGCTGTCCAGGCATCCTATTATCTGAAAGAAGCAGGCCTAGCCAATGAGGGTGCTGAACAATCCAAAAATATAGGAGAATGATCCGATGTTGAACGATTAAGATGTTGGTACAGAACATTCTCAAATAAGTCAAAGAAGACAGAAGAACAAAGATAGCCATCCAATCGACGACCTACTCGACCTAGTCCACTACCATCGCACCAAGTGTAAGGTGAGCTTTGATAACTAATTGACTGTAATGAACAAGCAGAAACACAATCATTAAAATCTTGTAGTGTGCACAAAGCAGGCGTGGAGCAACCCTAATGCTCATCAAGAGACAAAAAAGTATTGAAATCCCCTCCAATAAGCTATGGTAAATCTAATGCTACATGGAATGAGATAAGATCCTGCCACAATGGTCTTCTCGCTAGAGATTTTGAACTCCTACTCGCTGATCTTCCAAACTCAGAAATGAATGTCGCCAGAAAAGCCAAATACGATCACCACATACTGACAATGCATTAGGAAAACCAAGTTGCAGACAATACAAAACTCATGCAATAGGCCTAGTTTTAGGTTCAATTTTTTTTTTAAAATTTTGCTTTTCTTCTTTATATTACCGAGTCATATTTCTTGAGAACATGACCAAATAGAAACGAAATTGTTTTGCCACGTGTTTTCCTATCTAATTACTTCACCGCCTACTTCCCTCGATTTTCTCTACTTTTTCACTTTCTGTGCAATTGTTTTTTTCATTCTTTTTGTGCCCTAATCTTCGCTTTCTTCCTCATTCTTCTTTTGCTTTTTTCATCTCCTTCTCTGATTGCTTTCTTTTTCTTCTTCTGTGTTTTGCGTTTCCTATTTCATTGTTGCTGTCTTATGGCCGTATGTATTCTGTGTCTATATCTGTCTTCACACATCCTTTAATGTACCGTTGTAGCTCTTCGAATTTTTTGAATTCTGTGAGTTTTTGCTTCATCATCCCATGCTGCGCTAGATTGTGGGCCTGCAGTGGTTTACCTCTCTTGGTCTGTATTTGATTGTTGCATTGTATCCTTTTGCTATTTCTTCTATCCATTTCATTTGTTGTTCCTTCGTTGCTCCTCTGCTTTTTTCTGGGTCCTGATTCTGTATTTCCTCTATTCTTCGGCAGTCGGTTTCTATTTCAAGTCCTTCCACTTGCATGTGTAATTTCGCCCCGTTTATTGCATAGTAGCAGATAGCTATGAGGATTGCTTGTATTTTGGCTTGCATTGGACTGGTTACTGGGAGTTGATAGCTGATTGCATGTTTGAAATTTCCTTCTTCGTCTTTGATATTGCTCCTCCCGCTGCTTTTTTCCTTCCAATTGCTGCATCTGTGTTTTAGTTTTAGTCTCCCCCTTGTAGGTGCTTGCCATTTGAGTCTTTTTATTGGCTTGGATTGCATTTTAGGGATCATTCCTGCCTTTTGTAGTTCTTCATTGTTCTGTGCAATTTTGGTCTTGTTTTTTGACATGCTCTAGTTGTATATGCTTGTCCGGATTTGCTCCTCTACAGTTTGCGTATTCCACTTACTGTCTTCTTTGATGATCTTGTTGTGAGCTTTCCATATGTGCCACATGATTATCCTTGCGGCAATGATTCTTATTGCTCCTTTATTTTCTTCTCTTCTCCCCTTAGCCACCATGCCAATAGGTTTGTCGTATGTTTTGTTGTTGCTTTATAGGTCGATCTAGTATGCATGCGTTCATTTCCCATATTCCTCTTATCTCCTTGCATTGTATGAATATGTGCGTATGTGATGCTTCGTCCTTCCTGCAAAAAGGGCATATAGTTGGTGAGATATGCATAAAGTTTTGCAGGTTTGTCTTTGATGGGTAGTGAGTTATATAGTAGTTTCCATAGAAATATTTTTATGTTCCCTTGCTGGTATTTGTGTCATATGAACTTATGAGATATCATTGTGTGTGTGTGTGCTATCTGCATGTTTCATATGCCTGCTTTACTGTTATTTTTTCATCCTTTGGGAATTCTTTTTCGTAGAGTTCTTTTATCTGGTATATCCTTTTCCACGCTGGCGTGTCTGTCGCTTTATATTTGTAGTCTTGTCTTGCTTCATATTTTTTGGTTCATTTATTTGCTCCATAGGCTGTTGTTGAGTTGGAGTATGTTCCATAGTTTGCATGTGTATGCCTTTTGTAGGGTTGGGATGTCTCTTATCCCTAATCCCCCTTCTATTGTTGGTCTTATGAGGCTTTTCCATTTCTGCCAGTGATGTTTTCAACCCCAGAAAGAATCTTGCCATTTTCTTTTCCATGTCTTTTATTACCCCCTTTGGCAGTTTTGTTACTGCTATGATATGTAGCGGGATTGTTGAGAGTATATGTTTGATCAGGATCAGCTTTGAAGCTTGGCTCAGCATTCTGTTGCTCCATGAGTTTATCTTTTTATCAAAGTGGTTCAGTAGTGGTTGACAATACTTGGTCCTGTTTATTCCTTTGTATAGGTAACATCCCAGATATTTCATTGGTTGTTGGCTTGGTTGCATCTCCAGTGTTTTCTGGATCTCTTATTTTCTTTTGCCTGTAGTTTTTGAGCTTATTAGGAATTGACTTTTGGCGACATTTATTTTTTTGTCCTGATGCTTCTTCATATTGCTTGAGGAAGTCCTTGATCTTCTTGAGATTTTTTGTAGTCCCATTTGTGAAAATTAGAAGGTCATCTGCGAAGGCTAGGTGTGTTGGGGGTTTCTATCCTTTTGCCTACATTGTATCAAGTTATGGCCTTTTTTCTGTGTTAGTTTCTTGATCCCCTCTGCTGAATCCTTCTGCTGCTATTATGAATAGCAATGGAGATAGTGGGTCTCCTTGTTGACCCCTCTGGTTGGTTTTAAAGTATTCCGTTGGTGTGCCTTTCACTAGGACTGATACTCTTGTAGTTTCCAGGTGATTGAATATCAGCTTTGTAAATTCTGTTGAAAATCCAAATTTTGCTAGAATCATTTTCAGATATTTCAAGTCTACTCTGTCAAAGGCCTTGGTCATGTCTAGCTTGATGATTACATTAGAGCCTCTGCATTTTTTGTCCAGGTGGTGCATCATTTCACTTACTAACAGTACTTGATCTGCTATTTCCTTGCCTTTCATGAATCCCGCTTGTTCTACTGATATGATCTTTGGTAGTATTCTGTTGAGCCTTGTTGCAATGATCTTTGTGTTTTACTTTGCTTAGAAAGTTTGATAGACTGATTGGTCTGTAGTCTGAGTATGTTTTTGGGTTTTCATTTTTTGGGATTAGTGTAATGGATGTATTTTCCATTGCTGGTGTAGGGAGAAATCCTAGGAAGAACTCTTGGGCTGCCATTAGTATGTCGTGCTTTATTGTGTCCCAGCATTGCCTGAAGAAGTGTCCATTGTATCCGTCTGGCCCTGCTGCACTGTCTGGATTTAAATCACATACTGCCTTCTTAACTTCCTTTATTGTTTGTGCTTGGTTAGCATTTGGTTGTCTTCATGGCTTATTGTGCTTGGGATTTCTTGCAATATTTTATAGTGGTCTTTTGTTTCTTCCTTGGTGAATAGGTTTTGGTAAAATTCTTTTGCTGCTGCCTTGAGTTCTTCTGGTGTGCTGCATATTGTCCCATCTTGTGTCTTTATGTTTCTAATCATTTGTCTTTTCGTTTTTCTTTGACCTTGCTATGGAAAAAAGCCGTGTTTGCTTCTCCTTCTTGGAGCCATTTTATATTTGATTTTTTCCTCCAATAGCTGTCTGCTTGTTTATTGGGATATGTTTAGCTCTGCCATTGCTCTATGATAAGCTTCTGTTTTTTCCTCCGTGAGGTTTTCTTCATATTCCCTTTCAGCCCTTGTTGTGTGATCTTCCGCTTGTGCTACTTTGTCAAATATGTTTCCATATATGTTTTTGTTCCAACTTTCTAATTCTTTTTTCAGTCTGGAGAGTTGGAGTAAATGCCTCTCATTCCCCCGATTGTTTCATATGATTTTTCATGTTGTGTTGACAGAATGTAGGAAATCTGGATGAAATGTCCATGCATTCAGAAATCTGAATGTGTAGGGTCTTTTTTCCCATGGTTGTGTTTCCTACAAGCATTATGGGGGCATGGTCTGAGGTTGTTTTGTTCAGGTGTTTTTCTTGCACTTCTGTGAGGGTCTCTTGCATCTTTCCATTTATCAAATATCTGTCTAGCCTTCTCCATACCCTTCCTCTTTGTCTGTTGTTCTGACCCATGTATACTTTGATCCTTGGTACGGTATTTCTGCAAGTTGGCATTGATGGATGCAGTCTTGAAAATCTTCTAGTGATGCTAATGCTGGGGTAGAGCTGCCTTTATGCTCTTCTAGGCTTAGGAATGTGTTGAAATCCCCTCCAATTATCCAGGGTTTTGTTTGGTTTTGGTTTTTTTCTCTTGAGTTCTTCCTATAGTTCCCTTCTTTCTACAGTTGTGTGTTTTGCATAGACCACTGTGTAGCAGATTTCTGTATTCATTTCCTTCCATTGAAAATTTATGTCCATTGTTTGCTCTGTGTGTTGTTCCTCTATGTATTTGAATTTAGATTCCTCCCACATTAGCCATACTTTTCCTCTACATCCTTGTTTGGCTTGAGTAAACCCTAGACTGAGTTGAGCTTCTTTGATTTTGTTCTCTGATTGTTTTGGCTCTATGATGGCTAGGGTCTGAACTTTGTGCTTTTGACCAGCTGCTTCAATCTTGTGATTGAGGTTGCTATCCCTCTTACATTCGATGACATTGTGATAATCATTTGATTATTTGCTTGTGGTTCGTTTTTGATACCTAGTTGTTGTTGGACTGTCTATGTTAGTCCTTCTGCCTTTTTTTTCAGCCCTTCTGGTTTGCATCCACATTGGTTCTGTAGGCCGCTTTGTTTTTGCTCTTCTGGCTATTATTGGCAGCGTTCTTTCTTCGATTTCTTTGTCTTCTTGGTCCTTGTCTATTTGTGTTCTTCTGCATCTTTAGTTTGGCCTTTTCGCATTCTATTTCTTGTTTTTTTCCTTTTTTTTCATTCTCCCTTTGATTTGCTGGGCTTGCCTCTATCCATTCCGCTAGTGTTATATTCTCCCTTGGCTGTCTTGGATTGGCCTCTGATTCAGAATGTATGACATATTCTTCATCCTCTTGATGATGATGTTGTGTTTCTTCATGTTTCATATTCAATCTAGTGCAATCTTGTGTGTATGTTATTTGGTTGATTTTTTGCATCTCTTCTTGTGTCAATTGCGTCTTCGTTTTTTCTATTTTCTCCATCTTTCTTGTTCTTGATTTGTATTCTCTTTTGGCCTCCATTGATGCCTTGTTTTTTCTTTCTTGTTCTCCTCTTTAAATGTTTTCCTTGGTATTTGGTTCTCAGTTTCTGAATTCTCTTATGCCCCTTGGCGTTGCCTTGTTCTTTTTCCTTTCCATTCCTCTTCTTCTTCTTTCCTTTTATTGGCTCCTCTTTTTCTGTGTGCTTTCACATTTTCCAGTTCTATGCCCTAGTTGTTGGCATTCCTTGCAGTAACTTGGTGGGTTTTCATACGTGACTGTCTGTATGAAACTATTATTTCCACATCTTATGTGTATCTTCAGTGGCAATGGCTTTGATACATCCACTTCTATGCATATT
The DNA here is from genome assembly GCA_036186865.1 of Eustoma russellianum. Classification (NCBI taxonomy): domain Eukaryota; kingdom Viridiplantae; phylum Streptophyta; class Magnoliopsida; order Gentianales; family Gentianaceae; genus Eustoma; species Eustoma russellianum. The sequence continues at coordinate 13,096,210 of AP025060.1, forward strand.
CTTGCCGTTGAGGGCCCTTGTGTAATTCAATGTGGCTGCATCCATTTTCATTGGTTGACCTATTAGCGCTGCTATCGTATACATTGCCCTTTTTTGTGGAGGTGCACTGGTAATCCTTCCATTGATATCCATACAGGAACTATTGGTGAGTCTATTTTCAGATTATAATTGGGCGTCCATTTTGTCATCTTGACGTCATAGCCTGCAATTATCCATACTCCTCTTGCAAAACACCTTTGATAGTCTTCTTCACTCTTGAAGGTTATGAGAATGTGTTGTCATCTAATAGCCCAATTTCTGGTGTGTGTTTGAAGCCTATTCGTTCGAATGCATTTCTTGTTGCTGTCATTGAAGGCCTTCATTTCCAGAATGTACCAATCAAAGTGAATTTGAATTTTTCTGATAATATCTTTTTCTCCTCCTTTGTGAATGTTACTGATGGCATCCCTTTGAATTTGGGTTATTTCGTCCACTTGTTGATCTTTTCTTGTGCTCTCTAGTATATCTTTTGCAGAACTGGTTTGGCCTATGAATTTCTTGGCAACTTCCACGTATGTTGGCATTCTTGGTATTGATAATGATCAATTGCCCTTCAAGATCTTGAGTGTCAGCGTGTTCAGCGTGTAGTTGCTGATCAGTTTCTTGTAGATGATGATGATGTGTTATGTATTTAATGATCAGCGCTTTGCAGTTTGTGTGTGTTTGATCCCAGTTGATGCGTGCGTGAGAATTGATGTTCTTGAATTTCTTGGAGAGTTCAGAGAGTTCAGAGAGTTCAGAGTCGAGAATTGAGACAATCGTACAATCTTTTTTTCGATTAGTAGCAGTTCCCCTAGCTTTATGTTCAATAATAACAAGAATCTGGAATTGATATCGACGATTTAATGATAATATTCTAGGGAGCAACGTACGTATACCTCGAACGTTCCGAGGTGAGCATCTTTATTGATTGGATGTATATCGAACGAGTTAGAGAGAGCCATGTGAGAGCACGTGAATGGCGGTGGTAACATAGGCTCGGTGTCTCGATGATGTCGACGCAGGCAATCTTGGTGGTACTTGAAATGGTTTGCTCCAAGGCCAAATGCGATGGAGTGTGCGGCAGGACCTGGGATGCCTCCCGTCTTTCCTTGAGGGTTTCATCAATAACGACTGCTTGTATCAAATTATCATCATATGTCGCTAAGTCCCTTTCCGGTGGCACCTCAGTATTAGACATAGAAAAAGAAGCAGGATTGTTAGGCAAATCCTATAGAATGCTATCATCAATTCCTTTTAACCTGGTGATATCCTGTGCCTCCGAGACGTGTAAATGTGGCACAAATTCTAGAGAATCATAGTGGCGTTCCAAACTGTGCTGAAGGACATCATCATTAACAGTTGACTTTTTAGGGGTCCAACATTGTGATTGTATCTTTTTGTCGCGGGGAGGTTTAGGTTTAGTTATTGGGTGATCAGCTGTCGGCTTGGCAGAAAACATGATCATCCATTCCGCATGCAGCAGATTTATGGCCAAGGCGAAAACAATTCGAGCAATACATTGGCAAATCCTCATATTCCACCATTTTTGATATGCAACAATTGATGTTTGTATAAACATGCGTGTAGGCAGTTCCTATGAAACATCAAGTTCAATGCACAAACGCACCACCGATGGCCGTAAATTCTCGGATATGGCATTATCCAGTTTCATAGGTGTGCCTAGCATTCTACCGATCTGGAATAGCGCCTCTTTTTGATGAAATGAACTGGAAGACCCAGCAAGGATATCAAACTGGGACGATCGGCACATCAACCTTGAGGTCATAATTAGGAGTCCATTTAATGAGCCTCGTATACTTTTCCAGCGATGGTCCAACTTTGCCTCACAAAGCATCGCAAATAATCTTGCTCTTGTGAAAGTGCAGTAAAACATGATTTGCATCAAGAAGGCCAATACGTACATTACCTGTAAATACAATACAATCGATGGTGGCTCGAATTGTTGCAAGCAGGGGGCGGCCATACCAAAACATACCCACTAAGAAAAACTTGTATGGCTCGACTAACCTTGCTATTTCGTCATTCGAAAAGGATATCATTGGACTTCCTTTATATCGCTGAATTTGCTTCGGAAGTAATAGCAGGATTGGATGAGGTTTTGAAAAGGGAGGCGAAAGATGGAACCATTTCCTGCAGATGTCGGCGGCTGAGTCTGGTTCGCCATTATTGGACACAGCCGGTTGGTGATCGCGTGATAAAAGAAATGTAGAAGAAAGGTCTCAGATGAAGATTGAACAGAGAGAGGAGCAGAAAATGTCTCAGTTTTACTGGGGTCAATGACGCCACTAGGTTTCTTGGATGACAATCAAGCTTCCTTGCTTAGAAGGAGGTCTGGGCATTAGGGACTTGAGGGCATTACAAAATGCATATCACTGTCGAATGTGGTGGAACTATCAGCAGCGAAAAACACTATGGAGTCGATTCATGCGTGCAAATATGGAGCAAGGGGTGACTATCGGCCAAGATTGCTAGACTCTCACACTTGGAAACTTATTTGTCGGACTCATACACTTTGCGAGGATTTTTTGTGAGTATGATGGTTCGCTCCTGATTTGGATGCCAACCCAGCTGGGAGAGTTTACCATTGGATCTGCCTATGATTTATGTCGTATTTCAAAGCTACGAATTTATCCTCACATTTTATTTGGTATAAAATGCCATCGACCAGTTATCTCAACTTTCTGTGGCGGCTGCACCATCAAGCTCTTCCTTTAGAAGACTTTATCGGACATTACACAGCTTCTCGTCCTACATGTGTCCTTTCTGTAAGTTTCATCTACAACTGTAGATCATCTTTTTCTATATTGCCCAATTGTTAAGCCACTCTGGGAATTCTACACGACCGCGGTGGGTGGTCCGTCTTTGCTGGCACAACATCTTTGGTCTTATTTGTTATCTTGGTACTTCCGCAGCACTACAACCACGCTTGTAGGTGTGTTATACGCATTGTTATTCCTGGCATTATTACCTTCACTATTTGGCGATCATATGCCTCAATTATATATGGGGATACATCCGCCTGCTCCGCATCCTCTCTCATTGCAATAGTGAAATCTGATATTTTCTCATGGCCAAAAACAATAGACAAGACTAAGCTAGCTATTGGTTATAGGGCGATACAGACTGCTGGTATCCTCCCTCCACTTACTATACGCAGATCGTAGGTAGTCAGATGGTTGGTCCCTCCAACAGGAAGACTCAAGTTGAATACGGATGCTGCGGTGGGACACTCTTTTGCTTCGGGTGGAGCTATCTTAAGAGATAGCAACGGAAGTTGTATGGGGCCTTTTCTTTTCGGTTACCGGCCTGTACACCTCTGCAAGCAGAGATACAGACCGCGGTCTTTGCACTGCTATATTTTTTGCCACTTCATCGTAATGTTATCTTAGAAACGGATTGTTTACAGGTCCTAAACATGCTAGCACAGCAAAACCACATGCCGAATAAATTCCATTGCCGTTTGTTACGTTCTCTAATCACAAATTCTGGAATCCTAGTTCAGCATATATATCGAGAGGCAAATATGGCGGCACACTATTTGGCGCAATATGGGTTAACTCATTCTACAACAGCGTTGTTTAATGCCCATACGCTACCCTCTATGGTTCGCAGTTGTATCACGCTTGATATCACTACAGGACATCTCCGCCATACATAACTTTCTGTGTGCCACGCTGCATGTCTTCCATATGGATTGGTTATCTCTTATGCATTCTGCCTGCATTCTGTGGGATGTAGGCAGACTGGGTATGCTTTTTGACTACACATCTTGGACGGTCTTTATACTTTTCTGGTGCTTGCTTCTTATGTTTACTCTGTTTGCTTTTGCATGTACGACTAGGGGCCACGATGAGATGGATTGCACAGCACGAAATCGCTTGTACGCCCGTGCAACATACAGACTGGACGCAATAAATGTTTCAAAAGGGGTAAATATGTACTCTTTTCCCTTCGTGCAGGATTTTATCCACAAGGGTGGTTTTGCCTGCCAAGGTTTTAATGAGGCATACATACACCTTTTGAACACCATAGTTGTCCCCACCGATGTAATCGCATTGTTTTTAGGCCATTATCTTCTTTTATTCTCTTATGCCATCTATTCCTTTATAGTAATGGTATTCCTCCGCCATAAGTGACGGCATTTGAATAAAAATAATAGAGCATCGCTCCTTTTATATAAAGAAAAGAAAAATGGCATTTTTCTCTGGCAAAATTCTGACAGCAATGGCGGCTGGCGGCGCATGTGATTCTGTGCTGCTGCGATCTTCTGCTTTTGCGGTTACATTTCCTTCTTTGTTACGAAATTACATTCTACTGATCTTTATTGCAAACTCGGTTTTGGGGCGCCGTGATTTCCGTTGGTACCGCCGCCATGGATCATCGATCTTTTGCGTCGATGCTATAATCTACTGGTTCCAATTTGCCTCCTCGAGAGATAACTAAATTCAAGGGTGTTCCGAAAATCAAATTTACTCGGGAGGAGGTATCTGTTCTTGCCGATTCATTCAAATATTTCTTGGTAGAAACGTTTTGGTTTGGTTGTCCAAAACTTGATGCTATTCGCAAATGTTTTGATCGAATTGGTTTCATGGATTCCGTTACAATAAGGCTATTAGATTCTTCACATATACTAATGAATTTTGAGGCAGAAGCTGACTACTACAGATGTTTTTCACGTCGCACGTGGATGGTGCTGGGTTGTCATATGCGTGTGACAGAATGGACTTATGATTTTGATCCCAAGATTGATATGCCTCTTGTTCTAATATGGGTCTCCTTACCAAGGTTGCCTATATATTTGCATAAACAGGAAGCGATATTTGAAATCACTGAAATGATTGGAATGTCTCTACGGGCGGATGCTGCTACTACACAATTACTGCGCCCGTCTATGGCGAGAATTTGCATTGAAATTGATGTTTCCGAGGAGTTACCTAAGCGATTATATATTCAAAGCGGTGGTTATCATTTCTTTTCGACAGTGGAATATGAAAAGTTGCCTAATTATTATGCGTCTTGTCAACTGCTCGGTGATTCTTTGAGCTCTTGCAAACAAGATAAGGCTACGGTCCCTATTTTTTTGGACAATATGATACAATCTGAGCCTAATAAAGTGAGTGCACGTCATGAGTTTCCTGCGCAGCGATGGACTCCTAAGAAGAAGCAGGTTGGTGCGGAGGTGGCTGAAGAGGCTGTTCTGACAGATACAATAGTTGAGAAACGAGATGACTTGCCAGCCATATGAGATCATCATGGTGAGCATGAATCAGTTGGTGCGTCTGTTGCTGAAGAGGCTGTTTTGACAGATACAATAGTTGAAAAACACGAAGACTTGCCAGCCACAGGAGATCAGCCAGGTGAGCAAGAACCAATTACTCCAACAGCAGATATCCCGATCACTGTTGCAGTCGCGTCTCAGGTCACTGAGATTTTGCATGCACAGGATTTGACTCGTATGTGTTGCTCCTCTGCTGCGGTTATTTAAACGCTTGAGGAGGAATTAGATCCAGTGATGGCCCATGCTTCGGATTCTGAACTGCACAATGATCCACAAGTTGATTAATAAGATTTGCATGCCACAGTTCTGGAGGTGGCTAGAGTCTTATTAGCCACGCCTTCATCAGAAGATGATACTTCCAATATTTCTCATCCTGATGTTTCAATGGCTGTTGATAATCTTCTAAAATTGAGAATGCGGCGTGCGCGTAAAAAGAAAGGCAAACTGCCCCCAGCACCACCATCATCTATTGTCACTCGAGGAGCGTTGAAACGTTCCATCATATTCTTACCTCCCACTCTCTCTTAATGAAGGTTCTCTTATGGAATGTCCAAGGTATTAACGCCTCGGTGGCGCGTCTTATTTCTCTTATGCGTTAATACAGTTTGCAGTTATTAATACTAATTGAGCCTAAGCTTAGAGTATCTCGGTTGGAGCATTTTCGACTGCAGCTAGGGTTTTCAAAAGCGTGTTCTTCTGAAGATAGTAATATATGGATCTTTTGGCATGATTCTTTTCTGGAACTTTTGGGTGTTCGACCTGGTGAGCTGAATTTATTTCGTAGGCATTCTACTGGTAAAGAATTCTGGTTTACAGCAGTCTACGCGCTACACACAGTGGCATCTCGCTGGCCTTTATGGCATGATTTGAATCTATTTCATGCATTGCTAGATTTGCCTTGGCTAATAGGTGGCGATTTTAATACTTTCTTATCCTTGGATGAGCATAAGGGTATATCAACTCCCTCCTTACGAACCTTAACAGATTTAAAACAGTTTGTTGAGTCGTGTGAGTTACTAGATCAATTGTTTCAAGGGTCACAATTTACCTGGTCTGATGGACGTGGATTGGGTAAGGTATAGCGTCGATTGGATCGTTTCTTTTGTAATCAGGCATACTCGGATGACTGTGCTTCTATATTAGTCCGCCATCTCCATCGTGCAATCTCGGATCATTTGCCATTATTATTTCAATGTTGATCGGATCATTCGATAGGTTCAGCTTCATTTCGCTACTTGGATGCACAGTCAACACATGCAGATTTTGATGCTTACGTATGGGCGCAATGGCGAACATATCCGACTGTTGGTGGTATGTATGGTTTTTATGCCACATTGAAGCGGTTAAAATCATATTTATGTTTGTGGATTAAGCAAATTTTCGGTAATATTTTCACCAATTTACTGGCGGCTGAGGAGGATACAATTAGAGCAGAAAAGGTCTATGATGCTACACCAAGTGCAACCAACAGAGAGGCATATCATGCAGCTAAAGCGTAGCTGGCAACGTTGCAATCGCGAGCCATGATTTATTTGAAGCAAAAAAGCGAATATGAAATGGCTTAAAGAGGGAGATCCAAATACAACTTTCTATCATCGAACAATTAAGATGCAAAGACAAAAACAAGCAATTGCATTAATTAATAGGCAGGATGGTACTATTTGTGATACAGATACAGACAGAGGCAGTATCTTTCTTTGAGCGATTATTTGCTGCGGAACCCACTTTTGATCATGATGTTTTACTTCAGCATATTCCACAGATGTTGACAGATGATGATAACCATCACTTGTTAGTGATACCGATGCTTGATGAGGTCTGGGCTATGGTACGACAGTTAAGTCCTTCTAGTGTATCGGGTCCAGACAGTTTTCCTGGTTCGTTCTGTAGGCAACTTTGGGATGATATAAGGTTAGACGTCTTATTGGATGTGCAAGAATTCTTTTCCGGTTTTCGGGTGCCTCAGGCGATGGCGGCGTCTTTTCTTTGCTTGATTCCCAGGGTACCTAATCCAGCCACTTTTGGTGATTATCGACCTATTTGTTTGACAAATTTTATTTCTAAAGTAGATACCCACATTCTATCGACTCGAGTTTTGTGTCCACTTGCTTAGACTCATTTCTCCGGAGCAGTCGGGTTTTATGCCTAGTCGAGGTATCTCTGGGCAGATATTGATGGCAAAGGAGATGGTCTATATCTTAGATCGTAAATGCCGGGGAGGACAGGTAATGATTAAATTGGATATGGCTAAGGCTTTTGGTCGTGTTTCATGCCAGTATTTGGAAAAATTATTATTGCTCTTTGGATTTCATTTAAGGTTTGTTCGTCTTATGAATATTTGTCTTCTGCACGTTGTTCGGTGTTAATAAATGGCAAGCCTTGTGGTTTTTTAGCCCATCAAGAGGAGTTAAACAAGGTGATCTGATGTCACCTATTCTTTTTATTCTTGCGTCTGAGGGATTCTCTATAGGGTTAAATGCTTTATTTTGCAATGGTACACTACGGGGTTTTGCAAGTGGCAGTGTACAGCCAGTATCACATCTTGGATTTGCAGATGATTTATTTGTCTTTCTTAATGGCTCCCTTAACAATTTGCAAGCTTTCAAGCAATTTCTTGAGCATTACCAGAGGGCATCAGGCCAACTAGTTAACTACCATAAGAGCCAACTTGTGGTGGGCAGGGGGGTATCCTCATAACAGGCAGCAATGGCGTTGAATATACTGCTTTCGGCTCTGCCTATCAAGTACCTAGGATCCTATCTTTTTAAAGGTATCAATCGTTCTCAGTATTGCAGTTCTTTGCTTGATCATTTTGATGCAAGATTGACAGGTTGGTCCCAAAAACTATTAAGTATGGTCGGAAGAGTGGCCTTAATACAGTCGGTGCTATCTGTTATGCCTTTACATATTATTGTTGTACCCCTCCAAAAATAGTACTGTATACGGGGCTAGTATGAAGTGATACAGTAGAACGATGTTTCTAAAGAGAATATTATAAGCTTTACTAACGTTTATTCAATATTAAAGGAAAATAGTATGCTACCCCAAGTATGAATTATGAAGCATGTGAGTTGATAACTTTCCCTCCCAAGATTACTCATAAGTTTTGGCCTAGAGTATTGGGGTTATCAAAGTGGAGTTTCTTGAACTACAAGCAACAAACCCTTTGTAGCATTGATGAAAGAAAGCATGGCGAGTTATTCTAGCATTTAGTGTTCTACTAAATGAGATTTAAAAAGTGAAAAGAGGAAAATTGCTCCTTCTCCCCCAATTCAGCCGCCGGGTAAAGGAGGTCATTAAGAGATCCCTTTTTATTACTAGAAAAGCTAACTACACACCTTAATTGCTATGCATGGTGTAGTCACATTATGATGTTAAGATAAGGATGTGTAATTCACTAAAATCTCCATTAGGAACCGTGAAACACATGGAAGGTAGAATTAGGGATCAAGATTTTACTATGAATATTTCTTTCATCCACCTAGTAGCTTTCCATTAAACCCTCTAAAAAGTGACCCAAGCATGATGGAGCTACTAAATACACTCTAACCACCGGATTTAAACCCATGGGTAGTCCATGGTAACTCCTTAAACCACAGTAGTAACTCACTTAAGAAACAAAAAGGGAGAAAGCAATTAAGGGGTAAATGAACTTGAGGGAAGACCCCTTAACCGCCGGCTACCCTCTTGGGGTGAGCCAAGGGAACTTCTTCATTAATCCTAGTCACTTTTGGTCTAGCAACTTCAATTTTGTGAAAAGGCATGCTTACATGATATAATTATATACATATATAAGTAGTGTTGGAAAATATATGGATATGTATAACATATATGCATGTATATACCTAGGCTTATGGTAACGATGGCCTAAGGGGCCCTAGTTCCATGAAAGGTGTATTTAAACGATAATAGTTGAAAATACACTTTAAACATGCATATATGTATAGTATATGTGAATTAAGATAGGAAAATGGGTAAGTTATGATCATTGATAACATGCAACAGAATTGAACACATATATGTATAAGTGCACACACTTATACTTTCGGCCATGAGGCCTTATTGAACAAATAGTGGCTCCAAGACTCTCCATGCACCCTAAAAAGTAAACCATGGTTAAGCCCTAAGTGAGTCTCATAAAGATGTTTATGCACATGAGCAATCTCCCCCTTCCCTCATACTGAACCGCCGACTATGCCTTAATTAAGAGACCTCTTTATCCTTTTTAATAAAAGCCTCTTAATCCATCTTTACTTCACTAACCACCCAAAGAATTACAAAATAGCAAGAGTTTTCCCTCTCCTTTCCTCAAAACCCACGGCCAATTGAGCCAAGAAGGTTTAAGATTCATCCAAGTCCAATTTTGGTCTAGGTAAGTATACTCTAAATTCCTTAAGATCTTTTCATATCTTACATAGAGTGAAGCACATATTGCTACTCTTTCTTGCTCAAAAACCGTGACCCCCATGGTCACTAGGTTCACGCTTTCAAGCTCTTAAGTGGTACTAGTTTCTTAAGAGGTTTGAACACCATTCAAGCTTCATCTTGGTAAGCCAATCTAGCCTATATTTAGTTTTATCTTTCACTTAAGATAATGACTAACAATTGTTCTTTTTCTTCCTCTAAAACCGTGGGGTGTATACGATGAAGAGGAGGGAGACTTTATTTCATTTTATCCAAGTTCAAGCTAAGGAAAGGTTTGAGTTGAAGAGGCAAGTACACTATAAATATTCTTGACTTGTGTGTGAAAGTATATGCTTGAATGTCTAGATGTTACTAAGATTCAATCTTAGATAGAAAATACTAAGCTTGAAGCATGAACATTTCGGACCCCTTAAGAAAAATGACTTGCATGTATGAGATTCTTTCAAAGATGGATGCTTTGCCTTTAGAATATGAATATGATGTGTGTATAATATGAATGTAGTAAAGCTCTCTTCTTTGATATGTAAGGGGGACGGTTGGATGAAATGTGTGGCGTACATATTGTTTTTTTAAAGATTGTGACTTGTGGGATAAAATATGCATATAAGTTGTATGTTTGGATGTCCTATGACTTAGGTGTATTATGTTCATTCTAAAAATGGAATATAAGCCTTGCATGTGTATGAAACGGGCTGTTTTGGGGGTTCGGGGCATGCAAACTAGTTATGCCAAGAATAGACTTGATTATGTACAAAATGTGCATTATCGAGGTGTGCTTTATGTAAATTCCAAAACTGTTTTGAGAGGAATTTTATATGGCTTTAAAAGTATATTATAACTTGTATTTTAAGAAGTGTATGTGAAGGTTGTAAGCCATCCTTGAAGAATAATCTTTGTCCGTACATTTTATCATGAAAAGTGACAAAAAATGGAAATTACTGGAACATGGCAGAACAATGTGACGTTTTTCATGACCTGAAAAGGGATCTTAGAAGTATTCAATTAAGTTAATTTTTGGCTTGACACTAGCCCTATGTGTATGGTAAATATGAGAGTTGGAATTTGGATAAAAGAAGTTATGGTTTGTCCTTAATGGAATTTTTCGTAAAAACTGGTCAAGCTGAAATTACTGGACTGGACAGGATTTAAGTGACGTGTTGATTGACCCAAAAATGGACATTAGAAATATGAAAATGGGCTGCTTTTTAGTAGGATGTTAGCCCTATGTGTTTACTAAGTCTGTGAGTTGGAAATTTCAAAAAAAGACTTACGGTTTGGTCACAATAAAATTCGTAGCAAAACTTGCCACTCCAGAATCAGAACGTATCCGTTTTTGGAAAAGTGAGTACCCCTTAAAAGTTATTATATTACTCATGAAATTTTATGGAAATTACTTAGGATGTAGATGAGCATATCCATGTAAATTATTCATCTTGAAATTATTATTTAAGGGTAACTACTGAAACTAAGTGAGCACTACTAACTGGAAAACTCGGCCGAATTACGGGACTGGTTGGGAGACTTTGTTCTTGTGGTTAAGACTTGTTCGAACGGCTTGGGCTTATGGATATTAATTCTTGGAATGCTTGCATTATTTTCTAGGTTAGGCCCAAAATAAGTAAGACTTATTGGGCTTGAAAGAAAAGTAAAAAGAGGGTTACTGCACTGCTGAATTCAGCAGCACCCTGTTTGGTAAATTTTTTAGTTTAAGGGTCTTACATATCTCGAAACGTTACGAAGATTTTATGACAAGTATAAAAGACACCCTTATGCATATGTATGTCAAGAAATCATGATAATTGACCTAAAATTTGAGGTTTTGAGGCCGTGCAAATGGAACGATAATTCTGGAAATTTTTCTAGCCTAAAGAATAAGATCGTATTTGTATGTATGTGATGCATATTGTTACAAATTGCATAGTGCATGTCATACATTGCATCATCGTCACTTACATGATTCATGAAACTGATTTTATGACAAAGAATGATGAAAAAGCTTTTTTAAAGCAAAGATTTGGTTTTGAAAGGAACGCTTCCATTGGTACAATTTAATTCTGGCCAGCTTAACCCGTTACAGATCCAGGGTTAACTGATCTGATGATTATGACCGTACAGGTCCGGAGAGAATAGACCTGATTATGATGATTATGACCGTGCAGGCCCGAAGAGAATAGACATGATTATGACGATTATGCCCGAACAGGCCTAGAGAGAATAGATATGATGACTATGATTGATGATGTGACCGTTTTTGGATCCGGAAATAATAGATTCGAAAGGAAGAATATGACCGCCTCAGATCCAGATAGAATAGATGTAAACACTCTCTTGTTTTTATTGACGATGATTTTTTTGAAAGAAAGAACGAAAGAACTTATCCTCATTTTTATCATGATGCATCTCATGTGCATACTCATGCATGTTGCATTTAATGGTTCGTCGAATATTTGGTACATTGTTACTTAGGCTAAGATGTTATGACTTGATATCTCCTAAGTTATGATTTTTTAATAAGTTATAAGCTAGTTACTTACGGATATTGGATGGAAGGTCAGGTATGTTACTAAACCAAAATTTTTGGGGTTTGGTTCTTGTATGTACTTTCCATTTAATTCATGATTATTTATGGTTTACTTGCTGGTGTCGTTGTCACTCATCCCTTATTTTTCCTCCCAGAACCGGCAAGAAATAGGGTTGAATGGATTGAGGACGAGCCTAGGGTTTCTTATCCATAGAAGACCGAAAAGAGGATGAGTTAAGGGTTTTGTCGTGATGGTCATGATGGATGAACTTTTTATGATCTTATGTTGTGAATATTAACTTTAGGATTTCCGCATTTTGTGAACATGTTTGTAAGACTATGATGGATGTTTAGACGCTTTTACTTTAAAAGTTTTTATTCTGCCTCGGTTTCACTTACTTGTTAAAGTGTAAGCATGAAGGTCCACGTATTTTGTTTTGGACCAAGACATGTTATGGATTGACGCCTGGTACTCTCCATAGTGAAGTACGGTGGGGGCACCACATCCGGCTAGGCCAGGGTTTGGGGCGCTACAGGTGGTATCAGAGCTGAGGCTCTAGATCCGGACAGAATATAGAATTAAGTTTTGATTTTAGAAATCTAAGTTTGGTCTTAGATCTAAGTCATGACCTTAGAAAGAGAGTTGACCTTAGACTAGGATAACTTAGACTGGAAATTAGGGCTTGGACCTGATGATAAAGCCCTAGTTGATGCATTTTATAGAATTTAATTCGTATCGTATCTGTTTGCATGCCCACTTGGGATTTTCATTGAATTACGAATTAGATTTTGTCGCTTGTCTCGGTATGTCAACTTCGAATAAAACCAACGCTACGTGGTGCAGATGACATCACTGTCACCCCTGGGAAGCAGTGGGTTCTACTATCGACAGTTAGCTAAAGCACATGTTCCGAGATTTGGCGGGGAGTCTAGCTTGGAAGAAGCAGAAGAATGGTTAAATGAAGTCGAAAGTAACCTTCTGCTGATTCATGTGCCGGATGAGATACGGGCCCAAATTGTCCGGCCATTTCTGATTGGTAAGGCCAGCCAGTGGTGGAGGACCAGTATCCAGCCACTGCCTCGACCGATAACTTGGACGAAGTTTCTAGAAGAATTTTGTGAGTTCTTTCTCTCTCCGGACTTGATCATGCTGAGGATTGAGGAATTTGACACATTAAAACAAGAGCCAGACACTACCGTCTCAGAATACGCTCATCGGTTCACCACATTAGGACGGTACATCCCTTGGATTATGGAAGATGGGAAGTATAAGGTGATCAGATTCATGCATGGTTTAAACGCTCAGATTAAGATCCGACTGGTCAAAGCATATTCGAAGACCTTTGATGAATTACTGAGGGATTGTTATAGAGCGGAACGAGATAATAAGAAAATGAAAGAGCGAAATAAGAGACTTAATGATAGTATCAAAAGACGAGGCAGAAGGTGGTAGCCATATTCATATAGGACCCCCAACGAGACAACCAGAAATAACAGTCTAAACCGAAGAATGGGTTATCCAGGGATCTTTGAAACGCCTAAACCGAAAACAGGTACATCTGACTATCCAACTTAAATACAAAGTACCTATGTTTTACCTTGTTTATTTCCCAAGTATGAATAGTCATAGAGCAATGTGATAAGGAACCTTAAGGAAAGATTTCTACATAATCAGTGGTAAGTGGACAAGAAAGGCAACTAGAGTAGCACAACTAGAGCCTGGAAACTATGATACGTCACAGAATGTTAGGACTCCCAAACAGTTAGGCAAATACTTGGATAAGTAGAGCTCAATAAGGCTACAATAAAGAATGGGTAACGCTACTTAAGGCCAAGGAGTTAGTTGGCCAATTCAAAGGTGAAGACAAAGAATCAAAGACCTACTAGGTTTTCATAAACTTTCCTAAATTCCGGAAGGAAATGAAAAGATTCATACAAGCGCCACTAAAGAAATCTCGTGAGGGACATAAAGAAACATGAAAGCTTGCACCACACTAACCGTAATTTCGAGGACGAAACTTATAATAAGGGTGGGAGGATGTTGTACCCCTCCAAAAATAGTACTGTATACGGGGCTAGTATGAAGTGATACAGTAGAAGGATGTTTCTAAAGGAGAATATTATAAGCTTTACTAACGTTTATTCAATATTAAAGGAAAATAGTATGCTACCCCAAGTATGAATTATGAAGCCTGTGAGTTGATGACTTTCCCTCCCAAGATTACTCATAAGTTTTGGCCTAGGGTATTGGGTCATCAAAGTGGAGTTTCTTGTACTACAAGCAACAAGCCCTTTGTATCATTGATGAAAGAAAGCATGGCGAGTTATTCTAGCATTTAGTGTTCTACTAAATGAGATTTAAAAAAGTGAAAAGAGGAAAAGTACTCCTTCTCCCCCAATTCAGCCGCTGAGTAAAGGAGGTCATTAAGAGACTCCTTTTTATTGCTAGAAAAGCTAACTACACACCTTAATTGCTATGCATGGTGTAGTCACATTATGATGCTAATATAAGGATGTGTAACTCACTAAAATCTCCATTAGGAACCGTGAAACACATGGAAGGTAGAATTAGGGATCAAGATTTTACTATGAATATTTCCTTCATCCACCTAGTAGCTTTCCATTAAACCCTCTAAAAAGTGGCCCAAGAATGATGGAGCTACTAAATACACTCTAACCACTGGATTTAAACCCATGGGTAGTCCATGTAACTCCTTAAACCACATTAGTAACTCACTTAAGAAATAAAAGGGAGAAAGCAATTAAGGGGTAAATGAACTTGGGGGAAGACCCCTTAACTGCTGGTTGCCCTCTTGGGGTGAGCCAAGGGAACTTCATCATTAATCCTAGTCACTTTTGGTCTAGCAACTTCAATTTTGTGAAAAGGCATGCTTACATGATATAATTATATACATATATGAGTAGTGTTGGAAAATATATGGATATGTATAACATATATGTATATATATACCTTGGCTTATGGTAACGATGGCCTAAGGGGCCCTAGTTCCATGAAAGGTGTATTTAAAGGATAATAGTTGAAAATACACTTTAAACGCGCATATATGTATAGTATATGTGAATTAAGATAGGAAAATGGGTAAGTTATGATCATTGATAACATGCAATAGAATGGAACGCATATATGTATAAGTGCACACACTTATACTTTCGGCCATGAGGCCTTATTGAACAAATAGTGGCTCCAAGACTCTCCATGCACCCTAAAAAGTAAACCATGGTTAAGCCCTAAGTGAGTCTCATAATGATGTTTATGCACATGAGCAATCTCCCCCTTCCCTCATAATGAACCGCCGACTATGCCTTAATTAAGAGACCTCTTTCTCCTTTTTAATAAAAGCCTCTTAATCCATCTTTACTCCACTAACCACCCAAAGAATTTCAAAAGAGCAAGACCTTTCCCTCTCCTTTCCTCAAAACCCACGGCCAATTGAGCCAAGAAGGTTTAAGATTCATCAAAGTTCAAACTTTGTCTAGGTAAGTACACTCTAAATTCCTTAAGAGAATTTCATATCTTACATAGAGTGAAGCTCATATTGCTACTCGTTCTTGCGCAAAAACCGTGACCCCCATGGTCACTAGGTTCAAGCTTTCAAGCTCTTAAGTGGTACTAGTTTCTTAAGAGGTTTGAACACCATTCAAGCTTCATCTTGGTAAGCCAATCTAGCCTCTATTTAGTTTTACCTTTCACTTAAGATAATGACTAACAATTGTTCTTTTTCTTCCTCCAAAACCGTGGTTTGTATACGATGAAGAGGAGGGAGACTTCATTTCATTTTATCCAAGTTCAAATAAGGAAAGGTTTGAGTTGAAGAGGAAAGTACACTATAAAAATTCTTGACTTGTGTGTGAAAGTATATGCTTGAATGTCTAGATGTTACTAAGATTCAATCTTAGATAGAAAATACTAAGCTTGAAGCATGAACATTTTGGACCCCTTAAGAAAAATGACTTGCATGTATGAGATTCTTTCAAAGATGGATGCTTTGCCTTTAGAATATGAATATGATGTATGTTTAATATGAATGTATTAAAGCTCTCTTCTTTGATATGTAAGGGGGACGGTTGGATGAAATGTGTGGGGTAAATATTGTTTTTGTTAAAGATTGTGACTTGTGGGGTAAAAGATGCATATAAGTTGTATATTTGGATGTCCTATGACTTAGGTGTATTAAGTTCATTATAAAAATGGAATATAATCCTTGCATGTGTATGAAACGGGCAGTTTTGGGGCTTCGGGGCATACAAACTAGTTATGCCAAGAATAGACTTGATTATGTATAAAATGTGCATTATCGAGGTGTGTTTTATGTAAATTCCAAAACTGTTTTGAGAGGAATTTTATATGGCTTTAAAAGTATATTATAACTTGTATTTTAAGAAGTGTATGTGAAGGTTGTAAGCCATCCTTGAAGAATAATCTGTCCGTACATTTTATCAAGAAAAGTGACAAAAAAATGGAAATTACTGGAACAGGGCAGAATAATATGACGTTTTGTATGACCTGAAAAGGGATCTTAGAAGTATTCAATTAAGCTAATTTTTGGCATGCCCTATCCCTATGTGTATGGTAAATATGAGAGTTGGAATTTGGGTAAAAGAAGTTATGGTTTGTCCTTAATGGAATTTTTAGTAAAAACTGGTCAAGCTGAAATTACTTGACTGGCCAGGATTTAAGTGACGTGTTGATTGACCCGAAAATGGACCTTAGAAATATGAAACTGGGCTGATTTTTTGTAGGCTGCTAGCGCTATGTGTTTACTAAGTATGTGAGTTGGAATTTTTGAAAAAGGACTTACGGTTTGGTCACAATAAAATTCGTAGCAAAACTTGCCACTCCAGAATTAGCACGTATCCGTTTTTGGAAAAGTGAGTAAGTGACCCCTTAAAAGTTATTATATTACTCTAGAAATTTTATGGCAATTACTTAGGACATAGATGAGCATATCCATGTAAATTATTCATCTTGAAATTATTATTTAAGGGGTAACTACTGAAACTAAGTGAGCACTACTAAACTGGAAAACTGGGCCGAATTACGGGACTGGTTGGGAGACTTCGTTCTTGTGGTTTAAACTTGTTCGAATGGATTGGGCCTATGAACATTACTTCTTGGCATGTTTGCATTATTTTCGAGGTTAGGCCCAAAATAAGTAAGACTTATTGGGCTTGAAATAAAGGTAAAAAGAGGGGTACTGCACTTCTGAATTCAGCAGTACCCTGTTTGGTAAATTTATTAGTTTAAGGGTCTTACATGTCTCGAAATGTTACAAAAATTTTATGGCAAGTAGAAAAGACACCCTTATGCATATGTATGTCAATAAATCATGATAATTGGCCTAAAATGTGAGGTTTTGAGGCCGCGCAAATGGAACGATAATTCTGGACATTTTTCCAGCCTAAAGAATAAGATCGTATTTGTATGTATGTGATGCATATTGTTACAAATTGCATAGTGCATGTCATACATTGCATCATCGTCCTTACATGATTCATGAAACTGATTTTATGACAAAGAATGATGAAAAAACGTTTTTAAAGCAAAGATTTGGTTTTGAAAGGAACGCTTCCATTGGTACCATTTAATTCTGGCCAGCTTAACCCGTTACAGATCCGGGGTTAATTGATCTGATGATTATGACCATACAGGTCCGGAGAGAATAGACCTGATTATGACCATGCAGGTCCGGAGAGAATAGACCTGATTATGATGATTATGACCATGCAGGCCCGGAGAGAATAGACCTGATTATGACGATTATAACCGTACATGCCCGGAGAGAATAGACCTGATGACTATGATTGATGATGTGACCATTTTAGGATCCGGAAATAATAGATTCGAAAAGAAGAATATGATCGCCTCAGATCCGTATAGAATAGATCTGAACACTCTCTTGTTTTTATTGACGATGATGTTTTGAAAAAAAGAACGAAAGAACTTATCCTCATTTTTATCATGATGCATCACATGTGCTTATTCATGCATGTTGCATTTAATAGTTTGTCGAATATTTGGTACATTGTTACTTAGGCTAAGATGTTATGACTTGATATCTCATAAGTTATGATTCTTAATAAGTTATGAGCTAGTTACTTACGGATATTGGATGGAAGGTCAGGTATGTTACTAAACCAAACTTTTTGGGGTTTGGTTCTTGTATGTACTTTCCATTTAATTCATGATTATTTATGGTTTACTTCCTAGTGACGTTGTCACTCACCCCTTATTTTTCCTCCCAGAAACCGTAGGAAATAGGGTCGAATGGATCGAAGACGAGACTAGGGTTACTTATCCGTAGAAGAGTGAAAGGAGGATGACTTAAGGATTTTGTCGTGATGGTCATGATGGATGAACTTTTTAAGATATTATGTTGTGAACATTGACTTTCGGATTCCGCATTTTGTGAACATGTTTGTAAGACTATGATGGATGTTTAGACGCTTTTACTTTAAAAGTTTTTATTCTGCCTCAGTTTCGCTTACTTGTTAAAGTGTAAGCATGAAGGTCCACATATTTTGTTTTGGACCAAGACATGTTATGGATTGATGCCTGGTACTCTCCGTAGTGAAGTACGGCGGGCGCACCGCATTCGGCTAGGCCAGGGTGCGGGGCGCTACAATTATGGCGGCTGCTAAACTTCCCAAAAGTACTATAACTGAGATTAACAGGAAAATGTCTAATTTCTTATGGCATCACCGTCATCATTGGAGATCGTGGGATATTGTATGCTATTCTAAAGAGGAAGGGGGCTTGCCCATTAGTAATCTTTGTGCTTTACAAAAGGCATATGAATATCAATTATGGTGGATGTATTATACTTCCACATTGCTTTGGGCAGTTTATGTGTGGCAAAAATATGGCAGCCGTTCTTCTGTGTGCGTATGTGTATGACTCGACGGACTGGAAATGATTGTGTCGCATTAATTCCTTCTGCTTGATTGCAAATGACGCAGTGGAATATTTTGGAATGCCGATAATAATGACCAATTTAGCCTAGGTAGTGCATATGACATTTGTCGTTCGCAGGGTGTTATTTTTGTGATGGCGCGATATATTTTGTGGTCTGGAACTCCTGCTGTAGCTCAAGTGTTCTTATTAAGGGTTTACGTGGTCCGGTCTGGCCGGTTTTTGCGTATGTTATCAACCAAACCGTTTGGAACGGTTTTGAAATTCAGGAACCGAAACCGGACCAGAACCGGTCAACAAACTGTTTGACCGGTCCGGTTTGGTTTGGTTTGGTTCCGGTTTTTTTGGTTTCAAATCTGCTTTCGGAATACAAAGATAAGACAGTATATGTTGCTGGCATAACAACAGTGAAGTAGCACATCAAGCTACAGAATCAACAAAAAGACTACATCTGAACACAGGACCAAGACTCTGCATTTAAAATATACAACCAAAACGATGCACCAAAGCAGGAATACCCATCAGAAAGACAAAACTAATGTATCCATCTAGTTTGTCAGGGTTTTCGCCAACAATGCAAGAGTAATTTGCCAAGCCAGAATAATGCAATAATGCAAATATATCTACGCAGGAGAGAACTATGACACTGTTGACACTGGACAAGAATAAGAATCCAACACTATGTCATCATAATAATGCTGCTGTAAAATGACATTGATTCCACTTGGCCTTCAGTTTTGCCACTGTGAACGAACAGATTCATGCAGCATCATCAGACCTTAAACTTTCACAGATTCATGCAGCAGTCGCAACTATCAAGAGCAGGCCAGGTGAATTCATTATTCAGTAGACATAATCCAGCTCAAGTCATATCTTTAAAGGACCATGCAGCAGGTAGATGAACTCGCAATCAGAAGGAAATTTACCTATGGAGTGCGCTGTGGCCTATGTGCTGTATAAAGATTTGAGATATTTTGCGAAAGGAATGACAACTTCTGAAGGGCATGCTCTGGGAGTGGGAAGCATAATTAATCAAGTGCTTGAAGTGCTTTGTCACTAATTAGTAAATAACGACAGAAAATATATGTTTGGAACTTTGGATATCTCACCATATGTACACTACGATGATATCTTAGTCATAGTCCACTTCAATTCGTTCCTTTGCAATGCATGAGCTTGAACTTTCTACAAAAAATTAAAATAATAAAAGACATCCCAAGTCATCTAGAACATATCGAAATAACTTTGAATGAAAAAAACTTTTAAGGTAAAAAATATTTGATAATACAAAAATTCCCTTGGACAATGTCTTCATACTTCTCAGCTTCATCTAAAGCTTCTAATATATCCAAATGTAAAACATTTCCACGTATCCAATTTTGGGTACACATTAATGCTTCTACGGTTGTTGGATTTAGAGAACTCCTAAAAGGATCAATAACACGGCCACTAGTGCTAAATGCTTGTTCAGATGCAACAGTTGAGACCGGAATGGCAAATATATCCTTTGCAATGCTTGATAGTATTGGGTATCTATGAACATTGGACTTCCATCATCCTAAGACATTTAAGCTATCACCCTTTTCAATTCCATCACTTAAGTACATGCTCAACTCATTCTTCTTATCATCATTGTCTTCTTCTCCCATTTCTCTTGCAGCAATTACAAAGATGTCTTCACTTTCAAAGTCCGTTAATCCTCCACATGGACTCATACTAGTATCACCCTCCTTATCATTGACAGATAACTCCATTGAGTAATGCATGAATAGTTCATTCAAATGATCTTTCAATATCCAACTTCTTTCGGTCAACTTCAAGGCCAAACATTTTTCTCAACCAAATTTCCAAACCTCTTATTTTAAACCGCTGATCAAAGACAATGGCCACAAACAATAAATGATTGATATTGGACCAGTTTGACCAATATTTATTGTACTTCGCACTCATGCTCATAGCCATATGAAACATACTTGAACTTGTTTGCGTACTCATCTTTGCTTCTATACTCTGCTTCACTTTACACTACCCAAGTATACAAATGTTTGCAGTCACATCCAATGTAGTTGATAGCTTTAAAGTAACATTGTAACACAATTTCAAAAATGTCACAAAGTTCCTAGCTACTATTCAATCGTCCTTTTTAGGAGGACCAATGACTTTCCCCTTGCTCCTCACAACAACATAGTCATCATCATCCGGGCCATAATCATAGCAATCAAAGTAGTCTTGAAAGAATTTATCATACTTGTAAAGTCTATCAAATGCTTTCTCATATTTTTCAGCTCGATCTAACATCATGTAGGTTGAATTCCATCTAGTATCAACATCAAGTATGACTAAATGGGCCAAGTCAATCTTTTCCTTTTCAACACATTTTCTGAATGCTCTCAACCTAGCAGGAGAAGATCTAACATATTTGCATGCATTTCTCACTCTTACAATTGAAGTAAAGTGTTCTTTCAAACCATCTTTGACAACTAAGTTCAATATATGTGCATGACATCGGACATGAAAGAACCTATTACATAGCAAGATATCTTTGAACTTAAAATCTTTCAAGAGCTCCTGAATACAAAAGTCATTTGAGGAAGCATTATCAAGAGTTACAGTTAATATCTTATCAATGCCCAATCATGCAAACAATCCTCCAACTTACAAGCAATCATAGACCCTTTATGACTCTCTATTGTACAAAAATTCAAGATCTTTTTCTGCAAAACCCAGTCATCATCAACATAATGAGCAGTCAAAACCATATAATTCAAATTCTGTAAGGAAGTCCAAGTATCTGTAGTCAAACACACTCTACGCCATTTCAAGGCCCTTTTAAGTTTCTTTTTCTCGTCAGTATATAACTTCATACAGTCTCTAGCAACAGTAATCCGAGAAGTGACTTTAAACTTTGGTTCTAATGCATTTGAATATTGTTTAAATCCTTCTCCCTCAACTATGCTAAAAGACAGCTCATCCATTGTGACCATTCTTGCCAACTTATTTCTTATATCAACCAAATCCAAATTTTTTGACTTATTTCTAGAGGTGTCACTTAGCAGTGTAAAATCCGTCAACTTGCTTTGTCCTTTTTCTTTTTTCCAAGGAACTTTGGTACATTGGTTGTTTAGATGACTAAACAAATTGCTTGTCCCATTCTTACTAAAGTTAGCAGCATAGCTCTTTCCACAATAATTGCAAGTTGCCCTAATAGGATCAGAACCTTTAGCAATGGTGAAATGCTTCCAAGCTTCACTCCTAAACCGGTTGTTGGCGTCTTTCTCTACAACTACCTCCATCGCTTGGGTTTTAACTCTCTTTTGGGACGGACCAACTTCACCTATAGGTTTCGAAGTGACACTAGGTTGTGCAACAGACTGGACTGTTGTGGGGTCAGTGGACACATTACTTGGAATCGGATTGATGAATGGATTTGTAGCAGATGAGACGCCTTCAACTCTTACATCCTAAAATGAAAAATCAAACACACATAATTTCACACTACGTTATCAACTACACTGACATATTCATACAAAAGAGTGAAAGACACTAACTTAGCATTTTACCTTGTTCTTGTTATGCTCCGGTGTCTCCATTTTGAAGAGAGAGACAAAATAGCAAACTGAATACTCGCAATCACTCACGGGCAGTGCAGGTGTTAACCGCCATGGGTATGCAGAGCAAAAAGAACTTCAGCAATCTGAAAATCAAGAAACAATCTCAGAGAAAACTAAACTACAAAGATGCGGAGAAACTAAGCAATGACTCGTGAAAAATATCGACATAACTTGTAAATACAATTCAAAAGGGTAAAGAAGCAACACTGAAAATAATTGAGCATACATATTAAGTGATTTAAGTTAGCATATTATTTAATTTTACTCTCACATGCTTTAAGTACTGATAGCTACATTACATTAAAAATGAAATGTTGGAAAAGAAAAATATGCATTTCGTTCACTTGTCCTGACTTGTCATAATAGTGGGACATGACACGATGCGAGTGAAATGATGGGATGTAGAAAATACTAGATATTTAAGGTAATTCAGATCTGTAAACTTTTATATCTGATTCAAAGGATTCTAATTGATTCCACCAAAAGGGCGTAACACCATGCTATGAGCCTAAGAGTTACTCTGTAGCGATAACAAGGTGCGATTATGAGTTTTGAGTCATGCAAAATGGATGGACTTTAATGTCCTTAATTAGCTCCTGTAGTGCAATTGGCTTGTTAGTTAACTAAGCGCAAAATGGATGAACCAATCGCTAAATGCATAAGAAATGCAAAACAAGTTTTCACAAAGCCAAGTTTCGTATTACGCATGTAAAAGGTTCAGAAAACTAAGAAAACCCACAATTGTAGGCAACCATCTCTCAGAGAGGGGAAAGTTTATATATATCACATATATATACATAAACAGAGAGGTCACTGGAACCAATCGAAGATGTCATTCCAGTACAAGTACAAGTTCAGTCAATAGACTCAATACCCAAGCATGTATTCATTATACAAGTGACGCACCAGTAAACTCACATCAGAAAAAGTTGCACACTGAAGCCAAAGACAAAAGTAATTATATAGACTGCAAGTCTCACCTTAGTGACTGAAGAAAACGCTAATTCAAAGTCCAAATATGTCACCGCCTCTGGAAGACTGCAAGTCTGCAACTCAAACTCTCAAAGGACTCAATGTGTTATAATTTTCGTGACCTGCACCCAGTAATAGAAATTTACAAATAAACATTCTACGGTATGCACAAACATACCTAACAAAATCAGAAAATCCACTCATTCGTGGTATAATAAAATTATGGTGGAAAGAAAAAATAAATACTTATCGTTCCCGCAGCCTCAGCCCTCAAATTGGCACTGTTCTCATCGACATCAACTGTGCTACTGCAAATATCCTCTTACGAAGCAAATCCCACAAAGACTTAGATCACAAAATCAACAAAATAGTTTTACAGCATGGCTAAATGTTTAGAAATCAAGAAACGTGGCTAAAGATAGAACTTTTTTCAATTTAATGAGGTAACAAAATAGATTAACAACATGAAAATTGTTTCTTTTGAAGCAAATGAACATGCACGCCTTACATCTTCATCGCCTACAATCACACATTTTATGAAGTTTGAAGCACTCATCTTCTTATCTGAATGTGTAAAGTAACAACATTGAAGAAACAAAACAAAAGGTTAGATACTAACACTCGCTGGTTGTTAGGGTTGATGGGCGATGACTGTTGACTGAAAAAAGAATTGGCAATGGCCACTGGCGACCTGGTGTCTTGCGTGTATCGAAGAATCAAAGCAGCCACAAAACCAGTGAACTTGGTGATTTTCTGGGAAGGGCCAAAGGGGATTTAGAATTAGGGTAGGACCGTAGGAGATGTCTTTGCAGTTTGCAAAATGGAGGAACTGAGGAAGAGAGCGGCTGCGGCGTGACTGTGAGGGAACGAATGACGGAATAAGGATTGAGGCGGATAGGGCTGGAAAAAAGTAGAAGCTTCTAGTTCTAGGGTTATAAGATTATTATATATTTAATATATATTATAATAATAAAACGGTTTGGTCCGGTTCTACGGTTTTTTATTTCTGGAACCAAAACCGAACCAGACAAAACAGTCCGGTTTTTTCTTTATATACAAACTGGCTGTAAAACTGTGGTCCAGTTTTAAATGTTTTGGTTCAGTACGGTTCGGTTATTCAGTCCGGTTTTTATAATTTATGTTCAGCCCTACTTCTTATGGAGGCTATGGCATAATGCATTACCGTTGTCGGATAATATTACCTGGTGGGTGGTTTCTTTTCCTACTTGTCGCGTCTTTTGCTGGAGTGACTCAGCGGTACATGCTCATATCTTTTATACATGCCAGTGATTAAGTCTATTTGGAGACATTTGGCCTACATATTTGATGTCTTAAACCCTACCTTTACTACATTCTGACAATACTTACGCAGTTGGTGGCGCAAGGCGTGTAAGTCTACTATGATTAGCCATTTGTCGGGTGTGGTTCCACTACTTGCATCTTGGGCCATTTGGAAAGAATATACGGCAATAATCTTTGGTGATGACGTCTTTTCCCTAAGGCATGTTCACGAGCGCATTCGAATGGATATTTTTACATGGTGCACCTCGGTTTCAAGGAAGAAATTTGCCATGACATTCCACAATTAGTTGCAGTTAATTATTCGCCTTACATATTCTCTAGACGAGTTCATGTTGTCAAATGGAGTCTCCCACCAACAGGCAAATTAAAGTTGAATATTGATGCAACTGTTGGTAAGCATGGTACGGCTGGGGGAGCGATGGTGCGGAATGATGTAGGGCAGTTGATTCGCGCCATATCTTTTTCATTACTGATCCTATCTCCATTACACGCGGAAATACATGCTTTACTATTTTCCTTAATCTTCTTTGCCACCGCCGGATATATGGACTTAAATATTGAAATAGACTGCTAGCTTTATTGAATCTAATCAATGGCTTGGGCACGGCTACATCAAGATTGGGAAGGGATTGTAACAGGATAAAGCAACATTTGCAGCTTATGCGATCAAGAGTCGTTTACATCCCCCGGGAGGCAAACTCGGTTGCTCACTACTTAGCTCAGCATAGCATTATGCAGCCTCAATCATGTGTATTCTCCACCTTATCGGAGCTTCCGTCTTTGGTACGCAGTAGCATATTCACAGATGTTCATACAGCTTATGTTAGACCATAATGGATTTTTCGAAGCTCGCCCAATTCATTTCGCCTGCATCGTCTTGATGCGGACAGCCGGGTATGTCTTGCTTGGTCCATTTGTTGCATTTCTTATCATCACTGATAGCTGCTTAATGTTTTCTCTTTGTTGTCTGCTGAGGATTATGGTAATTATTGTGTATATCTCTCAAGATGCTGTATGTTGGCGCATACTACATTATTTGTCGCCCGTGCCTTTATTTGTAATGGGCAACCCCAGTATTCTTCTCTCCATCGCTTGCTTTTCTCCATTTCTTGGTTTGCCTATTATTGTGTATGTGACACATTTACTGCTTCTTTTCTGAGGCATACTAGCTGTCGACATGCCTTGCTTCCTACATTCAAGTTGACTTGCTATGGATATTCGTTGGGTGCTTCTCTGACTTGGCTTCGACATCCTCATGCTGGACCAGATGGTTTCTGTTTTGTCTTCACTTATTATAGTTTTATCGCTTAATTGTATTTTACTTTTTGTATGCATTTTCATTTATTTGTATTGTCTAGTTTGGGAGAGTCTCCCTCCTTAGTCAAGAACTTGATGTAACCACAGTATTCCTCTTCCACAAGTGAGGGTTTCTAAATTAATAAAATGTCCGGACAGTAATGCCCGTCCATCATCCAAAATATATATATATATATAAGACAGTACATAATTCTTGGCTAGGAGACTTTCCTATATCGTCGACGGATGCTGATCACGATTTGCAAGATGATAGGCAACGCAATGACCAAGAGCTAGAACTTATATCTCAGATTGACTCACATCCGGTTACAGTTTGACGGTAGCGTAAGCCAAAGCATGCCCTGCCCCCACCACCTCCAACTTCAATTGTTACTCGCTCTAATTCTCAAGAAGCTTCAAGCTCTGCCACTCAAACCTCCCAATGAAATACTTATTCTGGAATGTAGGGGGACTAAGGACCTCATTTGTTCGTCTTAAACGTTTAGTTAAAAAGCATAAGATTTAGCTCTTGGTTATAATAGAGCCAAAGCAGCCAGCAAACAAGATCCTACATCAGCTTAGGCTATCTTACACACAATCTCTGGCTACATGCCGTGATAAGATTTGGGTATTTTAGCACAATACAATCATTACATTAGAAGATGTTTGTCATGGTGAGCAGGTTAGTCTATTACAATTTCGTTATGCTGCCACGGGACAGGAGATCTCTATTAGTCCAGTATATGGGCTACATAGAGTAATGAATCGCAGGCGTATGTGGCTTCAACTACAACAATATGCACAACGGGCACATCCTCTATGGTTGATTGGTGGAGACTTTAACACATACATGTCTGTTGATGAACACCATGGTAATTCTATGCCACACTTAAACTCACTAGATGAATTTGTGGATTGTGTCAGACAATGTTCTCTCGTAGATTTACCATATGAAGGCACGCCATATACATGGGCGGTGGTCATGGATTGGGTATTGTCAAACGTCGGCTGGATCGTATTTTGTGCTCTCAGACTTTTTATAGTCACTTTCCCACATTAAAGGTTAAGCATTTATTTGCATCATTGGAATAAAAATATCTTTGGGAATATCTTTGATCAGTTAGAAGCCACAGAAAGATAAGCTAAATGCCTGGAAGCACTATATGATCAACATCCCACAGCGGAAAACAAGATCCAATATCAGAAAATGAAGGCTGAATATCTTAAGGCCTCAAAATATGAATTGCTATTTTGGGAACAAAAAGCACGAAGTAAATGGCTAACACATGGGGATGCAAATACTTCTTATTTTCATAATCTAGTTAAAGATAGACACCAAAGGCAATCCATCAGACAAATAAAGACTACTGCTGGAGAATTATGTCAGACACAGGATGCTATCCAAAATGAAGCAATATCGTTCTATTCACAATTAATGTTCAGGATGCCACTGCTTTACTGCAACATAATCCAACCTTGGTTAACCAAGAGATGAATAATTTGCTGACACAATTGCCTACACTACAGGAGGTGAAAACTGCAGTTTGGTCCCTTGATCCACATCGCGCAGTAGGACCGGATGGTTATAATGGTTATTTCTTTAGACATTGTTGGGAGGTAATTTGTCATGATGTCCACAAAGCAATCAAAGAATTTTTTATGGGCTTTCGTATTCCAAAGGCCATGGCCAGTACTCTGATCACGCTTATACCAAAAACTCAGTCTCCCATCACGTTTGCAGAGTTCCGTCCTATCTCCTTATCTAATTTTATGGAAAAGATTGGAACACGCTTTTTGACTAAAAGACTCTCCATTATGTTACCAGAATTAATATCAAAAGAGCAGGCAGGTTTCATGAAAGGAAGGGATATTACGGAGCACATCCTAATTGCTCAGGAAATGACTCATATGCTTGACAAGAAAATAAGAGGCCATAATATTATGATCAAGTTGGATATGATGAAAGCTTTTGATAGAGTAGATTGGACTTTTCTCCGCAAATTGCTTCAAAGGATGGGCTTCCCAGTGCAATTTCTTCGACTTATCTTTAATCACCTTGAAATCACCTATCTCTCCATAATCATTAATGGAACGCCCTGCGGGTTCTTCAAGCCCACAAGAGGTGTAAAGCAGGGTGATCCGCTCTCGCCTATACTATTCATCTTGGCTTCAGAAGCATTCTCTCGTGGACTTAATTCTTTAATTGCAGATGGACCCTTAACAGCTTTCTCAGCAGGCAGAGTGCGGCCAGTTATTTCCCATCTTGCCTTTGCGGATGATCTTTTGATCTTTCTCAATGGGGCATCCACAAATTTGCAACGCTTTAAAAGATTCTTGGATACATACCAGACAGTTTCAGGACAGTGCGTGAATTTCCAGAAGAGTCGATTCATAACATCTTCACATGCTCAATCTAGCCAAATACACACAATGGAGCGTCATCTTCAAATCACAGTCACCACCTTGCCAATGAAATATTTTGGAGTATCTCTTCTTCGGGGCTGCCTTAGACCGCTATATTGCACTGAGTTGCTAGCGCAACTGGATCGAAGATTATTGGGTTGGCAAAATAGTTATCTATCTACTGCAGGGAGACTAATATTGATTAAACATGTCTTGAGTGCCATACCAGTTCATGTTATAGCAGTACATCAACTTCCTAAAAGTATTACACGGGCAATCTGACAAAGAATATGCAATTTTTTGTGGTCTAGCCAAAGCAACACACCATGGCATCATTAGGTTTGCTGGGAAAGTCTCTTTATGCCTAAGGAAGAGGGAGGATTAGGATTGCGACGGATGGATGTTTTCTATAAAGCATATTCAAGTCGATTGTGGTGGTCATATCATAACAATAGTAGTCTTTGGGCAAAATTCATGCACTCTAAATATGGTGGTAGACAACACTTCAATCCTCGCATTACAGATACAATAACATGGAAGCAAATTTGTGGTGTTCATGATTTTTGTTCTTCACATGTGACAGTGCAGAGACAATCATGCGTATGGACATTAGAGATGCATGGTAGGTTCACAATCAGCTCCGCCTATGATATGCTGCGTAACCCAGGCATTAAGTATCTTTCACATCGCTTATTTGTCATCGACACCAACAGCCCAGTATACAAATCATGTTATGGAAACTGTATCATCTAGCTCTCCCTATTCAGGATAATTTGCGAAGACTTTTAACGGCCAGTCACACGTGTTGCCTTTTTTGTCATAGATTATCTGCAACACAAAATCATATCTTTCTTCATTGTCTGCAAATTCATCATATCTGGGCTTACTATGCGGCGTTACTGGATGGACCCCAACCTGGAAATTTTACAATCTTCCAATATCTCATGTTGTGGTGGACTTCAACTAGTGAGAAATCGTTTCATGGAGTACAACGTATCATTGTTCCTGACATCATTATATGGAATGTATGGAAGGCATACTCTTCTGTAATATTTGGAGATGAACAATGCACACTAATCTTTATTTATATCTGGAGTAATGCACAACATGGAAAGAAATATGTTATCAATTATCCAGACTTAATAGCACATGGATTGACACCCAAGCTTTGGCTCCATCGACCATAGATTATCAGATGGCGTATGCCACCTTTAGAGAGGTTTAAACTTAATGTCGATGCAGCTCATGGTTCATTCTCTGCTTCTGGCGTAGCAATCTTACGGGACACAAATGGCAACTTGAAGGCAGCTATTGTGTTTTATCTCCCATTATATACACCATTCCAGGCAGAGCTTCAAACGGCTTTCTTTGCGCTTTTATATTTCTTGCAGCGCTATCGACATATAGATATAGAGGTTGATTCACGAGGGGTGGTTCAACATATTAATTCATCATAATGTCCTCATATTCTTCGCAGATTAATAAGCAGTGGTGATGTTCATGTGGTATATATCCCACGGCAGGCAAATATGGTGGCCCATTTATTGGCACAACATGGTCAATTACATCATCAGTATCATCAATTCTTTACACAATCTTCATTACCATCTACAGTTACAGGAGCTCTGATTACAGATATATCACTTCCTTATCTATGATTCTAATATGGGAAGGTCTCACTTACGACTTTTTTCTGAATGCCTGTGTCAACAATGGACACAAGCAGCACGGGTAATATCCATTATATGCCGTAACATCATCATATTATATCATGCGCTTATATATGTCCTACCCGTATCTAAGGATACGGGCAGAACGGGTAGTACCACATCACATTCATTTCATTTCCTATTGGATCTTACTAACAAAGCTTCTATCATTATGTTCACTAACGCATTCTATTCTGCCATGCTGAATATATGTCTGAGATTGCTGTGCTGCGATGATACTTGGAGTCTACTCCCAAAAATTTCTGTTGCGTGGCGTATAACCAAGGATGCTTTGGCTTACGACGGATATCAAGTAGATATGAGGAATGCCTTTCAACTCCTGGCAGAGAGGATGACTTATGATCAAAAGGATGCAGTGGCATGGGTATTAGCGACATGTGCTCACATATTATCTCCTTCACATAGCATTATTGGCATTTGTAACTATGGAGTACATCTTTTTGATCATTGTAGTCATAAGCTATATACAGAATCTCCACATATAAATATGCACATTTTTTCCTTTGCCAAGGTTTTACCCACAAGGGTAGGTTTACTTGGCAAGGTTTTAATGCGACATATCATATATGATTGGAGATTACATATTTTTACAGCATTATATTCACATTTTGCATATGATGACGGTGTTGCTAATATGTAACATGGTATTCCTCCGCCACAAGTGAGGGTTTTATTAATAAAACTAATATTTCCGCAAAAAAATATATGTATATACATACATACATACATACATACGGTTCATATATATTATTGGATAATCAATAACTAGCTTTGTACATATTTATGGATGTAAAAAGGTATAAAATAAAGTATGATATAAAATACGATTACTTTACGAATATATTTATGAAATATGGAAGTATATAGTAATGAATATTAAATTAGGGTTTTTGATACTTTTGAATAGATACAAGATGGATATTTTAAGAATATGTGGATGGATATATTTGGACAAAAATAGGGATGTTTGGGCCAAGAGTTGAAATAGGGAAAAGGAAAAGGATTTTCATGATTTAAGACATGAATTATGTACATATATGTTGGGCCTTAGGTACATGATGACATGATGATTATTTGAGTATTTCTATATATGGAATTGATTAGAAATGAAGGCATTTGCATACATGGTTGCATTTCACGAAAAGTTTTAAAAGATTTTCATATGTAATGAACCATACCGACGAGACGATTGATTCCACCGACACATGTTTATATGTTATATGTTTTGGAGCGTCATCTTAACACACTTTCAGAGTAGTTGTGTCAGGGGCATACAGTACAATATCGATGACTGGAGACCCGGCATGACACTAGAACTTAGAAGAGGTTTGTGTCATGGGCATATAGTACCCTGCCGTTACAGCCAGTTTGGCTGAGTGTGACACCTTGTCTAGGACAATGGATCTTTTCCCTATGGATGTCACATTAGATGCCATGTACATATGATGTAACACCATGTGGACTCATTGAGATTCATATTTGTACATGATGACTATATGGAAAATCATTCGGTATGTCGTGTGGTATCGTTCTTACATTATGATATGTGCTATAACCATCATAGGAAATGACATGTTTTAAATATTTTATGGAAATGATATGTACAGACAGATAACAGAAAATGGATATGGATATGATGTTTTATCGTATAGAATATGGAAAGTTTTATTACTGCGATCTTTATTTTTCATTGTATGGAAATTTTTTATGACATTGTTTTAAAGGAATCACATTGTAGGAATATTGAATTTACATGACTCATACACAGACTTGATGCATCTAGATGATAAGATTAAGTATGACGGTATCTTAGACTTGGATTGGGATTCTAAGTGTGGATATACATGATAGTGGCGTTATCTAGAGACTTGATAATATAGAATGTTTACTTGATTGATATATACATGTTACATGTTATTTATTTACCGTTATGTTCTACAAAAGTTGGAGACACGATTTGTTATGTTCCTATCCATATAGTGCTATTTTCTTACCCCCGTCTCCTCATACATGATCCATATGACGTATCTAGTCGGACTACTTGATGGGTGATTAGTGTTATTGCTCATACTTGTCTTATCACTTTGCAGAAAACATGTACCACTGTATAGGTTTATTGAGGATGAGTTCAGATAGATTACCGATAGCGATGAAGTATGCCGAGAGACTATCTTTGAAATTGTTAGTCATTTGATTATAATGTATTTAGAGGATTTCAAGACTTAGCACATTATGATTTGTACATAATTGTAATGTAATATACTGCATGTCAATTATATTTTGTTTATGTTTATGTTGCTTCCGCTATATCATACTATGATTTTGTCGACATGCACATGTATGGAATCGATGCCTTGTACTTCTCCTTGTAGAGTACGCAGGGTGCACCGGGCCAAGGCCCTAGTTTCGGGGGGAGGCGCTAAAAGTGGTAACAGAGCTTAGGCTCTAGATCCACTGCAGACGCATAGATTAAACAACGAAATGAACTTACAAAGTGATCTTAGAATTTAAGTAATGATTTAGATGTAAGAAATGATCTTAGACGAGAGCGATAGCCTTAGCTAAGCTAAACATAATGGTGTTAGGCAAACATCTAACCTTACCATTATCAAATAGAGGGTTGTCTTGGAACCCTAGACAATACCACTATTTCCTAAAAGACATGGATAACCATTGAAATGGAAGAGTTCCTTATGAACCTACTGAAACAATTCTGATAAGATGATCTTGAACTTTAGTATTGACCTGAGCCATATGAAATGATTTTAGAATTTAAGTTACATTATCACACTAATAACGATTTTAGAAATGATTGTAACTTTAGTAGTAAGTAATGATTTTACACTTATGATATGATCGTATGAAGACCAAATCCACAAATACATAGAGTATACTATAAATGGGAATCACGTATTTTGCCTAAATTATGATGTGTAGTAGAAATATAAATATTAAGAAACGATTTATCAAAGTTATAACAAATATGATTTAATAAAGAAAGGGTGCAAAGGGTTACAGTTAGGGTTAAGACGATGAACTTAGAATTTTCAAAGTAAGGTCAAAAATATTAGTCACAAGAGGGCTATAAATCCATAGTGATAAGCGTATGATAACATAAATAAAGATAATGGAATGATACATTATCACACATCATGGATTAATTATCGATTCCGAGGAACGTCGAGATATTGGCTAGAATTAGTAGGCTTAAGTTCAAATCGAGAAAGCATGACTAAACAGTGGTTGATATTATGTAAGATTTAACCGGGTCAGGGTTAGCGGTTGAAATAAGTAAGTACGGAAATTAGCATAATATGCAGAAGCATGACGATGTAGAATGTCATAAGTTGATTAATATAAAGTGTACCTTAATAGGAATTTAAGGGAAGATCTTATCATAAGTAAATGGATATTAAATTAGCAAGGTACCTGAATAAATAAGGATAGGATCGTAGAATAAGATCAACAATATACAAGAATGTGTTTTGGGTATCGGTTTTATAGTGGAGCAAAGTACGGTTAGTATATTAGGGACTCGCTAGAAATTTGGAGATAGTATATATTAAGTCGAAGAATATACGATTAAGTGATGAGAATAGATTTGAATTGAGATTAACTAGGTCATCGATAAAATTACGGTGGAATGAAAATTTGAACAGAGATTAACTAGGACATCGAGCGTATATAACAGATTCACATCACTAGGTTACAATTCCAATTTCATTATCGTTCGATAATATAAAAAAGACTAAGATAGAATATCAGAATTGGAAACGCTCAGAGAAATAACCAAAAGATAAATTACCCAAGATATCGAGATATGATAAAACTAGGTAATGAACATTTTCAGACATACGATAAGATTTAAATAAATTAGTCGGTAACAATTTAAGTCATTAGACTAAATTAAGAAATTAGAACCGCTTCTGAAATTAATATCACCTGAGCAGATGGGCTTCCTGCCTGGCTCGGATATTTCCACACTGATGTTAATGGCATGTGAGATGACACATATGCTAGATAAGGGCGGCTCTCAGCTGTGTTTGAAGCTCGATATAATGAAGGCTTTTGATAGGGTCAGCTGGGAATATTTGGAACTTCTCCTGCACAACTTTGGATTTTCTGGCTTCTTCATTCGGATATTTTGAACCATTTAAGTGCAACAACGTTATCGGTCTTAATTAATGGGCAATCGTATGCCCCGTCCTGGCCATATAGAGGAGTCAAACAAGGTGACCCTTTATCTCCACTGCTTTTCATTTTATCTTCTGAGGGCTTCAGCAGAGGTTTAAAATCACTAGTTGCATCTGGAGCAATACAGCCCTTCCGTCTCGGCAGGGTCCCTTTTACTATTACGCATTTGGCTTATGCGGATGATCTTTTAGTCTTTTTAACAGGCACTCAGAGAAATTTTAGACGTTTTCATGCTTTCTTAACGCATTATGAGACTGCCTCTGGTCAGAACGTTAACTATCAAAAGAGCAGTTTAATTCCATCTTCGGCCATAACTACTCACCAGCGCCGCAGGTTTTCCACTCTCCTGAGTATGCAATGTTCAGGTTTACCATTTCGATATCTTGGTTCTCATTTGCAAAGGGAATCAACCGCTCTCGATTTTGCACTCCGTTATTAAATCATGTAGACGACCGGCTTCTGGGCTGGCATTTCTGATTTCTCTCTTCCGCTGGTCGTCTTGCCTTGCTTCGTTCAGTGATTTCGGCCCTACCATTACATATTCTAGCAGCCGGAGCCCTCCCAAAGTCGGTGATCAAAATAATAAACAGGAAGATGGCAGCATTTTATTGGGGACGATAGCATCATTGGGTTGCCTGGGAAGCTATCACCAAACAACATGAAGAGGGAGGATTGGGACTCCGTGACCTTAGTACGCTTCAACAAGCCTATCATTGTCGTATATGGTGGTCATATCAGCAGCATTCTACCCTATGGAGCAATTATATACATGCCAAATATGGTAGCCATGGAGATTATATTCCTCGTTTGCCTGACTCACCCATTTGGAGGATTATTTGTCGTATTCACCCGATCTGCCTCGCCCAGACTGAGGGGCAAGGGGTCCATCTCAGCTGGCTTCCCACGGCATCAGGAGAATTCTCTTTGCCTTCGGCATATGATGTCTACCGAGCATCAAGTCCCACACTGGTCTCGGCAAAATTCATCTGGTTCAAACATCATTCACCTGTCACTCAAATTTTTTTATGGTGCATTTTTCATTCGGCTCTACCATTTGAGGACTGTATTGGAAGATATAATGCTTCACAGCCATCGCAATGCCCATTCTGTAAGGTAGCATCGGCCACAGAAGATCATATATTTATATACTGCTCGCGAGTTCATTTTCTTTGGCATTACTTTGCATGTGAATTGCATTGTCCCCCACCATCATCGTTGCATCTTTGGCAATATCTTCTATCATGGTGGTACTGGTCTTCTTTTTCATCTCTTCCTGGGGTTTTAAGGATTATCATCCCGTTGATTATTGTGTAAAATATATGGCGCACTTATGCATCGTTAATATATGGTGATAAGCTTACTTTCTCTGTATCATCCCTTTGGGCATCTATCGACTATGACATTACTATGTGGAGCAAAACAATTGCTGGATCAAAACTAGCGGCTGGACCTTTGCAGCATTTTACTTAGTTTCCCTCGCCTCAGCCGCCACGCCCTATATTTGTGCGTTGGCGTACTCCGCCTTCAGGTAGATTAAAATTAAATATAGATGCGGCGGTAGGCAGACATTACAGTGCAGGGGGTGCTATTTTGCGTGATCACGCTGGCTCATATGTGGGGCAATCTCTTTCCGACTTCCACCAAGTACACCTCTAAATGTTGAGATACAGTCTGCAGTCTTTGGATTATTATACTTTCTTCCACTGTATCGCTCAATCATTCTAGAGACGGATTGTTCGCAGCTGGTATCCCGCCTCTCGCGACCATGCCTGGTTCATGGGAATTACTATCTTCGCGTGCTACATACTTTAACACATCTTCATCGACTGGACTTTCTTCATATTTATAGGGAGGCAAATATGGCTGCTCACTATCTCGCTCAGCATGCCATGTTGAACCCTAGCACTCAAGTTTTCACCTCTCGCACTCTTCCTCCATTAGTGTGTGGCTCCATTTCATTGGATCTCTCCACTGCTCATTTGCGCGTCCTTTAATCAAGTCTTCCAAATGGATTGGCGCTCATTTAATCCTTCTGCCTGTATCCTGCAGGGTGCAGGCAGACTCAGTATCCTATGTACTCCATTGGTCATACAGTTTTTGTTATGCTATGTATTCCTTTTTAATGATGTTTTTCCCCTCACATGCGCATGGTTTGGATGCTTCCTTCTGATGTATGCTGCGGCTGAGGACACCGAGCACCCACAACCTTCACAACCAGCTTCGGCACTGACACATGTCTGACATTCCATCGGCTATGCACCCTTGTCGTTGTCTGTGTTTTCGAACACAGGCAACGCTGGTGCATTTTCTTCTTATCTGCTACTTATTATTCATGCGCCATTCTATGCTATCGCTTCATATGAATCATTTTGTCTCACACTTGTGTTTCTTTTGTTATGGTGGACTTCAATGCACATATCTTTGACGAGGAAATCCACAAGTACTAATGTCACATACCAGTACACCAGGACTATATTGCTCAGTGGCCAGAAGAAGATGTCGTCACCTTGGCTTGAACTGAGCCAGGGCGACTTGGGTATGAATTTGGCTATTGCATATGCTATCATTTCATTTCTCATTTCCAATGTTATATCTGCTTCCTTGCACTTTCATGAGGTACATGTCAAAGTGGATTCAACAAGAACAAGCAGCGGTCCTTCAACATCATCCAGCGATCCCCAACGCCGACGGACCAATAGCGTTTTTTATTATGCCACAATTACATCCATGTATTCATGTTTCTATAGCTTCAGTATCAATGACAGCCGTATAAATATGTACGCTTTTTCCTTCGCCAAGGTTTTATCCACAAGGGTGGTTTTACTTGGCAAGGTTTTAATGCGGCATATCATATACGATTGGAGATACACCATTATTAGCTCTTTATTTCACTGATTCTCATACGATGATGATTGTAATATGGTTTCACTCCGCATAAGTGAGGCTTTTAATTAAATTTTCTTTAGATAAAATATATATTTTTTTAGTTGAAAGACGGGCGGCACCGTCCTGGCGTTTTATTAATAATTCGAACCCTCACTTGTGGC
Source organism: Eustoma russellianum (assembly GCA_036186865.1). Classification (NCBI taxonomy): domain Eukaryota; kingdom Viridiplantae; phylum Streptophyta; class Magnoliopsida; order Gentianales; family Gentianaceae; genus Eustoma; species Eustoma russellianum. The sequence continues at coordinate 13,133,962 of AP025060.1, forward strand.
GGAGGAATACCGTGGTTACATTTTGATTTTATCTATGGTGGGAGACTCTCCCAAAGTAAAAAAAATAACTGTTTAAAATTGTACAAGGAACGCAAAATATTAGCTAAGGAATTAACAGGAATAACGAAATGAAAATGAGCTATAAGTCGCTTTAATTCAAGTAAGACGAAATTGTGGCGGAGAAATTTGCGTTTCTTTCCCCCATTGTATGCCAGTGATGCTGCATGCTAAGTCAGCGAAGAAGGGCCATTGTTGCCATGTTGATTGCAAATCCCAGTGTGACTCCCCAATAACATAGAATAACCAATGATTAAGCCGGAGGTTATATGAAAATAATGTAATGAAAGTGGTGCAAATTGGATACGTACCGACGTTGCCCGTATTCCACCAGATTACAGGAAACCGAAGATGAGAACACAGGAGATGCCATTGCTGCCGAATTTTGTCTATAGACACCAGAGTTCCCTCAGCAAAAACACGCAAGAGTGTATGGTAAGAACTATATATCAGTATGTGAAAAAATGGAAACAGAGAATTCATTAGCAGGTTAAAATCATACCAACGTTGCCATGTTTATTGCAAATCCCAGTGTGACTCCCCAATAACATAGAATAACCAATGATTAAGCCGGAGGTTATATGAAAATAATGTAATGAAAGTGGTGCAAAATTGATACATACCGACGTTGCCCATATTCCTCTAGAATACAGACAACCGAAGATGAGAACACAGGAGACGCCATTGCTGCTGAATTTTGTCCATAGACACCGGAGTTCCCTCAGCAAAAACACGCAAGAGAGTATTGGATACATACCGACGTTGCCTATGTCTGACAAAGACATAGACAACCACATGCTTGTCACGCCAACCCATTGGGAGACTTAGTGATCAAAATCTAAAGGATGGCAACATAGTGTCCATCAAGATAGCGCCTCTGACATCAGTAGGAAAAGATGCCAATGAGGAGTAAAGAGTGATTCCTGAGGAATAAAATCCGTATGTGGCTAATTTATGAGCTGCCGTGTTTGTTTCCCGAAAACAATGTTGAACTGTCGCCCCATTTAGTCTAAGAAATATTGCAGTACGACTTAAATCTGTAGCATATGGACCCGTAAAGGTGGCGTGGGACGAGAGATTCAGAATCTGGTGTTTACAATCTGTTTCAACCAATAGTTGACTATTGTGCATCGCGTAATATATTATGGCATATTGCAATGCCATTAGTTCTGCATGGAGCGGTTGTACCACTGGCAATCCAAAACATATCGCAGAAACCATATGGCCCTGATGATCGCGCAAAATCGCTCCTCCAGCTTCCAATATGTTAGATACTACAGTATCTACATTAAGTTTCAATTTTCCTGTAGGTGGGTTATCCCAACGTATAAGTTTGGGCAGCCTCTTCGCTATCTGTGGAGAAAATTATCTCATAACCAAGTGTGGAATATGTTGTGAAAAATTACGATATCGTGTTGCTTCACACCAAGTGTATATATTATCTTGTGCTCTTTGAAACAGTCGATGAGAAGAGAAAACATCATCACCAAACTTGATACAGGCATATTCCTTCCAAATGGCCCAAACCATGAAAGATGGCACCACTGCGCGCAATTGTCCCAGCATGGTATGCGAAGATGACGCACTCCACCATTTCGTAAAGTATATTCGTATGGATTCAACAGTTGGGACGGGACCAGAAAAAATGATTGAGAGTTCTTGCCACAATGGATAAATATTGGCACAAGATAAGAATAAATGGTTCATATCCTCTGCTGTTGTCTTGCAAAAAACACACTGTGTTGGAAATATAGATTGCCAAATGCACAAATTATCCGGTAGTGGTAGTGATCGTCTCCATAATCTCCATATAAATATACGGCACCCTGAGGCAAGGATTTCCACCAAATTTGTTTCGGATATGGAACAGTTCATGGTGTAGATAAAATCATGCATGCAGATTTAAGTGAAAACTGATCGTTCGCGTCTGCAGACCATATGTAGCCATCCGGCGTGTGTTGGACGTGCTGTATCACTAAAGAATCAGAGGCACAAATGCGTTTCCAAGTAGGGGAGTCGTAAATATGAGCATATAACCTTGATCTTCTTCCATATTTTGCGCGGCTAAGTTGAGCCCATAAAATTGAAGAGTGATGATATCTCCACCATGACCTACAATTATACGCCTGCTGCAGTGTGCTTAGATGTCGTATGTCTAGTCCACCATTCTCCTTTGGACTGCATATGGTTTCCCATGATTGCCAATGATGTCTTCCTTGCCATAAAAAATTTGCCATTTTACATGATAGAACAGTAATTACACTCTTTGGGAGATCAGAACTTGCCATTATATGTAATGGCATTGAACACAAAACATGGCGCACCAAAATTAATCTGTCTGCCATGGATAAGAGCTTCGATGACCAAGAGTTAAGAGCACAGTCGAAATGTTGTATTAATGAAGTGCAATATATTGCCCTATTGATGCCCTTATGTAAGTACGATCCAAGATACTTAATTGGAAAATTGGCTAGTCGCATGCCAAGAGATTGTGAGACTCTCGTACCTTGCAATCCTGCGCTCACCACTACTTGACTCTTATGTAAATTAACCAGTTGACCCGAAGCTGACTGATAAGAATCCAACAAGTTCCTAAATCTTTGTAGATTTCTTGAACTACCATTCAAAAATATGACTAAGTCATCCGCGAACCCTAGCTGGGTTATTTGAGGTACTCTGCCTGATTGAAAACCTTGTATAGTACCATTTCCCATTAACGCCTTAATTCCCCGTGAGAAGCCTTCAGAGGCAAGTATGAACAATAATGGAGAAAGCGGATCTCCCTGTTTGACTCCACGTGTAATTGGGAAAAATCCTGCTGAATTCCCATTAACTAGAACTGAACATTGTGTGGCTAACAAATTGTTAATGATCAGTCGAATAATACGTGAATGAAATCCCATCTTTGTCATTATTAGACGTAAAAATGTCCAACAAACTCTGTCAAACGCCTTTGCCATATCAAGTTTAATAAGTATGTGACCTCCGTGCACTGGCCTATCCATAAGATGCACCATTTCTTGGGCCAAGAGTATTTGTTCCGTGATATCCCTACCTTTCATGAATCCTGCTTGTTCTGGAGATATAATTTTAGGCAATAAAACTGAGAGACGTGTGGCTATTAAGCGTGTGATAGCTTTAACCATGAAATTTGTTAGGCATATGGAGCGATATTCCGAATAAGATATAGGATTGGCCACCTTTGGTATCAATGTATTATACACGATATGCCGCATTAAAACCTTGCCAGGTAAAACCACCCTTGTGGATAAAACCCTGACGAAGGAAAAAGCGTACATATTTGTATAATTGGAAAATTCTGACCCAGGAATCATGTTTACAAGATAAAGTAACAATAGCAGTATCAGCATGTGCAACCTCAAAAAAGTTTGTCTTGGCCAAAAACTTGCGAGCAGCATGGGGATCCTTCCTTTTGAGTTCTATAAAATCCGCCTTTTGTAGTATTGTGTGATTATCCCATGTTGCCCGTAACCAGGTGGCCACGAGCAACTGTCATTACACCATGCTGGTGAGAATATGCCAATGGGATGATCCAAATGCCGTCCATGTTGTGATTCATCCTTAGCCATAAAGAAAAACCGTGTAAGTTGATGGTTAATACGTTAGTGGTAGCCAAAACTGAGAGAAAGAAAACATACCCAACCGCCTGTATTCTTAAGATACAGGCGGGACAATCATTGCCACTTGAAAAGTCTTCTTTATGCGCGAACATGAGGTGTATGGATATCTGTGAGTAAGCTACCGCGCACCAATGATGGCAGACTTGAAGATGAAGAAAATATATACATCCGTTCATGCATGAGTCCATGCTGGGACAAGAAGTGAGCTGGTGCATTAGGCTCTCTTGGACATAAACCACTCCTGCTCCCATGTATAGTAAGAATTGATTGAGTCGAATATAATCGCTACCCAGCCGTCCAAAAATGCTAGGAGAGCCCGAAAGCATGTCAACCAATACTAAGCAGTCTGTTTCAACATATGTATTTCGATATCTGGCCATTAGGAGGTAGATAATCGACCATAACATAGCTGCAATTCTGCATGTAACAGCGTCAAGATGGGAAGTGAAAAGGAAACAGCTAAAAGACATGATCCTTGATCGTCACGTAAGATTGCACCCCCTGCAACACCACACTTTCCCACTGCTGCATCAACATTTAGCTTTAGTTTTCCCCGTGGTGGCAATTGCCATTTAAATATACGCACTCGCCTTGGCTTTAGAAATGGCGAGTAGTTGATTGCAACTAATTTAGGAATAGTCTCTGCTAACTTCTTTCCAGAGACAGATGCACACCACCTATAGATATCCATTCGTAAACGCTCTTGTAGTCTATTGAAAGAAAAAAACTTCTTCACCAAAGGTGATCATTGCATACTCTTTCCAAATTGCCGTAATTGCTAGGACTGGTACCACGACACTCAGTTGTCCTTTCATTAAGGTTACATTTGCGTGACACCACCAACTGCACAGATGTTGTTTGATAGTCACTCTTCTAAGATAAGCGCCATCAAATAGCACAGATAAATGACCCCAAAGTGCGCAGATCATGGGGAATTTATAAAAAATATGCATCTGGGTGGCATCGTTAGTTCGACAAAATGGACAACATGATGGGTATGCCACAACCCAGCGGATGACATTGTCTGCAAAAGGTAGTGTATTGTATCACAAACGCCATAACGTTACCTGTGCTGCTGGAGCCATTCCTTTCCACCATATGTATCGAGCCATTAGCAGCTTTGCAGTATGCATTCTGCAAGTGTTATATGTACTCTTCAAACTAAATTGCCCGTTGGAATCTGGAGTCCAAGCTAGTCTATCCAGAGTTTGCTGCATTTGTTCCAAGCAAAAATCATTAATACGACATAACCTCTTCAAATCCATAGAATCATAAATTAGAGCCTTCATAGACTGATGCTGTATACACCTCTTGTATTGTATTATGTAAGATTTATTAACCATTTTTATAAGGCTATATCAATAGGTGGTTGAGGTATTGCAACCAAAGTTGCTTAGAGGTGCTTAGCCAAGTCTTGAATAGGATTGGTTTATAACCCAAGGATCAAGCTTGGTTATTGTTGTATTGGTGATTGGTTCATACTAAAATCCAAGGAAAGGTGTTCCTTGGACTGGAGTATGTCACATTGACCGAACGAGGATAAATTCTTAGTGTTTTTGTCTTTCTTCTTTACTTCTGCATTCTGCTAGTGTTTACTGCAGCTTTCACTCAAATTTACACGACTTGAAAAAATAGCAAAATGTTTTCAAAATTCTTTATTTTTGGTTTAGTTAAACTTCAGATGTTAGCTTTTATTTGCAACAACAATCACTCGATTTGAGCAAAGGAAAGTTAGTCTTTCAGTCTTTGAAATATAACTGCTCCATTCTAGCAGCAATGTGACCAGTTTCAAGAAAAAATGCATTTTTGTTTTATTAAGCACAGTTTCAGGTTGAGGCCTTTTGGAAACTTAAACTAGACATTCTAAGGAGTATTTTGATGTAAAGATCAATCTTTTTGGCTAAGTATATAAAAAGTTATAGTCTTTCAAATTTGTCAACATTCTGTCCAAAACTGTCCAGATTGACCATCCGAATCCTTTTATTTATTTGAAGGGTCAAATGATTTTATTTTTAGACTTTTTTTGGTCAGAGTATAACTAAAACTTTGAAATTGATTTCTACAAAATTTCATAATTTTTGGAGTTGGGTACTAAGACTTGTAAATTGTTCAAAAAGGGTACTTAATCTGAGGAGGTCTTAGATTCTGTTTTAGAGGGGTAATATGCAAAAGGGTTTAAAAATAGTGTAATTTCTGCTAACCACTATTCACCCTCCTCTAGTGGTGTTTATCGCAGGTGTTACAGTCTAACATGTACATGTTACTGTATGGGAAATCATTCGGTATGTCGTGCATTAATATTCTTATAAAAAGTGCTATAGCCATCTTATGAAAATATTATGCTTGCATGCTTATAAAAATGTCATATTATGCATGTTTATGAAAAGTCATGTCTTGAAATTATGAAAAGTCATGTTTTAAATTGTTTATGAAAAATGAACCATAATATAACTTGTCAAAACCGAATTTCCAAGAGACTATTAGGTTATTGTTGGAAAATCCTTACGCCTATGATATTATTAAGTAGACTAAAGTAGAAATTATGCATGGAAGTGTAGTTGATATGGGCATAAGACTTGTGACCCTAATATAATATATGGATTGGAAAGTAGGAATGGATATATAAGTGGCGTTTCATGGACATAGGTAGAAGGGAATTGCTAACTTCGATGATGATGTTCATTAGGTATATGTTTCGTGTGTTATAATTAGACTTAGACTATGCACTTTATTTATTAAAATGGAAACGTGTTAATGTTATGTTCTTTATTTACGCTTTATTATTTATTACTCCGTCTCCCCATATATGATTCACATGACATATCCTAGCGGACTACTTGATGGGTGATTATTTTTATCGCTCGTACTTGTCTTTAATCACTTTGTAGAGGACAGAGTCTGTGATACTAGATTCATAAAGGACGAACCCCGAGTAGACTACCTGTGGGCAAGAAAGTATGACAAGACTTATCTTTTGGGATATGTTAGATGCTTTGATCATGATGTAATTATGTTATTTTGGGACTTTGTACATTATGATTTGTATGGTTATGACGATTTTCATATGTATGCATGTTGTATGTTTATCTTTATGTTGCTTCCGTTATATCGATTCTTAATTCATGTCGACATGCACATGTGTGCATCGACTCCTTATACTTCTCATAGCAGAGTACGACGGGTGCACCGTGCCGAGACCCAAGTCTCAGGCGGGGCGCTACTAGAGCCGAGGTTCTAGATCCACAACGGTAACAGTAAAGTAAACGACTTAGAATTTAAGTGATGATCTTAGAAATTAAGCTATGATCTTAGACCGAGAGTAATAGCCTTAGACTAAGACCAATAGCACTGTTTAGAGATAAATGGAAAAGAAATTCTATATCTATTTAATTTATAACATAATTATTTTAGAACCTAATAGTTAGCATCAATCCTAGGAAGTATAGACAAATCACTTGGATTAAATTCACTTATGTTTGTATAAATTGTTATATTGATAAAACTGTTTCTGATAGGATGTCGTCGCCACCTAGAGGGAGACCACACACTGATAGACCAATGGAGCTACCTCCTTTCGCCACAGGTACCTCTGCTAGAAGAGACGGTACTACCATACCATGAGCATATTCCATCGCCACCGGCACATGCCTAGGAGGTATTCAATAGGCCTTGCTCAATGCCATGATACACATTGGTCAGGCTATCAGCAATAATAATAATAATCACCATGACGTACCTCTGCCTCCATTGCCACCAAAGCAGCACGGTATTCATTTCTTCTATGGAGAGCTAAAGAGAGCCCGAGTCTTGAATTTCGAGAAAGGGTCTGACCCGGATTTAGCAAAGAAATGGCTTGGTGAGGTGGAGAATAATTTTGTGCTGATTCAGGTATCCGATGAGATAAAGGCGTAAGTGATTAGACCTTTTATAATTGGAGAGGTGGAAGACTAGCGTGTAGCACTTGCCAGACCAGTTACTTGGACCCGTTTTCAGTAGGAGTTCCATAAGTTTTACATCTCACCGTCAGTGACATTGTAGAAGATTGTGATGTTTGAGTTGCTGAAGCAGTAGCCAGATATGACCGTAGCGGAGTATGCGAATCAGTTCACAGCTTTAGAGAGATATGTTTCGCTGTGATGGAAGATGAGTAGTTGAAGATGATAAAGTTTGAGAGGGGCCTGAATTCCTGCATTCGCACTTAGATTTTGAATGCCAATCCATGAGACTTTGGAGAGTTACTTGAAATATGCTATCAAGTCAAGCGAGACATTTTAAGATGCAACGAGGAGCCATGGGGCAAGAGGCCCCAAGAGTTTGTAGATAACTGGTATGGGAGATGGGCGAAGACTGCGAGGAGAAAGGATGGTCAAGTACATCAGTTGTTTCAGCGTCAACAGCAACCTCAACATCTGCCACAACCGCAGCGCCAACAGTACTCTTGACGCTAGCCCCAGCTGCAGCATCCGTCACAGATGATGCCCCACCTGTCATCTATCCCTTGATGCCCCACCTGTCAGAGACAGCACTCCGGATCTTGCCTACTAAGGATCAGTGCCTGTTTTAATTGTGGCAAGATGGGCCATATATTCAAATGTTGCCTAGAGCCAAGGAATGGGCCACAGAGGTGTGCACCGCGCAGAGAGAGTCCACGGGCCAATGCCCGAGTACATGTGATGGCTGATGCTAAAGTCCCGGATGCCCCCTGTAGCGCCCCGCACCCGGCCTCATCCGAATACGGTGCACCCACCGTACTTCACTAAGGAGAGTACAAAGCGTCATGCATAACATGCGCAAATCCATAACTTAAGCCATGGACTCTCATGTTAATATTTAACATGGTAGTAAAATTTAGGCAGAATTAAAACTTTTTGAAATAAACATGCATTCCAAAAATACTAAGTCCCCAACAGTAATAGTCCACAAAACACATCACATATACCCCCAAAAGGTCTAACATAGTTCATAACACAAACGTCTTGGCCATACAAAAGTCCTTAAGCTTTGCCCTCTTCAGATCCCCTTGCCTATGGATATGGTGCTCTCGGCTCATCCTCAATCCACTCAGTCTTAGTATTTTTTGGGTCTGGGGAAAATAAAAATTTGAGTAATACAAATCACCCAGCAAGAATACAATAAACTACCATGAAATACATAAAGAATTATAACATGAATGTAATACCCCGAAAACTTTAAATAATAACAATTCATACCTGGTCTTTAATCCTGAGTTTGCTTAACGTTATAGCTTAAGCATGATTTTAGGTAATGCTATACCAATAATATCTTATCCATTAACTGTAACATGCAACATGTCTACATGCTCGTGAACTATGAAAAATGCAATGCATGATGTGATGTCATGTCAAAACATCATTTTGGTCCCATAAAATAACGTGTCATAAAACAGAGTGTCAGATAAATTAACCCCGGATCTGAGCGGGTCCAGAATCATATCAACAGACCAATTAACCCCGGGTTTGGGACAGGTCCAGAACATGTATCAGATCAATTAACCCCGGATCTAAACGGGTCCAGAACACGTGTCAGATCAATTAACCCCCTCTCCGCTCAAGCCCACTGTTTGGAAGCAAAGAGAAGGCTCAACACTCTCTCATTCTCAAGTCCAAGAAGAATTTAGGTAAGCTTCATCCCAAGTCCTTAAGTAAGTTCTTCATGCAAGATTATTAAAGCTCACATGAGTGTTCATTTACTCCTCTCAACCGTAACCCTCATTGACCCTTAGGTGCTAAGATTTCAAATCACTTAGGTGGAGCAATCCTTGGATAATTGAAGCTTCATTCAAGGTCTCACTTTGGTAAGAATGCCTAACCTTAAATTAGTTCTATCTTCACTTTAGAATGATGACTAACATTCTTCCTTCCTTATTCCTTCAAAACCGTGTGCTCCAAGTGAAGAAGGAGGAAGATCCCAACTCAAATCATTCCATAACATAGCTAAGACAAAAACTTTAGCTTGAAGAGGCAAGTATACACTAATCTCTCATGACTTACTTAAAGAATTAGTGACTTGAATGATTAAAAGTTCCAAAGATGTGATCTTTAGTTGAATATCTTAAGTTTAAGATTATATCTTAGTGATTCCTTAAGAATATTGCCTTGCATGTGATTTATTGTTTCAAACATGGAGTCTTTTCTTACATGCAATTTAGTAATAGGCTGATTTAAGATGAAATAAGATTTACCTAAGTGAGCCTAGGCAAGATTAACCCTTGGTTGTAACTTGAAAGGTCCCAGGAAAAGCATGCATGTGATGGATATGAGTTTTTATGAAGTTGGTGCAAGATTAGACTAAAAAGGACTCTTGAATGTGTTGCATGCTTGTATACATGTTGTAAAATGTGGTTAAGGTACCACATATGTTTCGGCCTAAAGGATGGAAAGGGAGGTGAGTATTGATTTCAAGGAAGAACAATTGTTTTGTGCATATATGACAAATGCTTGGTTTACTATCTACAAACTGTTTGGTATGCTGCAAAGGTTACTTTATAATAAGTATGGAATCTGGATATTCATGTTACAAAGGAGTGTATGTGTTAACCAATAAGCTATTTCATAAGAACAAGGGAAATAGTGGACATTTGATTTAAAGGAATGACCAAACATCAAACCACTGGAACAGGGCAGAATTGAGCAATGTTTTACTAGCCCAAAAATGGGTCTTGTAGACCTTCAATCAAGATGATTTTTGGTACAAAGTTAGCCCTATGTGTGTAGCAAATATGAGAGTTGGAATCTTGATAAAATAAGTACGGATTATTTTTAATAAAATATTTGGTGGAACTGTTCAGATTAGAAATTCTGGATCTCGGCAGAATGGTGTAACGTCTTGAATGACCTTAAAATGGATCTTGGAGATGTCCAATAAGACTGAGCTTTGGTGTCGTGGTAGTCCTGTGTGTATAGAAAGTATGGAAGTTGGAATTTTAGGAAAAAGAATTGTGGAATATGTTTAATAAAATATTTAGCAAAACTGCTCAGACTGAAAAGTCTGGAACTGAGCAGAACTGTACCTCCTTTTGATTGGCTTGAAAAGAGACCTTGTAGAGGTTCAATAAAGCTGATTTTCGGTGTGGTGATAGCCTTGTGGGTCTAGGAGATAGGAAAGTTAGAATTTTGGTTAAATGAGTTGTGGAATATTTTTAATAAAATATTCGGTAAAGCTGCTCAGACTGAAAAGTCTGGAACTGAGCAGAACTGTATATCTTTTTGATTGGCTTAAAAAGGGACCTTGTAGATGTTCAAAAAAGTTGATTTTTGGCATGGTAGCAATCCTATGTGTGTAGTGAAGATGCAAGTTGGAATTTTGGTAAAACAAGTTGTGGATTATGTTTAATGATTTAATTAGTAAAACTGCTCAATTGAAATTATTGGAACAGAGCAGAAATTAATTAATGGGTTACTGGACTCAGAAATGGACCTTAGGAACATGCAAATGGGCTAATTTTCGGCAGAATGCTAGCTTCACATGTTTATGACATGTTTGAGTTGGAATGTAGGAAAAAGCAATCATGGTTTTGCTACATTTGAATTTTTAGTAAAATGGGTCAGTCCGGTTACAGCACATGACCTGTTTCAGAAAATTTATTAAATGAGCTCTTTAAGGTCATTGGATTGATCTGGAAATTTTATGACAATCACCTAATACATAAAGGAGTAAGATCATGTAAATTAATCAAGTTGGTCTTAACGTTTTGGTGAGTAATTATGGACGTGAAATTGATGTATTAAAACTGGAAATTAGGCTGAACAGGGGATTAATTATAAAAGGCCCAATTTGATGGATTTGGATCTATATACATGGTTTGGGCTCATGAATATTAATCCTTAGGGAGTTTATTTTATTTTCCAGGATATGGTCTAAATAATTAAGGTTTTAAGGTCTCAAAAGATAGGGTAATGGGGTGATTATACCGCAGAATTCAGCGTGTACACTCGATAATGATTGGATGACTTAAGGACTTTATTCATCTTAGGAAGTCACGAAAATTTTACGACATGTACATAAGACCCCACCAAACGCATGTATGACAAAAGATTATGGAAATGAACCCGTTTGGTTAGCTTGACCGCCCCATGAACACGAAGTAAAAATCTAGAAATATTTAGTTTCCGAAATCATGCTTATTGACATGTTATAAGAAATGTTTATGATTATTCACGTCATGACTTGCATTGCATATCATTCCACGTATCATGCATGTCAATATGCCACATGAATCTGATTTTATGAATTTTATGCAAGTAAGTCTTTTCAAGTGAAGATGTATTCCGCTACGCATGAAAAGTTTTTATGGTCTCATGTTTCAAAGAAAGTTTCATGATTTCCTTTGCCAGCCAAGCATGTGCCTAACCCGACTCTAGACCCGGGGTTAAATGGTCTGTTGACATGCCGGCTAAGCATGTGCCTAACCCGACTCTAGACCCGGGGTTAAATGGTCTGTTGACATGATATGTTCTGGACCCGTTCAGATCCGGGGTTAATTGATCTGATACATGTTCTGGACCCGTTCAGATCCGGGGTTAATTGATCTGATACATGTTCTGGACCAAATCAGATCCGGGGTTAATTGATCTGATACATGTTCTGGATCCGTTCAGATCTGGGGTTAATTGATCTGATACATGTTCTGGACCCGTTCAGATCCGGGGTTAATTGATCTGATACATGTTCTGGACCCGTTCAGATCCGGGGTTAATTGATCTGATACATGTTCTGGACCCGTCCCAGACCCGAGGTTAATTGGTCTGTTGATATGATTCTGGACCCGCTCAGATCCGGGGTTAATTGATCTGACACTCTGTTTTATGACACGTTATTTTATGGGACCAAAATGATGTTTTGACATGACATGACATCATGCATTGCGTTTTGCATAGTTCACGAGCATGTAGACATGTTGCATGTTACAGTTAATGGTTAATAAGATATTATTGGTATAGCATTACCTAAAATCATGCTTAAGATATAACGTCAAGCAAACTCAGGATTAAAGACCAGGTATGAATTGTTATTATTTGAGGTTTTCGGGGTATTACATTGATGTTATAATTCTTTATGTATTTCATGATAGTTTATTGTATTCTTGCTGGGTGATTTTTATCACTCACACTTTTATTTTTCCCGAGAGCCAGAAAATGCTAAGACTGAGTGGATCGAGGATGAGCCGAGAGCACCATATCCGTAGGCAAGGCGATCTGAAGAGGGCAAAGCTTAAGGACTTTTGTACGGCCACGATTTTTGTGTTATGAACTATGTTAGACCTTTTGGGGGTATATGTTATGTGTTTTGTGGACTATTACAGTTGGGGACTTAGTATTTTCGGAATGCATGTTTATTTCAAAAAGTTTTAATTCTGCCTAAATTTTACTACCATGTTAAATGTTAACATGAGAGTCCACGGCTTAAGTTATGGATTTTCGCATGTTATGCATGACGCTTTGTACTCTCCTTAGTAAGGTACGGCGGGTGCACCGTATTCGGACGAGGCCGGGTGCGGGGCGCTACAGGTGGTATCAGAGCCCAGGCTCTAGATTCCGGGCGGAACGTAGAACTAAGTTATGATCTTAGCAATCTAAGTTTGATCTTAGACCTAAGTCACGATGTTAGACGAGAGTCGACCTTAGATTAAGACGATTTAGACAGGAAATCAGGGTTATGACTTAGTAACAAAGCCCAAGTCAATGAAGGTTGTACATGTCATAGAATTCAATTTGTATTTCATTTCATGAATAACCATTGAATTGGATTATAAATTAAATTTTATCGCCAATCTAGCTATTCTAGCATTAAATAAAATCTTGATGCTCCGTAGTGCAGATGGCATCACGGACTAATGAACAAGCGCACTCACTGTCACCCCCGGGTAGCACTGGGTTTTACTACCGGCAGCTAGTAAGAGCACACATTCCAGAGTTTGGCGGAGAATCCAGCCCCGAGGAGGCAGAGAAGTGGCTAGACGAAGTCGAGAGTAACTTTTTGCTGATAAGGGTACATGAGAAAGTAAAGACACCAATTGTCTGGCCGTTTCTGATCGGTAAGGCCAGTCAGTGGTGGAGGACTTATATCCAGCCACTGCCCCGACCAGTGACTTGGGCAAGGATTCTAGAGGAGTTTTGTGAATTTTTCCTCTCTCCGGACCTAATCATGAAGAGGGTTGAGGAATTCGACACCTTAAGACAAGAACCAGGTATCACTGTCTCGGAGTACGCTTGTCGGTTCACTACTTTGGGCAGCTATGTCCCCTTGATCTTGGAAGACAAAAAGCATAAGGTAATCAGATTCATGCAAGGTCTAGACTTTCGGATCAAGATTCGGCTAGCCAATGCATACTCTAGCACTTTTGAGGAATTACTGGAGGACTGCTACAGAGCAGAGCGTGGTAAGGAACGAAGCAGGAGGTGGCAGCCGCATCCACATAGGGATAACAAAGAAACAACCAAGAACACTAACATGGATCAGAGAATGCTTGAAACATCAAACCCATAATAGGTATGTCTAACTGTCATTTAAACAAGAAATATCTATGTTGTTCACTATCCAACTATAAATAGTCATGCTAAAGATCGAATTGGAGCAACACGATAAACAGCCCCAGGAAAGGTTTCTACATAGCCATTAATACATTGACAAAGAAGATAACTAGAGTAGCACAACTAAAGCATGAAGGTTGGAATACATTGCCAAAATTGTTCTTAACAGTCAGACTGGCACCATGATGGTCGGAACTCATCAAGGCTTCAATGAAGGGTAAATACCAGTTGCTTAGGATCAATAAATCGTCCGACCTGATTAGGAGAAAAAAAACACAAGAAATGACAAAGCGGAGTTGCAAATTGGATACTTCCAACTGAAGAATCAAGATCGAGGATGTATATGAACCCTGTATAGGATATGTCATAGGCATTCCGAAATCATTAGGATTGACAAATGTCTTGCTATGTTAATGGATCTTACCTCAGGGGTATTTAATAAGCTGGTTTAAATTCTTTCTCTAAATAATACAAATTAGAGAGTATCTAACACACTCTAGCAGTAACGACATGAGGTGACGGAATTTCGCATAGCTTGATAAATCAAATAACGCATGTGAACAAAGCAAACAGGGATACCTTTATGTTTTGAAACAGAAAACATATATTTTGTCAAGAGCAAGAAACCCTCGAAATGTCATAAGATTTAAGGAAAGGATTACGAATCTGAATTAGATTACTACAATGTTAGTATATCGACGAAACAGATGAGTTTGGGTAGGACTTGACCAAAGATTTAGGGTTCACCGTTCTATGAAAGTACATTCTCAAACTAAGGTATGAATCATCGAACATGTACTCTAGGAGAGCAATTTTGAATACTGATCGACACGAATATGTACGAAATATAGCTAGCACACGTTTACACAAAGATGATTACAAAAGGTGAGCGCATGATTTATAGTCTGGAATTAAGGACCTTTAGCATGTCCTGCATATTTAACGAAGAGAAGAAAATCTTAATATTACAAGATCACCATTGTCGACTCTAGAAGGAATATCATCGTCAGTACGTAAGCATCGAGATTGGAGGTGCTTAAGACATGAGGAGGATAATACCCTTAGAGAATAAAGGATAAGTCCTAGTGTAACCTCTAAGATAGGCTGAACGAAGCAGTTGCAAAGGGACTAGATAGATATTTCACTATGTCTTACCTACCAAAGGATAAGGACGATTTTTGGCATGGTAGCAATCCTATGTGTGTAGTGAATAAGCAAGTTTGAACTTTGGTAAAACAAATTGTGGATTATTGTTAATGATTTAATTAGTAAAACTTCTCAATTGAAATTACTGGAACAGAGCAGAAATTAAGTAACGGGTTACTGGACTCAGAAATGGACCTTAGGAACATGCAAATGGGCTAATTGTCAGCAGAATGCTAGTTTCACATGTTTATGACATGTGTGAGTTGGAATTTTTGAAAACGAAATCATGGTTTTGCTACAATTGAATTTTTAGTAAAATGGGTCAGTCCGGTTACAGCACATGACCTGTTTCAGAAAATTTATTAAATGAGCTCTTTAAGGTCATTGGATTGATCTGGAAATTTTATGACAATCACCTAAGACATAACGGAGTAAGATCATGTAAATTAATCAAGTTGGTCTTAACTTTTTGGTGGGTAATTATGGACGTGAAGTTGATGTATTAAAACTGGAAATTAGGCTGAACAGGGGATTAATTATAAAAGGCCCAATTTGATGGATTTGGATCTATATACGCGGTTTAGGCTCATGAATATTGATCCTTAGGGAGTTTATTTTATTTTCCAGGATATGGTCCAAATAATTAAGGTTTTAAGGTCTCAAAAGATAGGGTAATGGGGTGATTATACCGCAGAATTCAGCATGTACACTCGATAATGATTGGATGACTTAAAGACTTTATTCGTCTTAGGAAGTCACGAAAATTTTACGACATGTACATAAGACCCCACCAAACGCATGTATGACAAAAGATTATGGAAATCTACCTCTTTGGTTAGCTTGACCACCCCATGAACATGAAGTAAAAATCTTGAAATATTTAGTTTCCGAAATCATGCTTATTGACATGTTATAAGAAATATTTACAATTATTCACGTCATGACTTGCATTGCATATCATTCCACGTATCATGCATGTCCATATGCCACATGAATCTGATTTTATGAATTTTATGCAAGCAAGTCTTTTCAAGTGAATATGTTTTCCGCTACGCATGAAAAGTTTTTATGGTCCCATGTTTTAAAGAAAGTTTCATGATTTCCTTTGCCGGCTAAGCATGCGCCTAACCCGACTCCAGACCCGGGGTTAAATGGTCTGTTGACATGATATGTTCTGGACCCGTTCAGATCCGGGGTTAATTGATCTGATACATGTTCTGGACCCGTTCAGATCCGGGGTTAATTGATCTGATACATGTTCTGGACCCGTCCCAGACCCGAGGTTAATTGGTCTATTGATATGATTCTGGACCCGCTCAGATCCGGGGTTAATTGATCTGACACTCTGTTTTATGACACGTTATTTTATGGGACCAAAATGATGTTTTGACATGACATGACATCATGCATTGCGTTTTGCATAGTTCACGAGCATGTAGATATGTTGCATGTTACAGTTAATGGTTAATAAGATATTATTGGTATAACATTACCTAAAATCATGCTTAAGATATAACGTCAAGCAAACTCAGGATTAAAGACCAGGTATGAATTGTTATTATTTGAGGTTTTCGGGGTATTACATTGATGTTATAATTCTTTATGTATTTCATGGTAGTTTATTGTATTCTTGCTGGGTGATTTTTATCACTCACACTTTTATTTTTCCCCAGAGCCAGAAAATGCTAAGACTGAGTGGATCGAGGATGAGCCGAGAGCACCATATCCGTAGGCAAGGCGATCTGAAGAGGGCAAAGCTTAAGGACTTTTGTACGGCCAAGACGTTTGTGTTATGAACTATGTTAGACCTTTTGGGAGTATATGTGATGTGTTTTGTGGACTATTACTATTGGGGACTTAGTATTTTCGGAATGCATGTTTATTTCAAAAAGTTTTAATTCTGCCTAAATTTTACTACCATGATAAATGTTAACATGAGAGTCCATGGCTTAAGTTATGGATTTTCGCATGTTATGCATGACGCTTTGTACTCTCCTTAGTGAGGTACGACGGGTGCACCGTATTCGAATGAGGCCGGGTTCAGGGCGCTACACCCCCGACGTAGTGATAGGTACATTTAATTATGCAATATAAGTGTTGCCTTTTATGGCTTTTCAGAATTCTCTACTTGAATTATAAATTGTCTCAGGTGTGATATTAGTAAACAATATACCAGCGAGTGTGTTGTTTGATAGCGGTGCAAGCCACTTTTT
Source organism: Eustoma russellianum (assembly GCA_036186865.1). Taxonomy (NCBI): domain Eukaryota; kingdom Viridiplantae; phylum Streptophyta; class Magnoliopsida; order Gentianales; family Gentianaceae; genus Eustoma; species Eustoma russellianum. The sequence continues at coordinate 13,151,569 of AP025060.1, forward strand.
CCTGTCTAAAAGGTTGACCAATGACCTTAGCAGCTGTCCTATATTGCCAGAAATGCCTTATCTTGTTCAAGCAGCTGGTGATCAAGTGATCATTTCCCACCATCTGTACAAGGACTGAGAAGTTGAGAAGGAAGGGTAAAAGTTTGAGGCTACCCTAATTCCAATACAGATTGGGGACTTCAACATCATTCTTGGCATGGATTGGTTATTCAAACACCATGCCTATATCGATTTCCATGGGAAGCGCGTAGTGATCAAGGACCCGACCCAGGAAGAAATTGTCTATCAAGGAAATTCTAAGTTGAGGAAGATACCGCAGAACATTTATTTGACCGCATTCAAAGCATATCAAGCATTGAAGAATGGAGATGAAGGTTTTCTTGTATATGCCCTCAGTGACGAGTCAGAGATGTCTTCGATTGAGAGTATTCTAGTGGTCAGAGAATTTTCTGATGTCTTTCCGGATGATTTTCCATGCTTGCCTCAAGGAATGGAGATAGAGTTCAAGATTAATGTCGTTCCAGGAACAGAACCTATTTCTAAATCACCGTATTGGATGGCCCCAGCGGAGCTGAAACAGTTGAACGTACAGTTACAAGAACTGATTGAGAAAAAGTACGGCCCAGCGTATCACCTTAGGGAGCACCAGTTTTATTCGTGAAGAAGAAGGATGGCTGTATGAGATTGTGCATCGATCACCGGGAGCTAAACAAGATCACCATCAAGAATAGATACTCACTACCCAGGATTGATCACTTGTTCTGTTATACCCAGAATCTACTACGCGCGTAGAAATTTATATCGACGTAACTGTATTTGGTGTTATATGTGTGTTATGTTATGTGTATGTGTACTTAAAATTAATTAAACTACCTTAAGTACCCTAGTAAGCATAAGAAATAAATAAGTGGACTTAGTTGTAGGCACAAAATTTATTTTTAAAGTAAATTTAAAAGAAAAAGAATGTAGGATATGGAAAATGGGTTGGAAAACATTTTTGTCCTATTCTACACCCCACAACCTCCCTTTGAACGCCACTTCGGATAAGAAAAGGAAAGCAATTTCTTACAATTCTACACTCCTAACCAATTAATTTACATGAAATTCTATTACACGATCATTCATTTCACTTCTCAATCAAGACAACATGGAAGAATTTCTCTACCACATCTTCATGAAGAATCAGTCAAGTGGGAGGGAGGAAGACAAAGGAAACTTACGCACCCTATTTCCCAACCAATAAACATTCCTGCAAGCCTTCCCACTCATCATGTCATTTCCCTTCCAAAATCTCGGCCAAGCTAAGACAAAGGACAAAACACTCATTCTCAAACAAATTCCCTCATCCATTCCATTCCACCCAAGTTGTAACTCTCTCTCTCTCCAAAATTCTCTCCACTTCACATTCTATCTCAAACAAATCCTCTCACTCTCATTTTCCTCTCCTCCAATCGAGATCAATCTAACCCAAGAAGAAGGAAGTTTTCTTCAACTTTCAAGAGAAGAACCAAGCTTCCAAAGTGTAGGAAATTCAAGGCAATAATTATACCATTATTTCTAAAACACCTTTCTCTTCATCCACCTTTCCAAAAGATTCAACCTTCACCTTCTTTAGGCACCTAGGCCGAGAACGACATCACGAAGGAAGAAAGAGTTTTACGGGCTAAAGTGTTTGGAAATTTAAAGAACTCCAAAGATAAAACCTTTCTTAAGATTTGATTTTAGAGTTCTCTTAGTAATCATCTCTCAAAATGACCATTTCTGATACGTGCAAAAATGGACCTTTCTTTAACTCTAAAGCTTCTCCTCCAAATATGGTTTAGGCACAATGAAGATAGCTTCATCTTGCTTGCAAATAAGTTGAAGAAAACCTTTTGAACATAAGTCCTTGAATGAGTTCTACATAACCCAAGCAAGATACCTCCCTCTTGGATGTTTCCCTCCCCGGAATCGGACAACTCTCACAAGGATGTTCAAGCCTTGAAAGATTCTAGCCTTCATTTTGAATATGAACCAAGAAAAGACACAATAATTACTCTTGAAGAAGAAGAAATTTTCATTGAAGGTTTGAGATTACAAGGCTTCTCTTATGTGCCTTTTTTAGGCAAAATAACACAAGACAACAAGCAATCTTACAAATTGAAATGATGATCGAAAAGACTACACACTTCTAAAAACTATTCATGTAGGCTCCATAAGAACTAGTCTTGCAAGTCTTGAATGATGATATCAAATGGATCCCTCAAGTACTATTCATGGAAGACTTTAAGGATTTGTTTTCAACTTGAAATCTTTCCCGGTTTGTGACTGATTTTTGGACACCTTCCGATTCGAACTAGGTGTTGCCCTTTTTTACAGAATCCCATTGAGTGTAGAAAATAACCATATAAAGTTCTTTGCATTTGGCCCATCCATTGAGGAGATACATCCAAATTACAGAAGGTATGTCACAGAATTCGGTAGAAACAGTACTTAAACTTGCATGATCTTTTTGGCTATCAGATGACCGATTTTGGAACAATACAAATATTGAAAGTTGTAGATCTTTGTCTTATCTTTCCAAAGCCTCTTGAAAATCATAATTTGACCTTGTTGTTGGAGAGATATGTCAATTCGACCAAAGCTGGTCCTGCAGAAACTCACAATCTGAGATAGGCCTAAACTAATACAACATAAACATTTAAAAAGCAAAATAAAGAACACATTCTAACTTAATGATATTTTACAATGGTTCTAAAAATTCTTCTAAATCATGTTACAGGTTCAATAAGGTGAACCCAATGTATAAATTCCTTTGGTTCATCTTGCACAAGTTTAAATAGGAAGGCCCCTACGTCACGCATTAGTTTCTTAGTTTTACTTCTTGTTAAGGGTCCTTGATCTTGCATTTTTGTAAGATTATGTGCATTCTCATTATCTTGACATGGATGAGAGTTATGGACCTCATCATTCCCCCTTCTTCAAAATGATTCGAATTCGAATCTAAATCATCACCAAAAGGGGTAAGATCAGCAACATTAAGAGTATGAGAAATTGAACCATACTTACTCTCCGGACGGTCAAGAATGTAAGCATTATCTCCAACCTTTTGAAGTACTTTGAAAGGGCCATCTCCTCTTGGCATGAGCTTAGATTTCCTTTCTCTAGGAAACGTTTTTTTCCTTAAATGCAGCCAAACAAGATCACATGGTTCAAACAAAACTTCCTTGCATCCTTTGTCAGCTTGTTTTGCACACTGTTTGTTTTTCTTTTCAAGTTGTAGCTTAACCTTAGTATGCAACTTCTTAATCAGTTCAGCCTTATTCTAACCATCAATACTTGCACGTTCATGAACATGAATAGGCACAAGATCAAGTGGACAGGAAGGATTGAAACCATATACAATTTCAAACGGTGAATGTGTGGTGCCACTGTGAACACTTCTGTTATAAGCAAATTCAATATATGGCAAGCAATCTTCCTAATTCTTAAGGTTCTCCTGAATTATAGCATGCAATAATTGGGACAAAGTTCTATTCACAACTTCATTTTGACCATTTGTTTGGGGGTGAGCAGCAGTAGAAAATAAGAGTTTTTTTCCAAGTTTACCCCACAACACATGCCAAAAGTGACTTAAGAACTAGATATCTCGATCACTAACGATGGTTTTAGGCATGCCATGTAGACGTGCAACTTCCTGAAAGAACAAGGTTGCAATGTGAGATGCATCGTCAACCTTTTTACAAGCTATGAGTGTGCCATTTTAGAAAATCTATCAACGACAACAAACACACTATCACTTCCATTTTTTGATCTATGTAAACCCAAAACAAAGTCCATAGATATATCAATCCAAGGTGACATAGGGAAAGGTAATGGGGTGTACCAACCATGTTGATGTGATGTCGATTTAGCTTTCTTGCAAGGTATACAACTTCCACAAACCTTCTCTACATCAACTCTCATATGGGGCCAAAAGAAACATTCCTTTAACATCACTAATGTCTTGAAGATGCCAAAGTGGCCCATTAAACCTCCACTATGTGCTTCTTTGACAAATATCTCCCTGACAGAACACTTAGGTATGCACTGTTGAGAAAAAGAGTTTGAGTGATTTACGAATACATGATTTAAATACAACATATTTAAGAAATGCATGACAATTTTATTACTTCACACGTTTTTGTGATAAACTTGCCTTATATACTTTATATATAATGTTGTCGTACTAATAATCCATGAAGCTATAAAGCTTACATCAAATGGCAAACATTTGTTGTGTTTGAACTATTTTCAGGTGCCACCATGAATGAATTAAACTAGTTCATTAAGTGAAGTACTTAGTTAAATGAACTAAGTAGTTCATTAAATAGAGATATATTTGAGAAGGCATGATGGCAACAAATTGAAACATGGAAAGTCCTCTCTCCATTTGGCATACACGTTATATATATAAATGTATTATATATATATTTAGATTTTTTGTAAAAAGGCACAATACACATATATTCCAACGTACTACCGACACGTTACATATATTACCAACATACGTCAACGTCACACCACTATACTGTTGAGAAAAATGGTTTGCGTGATTCACAAAAATGCATGATTTAAATAACATGTGCTAAAGAAATGCATGACACATTTTATGACTTGACATGTTTTTGCGACAAACCTGCCTTATATACTTTATATATAATGTTGACATACTAACAAGCCATGAAGCTTTAAAGGTTACATCAAATGGCAAACATTTGTTTTGTTTGAACTATTTTCAGGTGCCACCATTAATGAACTAAACTAGTTCGTTAAGTGAAGTACTTAGTTAAATGAACTAAGTAGTTCATTAAATGGAGAAATATTTGGAGAAGGCATAAATGCAACAAACATTGAAATGGAAAGTCTCCTCCTACTCTTAAACCACACATTTTTATATATACATAATATATATATTCATATTTTTTAAAAAGGCACTATACACATATATTCCAACGTACTACCGACACGTTATATATTTTACAAACGTACGTTAACATCACACCACTATACTTACCTCATATTTATGAGTATATTCAGGTCTTATATCATATGATATAAGTCATGGTGATGACAAAATTATTACGACACGTTACAAGGTTCAAAACCAAAAATTGTCGTATCGGGTGACTACCGAAACTTCGCCAACGTGTCACGTACTTTCCATATATAGTGGCCAGCCCCTACACTTCAAAAATGGCCACAAATTTCGTGGCTTATATGGTATATTCATCCATAAAATCATTCCATGTTGGCACACACAAATCACCCCCAATTAAGGCCAAATTATGGAGATTTCAAATTCAAAGTTTAAAGCACATGGGGTGCCACTTACACTCAGCCTTTAGAGCTGAATATTCAAGTTATTCTATGTATATTATGTGTGACATAATATATATAACATGTGCAAAAAGTTTGAATTTAATCGGAGAAAAATCACGTAATCGACAAAAGTCGAAAATTCGGTTTTCTACGAACACAACACATGGAACGTTTTTGGCATGACATGTAACATGTAGCTAGACAATTTTTACATATTCAATACATATTAAAGTGTTCTAGAAAAGTCAAATTATGGCTGATTATAATTTACCATATATGTGTGAATATTGTGCATTATTTGACAAAGTTTACCAAAAGAAAATTAAGCACATGTACAGGAATTTCACACACCATTTTCATCTTTGTTGGAGCCTAGATGGAGCTTATTTGACACTTTAATGGGTGGAAAATAAGCCACAAATGATGGGTGACTTTGAAGAGGGCAACACATAAGGAAAGATTTCAAAAATGCAACACATGATGAAAATTTTTAGCACATGTGAATAGTGGCAGAATTTACTATTCCTTTGTCCTTAATTTGCATCCCAAAATTGAAGGGATTAAATGGGATTATTTGGTAGTGTTTTGAATTCTTTTTGGCACATGTTTTTCAAGTTAATCTCAGATTTTTACAGCACACTAAATGGTGACAAGGTTGGACCAATCATGAAGTGCCAAGTAAGCAAAGCAAAGACATTCATCCAATCATGTTGTGCTAAGTAAGCAAGATGGTGTCACATCTACACAAAGCATTCTTCCAAGGACTTAAAAGAGAATTTTTAAGATGGAGAAATGCCCTAAGGGGCGTCCAAGACCGGATAGGATCACCTCACTGTAAGGAGGTGCGGTGACGCGTGACCGCGCGACACGTGGTAGCAAGAAGGGGTGGTGAAGCTAGATGCAGGTGACCCTCATCTAGCCTCACCACCCTCCCTTGCTGCCACGTGTCGTGTGGTCACAAAGGGGGTGAGGAAAGTGGGGGTGAGGAGATCCCAACCCGTCCAAGACCAAATAAATGGAAGAGAAAAGAGTCATTCAAAGATAAGACAATTCTCATATTCTCTCAAGTGCAAAAAGTATCTTCTGCTTTCTTCTTCTACCTTTCTTTCTTCTTCTCTCTCAAGCGTATTGTTCTTATATTCAAATATATTGAATAGGCTTTGTATAGACCACCATACACGCTCATTGTTTTAAAAGGTTGATCAAAGTGTGATCAATCCTTCATTCGTTCGGTGGTGGTGTTTGTGAAAGGTGTGATTGCTTGTAACGTTTGTGTAAAGAGTTGGAGTTGGTGTGTAACTCCAGCAACCCTTTGTGTGGTGCCTTGCAGGTCCTACATATACTTATCTCATATTTATGATTATATTCAGGTCTTATGTCATATGATATAAGTCATGGTGATGACAAAATTATTACAACACGTTACAAGGTTATAAACCAAAACTTGTCGTATTGGGTGACTACCGAAACTTCGCCAACGTGTCACGTACTTGCATTATACAGATGGCCAGCCCCTACATTTCAAAAATGGCCAAAAATTTCGTGGATAACATGGTATACTCAGTCCTGAAATCATTCCATGTTGGCACACACAAATCACCCCCAATTAAGGCCAAATTGTGGAGATTTCAAATTCAACACTTTTTGTCACATGGGGCGCCTTTTAAGTCAGCCATTATGAGCTGAATATTTAATTTATTTTATGTATATTATGTGTGACATAATATATATAACATGTGCAAAATGTTTGAATTTAATCGGAGAAGAATCGTGTAATCGGCAAAAGTCGAAAATTCGGTTTTCTACGAACATAACACATGGAACGTTTTTTGCATGACATGTAACATGTATGTAGACAATTTTTACATAATCGAGACATGTTAAAGTGTACTAGAATATTCAAATTAGGGCTGATTGGAATATACCATACATGTGTAATTACTGTGCAATATTTGACAAAGTTTACAAAAGTGAAATTCAGCACATGTTGGAGACTATCACATGCCATTCTCAGCCTTGGTGGAGCTTATGCGGAGCTTAGTTGGCATCTCAATTGGTGGAGAATAATCCACACAAGGTTAGTGACATAAACGAGGGAGATACACAAGGTAACAATTCAAAATTTTTAGCAAATGTAACACATGCTGAAAATTCAGCATGTGAGACAATTGGCGGCCGATTTTATGTCTTGATGGTGATCAAATTTGCTTCCAAAATTGAAAGGATTAGTTGTTAATTTTTGGAAACACTTTAAACTTTATTTGGCACATATTTTTACACTTTAACCTCAGATTTTACAGCTACTAATCAAGTTGTGCCAAGTAAGCAAAACCAAGACATTCATCCAATCAAGTTGTGCCAAGTGAGAAAGATGTGTCATATCTACACAAGGTAATCTTCCAAGGGCATTAAAGAGAATTCTCAAGGTGATGGAAGACTCTTGGGGGCGGCCAACTTGGATTAAAAGAAAAAGAGATGTAGCAAACAAATACAAGACAACTCTCATAGTTTCCAAAATGCAAACGACTCTCTACTCTCTTCTTCTACATTTCTTTCTTCTTCTTCTTCTCTCAAGCCTATTGTTTTTATATTCATTACATTGAATAGGATTTCATTAGACCACCATACATGTTTCAATTGTAAACGGTTGATCAAGGTATGATCAAACCTTCATCCGTTCGGTGGTGGTGTTCATGATTGTGTGATTGCTTGTAATGTTTGTTTAAGGGTGGAGTTGGTGTGTAACTCCAGAAACCCTTGTGGTAAGGTGTTATTTTGTGTTTAGTGATAACCGAGGAAGGTGTCCTCGAAGACTAGAGTAGGTTGATTTAACCAAACCAGTATAAAATTCTTGGTATCGTTACTTTCAACACTTTACTTTCAATTAGTTTTTGCGTTGAATTTGTTGCAATCTTAAAGTTAGTAAACAACTTTCAAAAATTACAAAAATTTACTGAAACATACAAACTCCTCTTAAGTTTCATTCGGCACAAGTTTCAACCCATTTGGACAAGTATAAGTCAATCAAACGTTAATAGTTCTGAGACTAGTGCAATCTGATTTTCAGACTTGCAAAGGTTGAGAACATCAACGTATTTGACATACTTCCTAAAGGAAGTTTTCAAAACCGTTTCAACCCATTAAAATACATATATTAAGGGGTTTTTCATTAAATTTTCAGGCCATTTGGAGTTACGAATTAATCGGAATAAATTGTTTAAATCGGAGTATTGTTTTTGGCAGATTCGCGCAATCTAACCACAAACGTGTTTTCAAAGGGTTAGCGGTTGAATTTTAATCTAAAATTTTTAGGAGACACTAAGAACATCTGGGAGTAGCATCTCTCCAAATTTCAAAATGTTTGAAGTTCTGTAACCAGGTATTTCAAATGTTTCAAATCAGAATCTGAAAACAGAAACTGTTTTCAGAAGTTAGGTTTTTGGGTCAAAACTTTTTTAAAAACCAAATTTTTCCTCGCCAACTATTCAACCCCCCTTCTAGTTGTGCTATACAGGTCCTACATGCACAATTTTATTTCTTTAAACAAATATCCATCATGTAAATAATACATACCAAATGGAGAATCGGCACATGCATCAAATATTGACTTAAAGTCAGGATCAGATGTATACAATTCCTTGATGCACTCAAATCCAAGCAAATGAGATGAAAATGTAGTAATCAAAGAATATCTCCTACATAATTCATCAGCTACAATGTTATCTTTTCCTTGCTTATATTTTATCACATAAGCAAATTGTTCAATGAATTCAACTCATTTTGCATGCCTCTTGTTTAACTTTCCTTAGATTTTAAGGAACTTAAGACTTTCGTGATTAGTATGAATCACAAACTCCTTATGTTGCAAATAATTTTGTCAAGTCTGCAATGATCTAACCAGTGCATACAACTCTTTGTCATAGATTCAATAATTCAATTGCGCTCCCTTAAGCTTTTCACTAAAATAAGCAATCAGTTGTTTAGACTGAGATAGTATAGCTCCTATACCAACACCACTAGCATCACATTCAATTTCAAATTTTTCATCAAAGCTAGGTAGTATTAGAATAGGTACAGAAGTTAACCTTGCTTTAAGTTCATCAAAGGCTTTCTGTTGTGACTCCCCACTGAAATCCTACGTCTTTTTTAACGATCTCATTCAAAGGTCCAGCAATAGTGGAAAATTCCTTAACAAATCTTCTATAGAAACTAGCCAACCCATGAAAGCTTCTCACCTCTCCAACAATTGTAGGAATTGGTCATTCTAAAATTGAGTTCACTTTATCTTGGTCCATTTCAATTCCATTTGCACTAACCACAAATCCTAGAAGCACAACTTTTTCCATACAAAAAGAACATTTTTTGAAATTTCCATATAATTGTTCTTTCTTCAATGCTTCAAAAACGCTTCTAAGGTGGCTTATGTATTCATGCAAAGTCTTAGAGTAAATAAAGATATCATCAAAGTACACAACAACAAATTTTTAGGAACAGTATAGCACCACTATAAGGGGGAGGGTTGAATAGTGAGTGCGGAAAATTCGGTTTTTAAAAACATTTTGAACCATAATACTCATTTCTGAAAACAGTTTCTGTTTTTAGATCTTGATTTGATTTATCTAAATGACCTAGTTGTATACCTCCAACATATATGAAATTTTGTGAACTTATGCTCTCAGATGTTATGATTACCTGAAAAAAATTTCAAATTAAAATTCCAAGCCTAACCCCTTGAAAATACGTTTTTGGTCAGATTATGTCAATCTGTCAGAAACTATACTTCGAAATGAAAAATTTATTCTTATTAATTGGGAACTGTAAATGACTTGAAAATTTTATGGCTTCACCCTCAAGATGTTTATTTTATGGGTTAAAATTGTTTTTAAAAATTCCCTTGGGAAGTATGTCAACCACGTTGATGTTCTCAAACTTTGCAAATCTGAGAATCAGATTGCACTAGTCTCAGAATCATTCACATTTGATTAACTTATACTTATCCAAATCAGGTGAAATTTGTTCCAAATTACAGCTAGGACGTGTGTCTATGTTTCTACAAAAATTTATGATTTTTGAAAATATTTTGCTATTTTTACCGTTGCAATGAAAACGATGCAGTAAACTAGAAACTGAAAGTAAAGTGCTGAAAAGTAAGAACACCAAGAATTTTATACTGGTTTGGTTAAAACAACCTACTCCAGTCTTCGAGGACACCTTCTTTGGTTTTCACTAAACACAAAAACACCTTACCACAAGGGTGACTAGAGTTGAACACCAAATCCACCCTTTCACAACCAAACAATCAAACAAACCAATCACAAACACTACCACAGATCGAATGAAGGTTTGACCACACCTTGATCAACTTTTTACAAGAAATGAATGAGTTTAGTTGGTATAATGAAAGCCTATATAATATGTGAAATATATGAATGAAAGGCTTGAGGCTAAGAAGAAGAGAAAGAAAGGAAGAAGAAGAGAATAGTCTTGCTTTTTGCACTTGTAAGAATATCAATTGTTGCATACCCTTGTCTTGCACCATCTTCTTCTTTTTATAGCATCTTTGCCGCCCCCTAGGGTTACTCTTGCTGCTTGAGAATTGTCTTGAATTCCCTTGAAATATTTCCTTGTGTAAAAGATGACACAACCTTGCTTACTTGGTGTAATATGATTGGAGGGATGACTTGTCTTTGCCTAGTTGTCACTTGTTGATTGGCCATCATTAATCTACCTTGGCACCCTTTAAATGAGCTGTAAATTCTTCAAAACCAACAGAGACATGTGCTCAAAATCAAGGTGGATAATTACCATATAATCATAATTTAATCCCTTCAATTTTGGAAGACAATTGAAGACAAATAATGAGGAAATATCGGCCAGCACTTCAACATGTGCTGAAATTTTCAGCAAGTGTTTCTTTTGAATTCTTTCCTTATGTGTTTCCCTCTTCAATGTCACCGATCTTGTGTGGCGTGTCCTCTACCAATTGAAGTGTCAAATAAGCTCCACCTAGGCTCCAAGAATGTTGAGAACGGCGTGTGACAAGAGGCTGCATGTGCTGAAATTTTATTTGGTAAGCTTTGTCAAATAATGCATAATATTCACACATATATGGTAAATTATAATCTGCCTTAGTTTGAATTTTCTAGAACACTTTAACATGTCTTGAATGTATAAAAAGTGTCTAGATACATGTTACATATATGCCAAAATCGTTTTATGTGTGTAAGTTCGTAGAAAATCGAATTTTCGACTTTCATCGATTGATTTTTCTCCGGTTAATTTCAAACTTCTTACACATGTAATATATATTATGTCACACATAATATACATAAAATAAGGTGTATATTCAGCATCAATGCTGAGTACAAAATGTCCTATGTGTCAAAATAGAATTGAATTTGAATTCTCCACAAATCTAGGCTAAATTATGGGTGATTTGTGTGTGCAAACACGGTATGACCTTGTTGCTGATTGTAACATGTGGATCATGAAATTTCGAATAATATTGATGTATATAGGCTGGCCATCTTTATATGAAAAGTACGTGACATGTCAGTGAAGTTTCCGTAGTCACCCGATACGACAATTTTCGTTTTATGATCTTGTAACATGTCATTATAATTTTGACGTCACCATGACTTATAACATATGATATAAGACCTGAATAACTCATAAATATTAGGTGTATATAGTGGTGTGACGTCGACGTACGTTTATAATATATGTGACGTGTCGATGGTACGTCGGAATGTAAGTATATAGTGCCTTTAAAAAAAATTTGGAAATATATATTATGTATCTAAATGGTGTGTGAAATGAACGGGATAAGGAGACGTTCCATTTAAAATTTGTTGCCATATAGCTCTCTCAAAATATGTCTTCATTTAACGAACTAGTTAGTTCATTAACTCACGATCTTCACTTAATGAACAAGTTTAGTTCATTAATCATGGCACCTGAAAATAGTATAAAGACAACCAAAGTTTGCCATATGATGTAATCTATAATTCTTCATGACTCGCTAGAACGGAAATAATATATACATAAGCATGTAAAGCATGTTTATCACATAAGCGTGTCAAGTAATAATTTATTCATGCATTTCGTAAACACGTAGCATTTAAATCGTGAATTTGTAAATCGCTCAAAACCCTTTTTTTTCAAAAATCTTCCTCTTTTGTTGATTTGCAAAACAACATTAGTTCATGATTTAAATGTGATCGCTTCCATTACAATTATGCGCAGATTTAAAATTTGAATTTTATATCGTGCTCCCCCCTTAAATCATGCTTCTCTCTCCCACTTAAATCATGCTTTTCTCTCCCCCTTTATTTTGTAAATGTCATCAAAAGTACACGTAAGAATGGAAAGAAATAGTAGTTTATAGAATATCAACCGAAATCATGCCTAATTTAGAGCGTAAATTTTCATACGTGGCTTGATTAAGTGCTTTGATGAATATGTCGGCTACTTGTGCTTCAGTACGGACATGTTCTATAACGATATCACCACTGTTTACATGATCACGAAGAAAGTGATATCGTACCTCTATGTGTTTTGCCTTAGAGCATAATACGGGGTTCTTAGACAAATTGATAGCACTCATACTATCACAATATACAGGGATGCGATTTGCAGTTATTCCAAAATTAGATAGTTGCTTAAGCCATAAAAATTGTGTGCAACAAAGACTAAGTGCCATGTATTCCGCTTCAGTGGTAGATAATGCTACACTTGCTTGCTTTTTTCGAAAACCAAGACATCAATGAATTGCCAATGAATTGACATGTACCACTCGTGTTTTTTCTATCTATTTTACATCTGCCATTATCTGCATCAGTATAAGCATGCAAGTTAAATTCTCAATTTTTATCATACCAAATTCCTAATCTGTGAGCATGCTTAATGTATCGAAATATCCTTTTCACAGCATTATAGTGTGACACTTTAGGATTGCTTTGAAAACAAGCACACATACAAACACTAAACATTATATCGGGTATACTTGCAATAAGATAAAGCAAATAACCAATCATAGACCTATACAAACAATTAATTAAGTCTTTTCCATTCTCATCTTTATCGAGTTTAGTGGTTAGACTCATAGATGTAGGAGACAGTTTCAAGTCTTAAAAGTTAAACTTTTTAATCATGTCATTCACGTATTTAACTTGACTTATATGTATGCCTTTACTAGTTTGTTTAATTTGCAAGCCAAGAAAATAATTTAATTCACCAACCATAGACATCTCAAATTTAGATTCCGTGCATGTTTCAAATTCTTCAACTAGCTTATGAGACGTAGATCCAAAGACAATATCATCAACATAAATTTGAATAATAAGTAAATCCGATTTTTCTTGTTTCAAGAATAAAGTACTATCTATGGTTCATGTTGCAGCCTGCTCCCGGGCTGGGTCATGCTACCAAGCATGCATTCGCAAACAAGAAAATATAATAGTCATCGCCCCCTAAATGCTAGTCTCTCATTTTTGTTCATGAGGAGGAATTAAAAGCAGTTATTGAACCCACCCTGACCATAGAACAATTTCTAATTGTGCAAAATCAATACTATAAATTCCCAGACTTTCAGTAGCAATAAAATTATGTTGTAACTACCCAACTATAACTGTAATCTTCATGTGTGATGGCAATATACGAGAATCTTAGTAGCAATTTTAAGTCATGAATATTATAATAATACATTTATTCAAATCAATCCTTACTAAATAGAAGTACATTAGGGCATCATGGAAAAAGGAGAAGTGTAGCACCCCGGCCCAGACAGCAGACCCGAACCGGTGCACCCGTCGTAGTCTACTGAGAGGACTACAAGACGTCTCATCTCTCGAATACACGTCATCGATGACGTAAGTGAACAAGCACGGAGACACGTGCAGAATAAAGTCTAAACCAATCAAAGATGTGCTCCCAAGCATAAGTAAATAAAACTGTTATGGACGCAACCATCTACATCCTCAAATGAACGAAGAAAACTGGAATAATAAGAAACAGTCTAGAACAATTCCCAATATGAACTCTAAGCATCCCATTCAGCCCACTCGCCGTCGTCCTCTAAGAAAATCATATCATATTTGGGCTCAACTGCAAAACAACAGGGTAGAACCCTTAGCAAAAAACGGTAGCAAGTAACCCACTTATAAGACATACGGGATCAACGCATGGCAAGACATGAGTAATATCTATATCAAGGGATAATGGGGCACGTGTCTTGTATATTTTCAAGAACGTAGGTTACTAGCATAACAGAACAAGAACAGTAATTCATAAGCAATAAACATTTCAATAACAATCTACTTACAAATCCACCATACCATAACGACTCACGTGATGCATGGCAATTCAAAATATGAACGACACTACACAGTCACAAGTGCTTATGCAAATACCTTTCAAAACAGTGCAATGCATGTCATAATATCCGGTCACGTAACTTTATACCCTGTGATGGGCCACAACTTGTCTTTATACCCTGTGACACACCACAGCTTAATTTTATACCCTGTAATGTTCCACAGCTTATCTTCATACCCTATGTCACATTAAAGCTCATTTTGTACCCTGTGATGGTTACAGCTTGTCTTTATGCCCTGTAACGCATCACAGCTCATTTCGAAAACTTTATACCCTATGCCAAGGCACAGCTCTTGTCAAATCATAATGCAAATGCAAGTGCCATGATGCAAGGATGCGCATTCACATGTCAATCAATCATTTGAAACTCTTCTCTTTCGCATATTCAAGCATAACACTTCAGGCAAGCCAACGTTACCTAAACTTTCATTCTTAGAACATAAGGAATGAGTAAACACCCTCACACGTTCCATTTGAACCTTATCGAAACCTCACACGTTCGTTCTTAACCCCTTAGATTATTCACACTGATGTCCAACTCGAATACCCCACGGAGTCCTCATCGTTGATTCACCAGCTTAGGTCGTGTTCTCAAGACTTATACTAACCACAATCAGGTCCTAAGAAGTCTATAAGATCACCCAAAGGATCCCCTAGCTTCCCTCTTTCTTCCCCTACTTTCCCATAAAACTGATGGACGTCCGCCCCTGACGTCGATCGATCCACGTCCATCAGAGCACTTCGATCTCTCACTCAACTATACATCGATCGATCCACATACATATGAAACACATCAGCCTCTCCCTCGGCTATACATTGATCGATCGATGTACGTCAGTCTCTGACATCGATCGATCGATGTCATCATTTTCCAGAATTATCATTCTGCGATTTCTGCAGAAACTGCAGATCTGAACCCCAATCGATTTCCAACTTCCTTCCAATCATTCCAAGCCTGATCCTCACTATCAACCCACACTTAATTCACCAAAACAAAACCTTTCATATAGAAATCAAGGATTCAAGCCTAAAACTCAAAGTATCCATCAAAATAAACCCAAAAAACTCATCTTTTCACTCTCCATCCCCTTCAACCAAAAATAGCAACAAAATAGGGTTCAAGGGATTGAGTTTTGCATGATCTCACATAATCAACAACCATAACAAACGCTTTCCAACAAATAGTGGCCAAATCTCAAAACCAAACCACATAAATCACATATAGGTCAACAGAAAGAAACTACTTCATGGTGATCCATTTTGATATCAAAAATAGGCCTTTTCTTTCGCAAATCGTAGGAACTCATAAGTAGATTACTTGCCTTTGATTACTATCAATCAAGTTAGAGAACGAATAGAGCCTGGATCGGTTCCTAGAGGCTATCTTTCCTCTTCTACGCCTTGGGAGAGTCGGCTAGGGCTTGAGGGGGAGAAAGAAGGAGACGGTTTCTGGTAAAATGAAGAAACTGACGCTTTGTCATTTTTTATTATGGGTAGGGGTGAAACTGGTATTTTTAAATTATATTCTATTATCTCAATTATCTTAAATAATTAAATTCTTATATTTACTTCTAAATTAAATACTAATTAATTCTAATATTTAATCCCTCAATAAATACTAATAAATCTAATATTTAATTCTTAATTCATTACCATTAATTGCCATTAATCTCATTTAATTTCTTTTTATCCTTTAATTATTCTACGGAGGGTGCGGGCATAACATTCCACCCCCTTACAAAAAGCTTCGCCCTCGAAACTGACGTACCTTATTGGAAAAGATGTGGATATAAATCCTTCATTTGCTCCTCAAGCTCCCGCGTGGCTTCACGCTCCATATGATTACTCCATTGAACTTTGACAAACGGAATCACGCGCTTGCGTAGGACTTGATCTTTCTTATCCACAATCTTCACTGGATATTCTTCATATGTGACATCTTCTCTAACATCCAATTGTTGAGTATCAAGGACATGGCTCGGGTCCGATATGTATTTCCTCAGTTGAGACACATGAAATACATTATGGACTTGTAACAAACTCGGAGGCAAAGCTAATCGATATGCTCTTTCACCAACTTTACCAAGCACCTCGTATGGGCCAATATATTGAGGGCTTAGCCTGCCTTTCATCACAAATCTCGCAACTCCTTTCGTTGTTGAGACTCGTAGATAAACCTTTTCACCTTCTTCGAACTCCAAGGGTTGTCTTTTAGAATCCGCCCAACTTTTACTGCGATCTTGTGCCCTTTAGTCTATCTCTTATAATCTTCACCTTCTCAATCGTCTGTTCAATCAACTCTGGTGCAGTGATCGTCCTTTCCCCAACTTCGTCCCAACAAACCGGAGATTTGCACTTTTCTCTGTATAGAGCCTCAAATGGTGCCATACCAATTGCACTGTGATGGCTATTGTTTTATGAGAACTCCATCAGCTTCAGCATACTATCCTAGTTTCCCTTAAAATCCAGAGCACAAGCCCTCAACATATCTTCTAAAGTCTGGATTGTCCTCTCCAACTGTCCATCTGTCTGAGGATGATAAGCGGTACTCATTCTTAACTCAGTACCCATCGCTTTCTGAAATGCCATCCAAAACTTAGAAGTAAATCTGGAATCACGGTCCGACACACGCTGACGGGAACTCCATGTAGACTCACAATGTTGTCCACGTACAAGTTCACCAATTTCTCGCACGAGGTATTGTGCGGCATAGCTAGGAAGTGTGCTGACTTCGTCAAACGGTACACAAAAACCCAAATCATGTCATTACCACTTTGGGTTCGTGGTAATCCCATCACGAAGTCCATCGTCACGTGTTCCCATTTCCATTCAGGAATCTCAAGTGGCATCATCAAACCACCAGGTCGTTGATGTTCTGCTTTAATTTGTTGGCATACTAGACACCTCTCAACATACTCCGCAATCTTTCTTTTCATCCCTATCCACTAATAATTCCTTTTAAGGTCTTTGTACATTTTTGTGCTTCCGGGGTGGATAGACATCCTCAAGTTGTGTGCTTCGCATAACAATTCTCTCCGAAGTTCATCATTATCTGGTACGCATAACCGATTCTGGAACCATAGACTTCCATCTTCTCTCAACTGGAAATCTTTTACTGGTCCCGTAGACAATTTGTCGTGGATTTCTCTCAGTGTTGCATCATCATACTGCGCTCCTTTAATTCTATCTACCAAGTCTGGGCTGATAGACAGAGCTGTGAGATCATTCGCCACTGAGTCCACCACATCGAGACCAAACTCCTTAATCTCCCTTTCCAACGGGGACTATCTGTCGTGACTAGACTTCCTGATCAACGTGTCTGCCACTCTATTTGCTTTACATGGATGATAGTTGATGGTTAAGTCATAATCTTTAAGCAATTCCAACCATATTCTTTGTCTCATGTTTAGCTCTTTCCGCGAGAACAAATATTTCAGGCTCTTGTGGTTAGTGAACATGTCACACTTTTCTCCAAATCTTAAGGGCGAACACTTCTGCCGCGAGTTCCAAGTCATGCGTCGGGTAATTACGTTCATATGGTTTCAACTGTCTCGACGCGTACTAGATAACTCGTCCATTTGCATCAAAACACAACCTATAGACAGAAAGTTAGTTTAAGACTGGCATATATATATATATACACAATGGATTAGTTGTAATGATATACATACCTAGTCCTTTCTTGGACGCATCAGTATAGATCACAAAACCGTCGGTGCCAGAGGGTTGCCCCAACACCGGGGCAGTGGTCAATCTCTTCTTGAGTTCTGAAAAACTCTGCTCGCATTCAGCAATCCACTCAAACTTAGTCTTCTTCTGAGTAAGTCGACTCAATGGAACTGCTATTGTCGAAAATCCTTCAACAAACTTCCTATAGTAGCCTGCGAAGCCTAGGAAGCTTCTGACTTCGGTCACATTTGTAGGTCTAGGCCATTCAGTAATGGCTTCTACCTTCTTAGGATCCACTGAGATCCCTGCTATGCTTCTTAGCCAAAATTCACACTTGCTGAATTTGGCATATAGCTTCTGCTGTCTCAAAATCTTCAACACCACTCTTAGGTGTTCCACATAGGATTGTTCATCCGGAGAGCAGACCAAGATATCATCAATGAACACCACCACGAATTGAGCCAACTGTTCTCGGGACACGGTGTTCATCAAGTCCATAAAGGCTGCTGGGGCATTAGTCAGCCCAAAAAGCATCACCAAAAATTTATAATGCCAATATCGAGTACGGAAAGCTGTCTTAGGGACGTCACCTGCTTTCACGAGCAACTGATGATACCCCTGACGAAGGTCAATCCTTGAGAACCATCGGGCTCCCTTCAGTTGATCGAATAAATCCTCAATCCTTGGCAAAGGATATTTGTTCTTAATGGTGATTTTGTTCAACTCTCGGTAATCAATACATAATCGCATGCTTCCATCCTTCTACTTCACAAATAATACTGGAGCTCCCCAGGGTGACACACTGGGACGAATCAACGTCTTATCTAACAACTCCTGAAGTTGTCCCTTCAGCTCCTTAAGCTCAGCTGGGGCCATTCTGTAAGTTGCTTTAGATATAGGTTCCGCACCAGGAATCAAGTTGATTTCGAACTCCACTTCTCTTGATGGCGGCACTCCTGGCAAACCGTCTGGAAACACGTCTTTAAATTCATTGATTACCAAAAAATGATCCATGGAGGGAACTTCTTGATTCGCGTCCAAAGCATACACCATAAGTCCCTCTGCTCCCTTCTTCAAAGACTTGAAAGCCTTAATCGCCATCAAATATATTTTCTTCGGGGCTTTGGTGAGCTTGATGTTCCCTTGAACGGTCACTTCACTCATTTAGGGATCTTTGACAGTTAGTATCTTCAATCTGCAGTCGATATTGGCATGATACATGGTCAGCCAATCTATGCCCAATATCACATCGAAATCCTTCATCGCAATTGGGACCAATGTAACAGGAAACACCTTTCCACCTAACTCCAATTCACAGTCTTTATACTAATGGTGCAAAACCAGTACTTGTTCACCAGCTGCCTGCACCCGGAAGGGGGTTTCAAGCCACTCGGGTAGACAGTCAAGTCCTTTGGCAAATCTCTTAGATATGAACGAGTGACTTGCTCCACTATCAAATAATACATTTGCAGGCACTTTATTAACTAGTACCGCACCTATACGCAAAGAATACCGCACATAAAGGTTTTCATGTATGGCACATTCAATTTTAACTTAAATGACTAAAATTTAACTTAAACAACTAAGATTTAACTTAAATTGTACCTGTCACAACGTCAGTGCTCTCCTGCACTTCAGCGTCAGTCATGACATGTACCCTCATGTTGGGTTTGGGCCTACCCCTTTGTTGCTGCGATGGCCTTGCTTCTCCCTGTGGCTTTTGCTTCCACGCGGGGCAATCCTTGATTATGTGGTCCGTCTTACCACATTTGAAGCAAGCCCCTGTTTTCTACCAGCATTCCCTAACGTGGTTCTTCTGGCAGTGGGGACATGCACCTGAAGCCGATCGGTCAGGCTGGCTTTGCTGCGGTGGTCGTTGGAACTGTACCGTCTGACCTCTCCTAGGGATCTTGAGCCATCGTCTGGGTCTACTTCCACTTCTCTCATCCCTGGGCCACTTGCTTGTTTCGCCACAGACCTCCCTAGACTGTGTCCGACGCATATCGCTCTCCACCTGATAACAGGCATCCAACATCTCCTCAAAAGTTTTCAGACTAGACCCCGCTATAGTCGTCCGAATGTGGGGGTTCAAACCTTGCTCAAACTTGAGCATCTTCATCCTGTTATTTTCCAATATGATGGGTGTGAATTTTCCCAAGACATGGAGCCTGTCGGCGTAATCCGGAATGGACATACTTTCTTGCTCCAACTTATCAAATTGCCTCATCTTCTCCAGGATAGCAGTCTCAGGCACATAGTTATCTTTATAAGCCTCGACAAAACGTCTCCACACGATAGGGGAGTCATCTTAGGGAGCATACCATTCCACCATGCATTAGCCCGGCCACTCAGCAAAGGTGTGGCCACTTCTACCTTGTGCTCGTCAGGTACCTGTACTAGCCTGAAGCACTTTTCTACCTCGTCCAACCGAAATTCGGCCACCACTGGATCAGTTGTCCTTTCAAAGGTGGGGGCATGCATCTTCCACATTTCCCTGATATAA
Organism: Eustoma russellianum; assembly: GCA_036186865.1. Taxonomy (NCBI): domain Eukaryota; kingdom Viridiplantae; phylum Streptophyta; class Magnoliopsida; order Gentianales; family Gentianaceae; genus Eustoma; species Eustoma russellianum. The sequence goes on from AP025060.1 coordinate 13,172,456, forward strand.
TATCGGATACCGTGCTGAGGCGGTGGTGTCGGAGGAGGCTGTTGTTGCTGCTGAGCAACTCCCTGTGCTATCACCGTTATAGTGTCCAATAGTGCCTGGGGCATTACCATCTGTGGTGGCTGTGGGTTCTCATTTCCGTTGCCACCGTTTCACTGGTTTTCTCTTCTGAGAGGCATTGTCTGCAAAATCAACGCTTATTAGCATTCAATAATTCCAAGGATAATCCTAAAAGCCCATATGTGTTATACAGGACGGAACTCGTAAACTAAAAGAAAAATAACGCTTATTGATTATATTTTATCGCGCTCGCACACACCCAACCCGAGTCATCTTATACCTAAGATCGGATGCTTAGACCTATGTATCAGCTTAAGGTCAACAACAACGCTTAGGACTCGATATGAAAAAACCTCAGTCTCCAAGGTAGATCTGAAGCCTAGGCTCTGATACCACCTGTAGCGCCCAGGCCCGGACAGCAGACCCGAACCGGTGCACCCGTCGTAGCCTACTGAGAGGACTACAAGACGTCTCATCTCTGGAATACACATCATCGATGACGTAAGCGAACAAGCACGGAGACACGTGCAAAATAAAGTCTAACCCAATCAAAGATGTACTCCCAAACATAAGTAAATAAAACTGTTTATGGACGCATCCATCTACATCCTCAAAAGAACGAAGAAAACTGGAATAATAAGAAACAGTATAAAACAATTCCCAATATGAACTCTAAGCATCCTATTCAGCCCACTCACCGTCGTCCTCTATGAAAATCATATCATATTCGGGCTCAACTACAAAACAACAGGGTAGAACCCTTAGCAAAAAACACTAGCAGGTAACCCGCTTATAAGACATACGGGATCAACGCATGGCAAGACATGAGTAATATCTATATCAAGGGATAATGGGGCACATGTCTTGTATACTTTCAAGAACGTAGGTTACTAGCATAAAAGAACAAAACAGTAATTCACAAGCAATCAACAGTTCAATAACAATCCACTTACAAATCCACCATACCAGAATGACTTACGTGATGCATGACAATTCAAAACATGCACTACACTACACAGTCACAAGTGCTTATGCAAATACCTTTCAAAACAGTGCAATGCATGTCATAATGTCCGGTTGCGTAACTTTATACCCTGTGATAGGCCACAGCTTGTCTTTATACCCTGTGACACACCACAGCTTAACTTTATACCCGGTAATGTTTCACAGCTTGTCTTTATACCCTGTGTCACATTACAGCTCACTTTATACCCTGTGATGGTTACAACTTGTCTTTATACCCTGTAACGCATCACAGCTCATTTCGCAGACTTATACCCTGTGCCAAGGAACAGCTCTTGTCAAATCATAATGCAAATGCAAGTGCCATGATGCAAGGATGCGCATTCACATGTCAATCAATCATTTGAAACTCATCTCTTTCGCATATTCAACCGTAACACTTCAGGCAAGCCAACATTACCTAAACTTTCATTCTTAGAACACAAGGAATGGAGTAAACACCCTCACACGTTCCATTTGAACCTTATCGAAACCTCACACGTTCGTTCTTAACCCCTTAGATTATTCACACTGAAGTTCAACTCGAATACCCCATGGAGTCCTCATCGTTGATTCACCAGCTTAGGTCGTGTTCCCAAGACATACTAACCTCAATCAGGTCCTAAGAAGTCTCTAAGGTCACCCAAAGGATCCCCTAGCTTCCCTCTTTCTTCCCTTACTTTCCCACAAAACTGATGGATGTCAGCCCCTGACGTCGATCGATCCACGTCCATCAGAGCACTTCGATCTCTCACTCAACTATACATCGATCGATCCATGAACATCTGAAACACATCAGCCTCTCCCTCAGCTATACATCGATCGATCGATGTATGTCAGTCTCTGACATCGATCGATCGATGTCATCGTTTTCTAGAATTTTCATTCTGTGATTTCTGCAGAAACTGCAGATCTGAACCCCGATCGATTTCCAACTTCCTTCCAACCATTCCAAGCCTGATCCTCACTATCAACCCACACTTAATTCACCAAAACAAAACCTTTCATATACAAATCAAGGATTGAAGCCTAAAACTCAAAGTAACCATCAAAACAAACCAAAAAAATCTCATCTTTTCACTCTCCCTCCCCTTCAACCGAAAATAGCAACAAAATAGGGTTCAAGTGTAGTGCCCCGCACCCCGGCCCAGCCGGATATGTTGCGCACGCCGTACTTCACTACGGAGAGTACCAGGCTTCAGTCCATAACATAACAAAGTCCAGAATAAAATATGTGGACTTTCATGCTTACACGTCAACAAGTAAGCAAAACCGAGGCAAAATAAAAACTTTCAAAATAAAAACGTCTACGCAACCATCATTAGTTTTACAACCTGATCATAAAGTACGGAAATCCCAAAAGTAATTGTTTCCATCACAATTTAATAAAAAGTTCATCGGTCATAACCATCTCGTCAAATCTCTTTAGTCGTCCACCTCTCGTGCTTCTACGGGTAAGAAACTGTAGGTTCATCTTTGATCCATTCAACTTTATTTCCTACGGGTTCTTGGAGGAAAAAATAAGGGGTGAGTGACAACATCACCAGCAAGTAAACTATAAATAATCGTGAATTAAATAGAAAGTACACACAAGAACCAAACCCCAAAAAATTCAGTTTAGAACATACCTGACCTTCCATCAAACCCGTAAGTAATCAACTCATAACTTATCAAAGATCATAATTTATCACAGAGCATAACTTATACAAGTTCATAACTGATAACAGTTCGTAACTTATTAAAGATCATCACTCAATGAAGATCATAACTTAGGGGCTAACAAGTAATAACATCTTAGTCTAAGTGTCACGTACCCACATTCGATGACTCATTAAATGCAACATGCATGAGTATGTACGTGTGATGCATCATGATAAAAATAAGGATAAGTTCTTTCTTTCTTTCATTCAAAACATCATCCTCAAGAAAGAAAGAGAGTATTTCAGATCTATTCTCCCGGATCTGAGACGGTCACTTATTTCTCTACGAATCTATTATTCTCGAATTTGGAGCGATCACGTCATCAATCATAATTACCAGGTCTATTCTCTCCGGACCTGTACGGTCGATATCATCATAATTAGGTCTATTCTCTCCGGGCCTGAACGGTCAATACCATCAGATCAGTTAACCCCGGATCTGGAGTGGGTCCTACTAGCCAGAAAACACACGGTACCGGTAGAAAGCGTTCTTTTAAAAACTGAATCTTTTCTTTAAAAACGCTGTTTGATCATTGTTTCTCATTAAAATCAGTTCCATAAATCATGTAAATGACGATGATGCAATGTGTGACATGTACTATGAAATCCATGACATGATGCGTTACATACATACAAGTACAAACTCATTCTTTAGGCTGGAAAAAATTCCAGAATTATCATCCCAATCGTGCGGCCTCAAATCCTCACAATTTCGGCCAATTATCATGATTTTTAGTCACATATATGCATAAGGGTGTCTTATTTATTCTCCATATGAATTTCGTAACGTTGCGAGACGTGTAAGACCCTTAATTTATTTAATTACGCAACAGGGTACTGCTGAATTTCAGCAGTACAGTGTCCTTTCTTTTACTTTTCCTTTAAGCCCATTAAGCTTTATTTAATTTGGCCAACCCTGGAAATGGCTGTAGACATATCAATAATTAATGGTCATAGGCCCAAACTTTACAAATAAGTCTATGCCCACCAAAACAAAGCCCCACAACAAGTTCTTCAATTAAATGGTTTACGTGTGTCTCTTCATCAGGTGAGTAGATCAAAATATCGTCGATGTAGACTACGACGAACTTGTCTAGTTGTTCTTGAAATACCCGATTCATTAGATCCATAAACGCCGCGGGGGCGTTGGTCAGTCCGAATGGCATTACAAGAAATTCGTAATGTCCATAACGGGTTCTGAATGCAGTTTTCGGGACGTCCTCAGCTTTGATCTTCAATTGGAAATATCCCGAGCGAAGATCAATCTTAATGAAAATCCGTGCCTCCCGAAGCTGATCGAACAGATCGTCGATCTTAGGCAATGGGTACTTGTTCTTTATAGTGACCTTGTTGAGTTCTCGATAGTCTATACATAACCGCATACTTCCGTCCTTTTTCTTGACAAACAGTACGGGGGCACCCCACGGCGAAACACTTGGACGAATAAGTTTCTTTTCTAGCAATTTGCGTAACTATTCCTTCAACTCTTTTAGTTCCGTAGGTGCCATTTGATAGGGAGCCTTTGATATTGGCTCAGCTCCCGGAACTAGGTTAATTTCAAAAGTTATCTCTCGGTCCGGAGGAAGGCCCAGCAATTCTTTCGGAAAAACATCTGGGTATTCTCCGACCACTGGGACTTGAAAAAGGTCGGAGGGTGCTTGGTCAAAATTTATTGCATAAACGAGAAACCCTTCGTGTCCTTTCTTCAATGCCTTACTGGCGCGAGTCATATTTACATAAACGATCTTGGGGCACTTCCTTGACTTTGATCCTCCTTGAAAGGTTACTTCCTTACGTGTGGGGGCCTTAAAAGTAACCTGTTTTTCATTACAATCGATGTTGGCAAAATTCTTGGAGAGCCAATCCATCCCAAGAATCACATCGAAGTCCGTCATGGGTACGGGAATTAGGTCAACATCAAATCGGTGATCATCGAACTCAAGTTTGCAGTTTCTGAAAATGTGGTGAGACACAAGCACCTGATCTCCAGCTGCTTGAATCCTATAGGGTGTATCACTATAGGTGGGGTTGTGCTCAATATTCTTTGCGAATTTCTTTGATATAAATGAATGGCTAGCACCACTATCAAATAGTACATTGGCAGATACTGAGCATACTAAAATAGCTCCTGAATCATGCAAGATTTACTAAGCAACAGTAGGGCAACATGTAAGAATTTAAGCATTGCATAAATTTTAGAATATACCTGCCACTACATCGTTAGCCTCTTCAGCAGCTGCGTCAGTCATAGCGTGAACTCTCGCATTAGTAAGCTGACGTTGGTTCTTAGGAGGTTGCTGTTGTTGGGCTCCTTTTTCTGGGCAATCCTTGACCATATGTCCTGTCTTTCCACATCCAAAGTAGGTAGTTCCTTTATCCAGACAGTCTTTGAGGATGTGGCCTGCCTTGCCGCATCCGAAACACTTTCCTGCTTGGTAATAGCATTCCCCAACATGACGCTTCTTGCAGTGAGGACAATTTTGGAATAGCAGACTACTGCCCTCGATTCTTTGACTGGTTCTTTTGGGAACGACGTTGAAATCGATTATTCTTTTGGCATCCTAGGCCCCTTGAGCTTTGTTTCGCAGCTTTGCGGGATCCTCTATTCCCGGATGTTTCCCTTCCTTGTTTCGGTCCGATCTCATTGCAGCGAATGATATCTCTCTCTATTCGATAACAAACGTCCAAAAGTGCACCAAAATTTGTCGGGTTCGCATTGACCAACCAGGTCCTGATTCTAGGGTTTAACCCTCTTTTAAACTTCAACATTTTAGTTTCCTCATCGTTCATCGTAGATGGTTGGAATCTTCCCAGGGCTATGAACTTGTTAGCATATTCAGCGACTGTCATTCTTTGTTCTTGCATCAGCGATTCAAACTCATGCCTCTTATGCAGCTTAACGGAAGGTGGTATGTAAAATTTGTTGAATTCCTGGAGAAATCTCTCCCATGGAATTGGCCTTGGTAGAGATTGCATGTTGGCCTTCCACCATTGGTTGGCTTCTCCAAGTAGGAACGGCCTGACTGCCTGAGTCTTTACTTCCTTAGGTGCTCGAATCAGTTCAAAACAATTTTCTACTTCGTCTAGCCACTTCTCAGCGGCATCTCAATCTGACTTTCCTTCGAAAGGCAGAACATTAGCTCTTTTTAAATTTTCAAAGTATTATTGGGCATCTCTGACCGGTTCATGAGGTTGAGGGACATTCTGTTGCAACATCACTTGACCAATTTGGGTGACGGTCTAGCAGAAATTCTGAAAGGCATTAATATCTGGCATCATTTGTGGTAAAGGCCCCTGGGGTGGGGGAACTTTCTGAACCGGAGGCAGATTTTGGTCTTGTGGTGGCGGTGGTGGAGGAACCTGAGCAGGTGGAGGAATAGGCTTCTGCACCTCCGGTCTTGCTCTGGCAGGTCTGCATCGTGGTCGTACCATCTGCATTATGCAGTGTCAGGGTTTTATTCAAGGTGGGAGTGTCATAATAAGTGACAAAATCTAATTCATAATCCGATAGAATTTCTGAGTGGCACGCAAGTAAATACGTTATGAATTAAATTCTATAAATTGTCGTCGACTAGGGTTTTATCATTAGGTCGAACCCTAGTTTTCCAGTCTAAGTCATCCTAGTCTAAGGTCAACTTTCATCTAGGATCATGACTTAGATCTAAGATCAATTTAGTTGACTAGGATCATAACTTAATTCTATATTCTGCCCGGATCTAGAGCCTTAAATTTGATACCACCTGTAGGTCCCGCACCCCGGCCTAGCCGGATATGGTGCGCCCGCCGTACTTCACTACGGAGAGTACCAGGCATCAGTCCATAACAAAACAAAGTCTAGAATAAAATATGTGGACTTTCATTGTTACACGTCAACAAGTAAGCAAAACCGAGGCAGAATAAAAACTTTCAAAATAAAAACGTCTACGCAACCATCATTAGTTATACAACCCGATCATAAAGTATGGAAATCCCAAAAGTAATTGTTTCCATCATAATTTCATAAAAGATCATTGGTCATAACCATCTCGTCAAATCTCTTTAGTCGTCCACCTCTCGCGCTTCTACGGGTAAGGAACCCTAGGTTCATCTTTGATCCATTCAACTTTATTTCATACGGGTTCTGGGAGGAAAAATAAGGGGTGAGTGACAACGTCAACAGCAAGTAAACTATAAAGTACATACGGGAACCGAACCCCAAAAAATTCGGTTTAGAACATACCTGACCTTCCGTCAAAACCCGTAAGTAATCAACTCATAACTTATCAAATATCATAATTTGTCATAGAGCATAACTTATACAAGTTCATAACTGATAACAGTTTGTAACTTATTAAAGATCATCACTCAATAAAGATCATAACTTAGGGGCTAACAAGTCATAACATCTTAGTCTAAGTGTCACGTACCCACATTCGATGACTCATTAAATGCAACATGCATGAGTATGTACGTGTGATGCATCATGATAAAAATAAGGATAAGTTCTTTCGTTCTTTCATTCAAAACATCATCGTCTAGAAAACAAGAGAGTATTTCAGATCTATTCTCCCGGATCTGAGGCGGTCACTTATTTCTCTTTGAATCTATTATTCCCGAATTCGGAGCGGTCACGTCATCAATCATAATTACCAGATCTATTCTGTCCAGGCCTGTATGGTCGATATCATCATAATCAGGTCTATTCTCTCCGGGCCTGAACGGTCAATACCATCAGATCAGTTAACCCCGGATCTGGAGTGGGTCCTACTAGCCAGAAAACACACGGTACCGGTGGAAAGCGTTCTTTTAAAAACAGAATCTTTTCTTTAAAAATTCTTTTTGATCATTCTTTCTCATAAAAATCAGTTCCATAAATCATGGAAATGACGATGATGTAATGTATGACATATACTATGAAATCCATAACATGATGCGTTACATACATACAAGTACAAACTCATTCTTTAGGCTGGAAAAATTTCCAGAATTATCATCTCAGTCTCGCAGCCTCAAAACCTCACAGTTTTGGCCAATTGTCATGATTTTTCGTCACATATATGCGTAACGGTGTCTTATTTATTCTCCATATGAATTTCGTAACGTTGCGAGATGTGTAAGACCCTTAATTTATTTAATTACGAAACAGGGTACTGCTGAATTTCAGCAGTACAATGTCCTTTCTTTTACTTTTCCTTTAAGCCCATTAAGCTTTATTTAATTTGGCCAACCCCGGAAATTGTTGTAGACATACCAATAATTAATGGTCACAGGCCCAAAGTTTACAAATAAGTCCATGCCCACCAAAACAAAGCCCCACAACAAGTTCTTCATTTCTGCCAAAAATTCCATATTTGTAACACCAACTTAGCTTTGGTGATTACCCCTTAAAATAATAATTCTAAGCTAAGTGGTTTACATGAAAACACTCACATATGTCTTGGGTAATTATAATAAAAGTTTCGCAGCATTATAATAACTTTAAAGTTGTCATTTATTCTTTTTCTCAAAACGGGTACATGCTGAATTCTGGAATAACCAATTTTACTACGAATTTTATTATGACCAATTCGTAAGTCCTTTTTCGAAAATTCCAACTCACAAACTTAGCAACATCTAGACATTCAAGCATATACTTTCACATACAATCCATGAGTATTTATAGGATACTTGCCTTTTCTCACACTTACACCTTTCCTTAGCTTGAAATGTGTATGAAATGGGTGAAGCCTTCCTTTTCTTCACATATGAACCCCACAGTTTTGTAGGAGAAAAAGAGAAAAATGGTTAGTCAATGTTCTTAAGTGAAATATGTAACTAAATAGAGGTTAAATTGACTCACCAAAATGGAGCTTGAGTGGTGTTCCAACCTCTCAGAACTAGCGCTTCTTAAAAGCTTTGAAAGCTTGAACCTAGTGACCATGGAGGTCACGTTTTATGAGCAAGAAAAGGGTAGAAAGGTGAGCTTCATTCTATAAAGAATATAGAAATTCTCTTAGAGTTAAGGATATACTTACCTAAAACAATCTTGATCTTAGATGAACCCTAAGCCTTCTTGGTTCAACCTTGGTCGTGTATTTTGGGAAGGAGAAGAGAGAAAATCTTCTTGCTCTTTGTGGGTTCTTTGAGGGTTGGAAGTAAGAGAGTATTCTTCTTGGAATGAATTTTCCTTATTAGGCTAAGGTGTTATCCATTGGGGGGGTAAGAGGGGGATAAGGGATTACCATGGTATGGTTAGGGTAATTAACCTTGGTTACTTTAGTTAATCAAGGTTACTTTATGACTAACTTGAGTTACTTTATTCCAATCATAGTTACTTTAATGCTACTAGGGTTACTTTAAAGTTTACTTGAGTTACTTCAACCTTGTGGTTAAGGTAAAGTAATCATGGTAAAATATTGAAAGGCTCCTTGGTTGCCCATTTGAGGGGTATCCGGCGGTTGGGTCTTAATGACCCAAACCATGCTTAATTCTTTTTAATAAAAAGTCATGTGGTGGTTGCCCCCTTTTTAATTAATTGTTTTCTCCATTTTTCTTTTAAAATATAAAATTAGGGGAAATCTTGAGTTCTTTTGGGCTAAGGGCCGAAATTTATGCGAGTGTTGAGAAAAATTTGCCCACTACTTAAAATTGTTTAATTGCCATTTAGGCTTATTTAAAGGTGGCCCTTATAATTAGCCTTCTTTTAATTTGAAGGAAAACCTTCTAAGGCCTTTTTTATCCTTATGGCCGAAATCTCCTAGGCCCTTAGGGGTAAATTGGTCACTTCACATAATCCATAATTCATGCTTGAATAACTACACAATATTTTTCCTTATTGCAAGTCTAACTAGAGAAGTAATCATAAAACTAAATAAATTGTACTTGAAGATACAACTTTTCATAAATTCACTTAGACAAGTCTTAAGTACAAGGTGGTTCCTCATTGGGTACAACATCAAGGGATTGGGTTTTGCATGATCTCACATAATCAACAACCATAACAAACGATTTCCAACAAATAGTGGCCAAATCTCAAAACCTAACCATATAAATCACGTATAGGTCCACAGAAAGAAACTACTTCATGGTGATCTATTTTGATATCAAAAATAGGCCTTTTCTTTTGTAAATCGTATGAACTCATAAGTAGATTACTTGCCTTTGATTACTATCAATCGGGTTGGAGAACGAATAGAGGCTGGATCGGTTCTTGGAGGCTATCTTTCCTCTTCTACGCCTTGGGAGAGTCGGCTAGGGCTTGAGGGGGAGAAAGAAGTCGACAGTTTCTGGCAAAATGAAGAAACTGACGCTTTGTCAGTTTTTATTATGGGTAGAGGTGAAACTGGTATTTCTAAATTATATTCTATTATCTCAATTATCTTAAATAATTAAATTCTTATATTTATTTCTAAATTAAATACTAATTAATTCTAATATTTAATCCCTCAATAAATACTAATAAATCTAATATTTAATTCTTAATTCATTACCATTAATTGCCATTAATCTCATTTAATTTTCTTTTATCCTTTAATTATTCTACGGAGGGTGCAAGGCATAACAAGAAGTGACCTAAGTGCCCCTTAAGGGCCAGCCACATCCCTCCCAAATACCCCTTAAGTTGTCTTGAAAAATCTAGAAAGGCCTAAGCCTTCAATGCATTAGAATAAAAAGTTCCACCTACTTAATTACCTCCTAAAAAGTTTCTACCTAATAACTAGCCACCCTAATTACTATTCTTCTTCATGCATGCAAGACAAGCCATTATTATGTTCTCTTTTCCCTCCTAAGGCCGGCCGCCCTCCCATTTTTGGAAGTCAAGAGATTTCAAGGCAACTCCTAACAAAGCAATTATCCTCCTAAACACTCCCCAACTCTCCAACTAACCCTCATCCACCAAACCACCTAAAACTCCCTCCTCACCCCACTCAACCTTCGATCACCAAGAAGGAGGACAAGAACAATTAACTAAGTGGGTTCAAGAGCTACTCAACCATCTTCTAAGGTAAGTCCTTAGTCTTGACATCCATTCTTTTAAGTTTAAAACAATTGGAGTTATCTTTCCCTAACCCCTATGCCGTGTGTTCCTAAGTCTTGGCCACTAGGGAAAGCAAGATCTTCCAAGTCTAGCCCCGAAGCTATCAAGGTAAGTCCATAGTTCATAAGATCCAATCTTCTATTCTTTGAGGCTTTATATCAAGTCTAAGTCTATGTCCCTAACCACCCCCAAACCTGTGACCACCTTCATCCCCTTAGTGGGGTTCCCGAGCTCAAGAAGAAAAGGGACTTTAAGAGTTAAGAAACATCACTCAACCTTCATCAATATAAGGTTTCATACTTCTTTTAAATTTCATTCCATCTCACCCTCTCCTTCCTCATGAAAACCGTATGTTTCCCTTGTAGGGAAGAGATAATCTTCAAGCTCTAACAAAGAATAAAGGGTCCAAGACCACAACCTTGAGTAAAAGAGGCAAGTCTCCTTTTTATTATTCTTGAAATAAAGTAGGAACCAAAAGGTCCTCCTTTCTTCTAAACTATAGTTTGGGAGGGACCTAAAGGATTGGTCGGTCTCACCACCACCAAGCCATTAGAATGATAAAAATAGTGTTAAAATGACTAAAGACCTTGGTTGTTAACCGATTAAGGGGTTGTTTTGGTATGTTCTTATCATTGTCTAGAAATGAATAGGAAGTTAACTTATGCCTATGAATATATGATCATATAGTCATTAGGTAGATGTATAAAATACTTGGAGAACAAAACACATGTTAGAGGGTGTAAAATAAGGCATGAGATTGTGTAAACCCTCTCCATACCCCTCGGCCTTAATGGAAAAATTAAGAAGATAGATGACTTTAATTGACATGACTTAGGGACGGTTTAAAAGCCATGTTGATGTTAAAGTTTCACTTAAAATGGACGTTAAGGGGCTTTTTTGAGTTGAGTCCATATTTGATGAGGTAAGAGTCACAAATAAATTCATGAGCTAAAATGCACCCTTATGTGGGCTGTTTTGTATATTTTCTTGTATGTGTCCTATTTGAGTAATTTCTTACACTTGGTTATGTTTATTGAAGCTAAGGAAGATCTGTTTGAAGGTATAACCATTAGGAGTGGATAGATGGCTCAAGGAAAAGCTTGGAACTATTCAAACAAAGTTGTTAAAATTGTTAGTTCACCATATGAAATTAGTGCGGCATGGCCAGATGTATGCATGGGTAAAATGGTGAAAGAAAAGACTAAGGCTGTCTAAAAATTGAATATTAGAATGTCAAGAGCTGTTAAGGATAAATGGTAATCGTAAACAAAGAATTTGGATGCCGTAAAAGCACAAGAAACCGAAATAGGGAATGTTTCAGCATTCTTGTGCAAAGTAGTCCAGTTTAGCCCACAAGTCCGCTCAGTAACTCATACAAATTTGTACCAAGATAATACAAGACCTAAATGAATCAGTTTAATCAAGACTTTGGTAGGATGACACTATTTTAGGGGCTAAATTAGGGAACAAAATGCTACGATACCCTGCTAAAATTTCTTAGATGTACGATAATAATAAGCAATGAACCGTAATCATTATGGAAATAACCCTAAGGATGTTTCGGATCATGGAAACCCATTTCTTACTGCTTTATACATCATGCATAAATGAATTAGTTTACGCAAGACCTTGGCAAGACATTAATATGTTTAGGGCTGTTAGGAATGATTGGGGGACATAAGAACCGAATTAAGGCACCACAAAGACATGGAAACCGAAAAAGGAGCTGTTTCTGTACCATAGGGCAAACGTTCGAAATGGACCCCTAGGTCCGTCCAACGACGCATATTATTCACTATTAAACAATAAGAGACTTAAATAAACCAATCTATTAGGGGTCTTGATAAAATGAACCTGTTTAGGGGATAAAATGGAAAATAAAGCGTTACAACGCATTGCTGAAATTTTCAACCACGTGAAATAAATAAGTAACGAATCGTAAAAGTTATAAGAATAATTTCGAGGATGCTTGGACCATGGAAAACTTATCACAACTGCATTCTGCATCATGAGTGTGTCATGACATTTAGAAAGGGTAAAGTTTGGTTTGGAAAGAGAAGGTAAATCAGTTTTAAAAACCTGCATCGAACGATTTGTCTTTACGTTTGATTCTGGTATATGTTTTGGACTCGATATCAGGGTACTTGTTTTGTTCTGGACCCATATGAGGTATTACTCTGTTTTGGACCCGAACGTAACATCCTATTATGGTAGTCGAGGTATTGTTCTGTTTTGGACTCATATGGGGTATTATTCTGTTTTGGACCTGATATCGAGGTATTTTCTGGACCCGTGCGTAACATCCTCAGTAGGATAGGAGGTAGACAAGGTACAGTTCCGTTCTGGACGAAATCACTCGCAATAGATGATCGGCTCATGCGGAGAAAGGCAAAACCATCGCTTAATGTTGTTGTCCTGATCTGTTCTATTCTGCTCCATATTGTTTTGTTTTGTTCCGTTCCGTTTCGCCTTGAATCACTTGTCTTGTTCCATACTGCATCTCATCTACATGACATAATTCCTTTGTAAGAAGGCAAAATGATCGCTATGAAAAGTAAGACAATTACACACAGGAACAGATAACAGTAAGTTAAGATGTTAAGGAAACTGATAAGTGATTGATTCCACAGGTAAGTAATTATGTCTTATGAAAGTATTTGCTAAAATTTCTTATTTATCGTTTTGATGTGTTTCGGAAGAATAGAGGGTTACTCGCTGGGTGATTTATCAATTATTTATCATTTTTCAGAGCCACAGGAACCTGAGGTAGAGTATGTCGAGGACGAGCCGCATGTGCCCTACCCCAGAGAGACGCGGAAGCCTAGGACTTGATATTCGGTTTCTGTATTAAGAACGATTTGGAACATTTTAGGACTATGTTTTCATGATTTGAACTATGTATGACGCTATAGACATGGAATGTTGAATGTTTTAATTTTGCCTGATTATCGCCACAGTTTGATGTTTCCATCAGTAATTCATGCCCTGTTCATGGACTCGTATTGGACTCACATCAACGCCTTGTATTTTCATTAACGAAGTATGGCAGGTGCACCGTACCAGGGGCATATCCCAGATGCGAGGTGCTATAGTTCCTCTTTTAAATCTATTTTCTAAAAGAAAGGTATCAAAACGATCATACCAAACACTAGGAGCTTGTTTTAAACCATATAGTGCCTTCTTTAACTTATACATATGATTAGGATATTTTAAATCCTCAAAACCGGGTGGTTGTTTTACATATACTTCTTCTAGTATAAAACCGTTTAAGAATGCACTTTTTACGTCTATTTGATAAAGTTTAAAATTCTTCATGCAAGCAATAGCAAGTAATAATCATATGGCTTCTAAGCGTGCTACGGGTGCAAATGTTTCTTCGTAATCTATTCCCTCTTCTTGATTATAACCTTGTGCTACAAGCCTCGCTTTGTTTCTAACAACTTTACCATCTTCATTCATTTTGTTTCTAAAGACCCACTTTGTGCCTATTATCGTTTTATCTTGTGGTCGAGGTACTAAATCCGACACATAATTTCTGGTGAATTTATTTAATTCATCTTGCATAGCGTCAATCCAAGAAGAATCATTCAAAGCATCAAACACATTCTTGGGTCAACTATATAACATGCACAATTTACGGCTGCCGCCACGAAAATATAGGCAACTTATTTTCACATAGCATGGTTCTTGCAATTTCTTTTAGTGTCCTATTCTTTCTTTCTACTACACCGTTTAATTGTGGTGTTCTAGGTGGTGAAAACTCGTGTTTAATACCTTTTTCTTCGCAAAATGAAATCATGTCCTTATTTTTAAATTCGCCGCCTCTATCGCTCCTAATCTTTTCACATTTAAACCATACTCATTTCAACTTGTTTTATTAATTTAGCAATCTCAACGGCGCTATCATCTTTATTTGCAAGAAATCCATGTATAGCGAGAAAAATCGTCAACGGTGACACATGCAAAATGTCGCCCACCAAGACTTCTAGTACGACTGGGACCAAACAAGTCATTCTGTAATAATTATAAGACTCTAGATGTGCTGATTTCATTTTTAGATTTAAGTGACAGGCATGTTTGTTTTCCTTTATTACAAGATTCACACAACTTAAAGTTGTCTAAATCAAGTTTAGGCAATCCTCGTACTAGATTCTTTCGTTGAAGTTTCTCAAGAGTTGAGATGCCAATATGTCCTAACCGCCGATGCCACAAATTCACGTTAGGTTCATTTAACATAAAACATTTTACTTTAGCGTCTAACATGTCATCCACAGAAAGTGTAAAAATATTTCCTTCTCTTTTTCCTTTTAATACCTTTTCTCTGTCTTTATTTACAATATTGCAATATGGATGAGTGAAGCACACATCAAAATCGTTGTCAAGAACTTGTGAGATGCTAAGCAAGTTGTTGGATAGATTACCTACCAAAAAGACGTTGGAGATTTGAAGAGTGCATGGAATTCCAATTGTGTCTTTTCCGATGATTCTTTCTTCGTTGTTGTCTCCAAAAGTTGCTGATCCATGTTTTGTAACCTTCTTCAATTTTGAAAACAAGCTTGGGTCACCCGTCATGTGCCTCAAGCAACCACTGTCAAGGAACCACTTGATGGATGTGACTTTTGATGTATGTGTTCACTGCAATGTGTAACAACGATTTAGGTACCCTTTAATTTTGGGTCCTTAAGAATTAGTTCTTCACCCCTTTGTAAGAGTACCTTTTGGTACCCAAACTTGGGTGACCTTCATCGGTCTTACAAATGGTGAGAAAAGAGATGAAAAGGCAATATAATAGATGTCAGGTGCAAATCCGTTTGACCTATGGCTGAGAATGCCATTATGCTCATGATAAGATTTTTGTTTTTTATATGCCTTTGTATTAGTGTGCATGGTCCAGGATCTTGATGCATTTGTGTTGTTTGAATGTCGTGTATGCATCGGTGGTTTCCTTTCATATCTATACGGAATATGATTATATTTCGTATGAGATGAAGAAGAAGAAGCACAATGAGATGAGATGAGATGAGTGGTGATCTAGCCATCCTTTTTTGTTGTATATTTGCCTTCCTAATCCGGTTTTGCAACTTTCATGCTTTTGTGAGGAAATAAGGCGATCTAGCATGTTTGTACCTGTATCCAACTGTTTTACCACTCTTTCTAAATCCACGTTTCTTTATTTCAAATTTGAAATCCCGGATTTCATTTCATTATTTTCTGACATTAATGACGAGACCTCTAATTTTAATGCATTAATTGTGCAAGATGACTCTTCTTTTGAATCATTTAATTGATATACAAGGTTCGTGTTAGATGATTCTAATAATTTCTTGTCTTGAATTAACCCTTTTTTTCTTTTGCAAGAGTCTGTGAATTTATGCAGTTCAAGATATTGAATAAATAAATCATCATAAGAGGGTTCGGAATCAGAATCAGAAGATACCTCGTTTGATGCTTTGGATGCAAAGCATACTTGTGCCCTTTCTTCTTTATTTTCATTAGTCTTAGAGTCAGATGAGTCGCTCCAAGTGGAGGCCTTGAGAGCTCTTCTAGTATTCCTTTGTTTAGGTTCTAAGACGGGTCTATTTTTATTCCAATGCTTGTCACGGTTCTTGTTTGTTTGTTTGTCCTTGTTCGGGCAGTCATATGATAAATGTCTAAGTTTTCCACATTCATAGCACTTTATATCTTTAACGTTATTTTTATTTTTATTTCTCTTAGTTGGAACAGCCTTAGGTTTATTCTTTAATGATTTTCTCATGAATTTTATCAAACCTTTAGCCAATAATATTAGATCTTCGTTGTCCGACTCAATGTCACTATCATCTACGTGATCGGAAGATGTAGAGACGTATTCATTTGATTTAAAAGCAATAATCTTACCTTGTTATGAAGTTGATTCCGATTTCCTTAGTGTGAGTTTGTTTTCGTATACATTTAATGATCTGACTAGTTCCTCCATTTTTATTGATCTTGTATCTTTACTTTCCTCAATCGCTGTGACTTTTGGGGTCCCATTTGGATGGGAGGCTTCTTAGCACCTTTTGTACCTTTTCCTGTGTAGAGAATGCTTTTCCAAGAGACTCAAGGGAGTTGTAAATGTTAGTCAAGTGTAAGTCCATATGAACAATAGATTCGTTTGGTAATAATTTGAAAGACTCAAGAGTAGACATAAGCATGTTTATTTTGGACTGTTTAACTTGACTAGTGCTTCATGTTTCATTTCAAGACATCTCCACATTTATTGGGCACTAGAGCAATTTGACACATAACTCGATTCAATTTTACCCGACCATGTAAAAGAAGTTGCATGGCTCTAGCATTCATACTTAATTTCTTTCTGTATTCATTAGTATATTCTTGTTTCGATTTTACGACTTCTAGAGTGACACCATCAACCGTGGATAACTTAGAAGGAATAAAAGGATCATCTTCTATAATGGACCACAAGTCTATATCAATAGCCATAAGAAAGAGTTTCATTCTAAGTTTCCATTGTATAAGGGACTCACCATCAAAAAAAGGTGTTTGACTCGACATACCTTCTTGTTCGGTCTTGTGACTAGTGGATGCCATCTCACAAAGGTCGTTGGATCCTCTTGTAGTAAGTGTACCTGTGCTCTGATACCACTTGTAGGACCTGTATAGCACCACTAGAAGGAGGGTTGAATAGTGAGTGCGGAAAATTCGGCTTTTAAAAACATTTTGAACCAAATTACTCACTTCTGAAAATAGTTTCTGTTTTCATGTCCTGATTTGATTTATCTAAATGACCTAGTTTTGGACCTCCTAAAATTATGACATTTGGTGAACTTGTACTCTCAGATGTTACGATTACCTCACAAAAATTTCAAATTAAAATTCGAAGCCTAACCCCTTTAAAATACGTTTTTGGTCAGATTGCGTCAATCTGCCAGAAACTGTACTCTGAAATGAAAAATTTATTGCTATTAATAGGGAACTCTAAATGACTTGAAAATTTTATGGTTTGACTCTAAAGATGTGTATTGTAATGGGTTGATAAATTTTTTAAAATTTTTTTTGGGAAGTATGTCAATCATGTTGATGTTCTCAACCTTTGCAAATCTGAGAATCAAATTGCAGTGGTCTCAGAACTATTCACCTTTGATTGACTTATACTTATCCAAATTAGGTGAAACTTGTGCCAAATTAACGTTAGGAAGTTTGGTTATGTTTATACAAAATTTTATGATTTTTGAAAATCGTTTGCTATTTTTACTGTTGCAATGAAGACGATGCAAAAAACTGGAAACCGAAAGTAAAGTGTTGAAAAGTAAGAACACTGAGAATTTTATACTGGTTTGGTTAAAACAACCTACTCCAGTCTTGGAGGACACCTTCCTTGGTTTTCACTAAACAAAAAACATCTTACCACAAGGGTGACTGGAGTTGAAAACCAACTCCACCCTTTTACAACCAAACAATCAAACAAACCAATCACGTACACCACAACCGATCGAATGAAGGTTTGATCACACCTTGATCAACCTTTTATAAGAAATGAATGAGTGTAGGTGGTATAATCAAAGCCTATATAATATGTGGAATATATGAACGATAGGCTTGAGGCTAAGAAGAAGAGTGTAGTCTTGCTTTTTGCACTTGTAAGAATATCAATTGTTGCATACCCTTGTTTTGCACCATCTTCTTCTTTTTATAGCATCTTGGCCACCCCGTAGGGTTACACTTCCTGCTTGAGAATTGTCTTGAATGCCCTTGTAAGATTTCCTTGTGTAAAAGATGACACAAGCTTGCTTACTTGTTGCAATATGATTGGAAGGATGACTTGTCTTCGCCTAGTTGTCACTTGTTGATTGGCCATTATTAATCCACCTTGGCACCCTTTAAATGAGCTGTAAATTCTTCAAAACAATCAGAGACATGTGCTCAAAATCAAGGTGGATAATTAACACATAATCACAATTTAATCTCCTTCAATTTTGGAAGACAATTGAAGACAAATAATGAGGAAAAATCGTACAGCACTTCAACATGTGCTGAAATTTTCAGCATGTGTTTCTTTTGAATTCTTTCCTTATGTGTTGCCCTCTTCAATGTCACCAATCTTGTGTGGCGCGTCCTCTACCAATTGAAGTACCAAATAAGCTTCACCTAGGCTCCAAGAATGCTGAGAATGGTGTATGATAGGAGGCTGCATGTGCTGAAATTTTCTTTTGGTAAGCTTTGTCAAATAATGCATAATATTCACACATATATGGTAAATTGTAATCATCCTTAATTTGAATTTTCTAGAACACTTTAACATGTCTTGAATGTGTAAAAAGTGTCTAGATACATGTTACATCTATGCCAAAATCTTTCCATGTGTGTAAGTTCGTAGAAAACCGAATTTTCGACTTTCGTCGATTATGCAATTTTTCTCCAGTTAACTTCAAAATACTTTCACATGTAATATATATTATGTCACACATAATATACATAAAATGAGGTGTATATTCAGCATCAATGCTGAGTAGAAAACGTCCCATGTGTCAAAATAGAATTGAGTTTGAATTCTCCATAAATCTAGGCTAAATTGTAGGCGATTTGTGTGTGCAAACATGGTATAGCCTTGTGGCTGATTGTGACATGTGGATCATGAAATTTTCGAATAACTTTGATGTATATAGGCTGGCTATCTTTATATGAAAAGTACGTAACATGTCAGTAAAGTCTCGGTAGTCACCCGATACGACAATTTTCGGTTTATGACCTTGTAACATGTCGTTATAATTTTGACGTCACCATGACTTATAACATATGATATAAGAACTGAATATACTCATAAATATGAGGTGTATTTATGTGACGTGTCGATGGTACGTCGCAATGTAAGTATATGGTGCCTTTAAAAAAATTTGGAAATATATATTATATATGTAAATGGCGTGTGAAATGAATGGGATGAGGAGACTTTCCGATTCAAATTAGTTGCCATATAGCTCTCTCAAAATATGTCTTCATTTAATGAACTAGTTAGTTCATTAACTTAGGCTCTTCACTTAATGAACTAGTTTAGTTCATTAATCCTAGCACATGAAAATAGTATAAATACAGCAAAAGTTTGCCATATGATGTAATCTTTAATGCTTCATGGCTCGTTAGTACAACAACAATATATATATATATATATATATATATATATATATATATATAAAGCATGTTTATCACATAAGCGTGTCAAGTAATAATTTATTCATGTATTTTGGAAGCACGTAGCATTTAAATCATGCATTTGTAAATCACTTAAACCCTTTTTTTTTGAACAATCTCCCCCTTTTGATGATTTTCAAAACAACATTAGTTCATGATTTAAATGTTATCGCTTCTCCTACAATTATGTGCAAATTTAAAATTTGAATTTTATATCGTGCTCCCCCTTAAATCATGCTTCTCTCTCCCCCTTAAATCATGCTTTTCTCTCTCCCTTCATTTTGTAAATGTCATTAAAAGTACACGTAAAAATGGAAAAATAGCAGTTTATAGCATATCAACCGAAATCATGCCTAATTTGGAGCATAAATTTTCATACGTGACTTGATTAAGTGCTTTGGTGAATATGTCAGTTACTTGTGCTTCAGTATGACATGTTCTATAACGGTATCACCACTGTTTACATGATCACGAAGAAAGTGATATCGTACCTCTTTGTGTTTTGCCTTAGAGTGTAATACGGGGTTCTTAGACAAATTGATAGCACTCATAATATCACAATATATAAGGATGCGATTTACAGTTATTCCAAAATCAGATAGTTGCAGTTTTAGCCATAAAAATTGTGTGCAACAAAGACTAAGTGCCATGTATTCTGCTTCAGTGGTAGATAATGCTACCCTTGCTTGCTTTTTTCGAAAACCAAGATATCAATGAATTGACATGTACCACTTGTGCTTTTTCTATCTATTTTACATCCACTAGTATTCGCATCAGTATGAGCATGGAAGTTAAATCCACAATTTTTATCATACAAAATTCCTAATCTAGGAGCATGCTTAATGTATCGAAATATCCTTTTCACAGCATTATAGTGTGACACTTTAGGGTTGCTTTGAAAACGAGTACACATACAAACACTAAACATGATATTGGGTCTACTTGCAGTAAGATAAAGCAAATAACCAATCATAGACCTATACAAACCATTAATTGAGTTTCATTCTCATCTTTATCGAGTTTAGTGGTTACACTCATAGGGGTAGGAGACGGTTACAAGTCTTCAAAGTTAAACTTTTTAATCATGTCATTCACATATTTAACTTGACTTATATGTATGCCTTTACTAGTTTGTTTAATTTGCAAGCCAAAAAAATAATTTAATTCACCAACCATAGACATCTCAAATTCGGATTTCGTGCATGTTTCAAATTCTTCAACCAGCTTATAAGTTGTAGATCCAAAAACAATATCAAGAACAAAAATTTGAATAATAAGTAAAGATGATTTTTCTTGTTTCAAGAATAAGAACTAACTATGGTTCATGCTGCAGCCCGCTCTTGGGATGGGTTGTGCTACCGAGCATGCATTCGCAAACAAGAAAATATAATAGTCATCGTCCCTTAAATGGTAGTCTCTCTTTTTTGTTCATGAGGAGGAATTAAAAGTAGTTATTGAACCCACCCTGACCATAGAACAATTTCTAATTGTGCAAAACTAAAACTATAAATTCCCAGAATTTCAGTAGCAATAAAATTATGTTGTAACTGCCCAATTATAACTGTAATCTTCATGTTTGATGGCAGTATACGAGAATCTCAATAGCAATTTTAAGTCATGAATATTATAATAATCAATTTACTCAAATTAATCCTTACTAAATAGAATTACATTAGGGCATCATGGAAAAAGGAGAAGTGACCTAAGTTCCCCTTAAGGGCCGGCCACTTCCCTCCCAAATACCCCTTAAGTTGTCTTGAAAAATCTAGAAAGGCCTAAGCCTTCAATGCATTAGAATAAAAATGTTCCACCTATTTAATTACCTCCTAAAAAGCCTCTACCTAATAACTAGCCAGCCTAATTACTATTCTTCTTCATGCATGCAAGACATGCCATTATTACGTTCTCTTTTCCCTCCTATGGCCGGCCGCCCCTCCCCTTTTTGAAAGCCAAGAGAATTCAAGGCAACTCCTAACAAAGCAATTATCCTCCTAAACGCTCCCCAACTCTCGAACTAACCGTCATCCATCAAACCACCTAAACCTCCCTCCTCACCCCAATCAACCTTCGGTCACCAAGAAGGAGGACAAGAACAATTAACTAAGTGGGTTCAAGAGCTACTCAACCATCTTCTAAGGTAAGTCCTTAGTCTAGACATCCCTTCTTTTAAGTTTAAAACAAGTGGAGTTATCTTTCCCTAACCCCTATGCCGTGTGTTCCTAAGTCTTGGCCACTAGGGAAAGCAAGATCATCCAAGATCTTCCAAGTCTAGCCCTCAAGCTATCAAGTTAAGTGCATAGTTTGTAAGATCCAATCTTCTATTTTTTGAGGCTTTATATCAAGTCTAAGTGTATGTCACAAACCACCCTCAAACCCGTGACCACCTTCATCCCCTTAGAGGGGTTCCCAAGCTCAAGATGAAAAGGGACTTTACTTCAAGGTAAGTGCATAGTTCATAAGATCCAATCTTCTACTCTCTTGCACCATCTTCTTCTTTTTATAGCAACTTGGCCACCCCCTAGGGTTACTCTTCCTGCTTGAGAATTGCCTTGAATGCCATTGGAAGATTGCCTTGTGTAAAAGATGACACAACCTTGCTTACTTGGTGCAATATGATTGGAGGGATGACTTGTCTTTGCCTAGTTGTCACTTGTTGATTGGCCATCAATAATCCACCTTGGCACCCTTTAAATGAGCTGTAAATTCTTCAAAAAATCAGAGTCGTGCTCAAAATCAAGGTGAATAATTGTCATATAATCACAATTTAATCCCCTTCAATTTTGGAAGACAATGGAAGACAAATAATGAGGAAAAATCAGCAAGCACTTCAACATGTGCTGAAATTTTCAGCATGTGTTTCTTTTGAATTCTTTCCTTATGTGTTGCCCTCTTCAATGTCACCAATCTTGGGTTGCGTGTACTCTAACAATTGAAGTACCAAATAAGCTCCATCTAGGCTCCAAAAATGCTGAGAATGGTGCGTGATAGGAGGCTGCATGTGCTGAAATTTTCTTTTGGTAAGCTTTGTCAAATAATGCATAATATTCACACATATATGGTAAAGTATAACCAGCCTTAATTTGAATTTTCTATAACACTTTAAAATGTCTTGAATGTGTAAAAAATGTCTTGATACATGTTACATCTATGCCAAAATCGTTCCATGTGTGTAAGTTTGTAGAAAACCAAATTTTCGACTTTCGTTGATTACTTTCTCCGGTTAATTTCAAACTTCTTACACATGTAATATATATTATGTTCCACATAATATACATAAAATGAGGTGTATATTCAGCACCAATGCTGAGTAGAAAATGTCCCATGTGTCAAAATAGAATTGAGTTTGTATTCTTCACAAATCTAGGCTAAATAGTAGGTGATTTGTGTGTGCAAACATGGTATAACCTTGTGGATGATTGTAACATGTGGATCACGAAATTTTTGAATAATTTGGATGTATATAGGCTGGCCATCTTTATATGGCAAGTACGTGACATATCAGTGAAGTTTCGGTTGTCACCCATTACGACAATTTTTTGTTTATGACCTTGTAACTTGTCGTTATAATTTTGACGTCACTATGACTTATAACATATGATATAAGACCTGAATATACTCATAAATATGAGGTATATATAGTGGTGTGACGTCGATGTACGTTTATAATATATGTGGCGTGTCGCTGGTATGTCGGAATATAAATATATAGTGCCTTTAAAAAATATTGGATATATATATTATACATGTAAATGGCATGTGAAATGAATGGGATGAGGAGACTTTCCATTTCAAATTTGTTGACGTATAGCTCTTTCCAAATATGTCTTCATTTAATGAACTAGTTAGTTCATTAACTTAAGCTCTTCACTTAATGAACTAGTTTAGCTCATTAATCATGACACCTGAAAATAGTATAAAGACAACAAATGGTTTGCCATACGATGCAATCAATAATGCTTCATGGCTCGTTAGTATGGCAATAGTATATAGAAGTATGTAAAGTTTGTTTATCACATAAGCATGTCAAGTAATAATTTATTCATGCATTTCATAGGCACGTAGCATTTAAATCATGCATTTGTAAATCAGTCAAACCCATTTTCTAAGCAAAATTTTCCAATGAATGCACGTAGGACTTCATTCATTAATCTCATGAAAGTACTAGGTGCATTAGTTAAGCCAAATGGCATGACTAGCCACTCATACAATCCAAACTTAGGCTTAAATGCAGTTTTCCATTCATTACCTTCTCTAATGCGTACTTGAAAGTAACCGCTTTTAAGATCAATCTTGGTAAAATGCTTAACATCGTGCAATTCATCAAGCATATCATCGAGTCTGGGAATATGGTACCTGTATTCTACAATTATCTTATTTATGGGTCTACAATCAGTACACATTCTCCATGTACCATCTTTCTTTGGTACAACGATCACAGGAACAGCACAAGGACTCATGCTTTCTCTCACCTTTCCTTTGGCCAAGAGTTCTTCTACTTGGCGTTGAATTTCCTTCGTTTCAGCCGGGTTTGCTCTGTAGGCTGGCCTATTAGGTACGACAGCACCAGGTATGAAGTCTATTTGGTGCTCAAGTCCTCTTAAAGGTGGCAAACCAGAAGGATCTTCTTCAGGAAACAACCCTGAAAACTCATCAAGCAAAGGTACAACTCCACTCGACAAAGTGAAGGGTAAGTCACTCATAGAAAACAGAGACTCCTTAAACATCAAAACATATATAGTTTTCTTTGAGTTTAGGGCATGTGACACTTCACTTGGTTTGGCAAAGAAAGCAAATTTCTTTTGAGATTTGCCTTCATCAATGTTTACTATCTCTTTGCCTTTAGACTCATTTTTCTTTCTTTCACTCTTAATACACTCTAGAAATTTCTTTTCTGCCTCTTTCTCCTTAGGATCATTCCTGTTCATACACATTCTCTTTTGATCTTCAAATTCCTTGTGTGGGGGTAATGCATGGAGCTTAAACAACTTATTGTTAAACCTGAAGGAATACTTATTCAAGTATCCATCAGAGATAACTTTCTTATCAAACTGCCATAGTCTACCTAAAAGTATATGACTTGCATGCATAGGAGCTACGTTACATAAGATATCATCTTTATACCCACCAATAGACAATGAGATCAAAACTTGTTTGTTAACACTCACTTCTCCACAATCATTCAACCAAGATAGTTTATAAGGGTGTGGGTGGTTAAGTAATGACAAATCAAGTTTTGTAAGGAGTTCAACACTTGCCACATTAGTACAAGATCCAGAGTCAATAATTAAAGTACAAACATTCCCTTTAATCATGCAATGGATATGAATAATGTTGTCTCTGTGTTGATCTTGTTCATCAATCTTAACATATGCAGGAAGAGCTCTTCTAACAACCAAGAATTCTTTTGATGCAAGTTCTTCATCGTCACTCACACTTTCCTCATTTCCGTCATGATTTTCCTCAACATTAACATGTTTCTCATCCTCATTATCAGAATAATATTCATTAGACTCTTCAATGAACATGATATGTTTAGGTTTGGGACACTGATTTGCAAAATGACCTTTACCTAAACATTTAAAGCATTGAATGTCTCTAAATCTAGTAGTGGAATTAGAAATGTTACCTTCAACCTTGTTTTTCCCTTTGTCCAAGTTTTGTTGAGGTGGTTGAGGTGGTCTTTGATTTGGCTGAGTCTTGCCTTGGAACCCACGGCCTTGAGGTGCAGTTGGCCTGAAGTTTGTGCCTTGATTTGTCCTAGGCGGCATTCTTGGATAGGATGAAGAATTAGCTCGAAAAGATAAACTAGATGTAAAGGGTTTTACCATGAGTTTTCTCTCAAACTTTTCAGCTTTATGAACCATGGAAGTCATATCAATATATGTGGTAAGTTCAACTCTTTAGCAATTTCCTTGTTCAATCCAGCTAGGAATCTAGCCATGGTAGCTTCCTCTGGTTCTTCAGTGTTAGCTCTTATCAATAAGATCTCTAACTCTTTGAAATACTCATCTACACTACGGCTTCCTTAAGTGAGTTGTTGCAAGTTTTGGTAGATGGTTCTTTATAGTCTGAAGGAATGAATTTTTTTCTCATCTCAATTTTCATTTTTTTCCTAAGTAGAGATTGGTGCTTGTCTGGTTCTTCTCTTTACATTGTGTAGTTGACCCCACCAAATTAAGCATAATATGCAAACTCTATAGCTGCAAAGCGCACTTTAGTCAAATCAGTATAATTTGTACAAGAGTATATGAGATCTACCTTTTTCTCCCATTCAAAATATGCCTTAGCATCACTCCTTCCATGGAATGTGGGGATGTTCACTTTGGTTTTGATGAATTCATCTGCTTTTGGGTTATTCTTTTGATTCCCACAGTTTCGGAATTGGTTGTACTCTTCCTCAATGTTATAGTCATTAAACCTTCGGGTTGGTTCTTCTTCTCTTTCATCAAAGGTCCTCATAGGCATGAAATCCTTATTAAGCCCTTTTCCTCTATCTCTGCGTCTTCCTCTTTCCGGAGCAAAAGACTCATGGCTTTCAAGCCTACGTTCCGGTACATGTGATGTTTGTCCTTCTGTAAAGGATTTTCTAGATGAGATTTTGACTGTTTTTCTAGGCCCTCTACACAGCTACTCATCAATTTCAGCTCCCACAACATCTTTTGCATGTTGTACCAAATCGTCCACGTTTGAGGGCAATCTTTCTCCTTCTTTGTTAAGGGGCATGATACTCTCAGGTGTCTTATCCATAATACAATCACCTGAAATTGAACAAGAAAAACAAAGAAAAAGGAAAACTAACACAAAGACAAAAGAAACTTGATTATGTTAGTGGAAAACAAAAAAAAAAGTGTTTGTTCCTCTCTATCTTTTTGTATTCACATAATCTTGTGTCTCCTTGATAAATCTGAAGCTAGAACAATTCAAAGCAAACTTTCCAAGTGAGTATCAGTTCCGATAACTTCAATCATGTTAACTTGTTTCACAAGTCTCCACCAATTCACTCATATTTCCAGTGTTATAAACCACAAACTTGGACTGTACTAAGATTCAAAGAGAATCGAAACCAAATTTGATGTAATAGGCTGAGCCAAAGAAATGCTAAGGGGTTGCCCTGGGCAATCCTTAACTTAATCTTAAGCTTTATGCAAGCTAGACGCAAGTATGAGTGAACTAGAAGCACTCAAGTGTTCAAAAGTGAAAACTAATAGGTACTTCGCGTTTATGAAGGAAACATGACCAATTCTTTTGCTCTTTGCACTTTCAATTGTTTTGTGCAAACTTTTCTTTGAAATAAGCTTCTCTTTCTTTCTTTTTCTTTTTCCTTGTTCAAAGCTAAACAAAATGTATATACCTTAGTAAAATTGATTGGTAAGGCTTTGTGTGTTTGTTTTGGATGGATATGTCGACGTTTTTGTGTGTAGTAGGCTGTCAAGTTGTTCAAGATGAACAAATTGATTTTCTTTCTTGTCAAGGCTGCCAAATCAGATGTTGAACACAAGAAAATGCAACTAAACTCACCACACAATATAACTAGACAAACACAAAGTCTAAAACAAGTTAAGAGCTTCGATAACAATAAGAATATAGGAAAGAACAAGGTAGATATATAAGCAATGGACTGAATATAAGTAATGCGGAAAAGCTTCTAAACGAAGAACTTAAAGTCCAAAAAAGTGTCTGAACACAAATAAATTGAAATCCAGCCGAATGAAATAAACAAACCATAAATCATCACAAAGAAATAATCTTTAAGTGTTTTATGAGATGTTTGTCCTCAGTCCTTTCCAATTTCATATAGGTCCAACGTCACGGCAACTTTCCAGAAACCAATCCAACCTTTCCAATTTCATATAGGTCCAATGTTACGGTAATTTTCCAGAGTCCAATCCAGCCTTTCCAATTTCATATAGGTCCAGCGTTACGGTAGTTTTCCAGAGTCCAATCCAGCCTTTCCAATTTCATATAGGTCCAGCGTTATGGTAATTTTCCAGAGTCCAATCCAACCTTATATCCCCAAAAGATACGGTAAGCTTTTACATTGATTTGTTCGAGTTTTTTTGCTTGTTGAATAGGAAGACACAAAGACACTTGATAAACAACAGGATGACACTTTTTTTGGATAGACAAAAAATGAACTAGAAAACACACGGATAAACTGTTTTAGTTTTGTATTTTTTTCTTTATGAATTATACAATTCAAAACAAGAAGAAGACACTAAATCAAATAGACTTCAACCTTCTGAGAACATGGTTGAATGGTAGATGAAGAGAATAATGAAAGAAAAGAAAAATTGACACAAAGTAAATGATAAGCTGAGTTAAAGGAAAACATTCTCTCTTATACCACTTTGATACGTGCAAGACTGGACATTTCTTTAGCTCTAAAGCCTCTCCTCCAAATATGGTTTCGGCACAATGAAGATAGCTTCACCTTGCTTCCAAATAAGTTGAAGAAAACCTCTTGAACATAAGTCCTCCAATGATTTCTACATCACCCAAGTAAGATACCTCCCTCTTGGATGTTTCCCTCCCTAGAATTGGACAACTCTCACAAGGATGTTCAATCCTTGAAGATTCTAGCCTTTATTTTGAATATAAACCAAGAAAACACACAAGAATTACTCTTGAAGAAGAAGAAGTTTTCATTGAAGGTGTAAGATTACAAGGCTTCTCTTATGTGCCTTTTATAGGCAAAAATAACACAAGACAACAAACAATCTTATAAATTGAACCGATGATTGAAAAGACTACACACTTCTAAAAAATATTCATGTAGGCTCTATAAAAACTAGTGTCACAATGATTGTGTTGCTGCATGTTCTCTACAACCAATTAATTATCAAGGTTCCCCTTATACTTGGTGTGATAGACGGGGATTAGGCAGAGTTTGGTGTCGTTTGGATCATTTTCTTCGTTCTCTTGGTCTTTTTGATTTATTCTCTGTGGTATCTTATCAGCATCTTAATCGGACTACTTTTGATCATTTCCCTCTTTATCTAGAATGTTTCGCAGATGCTCCTCACACCAGGGCAGCTTTCATGTACTTGGATGTGTGGTCTACACATTCAGATTTTGATAGTTTTGTTTCTCATCATTGGAAGTCTTACTGGACCATGGGTGGCATGTGGGGATTTTATTCCAAACTACGCCAACTCAAGCATCACCTACGACAGTGGAACAGGGATGTGTTTGGAAATATTTTTGATGACATGATAGTAGCTGAGACTGAGGCACTACGATGTGAACGCGATTTTGATACAAGCCCATCAGAAGACACGAGGCAGGCATATCATCAGAGTACGTCTAGACTACGTCTTGCACAAACTCGATCCCTCTTATATTGGAAACAAAAGGCAAATGTCAAATGGATGAAGGAGGGAGATGCTAATACCCGATTTTATCATCAGACAGTGAAAGACATGCGACATAAGCAGGCTATTTGTAGAATCATGTGAGAGGATAGGGTGGAGAGTGATGATCTGGCGGACATTGAGCAAGAGGCGATGCGGTATGATCATACGTTATTTGCACCAAATGTCACTTCTTCACCAGAGTCTATTTTAAAGTATATCCTCACCATACTGACAACAAAGGACAACAATGCACTGTTAGCACTACCAGAGTTACAGGAAGTTAAGAAGGCAGTGTGGGATTTAAGTCCAACAAGTGCGGCTGGTCTAGATGTTTTCCAGGCTCATTTTACAGACATTTCGGGCATGTTATATCTGAGGATGTTCACAAAGCAGTCCAGGAAATTTTTATTTGTGTTCGGCCACCTAGTCAGTTGCAGCGGATCTTATTACACTTATTCCTAAGGTACCCAATCCACAAACTTTTTCTGACTATAGACCGATTTGCTTGACGAATTGTTTGTCCAAAGTTATCCCAAGGTTGGTTGCCAGGCGCCTGTCAATCCTACTTCCACATTTTATATCTCCTGAGGAGGCTGGTTTCACGAAGGGTAGAGATATCACAGAGCAAATTCTATTAGCACAAAAAATGGTACATATATTAGATCGACAATCACGCGGAGGCGATGTTATTATTAAACTGGATATGGCTAAAGCTTTTTACAGGGTGAGTTGGTCATATCTCCGTCAGCTTATATTAAAAATGGATTTTCACCCTCGATTAGTGAGGATACTCTTGAATAATTTAAATGCCACGGGATGTTCAGTTTTAATAAACGGTAAGTCAGTGGGTTATTTTCCAGTTTCTCGTGGAGTTAAACAAGGTGACCCTTTATCGCCTCTTTTGTTCATTCTGTCATCTGAAGGCTTTTCTCGAGGGCTCAAATATCTTTTTTCGGCTGGGGATATAAAAGGATTTCATGTAGAACGAGTTCCACAGCTGTCGCATTTAGGCTTCGCAAATGATCTTGCCATCTTTATAAATGGCTCTCTACATAATCTGAACCAATTCTGAAACTTTCCTGACTCTTATCAGCAGGAATCAGGGCAGTTAGTAAATTTTCATAAGAGTCAAGTGGTGGTTGGCTCAGGAGTCTCGGGCACGTGAGTATCTCAAGCATTGGGCATGCGATTGGCTTCTCTACCCATTAAGTATCTTGGCTCCTTTCTCTACAAATGTATTAATAGGGCTGATTATTGTGTAGCATTATTGGCACAATTTGACTCTAAATCAAATTCATGGTCATCCAAATTATTATCCTCGGTTGGTCGTCTAGTTTTAATACGTCATGTTCTTTCCTATATGCCTTTACATATTATTGCGAGTTCATGTTTGCCTAAAAGTATTTTAAGGGCTTTGAATCGAAAAAATATTGAATTTCTTTTGGAATAGCCGTCATCACTGGCAATCTTGGGAGAGCCTTTGCAGCCTTACAGAATATGGAGGTATTGGTATTCGTAACCTTGAAAAGGTGCAACAATCATATGATAGTCTTTTGTGATGGAAATATCATCAGTCTAATTCATTGTGGGCTACTTTTTGTCGTGCATGATATGGTCGTCGAAGTGGGGTGCATGCATATATTTATGATTCCACTGTATGGAAGCGTATTTGTCAAATTCATCTTTATATGCGCCCCGAGTGCAACACACAGATGAAGAGCTAAATTAGCTCGCTGATGCCTCAGGGCAATTCACATTAAGATCAGCTTATAGCCTGCTGTTTTCAGGCTCTGTGTTATTTGATTGCTATAAGTTTATTTGGTGGAATAGCTCTCCGTTAGGGGCGAGTCTATTTATATGGAAACTTTGGTGTAGGGCTTTACCATTACTAGACAACCTTCGGGTTTGGTAGACAATCTATCCATCTCAGTGTGTTTTTTGCAAAACACACTCTGACCAAAAAAATCACATATTTCTGATGTGTCCAACAATTAAACCATTATGGCAAGAAATCACAATTACGTGCTCTAGTCTAATGCCGCGTCAGTCGACTATTAGTGCATATTTACTTCGCTGGTGGAGAATCTCCCCATCTAACTCCATGGTTAGGAAATTGAGAGCAGTAGTGCCTTCACTCGTTACATGGGTTATTTGGAAGGAGTGCACGTCTATTAGATTTGGGGATAGCTGCTTTTCATATAGACACTTATTTGAGAGAGTTCGTGGTCATATATACTCTTGGTGTGCCTCAACGCAGGGTCGCAAATTCTCGCACCCTATCCCTGATTTAATTGCGCGTTCTTTCTCTCCACCATTACACGTTTTGAGACATCGAGTAATTCGATGGAATTTGCCACCATCAGGCAAATTGAAATTGGATGTTGATGCAACCATCGGTCGATCTTCAGCAGCAGGGGGAGCGCTGCTTCGTAATGACTAGGGAGTTTTTATCTCAGCTATTTGTTTCACTCTGCCTCATAATACTGTTTTCCGGACGGAGTAGATGGCTACTTTATATGCCTTAATCTTTTATGCGTCGGACTACGATCAGATTATTGTTGAGACATAATGCAAAAAGTTGTTGAGCGCGCTCTCCAATCCGGACAGATATACAGGCTCATTATTGGTTAATTTACAGCACACAGTAAATATACCATGCCTCAATGCATCTACTCTATGTTATTGTCCTAGAGAAGCAAATAATTCAGCCCACACAATATCCAGAGGTTTACATGCAGCAGGTGTTATTTCAATATTCATCGATTCATGCTCTACCGTGTGAAGTACGTGGCGCACTTTCTCTTGATAATTCAGTGCCTCATTTGCAGCTTTAAAAGGTCTCCCGATAGGTTGGCACACATATTCTTTGGTTGTCCATGTCATCAGTTGGCATAGTCAACGTTGGTATGTTTTTCGCTCCTTTTCCATGCTTATTTTAATGTTGCTGCATTTTGTTATACTGTATATGGATAACGCTCTCTATTTTTTTGAGTTTGATGAGGTTCCAGTGGATAGTAGCAATGACATCTCCTTTGGTCTGGACGATACATTCACTTTCGGAACGACATCTGCACATGGATGTCATCTCTTGGGCTGCTCTTGTTCTCAACTGTTGCCTGCAGCCGTTAGGCTTAGGGCAACCTGGGAAAGTATCTGCTCTTTGTATGTGATATATTATTCAGTCATATACCTTGCATTGCACATTAATCTACTGGGCTTGCTCTTACACCGAGGAACATCTATTTTGGACACTGCATGGATCGATGTCTCCCAAATGGGTTGGCATTTCTATATACATAGTTACCTCGGTCAGACTTTGACCGAGGTAACATTGGTACGTCCCTTAACCTTGCTATATCTGCACATAAAATCTTTATTCAACATGCTATATAATTTTGCGACTAATCTCACTCTTTGCCATGTTTGCCTCGTCGATTGCTGCCTATATCATGGACTAACTGCTATCAATACTGGCGGAATCAACCACTGCCATATACCTCACGTGTGCGGTATCACATGCAATAGGATTATGATATTTTACTTGTTTATATCATTTGTATATTCTCCAGCTTATAGAACATTTATGGTAGGACTTTTGTATTGTTTGCTTTCCGCTTTGGGAGAGTCTCCCTTCAATCCAGGACTTTATATGTAACCACAGTATTCCTCCGTTACAAGTAAGGGCACATTTAATTAATAAAATGCTAGACGGTACCACTGGTCCTTCTATAAAAAACACATAATCGATACATAGATACAACAATTACATACATATATACATCAACCTGTACAAAACACAATTACGTATTGCATGATCCAATTTGATATGAAAATAGCATAATAACATTGGAAAATCATGATAAATATAGCAAGGGTACTACCTCATCTCTCGATTATACTCGATATACGAAGAATCGGGGGTTGAGAATGGATGTAAATCACTTGATTTAGCCTTTAAGGCTGGCGGCAGAAAGTTGGATTTGAAAGATAGATGTCTGCCGTAGGTTTCCTTTGAAGAATGGAATGGTGATTATATATATATATATATATATATATATATATATATATATATATATATATATATTTTGCGACTCCATATTTTATTTAATATACCCTCACTTATGGCGGAGGAATACCATTGTTACACATTAAGTCCTGACATAATAGAATGAATGATGATAGAGGTCAGAATTTATAATTACATCGATGAAGACAAAAGTAGCAATGTTCAAATGGTCTATGATATGCCTCATCAAAACCTTGGCAGGCAAAATCATCCTTGTGGATAAAATCTTGCACGAAGGGAAAAGAGTACATATTTACACCTTTTGAAACAATCGCTAAGTCTTGAATGTTTATGTCATGCGCGATAGGTCGAGTGTCGACGGGACAAGCAGCCATCAGAGTGTCAAGAGAGCGACATGCAAAACCAAACAGTAGCGTAAGTATAGATTTCCAATGAAAGTCAAATATGGGATAAGATCGATAACAGAATATCATACCCAGTCTGCCTGCATCCCACAAGATCCAGGAAGGGCAGACGAGGAAGAGTCACTCCCTATGGAAGACTGATGAAAATGAGAGCATAGAGTTACCCATGTCGTAGGTGCCAGTAGTGACATCCAGTGTAATGCAGCTACAGACCAAAGATGAAAGAGTGGAAGAAGTGAAGTAAGATGTCTTAGGTGTATGCAATCCATATTGTGCCAAATAGTGTGCCGCCATGTTGGCTTCCCGGAATGTGTGTTGTATCTGAATGCCGCTGTGTAGAATCAATGTGTGTAGCATGCGAATGTGAAATTGAGGCGGAGTATGTGCTGGCTGGATTAATGCACCAGTCAACTGTTTGCAATCCGTTTCTAAAATTATTTCTTGTTGTAAGGGCAAGAAATATAGGAGAGCAAGGAGTGCCGTCTGTATCTCGGCCAAAAGTGGATGAGCTAGTGGCAAGCGAAAACATAACGCACGCACACATGCAGCATTGTGATCGCGTAATATCGCTCCACTAGCAGCAAATGATCGTCCTACTATAGCATCTGTATTCAACTTGAATCTACCAGTAGGGGGAACCATCCAACGTAATACTTCGATTGTTTTGACATGTAGTGCCGGTAATATACTCAAGTGTTGGACAGCTGGATAACCCGAGGCAAGCTTTGTGAAATCTATCGTCTTAGCCCATAAATAAATGTCAGATCGAATAACTGCCTGTAGAGAAGACGGTGTGTAAGAGACTGCATCCCCATATATGAGTGAGGCGTATGTATGCCAAACATTATAAATGATGATACCTGGAATGACTATGCGCAGAACTCCAGCAAGGGTACATATATATATGTGTGTGTGTATATATATATATGTACATATATATATATATATATTAAAAACGAGAATTTAATATAAAAAAAGGCTCTGGCGATTCTGCGATCATGACAGAAACGCATACCGCAGTCCCCGCAATTGGCGGCCACCGGCCGCTGCTAATCTCCTTTGCCATCTCTACTGCTTGCTTCGGACAGCCGCCATCCATGGCTTCTCTTCTGTCTGATCCGACTCCGACGATACCAACATCGATCAAGGGTAAGTCATACACATCATTGTTTTCTTCATCCACAACCCCGATCGTTGCGAAACCAATTCAACGTTTCAAGGGAGCCCCATGATAGAATTTTCAGATAACGAAATAGCAGCATTGGCAACGCCCTATTGCCATACGTTAGTGGGATATTTTTGGTATGGTAGACCTACATTGGCGACAATTCGTGCAAGTATAGATCGCATCGGCTTCATGGGTGCTGTCAAGATTGGCCTTCTCGCTCGATGCATATATTGATGCACTTTGATCAGGAAGCACATTATCTTCGATGCTTTTCTCGACAAAGCTAGACTATCATAGGCAAATATATGAGGGTGAAAAAGTGGATACCCGACTTCGATCCAAAAGTGGACATGCCAATAGTTCTATTTGGGTATCATTGCCAGGGTTACCTGTGCATTTTCATCAGAAGGACGCTCTTTTTCAGATCGGCCGCATGCTGGGAACCCCGATGAAATTGGATGTAGTGACAGCGTCGGTTTTACGGCCTTCTACTGCGCGTTTGTGCATAGAGGTGGATATTTCTCAAAACTTGTCTACACGATTCTATATTCAAGTTTCTTCGTGGACGATAACGCAACCTGTCATATATGAAGATTTGCCTTCTTATTGTACATCTTGTTTTCATTTGGGTCACAAGACGGCATCTTGCAGAAAGCCGGATGAACAAATGCCGGCTCAGCCATCAATGACAACGATTGGGAAGACACCAAATCCTAAAGAAAATTTACAGTGCTGGACCCCAAAAAAACAGCCTTCTATAGAGGCGCCAGCTAATGTCACATCTGACGTGCACCCTGCGACATTGGAAATGCGGTCTCTTGAACTTTATCCTGCTGCATTTGTTTTATTCTCTCAAAATCTTTCACTGCAATATATGTGATTATGTGCATACTTGAATGTCTAGAAGCTTAAGACATGATTTTAGTGAAAATATGCCTAAGTTGTTACCTTTTCTTATGTTTTGAAAGGTTGGATGATAGACCTCTCTTATGTTGCAATGTAAAGCATGTTTAAACTTGAAATAAGAGTTAAAAGTGATGGATTAGGGACTGCCCTATGTTTAATATTGAATGAGACATGATTGGCATGAAACCCAGCATTTTTAGTGATTTTAATATGTGAAATGGTTGGACTAGAGGACTGTTTTGTCTAGAAGGAATGAACGGCACATATGAACGACTTTTGCATGCTAACAAGGACTTGAATTAGTATAGGAAAGCCTTATTATGTCTATTGAATAACCATTAACTTGGATTATAGGCTAAAGAACAAAATTAGGAAGGAAAGGATATTTCTATGCATGTTGGTTGAAACCAGAGTTCTGGACAGATTTTATGCCAAATTGATGGACTTAGTTAAGGACCTTCTAAACGTTTGATTAAGCTTATTTTTGGTATGATCGTAGCTTATCACGTCTATTTTATTGTGGAGTTGGAATTTCTGGAAAATCATTTGTGGATTGGCCAGAAATGAATTTTTAGTATCAAGGGGCCAAAACAGTTTCTGGTTGTACCAACTTAGGGAGAAAAATTATTTAAGTACCTTAAACATCTTGGATTGACCTGAAATTTTTACAAGAAGTGCTTAAGACATAGAGCTAAGTATCCATGTAAAGAAATTGATTTTATCTATTGATCTTGGTGGTAAACCATTGAGGTAAATTGGTGTAACATTCTGGAAAACAGAGCAGATTGATCCTTTGTGCTTGTATGACTTGTATTGTATTTATTTTGACTTGTTTTGGTGAATGGGCATTTAGATATTATTTATGAAAGAAATAGGAAAGATTTCCAGGTGCTAAGTGAGCCCCCAACATGAGTTTATGGATGGAGACAAGGTAAGGAATGGAGTTGAGAGTGCATCAGAATTCCTGTTGTACCCTTGTTGGGAATTATTTGTATTGAGGTACCTACGCTTGTCGGAATCGCATGAAATTTGTACAGAATGTAGTTAAGATCATGTGGTGCATGTCCATATTTTTAGTTTCTGGAAAATAGGCTCAAAAGGTTGATTTTGAGGCCGGGCAATACAGGACATGCTGCTGGATCATTTTTCAGCCCATGAAGAAAGTTGTTTATGATGTTATAAGTGCATTTTACCATGTTGCATCCCATGCACATCCATTGACATGCTCATATGTTCTATGCTCATGATGTTCTTGATGTTTTATATAGAGTTTCTGTTTCAAAAGAATTCCGTCCCTTCTGGCCAGCTTAACCCGCTACAGATCCGGGGTGAAATGATCTGAAGAAGTATAAGAACCGATCCAGGCCCGGTATAATAGGTCTGAAGAGTATAAGAACCGAGCCAGGTCCGGTGTAATAGACCTGAAGGTGATCATGTTATAAGAACCGAGTCATGCCCGGTATAATAGGCTGACACATCCTCTTGTTTTATGATGAGCATGATTTAAAAGAAGGAAAGAAAGTTCAAGTATTTTTATGAGCATGTCTAAGTGAAAGAAAGAATGTTTTTCGTTGCATTTGCATCGCATTCGCATTTTCATACGCATTACGCATAATACCTTTTCATAGAAATAAAGGGTTGGGTATAGCACATAGAATCTAACTAAGTGATGACATTTAGATCTTAGCTAAGTGTTGATATTACTTTAAGTATAATGCTTCGGAAAGGTATTGGCAGGTATGTTTTAACTTAAGGAATTGGGGTTTCATTCTTGTATGCCGTTTTCTCTTTATTGTACGGTGTTATTGTATACTTGCTGGCGAATTTGTCGCTCACCCATTTATTTTTCCCCCCAGAGCCAGGTAATAAAGTCGAGTGGATTGATGATGAGCCCAGGGTGCCATACCCGTAGGTTATTGAAGTCGCTGTTAAGAGAATGATGATGGAAGCTTTTGATGAACCTTTGGGACATTTTGGGACTTAGCTATTTTCGGATTTCTTTTCGGATAATGTTTGTATAATTTCGCAGTGTAGTTTGCTATCGGTTCAGTTTGTATAATGTTGCTATGTATCCGCGATTTGACGCTTTCGTATTAAGGTTCAAATTCTGCCGTATTTTTATCTACCTGTTAAGATCGTGACTTTGTAATCCATGTTTGTGCATGGGTTTTATGAGTTAAGTATCGACTCTTTGTACTTTTCTGAAAGGGAAGGTACGGCGGGTGCACCGTACGAGGGGTAGCCAAGTACATGGCGCTACAGGTGGTATCAGAGCCCAGGCTCTAGATTCGGGCAGAACGTAGAAGCTAAGTTATGATCTTAGAAAACTAAGAATTGATCTTAGACTTAAGTCATGATCTTAGAAGAGAGATGGCCTTAGCTTAGACAACTTAGATTGGAAATAGGGTTCCCTTGGTGGACCTGCTAGCCTGATATGTCGCATATTAACTCTTTTTTTTTCCTGCTTTAAATTCCTTTTTCCCAGCATGTCTAAATTCAGTCAGTCATTTCGATCCATATATACATATATATATCTTTCTGCTCCGTATACAGATGGTTCGGACTCGTGGTAGACCTCGCAAAGATGCTGCCCATGCACCCGAACCAAACCCTCCATAACCTCAAGATCAAGTCCCTCCACCTCCTCCTCAGAATCAGAATCCACCGCCTCCTCCTCCACCGCAGAATGAAAATCCCCCACCAGCTCAAGGAAACCCTCTTCCGCAAGTGCCACTTCTTATTCCGGATTTCCAAGCATTCTGTCAGACCGTAACTCAGATTGGCCAGGGAATGATTCAGCAAGTTGTCCCTCCTCCTCCTTATGAACCGATAAGAGATGCGCAATACTACTTTGAGAAGCTCAAGCGAGCGAATGTGCCGCCTTTTGAAGGCAAGTCTGACCCCGATATGGCTGAAAAATGGCTAGATGAAGTGGAGAACTGTTTTGAACTGAATGGAGCACCTGATAATATGAAAACCCAAGCTGTGAGGCCTTTCCTCCTTGGTGAGGCGAACCAGTGGTGGAAGGCTAAGCTGCATCCTTTGCCCCGACCTATTTCATGGGAGAGATTCATCCAAGAATTCAACAAGTTTTATTTTCCCCCGTCAGTAAAGATGCAAAAGAGGCATGATTTTGAAATGTTCAAGCAAGAACCTGGTATGACTGTGTCTGAATATGTGAGCAAGTTTCTGGCTTTGGGTAGATTTTCTCCGGCTACGATGAATGATGAGGAATCTAAGATGGTGAAGTTTGAGAGTGGGCTGAACCCAAGGATTCGCACTTGGTTGGTAAATGTTATCTGTGCTGATTTTGAGGCGCTTGTTGATGCATGTTATCGGATCGAGAAGGATATCATTCGTCGTGATGCGACAGTGGGCCAGAAAAGAGGAAGGGACACTTCCGGTGATAAAGGAGCAAGGGAAATGACTAGACAGAAATTTCATGGGAGGCAAGGTAGACAGCAGAATCAGAACCAAAGAGGAAATCAGAATCGTGAAAAGCGCCGTGGGCAGAATCAGAATAATCCGGGAAATAATCAAGGAAATCAAGGACAGCAGCAGCAGGCCATTCCCATGTGTCCCCATTGTCAGAAGAATCATTTGGGCGAGTGCTATGTACAAGCTGGTAAGTGCTTTGGTTGCGGCAAGACTGGTCATATAATTAGGGATTGTCCTGATAAGGGAGCTGCTTGTGTTGGATGTGGAAAGACTGGGCATATTCTGAGAGATTGTCGTGAGCGTGGTGGTCAGCAGCAGAGGAACCAACGTCAGCGCTCGAATGCGCGTGTGCATGTGATGACCGATGCTGCAGTTGAGAAAGCTGGAGACGTCGTGGCTGGTATGATTTAAAATTATGCAATGCTAATTTGATAAATATTATATTGCTGCGTAGTTAAAGCTTTGCATGATTCGGGCGCTATTCTTGTATGTTGTATGCCCCAAATGTGTTGTTTGATAGTGGCGCCAGCCACTCCTTTATATCTAAGAAATTTGCAAAGGGATTAGACCATGATCCCATCCGGCGGAAATCACCCTATCGAATCCAAGCCGCTGGTGATCAAGTGCTTACGTCTCATTATCTGTATAAGAATTGCACGGTCGAGCTCGATGACCATCGGTTCGCGGCTGATCTGATCCTGATTTCTATGTGTGACTTTGACATTATTCTTGGTATGGACTGGTTGTCTAAGAACCATGCCCATATTGACTGTAATCAGAAGAAAGTCACTTTCAGAGCCCCGGAGCAAGAAGAAGTATCATTTCAAGGAGGTCCCAAATTGAAGAAGTCAAAGAATATTTTTGTGAATGCAGCTCGTGCCCGTCAAGTGTTGCGAAAGGGATGTCAAGGCTATCTTGTTCATGCTCTTAGTGCCGAGCAGGCAGCAGTGGACATTTCGCAAGTTCCAGTAGTTCAAGAGTTTCTTGATGTCTTTCCAGAGGAACTACCAGGACTTCCCCCTGATCGAGAAATTTCCTTTGAGATAAATCTCATCCCCGGAGCTGAGCCCATTTCTAAAGCTCCTTACCGCATGGCACCCACTGAGCTGAAGGAGCTAAAAGAGCAATTGCATGAGTTATTGGAAAAGAAGTTGATTCGTCCAAGTGTGTCGCCATGGGGTGCCCCAGTTTTATTTGTAAAGAAGAAGGATGGAGGTATGCGGCTGTGTATTGATTATCGAGAACTCAACAAGATCACCGTAAAGAATAAGTATCCGTTGCCTCGGATCGACGATCTGTTCGACCAGCTTCGGGTCAGTAATTACCAAGTCTTATTTCAAAATAATAATCATGAACAATATCTAAAGTATCCTAATGCAGGGAGCTCGGGTGTTTAGCAAAGTGGACCTAAGATCTGGATATTTTCAATTGAAGATAAGAGCTGAGGATATTCCTAAGACAGCATTCAGGACGAGATATGGACATTATGAATTTCTCGTGATGCCTTTTGGACTGACCAACGCCCCTGCAGCGTTTATGGATCTTATGAATCGGGTGTTTCGGGACCAGTTGGATAAGTATGTGGTCGTCTTTATTGACGATATCCTGATTTATTCGCCTGATGAGGAAACTCATACAGCCCATTTGAGGACAATACTTAGTATTCTAAGAAAGCATCAACTCTATGCAAAATTCAGTAAATGTGAGTTTTGGTTGCATAGTGTGTCATTTCTGGGCCATATTATTACTGAAAATGGGATTTCGGTTGATCCCAGGAAGATTGAGGCAATTACTGAGTGGCCGAGACCGACCAATGTCACTGAAGTAAGGAGTTTTCTCGGACTGGCCGGTTACTACCGCAAATTTGTTGAAGGATTCTCAAGGATAGCTATGCCACTCACTAGATTGACTCAGAAGAAGACAAAATTTGTATGGAATGAGGATTGTGAAAGTAGCTTTTCTGAACTGAAGGCAAGGTTGACGTCTGCACCAGTTTTGGCTCAACCCATTTCAGGAGAACAGTTTGTGATCTACAGTGATGCTTCCAAGAATGGATTGGGTTGTGTTCTTATGCAGAATGGGCGTGTGATTGCGTATGCGTCTCGCCAGCTTAAGCCGTTTGAGCAGAATTATCCAGTACATGACCTTGAGCTTGCAGCAGTTGTATTTGCTCTGAAGATTTGGCGCCATTATCTGTATGGAGAAAAGTGTGAAATCTTCACGGATCATAAGAGTTTGAAATACCTCTTCACTCAAAAGGAGCTGAATATGCGCCAAAGGCGATGGCTTGAGTTGATCAAGGATTATGACATCTCTATCCAGTATCATCAAGGTAAAGCTAATAGAGTTGCTGATGCTTTGAGTCGTAAGACGAGTCATCCCCGTCAACCACCTCTACAGCGTGACATGTAAGAGTTTGGTCTGGAAGAAGTGGATTCGATTTCCGACGTACTTGCAAAGTTAGTAGCGGTTCCTTCTTTGATCGATAGGATTAAGGAGACTCAAGATAAGGATGATGCATTGATGAAAGTTAAGAGCAAACTGAAGGAGAAGCCATCTGACGATTTTGAAGTCCGTAGTGACGGCAGTTTGTGGTTTAGAGGTCGATTGTGTGTGCCTAATGATGATGCGATAAGAAGTGAAGTGCTTCAGGAAGCCCATAATTCTCGATTGTCTATTCACCCAGGAGCAAATAAGATGTATCATGACTTGAAGCAAAAGTTTTGGTGGCCAGGAATGAAGAATCAGATAGCAGAGTTTGTTGAGAAATGTCTTGTATGTCAGAAAGTCAAAGCAGAACATCAGAGGCCAGCTGGATTATTGCAACCACTTGAGGTGCCTGAGTGGAAGTGGGATCGCATTGCTATGGATTTTGTGACCGATTTACCTAAGACAAGAAGTGGGTATGACACTATTTGGGTTGTTGTGGATCGTCTGACAAAGAGTGCTCATTTCATGGCGATATCGATTAAAGCACCCATGGAAAAGTTGGCTTCTATGTATGTTTGCATGGAGTTCCTATGAGCATAGTTTGTGACCGAGACCCCCGCTTCACATCCAGGTTTTGGACGGCATTTCAGAAAGCGATGGGTACGGAAGTTCGCATGAGTTCAGCTTTTCATCCCCAGACTGACGGTCAATCAGAGAGAACAATTCAAACATTGGAGGACATGTTGCGTGCTTGTGTGTTGGACTTTGGAGGTAGCTGGGATAAGAGTTTGAAGTTGGTTGAGTTTTCATACAATAACAGCTATCACAGATCTATTGGAATGGCTCCTTATGAAGCTCTTTATGGAAGAAAATGTCGATCACCATTGTATTGGGATGAGATTGGAGATAAGATTTTCACAGGACCTGACTTAGTGGAGCAAACCAAGGAAAAGGTTATGATTGTAAGACAAAGATTGAAGGCTGCTCAGGATAGAAGCAAGGCGTGGGCCGACGTGAGGCGTCGACCACTTGAGTTTCAAGTAGGAGATAAGGTATTCTTGAAGGTATCCCCATCGAAAGGAGTAAAGCGGTTCGGAATTAAAGGGAAACTTAGTCCTAGATTCATTGGACCATTTGAGATCTTGGAAAGGATTGGAGAAGTTGCTTATAGACTTGCACTACCACCATCGTTGTCTCAATTACACAATGTGTTTCATATATCTCAGTTGCGTAAGTGTGTGCATGATTCGAGCCATATTATGGATGAACAACCTTTGAAGATTGAAGCTGATGTATCATATGTTGAGGAACCCGAAAGAATAATTGATAGGGAAGTGAAAGCATTGAGAAATAAGTCTATTCCTATGGTCAAGGTACAATGGAAGAACTATTCAGTTGATGAGGCCACTTGGGAGTTAGAGAAAGACATGAAGCAAAAGTACCCATATCTCTTCGACAATTCATAAGTTTCGAGGACGAAACTTTATTGAAGGGGGGAAGGATGTCGTATCCCGAACATTCGCAGGTACTCTTATCTCTCGTCGATCTATCAAAGCCTTATCATCCTTCGGTGAAATATTCTATATTATTCCTATCGATTATCTTAATATTGCTAAGCTTGTTAATGTCGAATATTCATATATTTAATTCAAATATCGATTATCCGCTGTGAATTATCCGATTCTTAATATGTAGCATAACACCTTTTATTTAATTATGTCCCATGTTGTGTGATATGTGAGAAAATAAATTCCCTCCCCACACACACAATAAAAATCGGCCATGGTAAGTCTCCAAGAGACTAGAAGATTCTCCAACCAACCACCAACATCCTCTTAATTGTGGTGTGCTAGCTACCTTCTTAACTCCTTATCGAAAGTTGCAAAAGACAAACAAGTAATTAGCCACCCTAATCAAGTCTTATTTTTCCCTCTCCCAACCCTCCTAGAATCGGCCCCCATAGCTCTTCAAGACTCCATTTGATTTTCAAACTCATCTTCTCAAATACTCTAAGTTATAAACCCTAAAATATACCTCCAAGCAAGAATGATCTCTCAAGTGCTCCTTCCCCAACCAATCATCTAGCCGAAAATTTTAGGAGTCAAGGAGGAATGGAAGTCTCGTCAACCTAAGCTCATAAGCATCTCAATCAAGTAAGTAATGTCTTATTTCATATCTCCATTGAAGGAATTTTAGTATAGTAAGCTTGAATGGTAACCCATGTTAATTTCTCCAAAAACCGTGGGTTAGGAGGACTCAAGAGGGAGTTCTAGTTCATCAATCTCATCTAAGAAGAAGAGTTAGAGGAACCTAGGCTTGATTCTAAGCCTTGAGGTAAGTTTCTAAGCATTTTGTGGTTAGTTAGTATTCTTTTAAGTGT
This sequence comes from Eustoma russellianum, assembly GCA_036186865.1. NCBI lineage: Eukaryota > Viridiplantae > Streptophyta > Magnoliopsida > Gentianales > Gentianaceae > Eustoma > Eustoma russellianum. Next base: position 13,216,485 of record AP025060.1, read on the forward strand.
TGGTCTTGTGTTGATCCAAAACCGTGTGTTTATGGCTCAAGTGGAGGGAACCCCAAGTGATTCAAACTACCTTGAAGTTAATCTATCTTCTAAAGCTTCATTTCAAGGCAAGTATACTTTAACCCCTTACAATATATGTGATTATGTGCATACTTGAATGTCTAGAAGTTTAAGACATGATTTTAGTGAAGATATGCCTAAGTTGTTACCTTTTCTTATGTTTTGAAAGGTTGGATGATAGAACTCTCTTATGTTGCAATGTAAAGCATGTTTAAACTTGAAATAAGAGTTAAAAGTGATGGATTAGGGACTGCCCTATGTTTAATATTGAATGAGACATGATTGGCATGAAACCTAGCATTTTTAGTGATTTTAATATGTGAAATGGTTGGACTAGAGGACTGTTTTGTCTAGAAGGAATGAACAGCACATATGAACGACTTTTGCATGCTAACAAGGACTTGAATTAGTATAGGAAAGCCTTATTATGTCTATTGAATAACCATTAACTTGGATTATAGGCTAAAGAACAAAATTAGGAAGGAAAGGATATTTCTATGCATGTTGGTTGAAACCAGAGTTCTGGACAGATTTTAAGCCAAATTGATGGACTTAGTTAAGGACCTTCTAAACGTTGGATTGAGCTTATTTTTGGTATGATCGTAGCTTATCACGTCTATTTTATTGTGGAGTTGGAATTTCTGGAAAATCATTTGTGGATTGGCCAGAAATGAATTTTTAGTATCAAGGGGTCAAAACAGTTTCTGGTTGTACCAACTTAGGGAGAAAAATTATTTAAGTACCTTAAACATCTTGGATTGACCTGAAATTTTTACAAGAAGTACTTAAGACATAGAGATAAGTATCCATGTAAAGAAATTGATTTTATCTATTGATCTTGGTGGTAAACCATTGAGGTAAATTGGTGTAACATTCTGGAAAACAGAGCAGATTGATCCTTTGTGCTTGTATGACTTGTATTGTATTTATTTTGACTTGTTTTGGTGAATGGGCATTTAGATATTATTTATGAAAGAAATAGGAAAGATTTCCAGGTGCTAAGTGAGCCCCCAACATGAGTTTATGGATGGAGACAAGGTAAGGAATGGAGTTGAGAGTGCATCAGAATTCCTGTTGTACCCTTGTTGGGAATTATTTGTATTGAGGTACCTACGCTTGTCGGAATCGCATGAAATTTGGACAGAATGTAGTTAAGATCATGTGGTGCATGTCCATATTTTTAGTTTCTGGAAAATAGGCTCAAAAGGTTGATTTTGAGGCCGGGCAATACAGGACATGCTGCTGGATCATTTTTCAGCCCATGAAGAAAGTTGTTTATGATGTTATAAGTGCATTTTACCATGTTGCATCCCATGCACATCCATTGACATGCTCATATGTTCTATGCTCATGATGTTGTTGATGTTTTATATAGAGTTTCTGTTTCAAAAGAATTCCGTCCCTTCTGGCCAGCTTAACCCGCTACAGATCCGGGGTGAATTGATCTGAAGAAGTATAAGAACCGATCCAGGCCCGGTATAATAGGTCTGAAGAGTATAAGAACCGAGCCAGGTCCGGTGTAATAGACCTGAAGGTGATCATGTTATAAGAACCGAGTCATGCCCGGTATAATAGGCTGACACATCATCTTGTTTTATGATGAGCATGATTTAAAAGAAGGAAAGAAAGTTCAAGTATTTTTATGAGCATGTCTAAGTGAAAGAAAGAATGTTTTTCGTTGCATTTGCATCGCATTCGCATTTTCATACGCATTACGCATAATACCTTTTCATAGAAGTAAAGGGTTGGCTATAGCACATAGAATCTAACTAAGTGATGACATTTAGATCTTAGCTAAGTGTTGATATGACTTTAAGTATAATGCTTCGGAAAGGTATTGGCAGGTATGTTTTAACTTAAGGAATTGGGGTTTGATTCTTGTATGCCGTTTTCTCTTTATTGTACGGTGTTATTGTATACTTGCTGGCGACTTTGTCGCTCACCCATTTATTTTTCCCCCCAGAGCCAGGTAATGAAGTCGAGTGGATTGATGATGAGCCAAGGGTGCCATACCGGTAGGTTATTGAAGTCGCTGTTAAGAGAATGATGATGGAAGCTTTTGATGAACCTTTGGGACATTTTGGGACTTAGCTATTTTCGGATTTCTTTTCGGATAATGTTTGTATAATTTCGCGGTGTAGTTTGCTATCGGTTCAGTTTGTATAATGTTGCTATGTATCCGCGATTTGACGCTTTCGGATTAAGGTTCAAATTCTGCCGTATTTTTATCTACCTGTTAAGATCGTGACTTTGTAATCCATGTTTATCCATGGGTTTTATGAGTTAATTATCGACGCTTTGTACTTTTCCGAAAGGGAAGGTACGGCGGGTGCACCGTACGAGGGGTAGCCGAGTACGGGGCGCTACAAATGCACTCAATTGATTTGGATTCAAATTTTTATAAATTATCTTTTGTATTTAAAACAAAACATTTGCATCCAAACACACGAAAATAGTCAATCTTAGGCATGCGATCATTCAAAATCTCATAAGTCGTCTTGTTTATTTTCTTTCTTATAGATAGGCGATTTACAATATAGCATGCACAATTTACGGCTTCCGCCCACAGAAATCTAGGCAATTTATTTTCACATAACATAGTTCTAGCGATTTCTTGTAATGTGCGATTCTTTCTTTCTACTACTCCATTTAATTGTGGAGTTCTAGGTGGAGAAAACTCATGCTTAATTCCTTTTTCTTCGCAAAACGAAATCATCTCTTTGTTTTTAAACTCACCGCCTCTATCGCTTCTTATTTTTTTTCACATTTACACCGTATTGATTTTCAAGTTGTTTAATCAATTTTGCAATCTCAACGGCGCTATCATCCTTATGTGCAAGAAATAAAGTCCAAGTATAACGAGAAAAGTCATCAACAATCACGCATGCATAGTGGCGACCACCAAGGCTTGTAGTGCGACTAGGACCAAACAAATCAATATGCAATAGTTCTAAGATTCTAGTCGTGCTTATTTCATTTTTAGGCTTAAGTGACTCACGTGTTTGTTTGCGTTTTATGCAAGATTCACACAACTGAAAGTTGTCTAAATCAAGCGTAGGCAATCCCCGTACTAGGTTCTTTCGTTGAAGTTTTTCTAGTGTGGAAATGCCAATGTGTCCTAAACGTCTATGCCATAAATTCACATTGGGTTCATTTGACATAAAACACTTAACTTTAGCGTCTACTACATCATCCATAGAAAGCGTAAAAATATTACCTTCTCGTTTTCCTTTTAAAACGGTTTCTCTATTTTTATTTATTATATTGCAATAAGGGTGAGTAAAACACACATTGAAACCATTTTCAACAAATTGAGAAATGCTAAGAAGATTGTAGGATAAGTTGCTTACCAAAAATACGTTGGAGATTTGGAGAGTGTTAGGATTTCCAATCGTACCTTTTCCGATGATCTTGCCTTCGTTGTTGTCTCCAAAGGTCACAGATCCGCCTTTTGTGACCTTCTTTAGTTTGGTGAATAGGCTTGGGTCACCCGTCATGTGTCTCGAGCATCCACTATCAAGGAACCACTTAATAGATGTATCTTTCGATGTGTGGGCTCCCTGCAATGTGCAAAGATGATTTAGGTGCCCTTTTAACTTTGGGTCCTTTCGAGTTAGTTACTCACCTCTTGGTAAAAGTACCTTTTGGTACCCATACTTGGGAGATTCTTCTCGGTCTATCAAATGGCAAGAATATAGATGAAGGTGCGATATAGTAGACATGTGGTGCATGCACTTTGGGCCTTTGCCCAAGGACTCCTCTATACTCATTGAATGAAGGACGTTTTTGATATGTCCTTGTGTGTGTGTGCGTAGTGCATGGATGATATGAATTTCGTGTATGTATTATTCTTCTCTTTTCATATCTATATGGTACAACGTTATATTTCACATGATATGAAGATGAAGTGGGGCGTGATGAGGAAAGGGGCGGCTTTTGCGTCATCTTAGACGCCACTTGAGGCTTAGGGGTGTCTCCTTCTTAGACACAACAAACTTGGTTGGTTTGGTTGATACTTCATTAGTATCAACGTATCCCAGTCCAGTTTTGTCGCTGTCATGCTTTTGTGATAATATAATGCGATGCAGCATGTTGGACCCCGTATCAAACTGTTTCATCATTTTCTCTAAATCGGTATTCCTTGATTTCAAATTTGAAATCTCGGATTTCATTTCATTATTTTGAGTGGTCAATGATGAAATTTCTGTCTTTAATGCAGTAATGACACATGATGACTCTTTCTTTGAATCGCTTAATTGAGCGACAAGATTCTCGTTAGAAGATTCTAACAGTTTCTTGTCTTCAATTAATCGCTTCTTTTCCTTATCGAAAGTCTTAGTGAATTTGTGCAATTCTGAATACTGACTGAAAAGATCATCATAAGAAGGTTCAGAGTCAGAGTCAGAATCAGATGATACCTCATTAGATGCTTTAGATGCAAAGCATACTTATGCAGTCTCCTCTTCGGTCTCAGTTTCAGAATCCGATGAATCACTCCAGGTGGAGGCCTTTAGAGCACGTTTCCTTTGTTTTGGGTTCTGAGACGAGTTTATTTTTGTTCCGCTCCTTGTCAGGGTATTTAGTAGTTTGCTTTTCTTTATTGGGGCAGTCATATGATAAGTGTCCGAGTTTGCCACATTCGTAACATTTAATGTCTTTATCATTTGACTTGTTTTTATTTCTCTTAGTTGTAGTGCCCTTGTTTTTATTTCTAAATGACCTTCTCATAAATTTTCTCAGTCCTTTAGCCAATAGAATTAGGTCATCATTATCTGATTCAGAATCACTATCATCTACGTGATCGGAGGGAGGGGAGACGTATTCATTTGATTTGAAAGCAATAGCTTTACCTTGTTTAGATGATTCCGATTTCCGTATGGTGAGTTTATTCTCATAAACTTTAAGTGATCCGATTAGTTCTTCCATCTTTATTGATTTAGTTTCCTTGCTTTCTTCTATTGCGGTCACTTTAGGGTCCCATTCAGAAGGAAGGCTTCGGAGGACTTTCTGTACCTTTTCCTGCGTGGTAAAAGCCTTACTAAGAGACTCAAGAGAGTTGTAGATGTTAGTCAAAAGAAGATCCATATCTACAATAGACTCATTAGGCAATAATTTAAATGACTCAAGTGTGGACATAAGCATGTTAATTTTTGACTCTTTTACTTGACTCGTGCCTTCGTGTTTCATTTCTAGTATCCTCCACATTTCTTGTGCACTCGAACAGTTTGACACAGAACTAGTCTCACTCTTACTTAATCCGTTTAAGAGTAATTGCATAGCCCTAGCATTCATACTAAGTTTCTTTTTTATCATCACTCGTATATTCTTGTCTAGATTTAACGATTTCTAATGTGACTCCGTCTACAGTGGATAACTTAGATGGGACATAAGGACCATCTTCAATGATTGACCAAAGATCTATATCTATAGCCATAATAAAAAGCTTCATTCTAAGTTTCCACTGAATAAACGACTCACCGTCAAAAAGTGGAGGCCTTTGGCTCGACATACCTTCTTGCTCGGTTTTGAGATTTGTGGTTGCCATCTCACTGAATCGTTGGATTCCTTGAAGTGAGTGAACCTGTCTCTGATACCACTTGTAGGATCTGCAAGGCACCACTAGAAAAGGGGGGGGGTTGAATAGATGGTGCGGAAAGTGTGGTTTTTAAAATTTCTTTAAACTTGAACAATTCAACTTCTGAAAACAGATTCTGTTTTCAGGACCAGTTTTAAAACGTTTTTAAAACTAGGTTAGAGGTCTCCAAAAATTATGACATTTTGAGAGAACTTAGCCTCAGATGTTGTTAGGGTCCCCTAAAAATTTCAAATTAAAATTCAACCTTTAACCCCTTAAAAAACCGTTGGTACTCAGATTGCTCGAATCTGCCAGAAACGGTAGATGGTTTTGAAAAATTTATTCCTATTTGTGTGAACGTCCACATACTCTGAAACTTTGACCACTAACTCCTTATACACTATATTGAATTGGGTTGAAACAGTTTTGCAATATTCTTTTGGGAAGTAGGTCAACTACAATCAAAGTCTCAACCTTTGTAAGTCTGAAAATCAGACTGCACTAGTCTCAGAACTTTTGATGTTTGATTGACTTATACTTATCCAAAAGGGTTGAAACTTGTGCCAAATTAACCCTAGAAGTGTGAGTATATTTTTGGAAATTTTCGTGATTTTTGAAATTCGTTAACTATTTTTACGAATGCGAACAAAAAGGACAATCAGTGCAGTAACTGAAAAATAAATACAGAAAGTAAATGGCACCAAGAATTTTATACTGGTTCGGTTATAAACAACCTACTCCAGTCTTCAAGGAACACCTTCCTTGGTTCACACTAATCACACACACGCAATACACCTTACCACAGGGTTGATAGAGTTACACCTAACTCCAACCCTTTACAAACCTTGTATAGTGAATACAATTTGCACGAACACCACCACCTCGCAAGAATGAAGATTGATCACACCTTGATCAATCTTTTACAAAGATATATAATGAGTGGTGGTCTATATCAAGTCTATTCAAGATTGAAAGATATGAATACAATAGGCTTACAAGAAGAGAGAAAGAAAGAGAATGTAGAAGAAGAAGAGCTAGGCTTTTTGATCACTTTGATTTGCAATGCTTGTACTTGTTTTGTTTGGTCTCTTCTCTTTCCTTTAAATGTGCATGGCCGTCCCCTTGTATGTGCCTCCCCCTCTTGAAAATTATCTTCTAAGTCCTTGGGAGAGTGTAAGACATCATTGTGACAAGGCCTTGCTTACTTGGCTTCTTCTTAATGGATGATCATTTAAGCTTCGCTTACTTGGCACCTTCTTATTGGATAAATGTTGTCATTATTGATGACTTGGAAAAATCTGAGAATTACACTTAAACATGTGCCAAAATCATCACAAAATAACTTCCATAAATCATAAGATATATCACATAAATTCCAAGACAAAAATCCCTTCCTTTCTAAGACAAAATTTCGCCCATTATGTGACATTGCCATGCTGAATTTTCAGCATGTGCATCATTCCATTTCATTCAAAATAATGCCAAATTTAATTTGATTTTTCTTTATAAAATGAATCACCAATTAAATGGTAAATATTCCTATCACATGAGAAATGAATATGGACACCTTTTAGCTCATATATTCGCCCACACAAGTCTCACACATGCTAAAAAAATTTCAGCACGTGTGATATATAAAATATCACACTTTATTAATTTAAATAATATTCAAATCATTTCCATTTCTTCTTCCAATCAATCACACAATAAAAGATGATGAAATATATCACAATAAAGTCCAAGAAATCGGCCAGCAATATTTAGCATGCTGAAATTTTCAGCATGTGATATAAGAGAGACAAATTTTGAATTCTTACCATTTTGTAGCTTCTCTCTTTAATTCACCAACATTGTATGATTGATCCTTAACCAATCAATATGCCAACAAGGCTCTAAACAAGCTCCATCTCAGCTGTAGGTGGCGTTGGATATGTATGTGCATGTGCTGAAATTTATTTTTGCTAACTTTGTAAAATAATGCACATTTAATAATACACACATGTTATATTCCACTCAGCCCTTAATTTAATTTTCTAGAACACTTTAAGATGTATATCATATGTAAAAAAAAGTGTCTAGATACGTGTCACATGAAGTACCATGAACGTTCCATGTGTTGTGTGCGTAGAAAACCGAATTTTCGATATTTATCGATTACCCGATTTTTCTCTAATTTAAATTCCAACTTTTGCACATGTTATATATATTATGTTATACATAATATATATAATATATACTTTAAATCTCAGCACTTGGCTGGTCTAAAGTGGTACCATTAGCATGTGACAAAATTAAACTTGGAATCTTCACATTTTCGCCTGAATGTGGGGTGATTTGTGTGTGCCAACATGGAAAGTATTTTTGGCTGAATATACAGTCATGTGCACGAAATTTATATGAAATTTTGGAGTATAGGGGCTGGCCATCTATTTATGGCAAGTACGTGACACGTTGGCGAAATTTCGGTATTCGCCCGATACGACAATTTTCGGTTTAGAACCTTTTATCGTGTCGTATTTAATTTGTCATCACCATATCTTATATCATATGATATAAGACCTGAATATACTCATAAATATGAGTTAAGTATAGTGGTGTGACGTTAACGTACGTACGTAAAATATATAACGTGTTGGTAGTACGTTGGAATACATGTGTATGTGCCTTTTTCAAAAAATCTGAAAATATATGTAGTATATATGTATTAGGCGTGTATAATTAAGAGGGGAGAAGGAGAAAACTTTCCTTCCTTAGCCTTGTTGCCTTTGTGCCTTTTCCAAATGTGGCTTCCTTTAATGAACTACTTAGTTTAATAAACTAAGTACTTCACTTAATGAACTAGTTTAGTTCATTAATGGTGGCACCTGAAAATAGTATAAACACAACAAATGTTTGTCATATGATGTAAGCTTTAACGCTTCATGGCTTGTTAGTACGGCAACATTATAGATAAGCTAAATAAGGCAAGTAATGACAAAGTATCATGCATACATATACACGTTTATATATATATCATGCATTTAAGACACTTATTTTGAAATCACTCAAACCCCCTTATCTCTACAATCTCCCCCTTTTGATGATTTTCAAAATAACTTATGCACATGATTTAAATGCTATCGTTCCCCCTTAAAACATGCACAAATTTGAAATTTAAATTTCGAATTTCAAATCCGGCTCCCCCTTGATTTGTGCAATTAGTATCAATTAGTCTCTCTCTCCCCCTTAAATCATGCTTTTCTCTCCCCCTTTATTTTGGAAAGTAAATCAAAAGATTCCTGTCAACAAGGAAAGAAAATCAAATTACGTCAAATCAAATCATATCAACGGGAATCATGCCTAATTTAGAACGAAGAGATTCATACGTGGCTTGATTTAAGGCTTTTGTAAGAATATCTGCTACTTGTGCTTCTGTGCGTACGTGATCTATGACAATATCACCATTGTGTACGTGATCACGGAGAAAGTGATAGCGTACTTCTATATGCTTATCCTTAGAATGTAATACGGGATTCTTAGACAAGTTAATTGCACTCATACTATCACAATATATAGGAATTTTATTTACGGTAATTCCAAAGTCCGAGAGTGGTTGTTTTATCCACAACAACTGTATGCAACAAAGACTAAGTGCCATGTACTCAGCCTCAGTAGTGGACAAAGCAACACTTGCTTGCTTTTTGGAAAACCATGAAATGAGTGAAGTTCCTATAAATTGGCAAGTTCCGCTCGTGCTTTTTCTATCTATTTTGCAGCCACCATAATCTGCATCAGTGTAAGCATGTAAGTTAAACGTAGAATCCTTATCATACCAAATTCCTAAGGTGGGCGTGTGCTTAATGTAACGGAATATTCTTTTTACCGCATTGAAGTGTGACACCTTAGGTTGACTTTGAAAACGTGCACACATGCATACACTAAACATGATACTAGGCCTACTAGCAGTTAAATATAGCAAAGAACCTATCATAGATCGATATAAGCCATTATCAACGTCTTTTCCGTTTTTGTCTTTGTCCAATTTGGTAGTGACACTCATAGGGGTGGAGGATGGTTTCAAATTTTCGAAATTAAACTTTTTAATCATGTCATTAACATATTTTGCTTGACTTATGTGAATCCCTTTACTCATTTGCTTAATCTGCAAGCCAAGAAAATAATTAAGTTCACCAACCATAGACATTTCAAATTCAGATTTCATGCAATTTTCAAAATCTTTAACAAGTCTATGTGAGCTAGAGCCGAAAATAATGTCATCAACGTAGATTTGGATATGTGAGGTAGAGCCGAAAATAATCTTTAACAAGTCTATCTGATTTATCTTGTTTCAAAAATAGTGTATTATCTATGATACCACGTTTAAAATCATTTTCTAAAAGGAAAGTAGCAAAACAATCATACCATGCTCTCGGTGCTTGCTTTAGGCCGTATAGTGCCTTCTTTAGTTTGTACACGTGATCTGGATGTTTCAAATCTTCAAAACTAGGTGGTTGCTTCACGTATACTTCTTCTTGTATGAATCCGTTTAGGAAAGCACTTTTTACGTCCATTTGATACAATTTAAAATCTTTCATGCAAGCAATAGCAAGTAAGAGTCGTATAGCTTCTAATCGTGCTACGGGTGCAAATGTTTCATCGTAGTCAATTCCTTCCTCTTGATTATAGCCTTGTGCTACAAGTCTCGCTTTATTCCTAACGACCTTTCCTTCTTCATTCATTTTATTCCTAAACACCCACTTTGTGCCTATTATAGTCTTATCTTGTGGTCGTGGCACTAAATCACATACATCGTTTCTAACGAATTGATTAAGTTCGTCATGCATAGCATCAATCCAAGAAGAATCACTCAAAGCATCATGCTCATTTTTGGGCTCAATTTCAGAAATCATAGCATGAAATTCATTTATTTCATCCGAAGTAATTCTTCTACGTGGTCGCACACCGTGAGTGAGGTCGCCTATGATGAGATCATGTGGGTGATCTCTATGCCATCTTGGTTGATTATTTTCTATGTTATCATGCATTTCTATGTGATCATGCATTTCTAGTGTGTCATTCATATCATGCATATCAAAAGAATCATCATCTTCATTCAACACGGGTTTCAATTCAAAGTCATCTTCATATTCCTTATCTTTATCAGTCTCACCAAATTCATTGAATTTCACATGAATAGATTCCATGATTTGTCTAGTGAGAGGATCATGACATCTATATGCCTTCTAATTTATAGAATATCCAACAAAAATGCACTCAATTGATTTGGATTCAAATTTGTCTAAATTATCTTTTGTATTTAAAACAAAACATTTGCATCCAAACACACGAAAATAGTCAATCTTAGGCATGCGATCATTCAAAATCTCATAAGGCGTCTTGTTTATTTTCTTTCTTATAGATAGGCGATTTACAATATAGCATGCACAATTTACGGCTTCCGCCCACAGAAATCTAGGCAATTTATTTTCGCATAACATAGTTCTAGCGATTTCTTGTAATGTGCGATTCTTTCTTCCTACTACTTCATTTAATTGTGGAGTTCTAGGTGGAGAAAACTCATGCTTAATTCCTTTTTCTTCGCAAAACGAAATCATCTCTTTGTTTTTAAACTCACCGCCTCTATCGCTTCTTATCTTTTTCACATTTACACCGTATTGATTTTCAAATTGTTTAATCAATTTTGCAATCTTAACTGTGCTATCATCCTTATGTGCAAGAAATAAAGTCCAAGTATAACGAGAAAAGTCATCAACAATCACGCATGCATAGTGGCGCCCACCAAGGCTTGTAGTGCGACTAGGACCAAACAAATCAATATGCAATAGATCTAAGATTCTAGTCGTGCTTATTTCATTTTTAGGCTTAAGTGACTCACGTGTTTGTTTGCCTTTTATGCAAGATTCACACAACTGAAAGTTGTCTAAATCAAGCGTAGGCAATCCCCGTACTAGGTTCTTTCGTTGAAGTTTTTCTAGTGTGGAAATGCCAATGTGTCCTAAACGTCTATGCCATAAATTCACATTGGGTTCATTTGACATAAAACACTTAACTTTAGCGTCTACTACATCATCCATAGAAAACGTAAAAATATTACCTTCTTGTTTTCCTTTTAAAACGATTTCTCCATTTTTATTTATTATATTGCAATAAGGGTGAGTAAAACACACATTGAAACCATTGTCAACAAATTGAGAAATGCTAAGAAGATTGTAGGATAAGTTGCTTACCAAAAATACGTTGGAGATTTGGAGAGTGTTTGGATTTCCAATCGTACCTTTTCCGATGATCTTGCCTTCGTTGTTGTCTCCAAAGGTCACGGATCCGCCTTTTGTGACCTTCTTTAGTTTGGTGAATAGGCTTGGGTCACCCGTCATGTGTCTCGAGCATCCACTATCAAGGAACCACTTAATAGATGTATCTTTCGATGTGTGGGCTCCCTGCAATGTGCAAAGATGATTTAGGTACCCTTTTAACTTTGGGTCCTTTCGAGTTAGTTTCTCACCTCTTGGTAAAAGTACCTTTCGGTACCCATACTTGGGTGATCCTTCTCGGTCTATCAAATGGCAAGAATGTAGATGAAGGTGCGATATAGTAGACATGTGGTGCATGCACTTTGGGCCTTTGCCTAAGGACTCCTCTATACTCATTGAATGAAGGACGTTTTTGATATGTCCTTGTGTGTGTGTGCGTAGTGCATGGATGATATGAATTTCGTGTATGCATTATTCTTCTCTTTTCATATCTATATGGTACAACGTTATATTTCACATGATATGAAGATGAAGTAGGGCGTGATGAGGAAAGGGGCGGCTTTTGCGTCATCTTAGACGCCACTTGAGGCTTAGGGGTGTCTCCTTCTTAGACACAACAAACTTGGTTGGTTTGGTTGATACTTCATTAGTATCAACGTATCCCAGTCCAGTTTTGTCACTGTCATGCTTTTGTGATAATATAATGCGATGCAGCATGTTGGACCCCGTATCAAACTGTTTCATCATTTTCTCTAAATCGGTATTCCTTGATTTCAAATTTGAAATCTCGGATTTCATTTCATTATTTTGAGTGGTCAATGATGAAATTTCTGTCTTTAATGCAGTAATGACACATGATGACTCTTTCTTTGAATTGCTTAATTGAGCGACAAGATTCTCGTTAGAAGATTCTAACAGTTTCTTGTCTTCAATTAATCGCTTCTTTTCCTTAGCGAGAGTCTTAGTGAATTTGTGCAATTCTAAATACTGACTGAAAAGATCATCATAAGAAGGTTCAGAGTCAGAGTCAGAATCAGATGATACCTCATTAGATGCTTTGGATGCAAAGCATACTTGTGCAGTCTCCTCTTCGGTCTCAGTTTCAGAATCCGATGAATCACTCCAAGTGGAGGCCTTTGGAGAACGTTTCCTTTGTTTGGGTTCTAAGACGAGTCTATTTTTGTTCCGCTTCTTGTCAGGGTATTTAGTAGTTTGCTTTTCTTTATTGGGGCGGTCATATGATAAGTGTCCGAGTTTGCCACATTCGTAACATTTAATGTCTTTATCATTTGACTTGTTTTTATTTCTCTTAGTTGTAGTGCCCTTGTTTTTATTTCTAAATGACCTTCTCATAAATTTTCTCAGTCCTTTAGCTAATAGAATTAGGTCATCATTATCTGATTCAGAATCACTATCATCTACGTGATCGGAGGGAGGGGAGACGTATTCATTTGATTTGAACGCAATAGCGTTACCTTGTTTAGATGATTCCGATTTCCATATGGTGAGTTTATTCTCATAAACTTTAAGTGATCCGATTAGTTCTTCCATCTTTATTGATATAGTTTCCTTGCTTTCTTCTATTGCGGCCACTTTAGGGTCCCATTCAGAAGGAAGGCTTCGTAGGACTTTCTGTACCTTTTCCTGCGTGGTAAAAGCCTTACCAAGAGACTCAAGAGAGTTGTAGATGATAGTCAAACGAAGATCCATATCTACAATAGACTCATTAGGCAATAATTTAAATGACTCAAGTGTGGACATAAGCATGTTAATTTTTGACTCTTTTACTTGACTCGTGCCTTCGTGTTTCATTTCTAGTATCCTCCACATTTCTTGTGCACTCGAACAGTTTGACACATAACTAGACTCACTCTTACTTAATCCGTTTAAGAGTAATTGCATAGCCCTAGCATTCATACTAAGTTTCTTTTTATCATCACTCGTATATTCTTGTCTAGATTTAACGACTTCTAATGTGACTCCGTCTACAGTGGATAACTTAGATGGAACATAAAGACCATCTTCAATGATTGACCAAAGATCTATATCTATAGCCATAAGAAAAAGCTTCATTCTAAGTTTCCACTGAATAAACGACTCATCGTCAAAAAGTGGAGGCCTTTGGCTCGACATACCTTCTTGCTCAGTTTTGAGATTTGTGGTTGCCATCTCACTGAATCGTTGGATTCCTTGAAGTGAGTGAACCTGTCTCTGATACAACTTGTAGGATCTGCAAGGCACCACTAGAAGGGGGGGGTTGAATAGATGGTGCGGAAAGTGTGGTTTTTAAAATTTCTTTAAACTTGAACAATTCAACTTCTGAAAACAGATTCTGTTTTCAGGACTAGTTTTAAAACATTTTTAAAACTAGGTTAGAGGTCTTCACAAATTATGCAATTTTGAGAGAACTTAGCCTCAGATGTTATGAGGGTCCCCTAAAAATTTCAAATTAAAATTCAACCTTTAACCCCTTCAAAAACCGTTGGTACTCAGATTGCTCGAATCTGCCAGAAACGGTAGATGGTTTTGAAAAATTTATTCCTATTTGTGTGAACGTCCAAATGCTCTGAAACTTTGACCACTAACTCCTTATACACTATATTTAATTGGGCTGAAACAGTTTTGCAAAATTCTTTTGGGAAGTAGGTCAACTACAATCAAAGTCTCAACCTTTGCAAGTCTGAAAATCAGACTGCACTAGTCTCAGAACTTTTGATGTTTGATTGACTTATACTTATCCAAGGGTTGAAACTTGTGCCAAATTAACCCTATAAGTGTGAGTATATTTCTGGAAATTTTCGTGATTTTTGAAATTCGTTAACTATTTTTACGAATGCGAACAAGAATGATAATCAGTGTAATAACTGAAAAGTAAATGCAGAAATTAATGGCACCAAGAATTTTATACTGGTTCGGTTATAAACAACCTACTCCAGTCTTCAAGGAACACCTTCCTTGGTTCACACTAATCACACACACGCAATACACCTTACCACAGGGTTGATAGAGTTACACCTAACTCCAACCCTTTACAAACCTTGTATAGTGAATACAATTTGCACGAACACCACCACCTCGCAAGAATGAAGATTGATCACACCTTGATCAATCTTTTACAAAGATATATAATGAGTGGTGGTCTATATCAAGCCTATTCAAGATTGAAAGATATGAATACAATAGGCTTATAAGAAGAGAGAAAGAAAGAGAATGTAGAAGAAGAAGAGCTAGGCTTTTTGATCACTTTGATTTGCAATGCTTGTACTTGTTTTGTTTGCTCACTTCTCTTTCCTTTTAATGTGCATGGCCGTCCCCTTGTATGTGCCTCCCCCTCTTGAAAATTATCTTCTAAGTCCTTGGGAGAGTGTAAGACATCATTGTGACAAGGCCTTGCTTACTTGGCATCTTCTTATTGGATGATCATTTAAGCTTTGCTTACTTGGCACCTTCTTATTGGATAAATGTTGTTATCATTGATGACTTGGAAAAAACTAAGAATTACACTTAAACATGTGCCAAAATCATCACATAATAACTTCCATAAATCATAAGATATATCACATAAATTCCAAGACAAAAATCCCTTCCTTTCTAAGACAAAATTTCGCCCATTATGTGACATTGCCATGCTGAATTTTCAGCATGTGCATCATTCCATTTCATTCAAAATAATGCCAAATTTAATTTTATTTTTCTTTATAAAATGAATCATAAATGGTAAATATTCCTATCACATGAGAAATGAATATGGACACCTTTTAGCTCATATATTCGGCCGCACAAGTCTCACACATGCTGAAAAATTTTCAGCATGTGTGATATATAAAATATCACACTTTATTAATTTAAATAATATTCAAATCATTTCTATTTCTTCTTCCAATCAATCACACAATAAAAGATGATGAAATATATCACAATAAAGTCCAAGAATTCGGCCAGCAATATTTAGCATGCTGAAATTTTCAGCATGTGATATAAGAGAGACAAATTTTGAATTCTTACCATTTTGTAGCTTCTCTCTTTAATTCATCAACATTGTATGATTGATCCTTGACCAATCAATATGCCAACAAGGCTCCAAATAAGCTCCATCTCAGCTGTAGGTGGCGTTGGATATGTATGTGCATGTGCTGAAATTTATTTTTGCTAACTTTGTAAAATAATGCACATTTAATAATACACACATGTTATATTCCACTCAGCCCTTAATTTAATTTTCTAGAACACTTTAAGATGTATATCATTTGTACAAAAGTGTCTAGATACGTGTCACATGAAGTACCAAGAACGTTCCATGTGGCGCCCCGCACCCCGGCCCCACCGGAGTCGGTGCACCCGCCGTACTTCACTAAGGAGAGTACTGGGCGTCTTCCTTACGCGTCGTGATCCATGGTAAAATTACATGGATTTTCGTTCCTTCGCGCAATTAGTAATTGAAACCGAGGCAGAATTTAAAACTCCAAACATAAGTACCATCAAAAGCAGTTAGGGTTTACATTCCACACGACAAAGTCAGGAAGCAATAAAAGTAAATAGTTTCCCATCACTATTACAAACATCATCATCATTCCTTCATGCTGGGTGCTCGGTCCACCAATCCTGGCCCTCCTCTAACGCCCTCACGGATAGGGTACCCTAGGCTCGTCATCAATCCATTCGACTTTATCTCCTGCCACCTCTGGAGAGGAAAATAGGGTGAGTGACAACGTCACCAGCAAGTATACTATAATAATCATGAGTTAAATGGAAAGTACGAGCAAGAACCGAACCCCATATTATACTTGGTTTGGAAACATACCTGTCCTCCAATCATCATTGGGTAAGGATCATAGCTTAATGCAATAAGATCATAACTTAATAACATCACTAAATAGAATGAAAATATAACATAAGGAGAACGGAACGTGCATTTATTACTAAAACAATAATCACCATCATTTAGGACTTGCGAGATCGTGACTACTCAGCATCAGTAACCTGTGACGCTACATTACGACTCCACAAGTGACATGCATGCATATGCACATGTAATGCGTTATGATAAAATGCGAAAATGCCTTTTCATGCTTTACTCTTTTAAAAACATCATCGTCATAAAACCATAGAGTGTTCAGATCTATCTTCCCGGATCTGAGGCGGTAACTTCTCCCCTTCGAATCTATTAATCCCGGATTCGGATCGGTAACATCATTCCTTTCCATTCAGATCACTTAACCCGGATCTGCTCAGGTTCCTTTCTGTTCAGATCTATCTTCCCGGATATGAGGCGGTAACTTCTCCCCTTCGAATCTATTAATCCCGGATTCGGATCGGTAACATCATTCCTTTCCATTCAGATCACTTAACCCGGATCTGCTCAGGTTCATACTGGCCAGCTCATACACACACACGGTACCGGTGGGGAAGCGTTTTAAGAAAACAAAACGAAGTCATCCTTTTTGAAAAACGCTTTTCATCATTCCTTCACGTAAAATCCATATCATAAAATCATGCATGTGACGATGATGCAATTTATGACATGCAACGTGCAAACTCGAACACGGCATATGACACAAGAACGGGCATGTCTCGCTAACAATGCTGGAATTTTTCCAGCTTCGTATCATTCACTTATTTTAACGAATTCCTTGCTAAACTACTCGTGTTAAACTCATGTAACCACATCTATTCATCCGTGACCGTCATAAGCGAGTGTCATGCATGCATTGCGGACTTACGATGTCATTAAGAGACCCATTTACTCCTTTTTACGTATCCATGCAATCAAAATTCTGAAATGACCATATTTTACTATAAAATTTATCGTGGTCAATCGTTTGATCTTTTCCCAGAAATTCCAACTCCCTAACCTCATAAACTCTTTGAGCTAACATCCTACCAATTTTTAGCCCAAGATCCATTCTTTAAGGCCTTTTTCCAGGCCATGCAAAGTGGGTCATAAATTCTGTTTACCCAGCCTAGTTCGATTTGACCAGTTTTAGTAGAAAATTTATTTAAAATAAACCACAACTTATTTTGAGGGAATTCCAGCTGTCATTTCTTCTTCATTCATGAGGCTAATACCCTGCCAAAAATTAGTGGATTTGCATACCTCTAAGGTTCATTTTTAAGCTGCTAAACATATTGCTTAAGTTCTGTCCAGTACTCATTTTCCAGAAAGACCAAATCTTAGTAGGAAATTCATTAAAAATAAACCGTGTCTCTTTTTGAGGTGATTCCAACTCTCACTACTAACAAACACATAAAACTATCATCACACCAAAAATAACTGAAATTGAAGGTCCCTAAGGTCCCTTTTCTGGCTTCGCAAGTCAGCCTAATTTCTAATCCAGCTCCAGAATTTTCAGTGGACATAAATTCTTCCTAAATGTTCTTGGCTTACCCTTACTGTCGCCATAAATGGTATCAGCCCTAAGATGAACACACCCACACACCACGTCAGCCCCATTTGCGGATGCTAGAGAGAAAATGACCAAAATCGAAAGCATTTCAATCCTAACATGCACAAGATCAAGTCTTTCCCCCATTTTCTTGCCTTGTTATCATCTTACATGCAACTTCACCCCTTCTCCCCATATCCCTTCTACCGTGGCTACCTTCAACCCAAAAGAAGAAAGCTTTAACACATTCAAGCCTAGTTTAAGACATAAACATGCATAAAGTCATCAAAGAACTCATCTTTAGAACAAAGTGCTCTTCCTACACTCTCATGTGTATAAAGCCGAAAGCTTTTGGCTTAAAGCTTACCATTTCATCACTAAGATCAAACCTTAAGTCTTTCTAGTCATTCATGCACACACTTTCACATTCAAACCATGAAGAGTATAGTGTACTTGCCTTGCTTGCCTACTCTTCTTGGATATGAGTCAAAGTTGAAGCCTTTCTCCTTCTCAAAGGAGGTGTGAGTTGTCCAACTTGGCTAGAGTTCTTAAAGGCTTGGAATCCTTGAGCCTAGTGACCATGAAGGTCACGGTTTTGGGACAAAGAAGAACACCCATGAGTTTCATCTTCATAAAATCATAAATGTCACTCTTAGGAGGTTGTGAATGCTTACCTAAGCTTACTTGGTCTTGGAAGAGTTCCCTTCTCCTTGGTGTGCACTTGGCCATGAGTGGGGAGGGAAGAAGGGGATGGAAGAGGTTCCTTTTTGGCTTGAAATGTTTGAGTGTAAGTTGGAGGGAATTCTTTCCTTCTTTGCTATCCTAGCCGTGGGAAATAAGGGTGGGGGTTAGGGTTTGTGCTCTAGCTCTTTCAAGTTAATGCTTAACCTTGGTTACCTTGGGTTAACCAGGGTTACTTTCCACTTACCAAGGTTACTTTTGGGTCAACCATGGTTTCTTTTTCCTAACCATGGTTTATTTTAGGGTTGGTTAGGTTACTTTTAATTATTAGCCACCTTCTCTTTAAATTGTGTTTTCCCTCCCCTCCTCTCTTTATGGTGGCCGGCGGTTGGGGTCTTAAATGACCCCAACTAGCCAATATATTTTTTTTTTCTTTTATTCCCTTCTTATTTATTCTTTTCTAGTAAATAAATATCAATATATTTATCTCATGCCAGCTAATCATCTTCCTTATGGGCTTGGGCCGAAAACCATAAAGCCATAAAACAATAGATCCTAGTCTTGTGAATACATATAGTGTCCTCATGCCTTACTTACAACAATTACCAACTAAATTAACTCTAAGCACAACGTGCATGGCCACATATTAACTAATTCATCCTTAGGTACAAGAAGGGCTTGCAACAGGGTTACGACATCCTCCCCCCTTAATATAAGTTTCGTCCTCGAAACTTGAAATGCTAACCAAAGAGGTGTGGATACAACTTCTTCATGTCCTCTTCTAGTTCCCAGGTGGATTCATCCGCGGAATGCTTTTTCCATTGTATTTTAACCATGGGTATGGTCCTTCTTCTTAGTACCTTTTCCTTACGATCTATTATCCTTTCTGGTACTTCTTCGTAGGTCGTGTCAGCTTTTAGCTCCAAGGGTTGATCTTCTATGACATGCTTGGGGTCGTGTACATATCGTCGCAGTTGAGAAATATGAAACACGTCATGGATTTGAGATAGGGTGGGTGGTAGAGCGAGTCGATAGGCCACTTTCCCAATCCTTTCTAGGACCTCGTATGGCCCAATAAATCTTGGGCTCAATTTTCCTTTAACACCAAATCTCTTAACTCCTTTTGTCGGCGTCACTTTTAGAAACACCTTCTCCCCTTCTTGAAGTTCTACGGGTCGCCGCTTTTCATCTGCCCAGACTTTGCTCCGATCTTGGGCCGCTTGTAGTTTTTGCTTGATAATCTTTACTTGCTCTCGGGCTTGCTCTACCAAGTCGGGTCCTGTGAGAATTATGTCTCCTATTTCATCCCAGTAAAGAGGAGAGCGACACTTCCTCCCATAAAGTGCTTCATATGGGGCCATCTCTATAGATCGATGGTAGCTGTTGTTATATGAGAATTCTACAAGTTTGAGGCTTCGATCCCAGCTCTTCCCAAAATCAAGTATACAAGATCGTAACATGTCTTCGAGTGTCTGTATGGTTCTTTCTGATTGGCTATCTGTTTGAGGATGGAATGCTGAGCTCATATGAATTTCCGTCCCCATTGCCTTTTGAAAAGCGGTCCAGAATCGCGACGTGAATCGAGGGTCGCGGTCACATACTATACTTAAAGGCACACCGTGAAGGCTTACTATTTGTTCCACGTACATTGTTGCCAACTTTTCCATTAGGGCCTTGATGGTCATGGCCATAAAGTGGGCGGTTTTGGTTAGGCGATCAACCACTACCCAAATAGCGTCGTAACTGCTCTTTGTTCTAGGCAGGTCCGTCACAAAGTCCATTGAAATATGGTCCCATTTCCATTCGGGAACCTCGAGAGGCTGTAGCAACCCGGCAGGTTTCTAGTGTTCTGCTTTTACCTTTTGGCAAACTAGACATTTTCCCACATATTCAGCAATCTGTCTTTTCATACCACGCCACCAGAATCGTTGTTTCAGGTCTTGGTACATCTTGTTAGCTCCCGGGTGGATGGATAGTCGCGAGTTATGTGCCTCCTTAAGGACTTCGTTCAGGATATCTTCGTTACCAGGTACACACAATCTCTCACGAAACCACAAACTATTGTCATCCCGAACCTTGAAATCTCCAGGGGATTTCATCTGTACTTGAGCTTTTAACTTCCTGAGTGCTTCGTCCTTGTCTTGCTCCTTCTTGATTCGATCTATTAACGAAGGAGTTATCATTAATTTTGCGAGCATGCTTTCAATTGAATCGACTTCTTCCAAACCAAATTCCTCCATATCACGCTGCAAGGGGGGTTGGCGTGGATGACTTGTTTTCCTACTTAATGCGTCCGCCACCTTATTAGCCTTTCCTGGGTGGTATTGTATGGATAAGTCGTAGTCCTTTATTAGTTCCAACCATCTTCGTTGTCGCATGTTCAATTCTTTCTGAGAGAACAAATATTTGAGGCTTTTGTGATCCGTAAAGATTTCGCACTTTTCGCCGTACAAATAGTGTCTCCCTATTTTTAGTGCGAAAACTACCGCTGCTAACTCCAGGTCGTGTACCGGGTAGTTTTGTTCAAAGGGTTTCAGCTGTCGAGATGCATATGCGATTACTCGATTCTTTTGCATTAGCACACATCCTAACCCGTGCTTAGAGGCGTCGCTGTATACCACAAAATCTTCACCAGAAAGGGGCTGCGCCAAGACTGGGGCAGAAGTCAGTCTCTTCTTTAATTCAGCAAAACTACCCTCACAATCTGAGGTCCATTCAAACTTGGTTTTCTTCTGGGTTAAACGGGTCATGGGCAGAGCAATCCGTGCAAATCCTTCTACAAATTTCCGATAGTAACCTGCGAGACCCAGAAAACTTCGTACCTCCGTAACGTTGGTCGGTCGGGGCCACTCCGTGATTGCCTCGATTTTCTTAGGATCTACAGATATTCCCTCCCCGGATATCACATGTCCTAGGAAAGCTACGCTTCGTAGCCAGAATTCACACTTATTGAACTTTGCATACAATCGCTCTCTGTATAAAATGTCTAGGGCGATCCTTAAATGAGTTGCGTGGGTTCCCTCATCTGGCGAGTATATTAAGATATCGTCTATAAAGACTACAACGAACTTGTCCAATTGTTCTTGAAAAACTCGGTTCATTAGATCCATGAATGCGGCAGGCGCATTGGTTAGTCCAAACAGCATTACCAGAAACTCGTAATGTCCATAACGGGTTCTAAATGCCGTTTTGGGGACGTCCTCAGCTTTGATTCTCAATTGAAAATATCCTGAGCGAAGGTCGATCTTACTGAAAATTCTTGCTCCCCGCAGCTGGTCGAACAAATCGTCGATCCTTGGTAAGGGGTACTTATTCTTTATGGTGATTTTATTGCGTTCTCTATAGTCAATACACATTCGCATACTTCCGTCCTTTTTCTTGACGAACAACACCGGAGCTCCCCAAGGCGACACACTTGGGCATATTAACTTCTTTTCTAGCAATTCCCGTAGCTGCTCCTTCAGCTCTTTCAGTTCTGCAGGGGCCATTCTATATGGGGCCTTTGATATCGGTTCAGCTCCAGGAATTAGGTTGATCTCGAAGGCGATTTCTCGTTCCGGGGGAAGGCCTGGCAATTCTTCCGGAAAAACCTCCGGATATTCTCGGACTACTGGAACCTGGGTTAGGTCTGTGGTTGCTTGGTCCGTGTTTATAGCATACACCAAATATCCTTGATGTCCTTTCCTTAAAGCTCTACTAGCGCGAATTACATTTACATAAAGGTTCCTAGGGTCCTTCCGTAACTTTGATCCTCCTTGAAACGTTACATCCTTATGTGTAGGGTCCTTAAAGGTAACTTGCTTCCTACTACAATCAATGTTGGCATAGTTCTTGGAAAGCCAGTCCATTCCAAGAATCACATCAAAGTCCACCATGGGTATGGAAATTAAATCGGCGTCAAATCGATGGTTATTAATCTCAAGTTCACAATTTTTGAACACTTGGTGGGCTACAAGCACCTGTTCCCCGGCTGCTTGGATTCTATAAGGCTCATCACTATTAGTTGGGCCTTTTTCAATATTCCTTGCGAATTTCTTGGATACGAAGGAGTGGCTGGCGCCACTGTCAAATAGTACATTAGCTGGTATTGAACACACTAGTATAGCTCCTGAATCATACAATTCTTACTGAGAAATCTTAAGGCAATAATATTACCAAAGAGTAGTAGTGGGATTTTGGAAGATACCTGTCACTACATTGTCCGCTTCCTCAGCAGCTGCGTCGGTCATAGCGTGGACCCTGGCGTTGGCACGCTGACGCTGTGGTTTTTGGGGCTGTGGCGGGGTTCCTTTCTCAGGACACTCTCTGGCCAGGTGTCCTGCTTTCCCGCATCCAAAACAGGTGACTCCTTTGTTCGGACAGTCTTTTTGGATGTGTCCCGTTTGGCCACATCCAAAACATTTACCAGCTTGAACATAACATTCTCCTATGTGGAACTTACCACAATGGGCACACTTTGGAATGGCAAGTTGTTGTCCTTGATTCTGTGATTGGTTCCTCTGGGTACGACGTTGGAACCGGTTCTTCCCCTATCGTCCGGGCCCCTTAGCATTTTACTTGGCGGTCTTTTGGGGCCCTCTGCTTCCAGTTGTCTCTCTTCCTCTCTTTTGATTGAACTCGTCCCTGCGGATAATATCCCGCTCAATCCGATAACAAGCATCCAGGAGGGCGCCAAAGTTGGTTGGATTAGCATTAACCAACCACGTCCGGATTCTGGGGTTCAGTCCCCTCTCGAATTTCAGCATCTTTGTTTCCTCATCATTCATGGTGGATGGTTGGAATCTCCCTAAAGCTATGAATTTGTTGGCGTAATCAGCTACCGTCATTCCAGATTCTTGCATCAATGACTCAAATTCATGTCTTTTCTGTAGCTTGACTGAAGGGGGTATGTAAAACTTGTTAAATTCCTGCAAAAACCTTTCCCAGGGAATTGGTCTTGGCAAGGCCTGGAGATTGGCCTTCCACCATTGGTTGGCCTCTCCTAACAGGAACGGTCGGACTGCTTGAGTCTTCATCTCCTCTGGTGCTTTAATCAGTTCGAAGCAGTTTTCTACCTCGTCAAGCCACTTTTCAGCCATATCAGAATCGGATTTCCCTTCGAATGGCGGCACATTAGCTCTTTTCAACTTCTCAAAGTAGTACTGAGCGTCTCTGATTGGCTCGTGAGGTTGAGGGTTGTTTTGCTGTAGCATTACTTGTCCAATTTGTGTAACCGTTTGGCAAAAGTGTTGAAAGGTATTCAGGTCCGGCATCATAGGTGGAAAAGGTCCTTGCGGTGGAGGTACATTCTGCACTGGCGGCGGTTCTTGGCCTTGCGGTGGGGGTGGTGGAGGGACCTGAGCAGGCGGGGGTGGGACAGGCTCTTGTACTTCGGGCCTAGCTCTGGTCGGTCTTCCTCTGGGTCGCACCATCTGCATCACCCAGCGTCGACTTTGTTTAGTATAGGAATGTTATATCAAAATATAACTGAATACATCTGAAAAACGCCGGCATATATTCATTACTGTCAGGATAGGTCGTTTAGGTGGGGCCTACCAATGGATTGCACCTAATCTCGTAGATCGAGGTCGTTCCGTACTAAGGTCAACTCTCATCGAAGATCAAAACTTAGGTCTAAGATCAAGCTTAGTTGACTAAAATCATAACTTAGTTCTACATTCTGCCCGGAACTGGAGCCTTAGCTCTGATACCACCTGTGGCGCCCTGCACCCCGGCCCCGCCGGAGTCGGTGCACCCGCCGTACTTCACTAAGGAGAGTACTAGGCGTTTTCTTTACGCGTCGTGATCCATGGTAAAATTACATGGATTTTCGTTGCTTCGTGCAATTAGTAATTGAAACCGAGGCAGAATTTAAAACTCCAAACATAAGTACCATCAAAAGCAGTTAGGGTTTACATCCCACACGACAAAGTCAGGAAGCGATAAAAGTAAATAGTTTCCCATCACTATTACAAACATCATCATCATTCCTTCATGCTGGGTGCTCGGTCCACCAATCCTGGCCCTCCTCTAACGCCCTCACGGATAGGGTACCCTAGGCTCGTCATCAATCCATTCGACTTTATCTCCTGCCACCTCTGGAGAGGAAAATAGGGTGAGTGACAACGTCACCAGCAAGTATACTATAATAATCATGAGTTAAATGGAAAGTACGAGCAAGAACCGAACCCCATATTATACTTGGTTTGGAAACATACCTGTCCTCCAATCATCATTGGGTAAGGATCATAGCTTAATGCAATAAGATCATAACTTAATAACATCAGTAAATAGAATGAAAATATAACATAAGGAGAACGGAACGTGCATTTATTACTAAAACAATAATCACCATCATTTAGGACTTGCGAGATCGTGACTACTCAGCATCAGTAACCTGTGACGCTACATTACGACTCCACAAGTGACATGCATGCATATGCACATGTAATGCGTTATGATAAAATGCGAAAATGCCTTTTCATGCTTTACTCTTTTAAAAACATCATCGTAATAAAACCATAGAGTGTTCAGATCTATCTTCCCGGATCTGAGGCGGTAACTTCTCCCCTTCGAATCTATTAATCCCGGATTCGGATCGGTAACATCATTCCTTTCCATTCAGATCACTTAATCCGGATCTGCTCAGGTTCCTTTCTGTTCAGATCTATCTTCCCGGATCTGAGGCGGTAACTTCTCCCCTTCGAATCTATTAATCCCGGATTTGGATCGGTAACATCATTCCTTTCCATTCAGATCACTTAACCCGGATCTGCTCAGGTTCATACTGGCCAGCTCATACACACACACGGTACCGGTGGGGAAGCGTTTTAAGAAAACAAAACGAAGTCATCCTTTTTGAAAAACGCTTTTCATCATTCCTTCACGTAAAATCCATATCATAAAATCATGCATGTGACGATGATGCAATGTATGACATGCAACGTGGAAACTCGAACACGGCATATGACACAAGAACGGGCATGTCTCGCTAACAATGCTGGAATTTTTCCAGCTTCGTATCATTCACTTATTTTAACAAATTCCTTGCTAAACTACTCGTGTTAAACTCATGTAACCACATCTATTCATCCGTGACCGTCATAAGCGAGTGTCATGCATGCATTGCGGACTTACGATGTCATTAAGAGACCCATTTACTCCTTTTTACGTATCCATGCAATCAAAATTCTGAAATGACCATATTTTACTATAAAATTTATCGTGGTCAATCCTTTGATCTTTTCCCAGAAATTCCAACTCCCTAACCTCATAAACTCTTTGAGCTAACATCCTACCAATTTTTGCCCAAGATCCATTCTTTAAGGCCTTTTTCCAGGCCATGCAAAGTGGGTCATAAATTCTGTTTACCCAGCCTAGTTCGATTTGACCAGTTTTAGTAGAAAATTTATTAAAAACAAACCACAACTTATTTTGAGGGAATTCCAGCTGTCATTTCTTCTTCATTCATGAGGCTAATACCCTGCCGAAAATTAGTGGATTTGCATACCTCTAAGGTTCATTTTTAAGCTGCTAAACATATTGCTTTAGTTCTGTCCAGTACTCATATTCCATCAAGACCAAATCTTAGTAGGAAATTCATTAAAAATAAACCGTGTCTCTTTTTGAGGTGATTCCAACTCTCACTACTAAAAAACACATAAAACTGTCATCACACCAAAAATAACTGAAAGGTCCCTAAGGTCCCTTTTCTGGCTTCGCAAGTCAGCCTAATTTCTAATCCAGCTCCAGAATTTTCAGTGGACATAAATTCTTCCTAAATGTTCTTGGCTTACCCTTATTGTCATTATAAATGGTATCAGCCCTAAGATGAACACACCCACACACCACGTCAGCCCCATTTGCGGATGTTAGAGAGAAAATGACCAAAATCGAAAGCATTTCAATCCTAACATGCACAAGATCAAGTCTTTCCCCCATTTTCTTGCTTTGTTATCTTCTTACATGCAACTTCACCCCTTCTCCCCATATCCCTTCTACCGTGGCTACCTTCAACCCAAAAGAAGAAAGCTTTAACACATTCAAGCCTAGTTTAAGACATAAACATGCATAAAGTCATCAAAGAACTCATCTTTAGAACAAAGTGCTCTTCCTACACTCTCATGTGTATAAAGCCGAAAGCTTTTGGCTCAAAGCTTACCATTTCATCACTAAGATCAAACCTTAAGTCTTTCTAGTCATTCATGCACACACTTTCACATTCAAACCATGAAGAGTATAGTGTACTTGCCTTGCTTGCCTACTCTTCTTGGATATGTGTCAAAGTTGAAGCCTTTCTCCTTCTCAAAGGAGGTGTGAGTTGTCCAACTTGGCTAGAATTCTTTAAGGCTTGGAATCCTTGAGCCTAGTGACCATGAAGGTCACGGTTTTGGGACAAAGAAGAACACCCATGAGTTTCATCTTCATAAAATCATAAATGTCACTCTTAGGAGGTTGTGAATGCTTACCTAAGCTTACTTGGTCCTGGAAGAGTTCCCTTCTCCTTGGTGTGCACTTGGCCGTGAGTGGGGAGGGAAGAAGGGGATGGAAGAGGTTCCTTTTTGGCTCGAAATGTTTGAGTGTAAGTTGGAGGGAATTCTTTCCTTCTTTGCTATCCTAGCCGTGGGAAATAAGGGTGGGGGTTAGGGTTTGTGCTCTAGCTCTTTCAAGTTAATGCTTAACCTTGGTTACCTTGGGTTAACCAGGGTTACTTTCCACTTACTAAGGTTACTTTTGGGTCAACCATGGTTTCTTTTTCCTAACCATGGTTTATTTTAGGGTTGGTTAGGTTACTTTTAATTATTAGCCACCTTCTCTTTAAATTGTGTTTTCCCTCCCCTCCTCTCTTTATGGTGGCCGGCGGTTGGGGTCTTAAATGACCCCAACTAGCCAATATATTTATTTTTTTTTTCTTTTATTCCCTTCTTATTTATTCTTTTCTAGTAAATAAATATCAATATATTTATCTCATGCCAACTAATCATCTTCCTTATGGGCTTGGGCCGAAAACCATAAAGCCATAAAACAATAGATCCTAGTCTTGTGAATACATGTAGTGTCCTCATGCCTTACTTACAACAATTACCAACTAAATTAACTCTAAGCACAACGTGCATGGCCACATATTAACTAATTCATCCTTAGGTACAAGAAGGGCTTGCAACAGGGTTACGACATTCCATGTGTTGTGTGCGTAGAAAACCGAATTTTCGATATTTATCGATCACCCGATTTTTCTATAATTTAAATTCCAACTTTTGCACATGTTATATATATTATGTTATACATAATATATATAATATATACTTTAAATCTCAGCACTTGGCTGGTCTAAAGTGGTACCATTAGCATGTGATAAAATTAAACTTGGAATCTTCACATTTTGGCCTTAATGTGGGGTGATTTGTGTGTGCCAACATGGAAAGTATTTTTGGCTGAATATACAGTCATGTGCACGAAATTTATATGAAATTTTGTAGTATAGGGGCTGGCCATCTATTTATGGCAAGTACGTGACACGTTGGACAAGTTTCGGTATTCGCCCGATACGACAATTTTCGGTTTAGAACCTTTTATCGTGTCGTATTTAATTTGTCATCACCATATCTGATATCATATGATATAAGACCTGAATATACTCATAAATATGAGTTAAGTATAGTGGTGTGACGTTAACATACGTACGTAAAATATATAACGTGTCGGTAGTACGTTGGAATACATGTGTATGTGCCTTTTTTCAAAAAATCTGAAAATATATGTAGTATATATGTATTAGGCGTGTATAATTAAGAGGGGAGGAGGAGAAAACTTTCCTTCCTTAGCCTTGTTGCCCTTGTGCCTTTTCCAAATGTGGCTTCCTTTAATGAACTACTTAGTTTAATAAACTAAGTACTTCACTTAATGAACTAGTTTAGTTCATTAATGGTGGCACCTAAAAATAGTGTAAACAAAACAAATGTTTGCCATATGATGTAAGCTTTAACGCTTCATGGCTCGCTAGTACGGCAACATTATACATAAGCTAAATAAGGCAAGTAATGGCAAAGTATCATGCATACATGTACACGTTTATATATATATCATGCATTTAAGTCACTTATTTTGAAATCACTCAAACCCCCTTATCTCTACACGTACTTGCCATATAAAGATGGCCATCCTATATACATCAAAATTATTCAAAAATTTTGTGATCTACTTGTTACAATCAGCCACAAGGGCATACCATGTTTGCACACACAAATCACCCACAATTTAGCCTAGATTTGTGGAGAATTCAAACTCAATTTTAATTTGACACATGAGACGTTTTCTACTCAGCATTGGTGCTGAATATACACATCATTTTATGTATATTTTATGTGACATAATATATATTACATGTGTAAGAATTTTGAAATTAATCGGAGAAAAATTGCGTAATCGGCGAAAGTCAAAAATTAGGTTTTCTACGAACCTACACATATGGAACATTTTTGGGCATTGATGTAACATGTATCTAGACACTTTTTACACATTCAATACATGTTAAAGTGTTCTAGAAAATTCAAACTAAGGATGATTACAATTTATCGTATATGTGTAAATATTATGCATTATTTGTCAAAGTTTACCAAAAGAAAATTTCAACACATGCAGCTTATTTCCACACGCCACTTTCAGCATTTTTGAAGCCTAGGTGGAGCTTATTTTGCACTTCAATTGGTGGAAGACATGCCACACAAGATTGGTGACATTGAAGAGGGCAACACATAAGGAAAGAATTCAAAGGAAACACATGCTGAAAATTTCAGCACATGTTGAAGTGCTGGCCGAATTTTTGCATGTTTTTTTTAATTGTCTTCCAAAATTTAAGGTGATTGAATTGTGATTATATGATAATTATTGATATTGATTTTGAGTGTTTTCAGATTTTTATTGAAGAAATTTCAGCTCATTTAAAGTGTGCTAATGTGGATTAATGATGGCCAATTAACAAGTGAGAACTGGGCAAAGACAAGTCATCCCTCCAATCATGTTGTACCAAGTAAGCAAGATTGTGTCATCATGTACACAAGGAAATCTTCCAAGGACATTCAAGGCAATTCTCAAGGAAGAAATAAACCCCAGGTGGGCGGCCACAATTCTATAAAAAGAAGAAGATGGTGCAAGACAAGGCTAAGAAAAAATTGATATTCTTTCAAGTGCAAAAAGCAAGACTATTCTCTTATTCTTCCTTTCTTGCTCTTCTTCTTAGCCTCAAGCCTATCATTCATATATTCCACATATTATATAGGATTTGATTATACCACCTACACTCGTTCATTTCTTGTAAAAGGTTGATCAAGGTGTGATCAAACCTTCATTAAATCGGTGGTGGTGTTCGTGATCAGTTTGTTTGATTGTTTGATTGTAAAAGGGTGGAGTTGGTGTTCAAATCCAGTTACCCTTGTGGTAAGGTGTTTTTGTGTTTAGTCAAAACCAAGGAAGGTGTCCTTGAAGACTGGAGTAGGTTGTTTTAACCGAACCAGTATAAAATTTTCGGTGTTCTTACTTTTCAGCACTTTACTTTCAGTTTCTAGTTTTCTGCATCATTTTCATTGCAATGGTAAAAATAGTAAAAAAAATTCAAAAATCACAAAGGTTTGCATAAACATAGCCACAAGTCCTAGATTTCATTTGGCATGAGTTTCATCTCATTTGGATAAGTATAAGGCAATCAAATGTTAAAAGTTTGGAGACTAGTACAATGTGATTCTCAGATTTGCAAAGGTTGAGAACATCAGCGTAGTTGACATACTTACCAAGGGAATTTTCAAAAACTGTTTTAATCCATTAAAGTAAACATCTTGAGGGTCTAACCATAAAATTTTCAGACCATTTAGAGTTCCAAATTAATAGTAATAAAATTTTCAATTCGGAGTACAGTTTCTGGCAGATTTTGCACAGTCTAAACAAAGACGTGTTTTTAAGGGGTTAGGCTTGGAGTTTTAATTTGAATTTTTCATGAGTCACTCGTAACATCTGAGAGCACATCTTACCAAATTTCATAATTTTTGGATGTTTATAACCAGGTCATCTAGATTAATCAAATCAGATTCTGAAAACAGAAACTGTTTTCAGAAGTGAGTAATTTGGTTCAAAAAGTTTTAAAACCCAAATTTTCCGCACTCACTATTCAACTCCCTCCCCTCCTTCTAGTGGTGCTATACAGGTCCTACAAATGGTATCAGATCCAAGCACACTCACTACAAGAAGATCCAACCATCTCGATGAGATGGAGTCCACTAGTCACAAGACCGAACAAGAAGGTATGTCGAGTCAAAGTCCTCCTCTTTTTGACGGTGAGTCTTTTATACAATGTAAACTTTGAATGAAACTCTTTCTTATGGCTATTGATATAGACTTGTGGTCCATTATAGAAGACCGTCCTTTTATTCCTTCTAAGTTATCCACGATTGATTGTGTCACTCTAGAAGTCGCGAAACCGAAACAAGAATATACTAGTGATGACAAAAAGAAATTAAGTACGAATGCTAGAGCCATGCAACTTCTTCTAAATGGGTTAAGTAAAAGTGAATCGAGTTATGTTTCAAATTGCTCTAGTGCCTGAGAAATGTGGAGAATTCTTGAAGTGAAAATGAAGACACTAGTCAAGTTAAAGAGTCCAAAATAAACATGCTTATGTCCCCACTCTTGAATCTTTCAAGTTATTACCGAACCGATCTATTGTTGATATGGACATACGCTTGACTAACATCTACAACTCCCTTGAGTCTCTTGGAAAAGCCTTTTCTACACAGGAAAAGGTACAAAAGGTGCTAAGGAGCCTTCCATCCAAATGGGATCCTAAAGTCACGGCGATTGAAGAAAGTAAGAAAACAAGATCAATAAAAATGGAGGAACTTGTCGGATCATTAAAGGTATACGAAAACAAATTCACACTAAGGAAATTCGGATCAATGTCAAAACAAGGTAAGACTATTGCTTTTAGATCAAATGAATACGTCTCTACCTCTTCCAATCACATAGATGATAGTGACACTCAATCGGAAAAGGAAGATCAAATAATATTGGCTAAAGGTTTGAGAAAATTTATGAGAAAATAATTAAAGAATAAAATTAAGGTTGTTCCAACTAAGAGAAATAAAAATAAATATAACGATAAAGATATAAAGTTCTATGAGTGTGGAAAATTTGAACATTTATCATACGATTGCCCGAACAAGAACAAACAGACAAATAAGAACCGTACAAAAATAGACCTGTCTTAGAACCTATACAAAGGAATACAAGAAGAGCTCTCAAGGCCTCCCCTTGGAGTGACTCATCTGACTCTAAGACTGATGAAACCGAAGAAGAAACGACACAAGTATGCTTTGCATCCAAAGCATCAAACAAGGTATCTTCTGACTCTGATTCTAATTCCAAACCCTTTCATTATGATTTATTTAGTCAATATCTTGAACTGCATAAATTCACAAAGACTCTTGTAAAAGAAACAAAACGGTTAATTCAAGACAAGAAGTTGTTAGAATCATCTAACACAAACCTTGTATCTCAATTAAACGATTCAAAAGAAGAGTCGTCTTGCACAATTAATGCATTAAAATCAGAGGTCTCATCAATAACGTCAGAAAATAATGAAATGAAATCCGGGATTTCAAATTTGAAATCAAGAAACACGGATTTAGAAAGAGTGGGGAAACAATTCGATACGGGTACGAACATGCTAGATCGCCTCATTTCCTCACAAAAGCATGAAAGTGACAAAACCAGATTAGGATATGTTGAGAAAAAAGAAATACAAAATAATTCAACCAAATTCATTTTATACTCATCTAAGAAACCACGTGCATTTAAGACAAATATACAACCTAAAAGGATGACTATATCACCACTTATCTCATCTCATCGTGCTTCTTCTTCATCTCATACACAATATAATCATGTGCCGTATACATATGAAAGGAAACCATTGATGCATACGTAACATTTATACAACGCAAATGCATCAAGATCATGCACCATGCACACTAACACAAATGCATATCAAAAACAAAAATCTTATCATGAGCATGATGGCATTTTCAGCCATAGGCCAAATAGATTTGCACCTAACATCTATTATATTGCTTCTTCATCTCTTTTCTCACCTTTTGTGAGACCGAAAAAGGGCACCCAAGTTTGGGTACCAAAAGGTACACTTACAAAGGGTTGAAAAACTAACCCTTAAGGACCCAATATAAAAAGGTACCTAAATCGTTATTACACATTGCAGGGAACACATACATCAAAAAGTGAGTAATTTGGTTCAAAAAGTTTTAAAAACCGAATTTTCTGCCCTCACTATTCAACCCTCTCCCCCCTTCTAGTGGTGCTATACAGCTCCTGCACGTATATCAAGTAACCCTCTCCCCCCTTCTAGTAAACACGTAATATTTAAATCATACATTTTAAATCACTCAAACTCCGATTTCTCAACAATCTCCCACTTTTGATGATTTTCTAAATAATATTTATCCACTATTTAAATATGATCACTCCCCCTACAATCATGCACAAATTTAATATTTGAATTTAACTTTATCTCTCTGTCTCCTCCTTAAATCATGTTTTTCTCTCCCCCTTTATTTTATAAATCTCATCAAAAGCATTAGTAACAACGAAAAGAAAGAGAAATTTATATCAACAGAAATCATGCATTTCTAATGTGTTCTTAAGGGTTATTGATTCAGCCCTTTGCAAGAGTACCTTTTGGTACCCAAACTTGGGTGACCTTTCTTGGTCTTACAAAAGGTGAGAAAAGAGATGAAGAAACACTATAATAAATGTTAGGGGCATTTCTATATGTCCTATGGCCGAAATCATCATCGTGTGCATAATATGGTTTTGGTTTTTGATATGCATTTCGGTTTACATGAATAATGCATGATCTAGATGCATTATTATGATACGAGTGTCGTATATGCATCAATGGTTTTCTTTCATATCTATATGATACATGATTATACTTTGCACGTGGTGAAAAAGAAGTACTACGATGAGATATAATGGGTGGTGTGCTAGATGTCTTCTTAAGTTGTATAGTTGCCTTAAATGCATGCGGTTTCTTAGATGAAGATAAAATAAAGTCGGTAGACTTATTTTGTACCTTATTATCTTCAACGTACCCTAATCCGGTTTCATCATTTTCATGCTTTTGGGAGGAAATGAGACGATCTAACATGCATGTTCTCGTATCGAATTGATTTACTGTCTTTTCTAAATCCACTTTTGTTGATTTCAAATTTGAAATCTCGGCTTTCTTCTCATCACTTTCGCATGTTAATGATGAAATCTAAGATTTCAATGCATTAATCGTGCAAGACGACTCTTCTATTGAATCATTTAATTGAGATACAAAATTTGTGTTAGAAGATTCTAACAATTTCTTGTCTTCGATTAAGCGTTTCTTTTCTATTGCAAGAGCCTTAGAAAATTTATGCAACTCAAGATATTGGCAAAATAATTCATCATAAGAAGGCTCAGAATCAGACTCAGAATTAGAATTTACCTCGTTTGATGCTTTAGATGGAAAGCATACTTGTGCCATTTCTTTTTCGGTTTCATCAGTCTCAGAGTCGGATGAGTCACTCCAAGTGGAGGCCTTCAGAGCTCTTCTTGTATTCCTTTTTTTAGGTTCTGAGACTGGTCTATTCTTGGTCCAATCCTTGTCATGGTTTTTGTTTGTTTGTTTGTCCTTGTTCGGACAGTCATATGATAGGTGTCCAAGTTTTCCACATTTATCGCACTTTATATCTTTATCATTATTTTTATTTTTATTTCTTTGATTCTTAGATGAAGTAGGCTTAGGTTTGTTTTTAAGTGATTTTCTCATGATCTTTCTTAATCTTTTAGCCAACGTGATTAGATCTTCATTATCGAAATTTGTGTCACTATCATCTTCGCGATCATAAGAGGTAGAAACGTCTTCATTTGATTTTAACACTATAACCATATCTTGTTTTGAAGTAGATTCAAAATTTCTTAGAGTGAGTTTGTTTTCAAATACCTTTAATGATCCGATTAATTCTTCCATCTTTATCGATTTGGTTTCCTTACTTTCTTCGATTGCAGTGACTTTGGGATCCCATTCAGATGGGAGGCTTCTTAGTACATTTGAACCTTTTCCTGTGAAGAAAATACTTTTCCAAGAGACTCAAGGAAGAAGTAAATGTTAGTCAAGCGTAAATCCATATCAACAATAGATTCGTTCGGTAATAACTTGAAGGATTCAAGAGTAGAAATAAGCCTGTTTATTTTGGACTCTTTAACTTGACTAGTACCTTTATGTTTAATTTCAAGAATTCTCCACATTTCTTGGGCACTAGAGCAATTTGACACATAACTTGATTCACTTTTACTTAAACCATTTAGAATAAGTTGCATGGCTCTAGCATTCATACTTAATTTCTTTTTGTCATCACTAGTGCATTCTTGTTTCGGTTTCACGACTTCTAAAGTGACACTGTCAACCATGGATAACTTAGAAGGAATAAAAAGACAGTCTTCTATGATGGACAATAAGTCTATATCAACAACCATAAGGAAAAGTTCTATTCTAAGTTTCCATTGTATAAAAGACTCACCGTCGAAAAGAGGAGGCCTTTTGCTCGACATAACTTCTTGCTCGGTCTTGTAACAAGTGGATGCCATCTCACAAAGATCGTTGAATATTCTTGTAGTGAGTGTGCCTGTGCTCTGATACCACTTGTAGGACCTGTATAGCACCACTCGAAGGGGGTTGAATCAGTGAGTGTGGAAAATTTGGTTTTAAAACTTTTTGGACCAAATAATTCACTTCTTAAAATAGTTTCTATTTTAATATTTTGATTTGATTTATCTAGATGACCTGGTTGTAGATCTCCAAGATTTATGAAATTTGGTGAAAATATGCTCTCAAATGTTATGAGTATCTCGAAAAAATTTCAGATTAGAATTCCAAGCATAACCCCTTGAAAACATGTTTTTGTACAGATGGCGTCAATCTGCCAGAAACTATACTCCGAAATGAAAAATTTATTCCTATTAATTGGCAACTCTAAATGACATGAAAATTTTTTTGGTATGACCCTCAAGATGTGTACTTTAATGGTTTAAAATAGTTTTTCAGATTCTCTTGGTAAGTATGTCAACCACATTGTGCTCTCAGCCTTTGAAAATTTGAGAATCAGATAGTACTAGTATCAGAAGTATTAACGTTTGACTGATTTATACTTATCCAAATGTAATGAAACTTGTGCCAAATGAAAGCTAGGACGCATGGCTATGTTTCTGCAAATTTTTGTGATTTTTAAAATTTTTTTGCTATTTTTCCTGTGAGTATGAAAACGATACAGAAAACTGAAAGTAAAAGTGCTAAAAGTATGTAACATCGAGATTTTTATAGTGGTTTGGTTTAAACAACCTACTCCAATCCTCAAGGACACCTTCCTCGATATTCACTAATCACAAATGACACCTTGACACAAGGGTGACTGGTGTTAAGCACCAACTCCACCCTTTTACAATCAAACAAACAAACACAACAACATGAACGCTACCACCAAACAAATGAAGGTATGATCACACCTTGATCAACCTTTTACAAAAGATGAACGTATGTGGGTGGTTTACACAAAGCCTATATAATATATAAAAGATATGTATGATAGGCTTGAGGCTAAGATCAAGAGAAAAGAATGGGAGAAGAAGAGAGTAGTCTTGATTTGAACTTGTAAGAATATGAACTTTGCTTAGCCTTGTCTTGCACCATCTTGCCCATTTTTATAGTGTGTTGGCCGCCCCCTAGGATTAGAGTCTTCCTTGAAAATTGGCTTGAATACCCCTGGAAGATTCCTTTGTATAAATGATGACACAACCTTGCTTACTTGGAGCAATATGATTGGACAAATGACTTGTCTTTTCCTAGTTGTCACTTCTTGATAGGTCGTCTTAAATCTACCTTGGCACTCATTAAATGAGCTGGAAATTCCCCTTAAAATATGAAACACATGATTAAAATCAAGGTGGTTAATTTCCAATTAATCATGGTATAATTCCCCCTCAATTTTGGAAGAAAATTTGTGCAAGAACAAGGTAAAAAAATCGGCCACTTTTTGTCCATGTGCTGAAAATTTTCAGCATGTGGTTTATTTGAAATATTTCCTTGTGGGTTGCCCTCTTCAATATCACCAATCATGTGTGGCATATCCTCCACCAATTAAAGTGTCAAATAAGCTCCACATATGGTAAATTTCAATCAACCCTTAGTTGATTTTTCTAGAATAATCTAACATGTCTTCAATGTGTAAAAAGTGTCTAGATACATGTGACATCAAGGCCAAAAACGTCCAAGCATGTAAAAGTGTAGAAAACCGAATTTTCGACTTTCGTCGATTTCACGATTTTTCTTCGATTAAAATCAAACTTCTTAGACATGTAATATATATTATGTCACACATAATTTACATAAAATGAGGTTTATATTCAGCTCTAATGGCTGAGGAAAACCTGCCCCATGTGACAAAAGACACTTGATTGAATTCTCCACAAGTTTAGGTTAAATTGTGGGTGATTTGTGGGTGTAAACATGGTATGACTTTGGGTCTGAAATTGTCATGTGCATCACAAAATTTTTGAGTATTTTCGGTGTATACAAACTGACCATCTTTGTATGGTAAGTACGTGACATGTTGGTGAAGTTTCGGTAGTCACCCTATACGACAATTTTTGGTTTATGACCTTGTGACATGTCGTTATAATTTTGATGCACACTATGACTTGTAATATATGATATGAGACCGGTATACACTCATAAATATGAGGTGTATATAGTGGTGTGATGTCGACGTACGTTTATGACATGTATGGCGCGTCGGTGGAACGTCGGAATAGAAACGTATAATTCGTCGTTATAAAAAATATGTATATGTAAATATACATATACATACATATTTACATTTACATTTACATTTTTTATAATGACGAATTATACGTTTCTATTCCGACGTTCCACCGACGTGCCATACATGTCATAAATATATATAGGCCACAAGGGTGGTTTTACTTAACAAGGTTTTAATGCGGCGTATCATATATGACTGGAGGTTGCAAATACTAGCTTCACTTCATGAGTTATTTTCTTATGACGACACTACCATGGTTGTAATATGGTTTTCTCACACCATAAGTGAGCCTTTTTAATAAAAATTTGCTTTCATCAAAAATATATATATATATATATATATATATATATATATATATATATATATGTGTGTGTGTGTGTGTGCCGTGTATATAGGCGTGGAAAGAAAACTTTCCATTCCAAATTTGTTGCCAGGTAGTTGTTTCTAAATATATCTCCTTGAGCACTTCATTTAATGAACTAGTAAGTTCATCTCCTTAAGCACTTCACTCAATGAACTAGTTTAGTTCATTAATTATGACACCTGAAAATAGTATAAACACAACAAATGTTTGTCATATGATGTAAGCCTTAATGCTTCATGGCACGTTAGTATGACAATATTATATATAAACATGTAAAGCCCTCCATGCTTGATGGCACGTTAGTACGACAACATTATATATAAACGTGCAAAGCATTTTTATCACGTGCATATATCAAGTACCACTTATTTCATGCATTTCGTAAACATGTAACACTTAAATCATGCATTTTCAAATCACTCAAACTCTGATTTCTCAACAAAATTATCACTAGGTTATGTATTTTCTTGTTACATATAATAATTATTTATTAAATAATTCTGCTAAATGCTTAAGTGTGAGTCATAAGCTTGTATGTAGAATATATAAGTTAAGGAAGTGGTGATGTATGAAATTGCACAAAAAGGGGCTGTTTTGGGCGTCATAGCGAAAGCCACCCTTTGGGGGTAAGGTTGGTGTTTCCTTAAGTCATGACATGTATGGTTTAGATAAATTATGGATTTAAGATGACTAAAATTTAGAATGACCAAAGTGACCTATGGCAGAGCCTAATGAACCAATGAACCAAAAGTTTTGTAAGAATATTTTATGGCATTATATGTTTTAAAAAGCTCTTGCGCATAACGAATAATAAACACAAGACGATTGATTCTAGTGACACATGTTATGTTACGATTATATTATGCTATGTTATGTTATGGTGAGTCGGCATGACATCGGGACCAGAGTGGTAGATGTCATGTGTAGCTCCCCGAACCCCGGCCCAGCCGGATACGGTGCGTCCGCCATACTTCACTACGGAGAGTACCAGGCATCGATCCATAACATTTCGTAGTCCATGACGGACTTTCATGCTTACGCATCAACAAGTAAGCGAAACCGTGGCAGAATAAGAACTTTAAATTAAAACGTCTACGAAATCATCATTAGTTTTACAACCCAAATCATAAAGTACGAAAAATTCTCATAAGTAATTGTTTCCATTCCAACATCATAAAAGTTCATAGATGACAATAATCTCGTCATGTCTCCTAGGCCATCCATCTCTCGCATGTCTTACGGGTAAGGAACCCTAGGTTCATCTTCAATCCATTCTACTTTGTTCCCTGCAGCCTCTGGGAGGAAAAGTAGGGGGTGAGTGACAAAGTCACCAGCAAGTAAACTATAAATAACCGTGAATTAAATGAAAAGTACGTACAAGAACCAAACCCCAAAATTCGGTTTAGAAACCCATCCAATACCCGTCAGTGATCAATACACAATGTATCAAAGATCATAACTTAACCGAGATCGTAACTTGTTAAAGAACATGACTTATAAAAGATCGTAACTTATCAAAGGTTGTCACTCAATAAGATTATAACTTAGGAGCTACCAAGTCATAACAACTTAGTCTAAGTATCACGTATCATTATTTTATGACTCATTAAATGCAAAATGCATGGGTATGTACGTGTGATGCATCATGACAAAAATGCAGATAAGATCCTTCGTTTTTTTCTTTCAAAACATCATCGTCAAGAAACAATAGAGTATTCAGATCTATTCACCCGGATCTGAGGCGGTCACTTCTTCCCTTCGAATCTATTATTCCCGGATTCGGAGCGGTAATGTCATCACTTATCAGGTCTATTCTCTCCGGACATGAACGGTCGATATCTGGTCTATTCTCCCCGAGCCTGAACGGTCCATATCATCAGATCAATTAACCCCGGATCTGGAGCGGGTCCTTACTGGCCAGGAAACACACACGGGGTACCGGTGGGAAGCGTTCTTTGAAAAAAAACAGGATCTATTCTTTAAAAACGCTTTGTCATCTTTCTTTCATAAAAAAAATCGGTTCCATAAATCATGTAAATAACGATGATGCAATGTATAGAATGTACTATGCAATTCATGATGTAATGCGTTATATACACACATACGTACAACTTATTCCTTAGGCTGGAAAAATTTCTAGAGTTATCAATCCATACACACGGCCTCAATCCCTCGTGGTTTAGGCCCACTATCATGAGTTCTTGTCATACATATGCATAAGAGTGTCTTATCTATTCGTAATATAGTTTTCGTGATGATACAAGACATGTAAGACACTTAATTTATTTAATTACGAAACAAGGGCTGCTGAATTTCAGCATTGCAACACCCTTTCTTTTACCTTCCACATAAGCCCATTAAGCTTCATTTAATTTGGGCCAACTTTGGGAAACTGCTGTAGGCTTAAAATTAGTGATCATAAGCCCAAACCATATAACTAAGCCTAAGCCCATTAAAATAAGGCCTTACAACAAGTTCATAATTCTGCCCAAAATTCCAGATTAGTCACGTCATCTTAACCTTGATGGTTACCCTTTAAAATAACCATGCTAAGTTAAGTGGTTTACATGAAAACACTTATATACGTCTTAAGTAATTGCCATGAAAGTTTCGTGGAATTATAATATTGTAAAAGGGGTCATTCATTCTTCTTCGCAAAACCATTACATGCTTAATTCTGTAGTGACTGATTTTACTATGAATTTTATTGTGACCAAACGGTACATCTTTTTTCAAAAATTCCAGCTCTCAAACTTAGTAAACACATAGGGCTAGTATTCTGCCAAAAAATCAGCCCAATTGCATATTCCTAGGATTAATTTCCGGGATATTCATTAGGTCACATAAAAGATGTTCAATCCAGTAATTTTCAGCATGACCAGTTTTAGTAAAATTTCCGTTAAAATAATCCGTAACTCCTTTTAGCAAAATTTCAACTCTCATAATTACTATACACATAGGGCTAGTGTTATGCCAAAAATTAACTAAATTGAATACCTCTAAAGTCTCTTTTCAGGTCCTACAACACGGCATCAAAATCTGCCCTGCTCCAGCAATTCTACTTTTTGTCACATTACCTTACTAAAAGATCTTAATTTGCATTGGTTGGCTTAAACACCTTATTATTCATAAAACACACCTTTAGCATGTGCATTTACAGGTTCTAACACATTACAAACATCACCTACACATCTCCTCAAAACAGCTTGAATGATACGTATATTATTCTTTGGGCTATGCACATCATGTTCATAACAAAATCAATTCTTGGTATCATTTGTGCATTCACACCCTAACCCCCCAAACAGCCCGTTTATACACACGCAAAGGCAAAAATACTATCTCCATGATGAACATGTTAAACTTAACACAAAAAGCATACATCTTAATCATACTTTACCCTACTAGCTACAAATCCTTACAAAGCTATACCTATTTTTCCCTCTTCCATCCAACCGTCCCCCATACATGCAAAGGAGGAGATTTTTGTCACATTCATCCTAGCTCTACCACATATCCATACTTAAAAATAACAAAGATTCCACCTTTGGAGCAAAGCTCATACATGCAAGCCATTATACCCTAGGGCCGAAAGTTTCATGCATCAAAACTTAGCATTTCACATCTAAGATTAAATCTTAAAGACATCTAGACATTCAAGCATGAACTTTCATATTCAAGCCACAAGTATGTATAGTGTACTTGCCTTTTCAAATTGCTCCTCTTCATAGCTTGAAATGTGTATGGAATAGGTGAAGCCCTCCTCTTCTTCACCCAATACACCCCACGGTTTTGAGGAGGGTAAGAGAACAAAGATTAGTTTACATTCTTAAGAGAAAGATGCACTAAATAGGGGTTAGATGAACTTACCAATGGAACTTGTGTAGTGTTCAAGCCCCTTGAGATTAGCGTTCCCACAAAAGCTTGAGATTTTTGAGCCTAGTGACCTTCAAGGTCACGGTTGGTGAGCAAGAAAATAGCACCATGAGTTTTATTCCATGAAGGATGTAGGAATTATCTTGAAAAGATTTAGAATATGCTTACCTAATACCACTTGGTCTTGGAAGAACCTAAGTCTTCTTGGCTTACTCCTTGGCCGTGTGGTTTGGGAGAGGAGAAGAGAAGAAACCTTCTTACTCTTAGTAGTTCTTTGGTGGTTGGGAGAATGAGAGTTTCCTAGATTGCTTTTGGATTTAGTTTTCCTTCTTAGGCTAGTGTTAGCCGTTGGGGAGGGGTAGGGAAGAATGAGATTTTACCATGGTAAGGTTAAGGGTATTAACCTTGATTACTTTAGTTAATCAAGGTTACTTTATTACTAACCTCGGTTACTTTAGTCCAATCATGGTTACTTTTGGACTAACCTTAGTTACTTTAATCAATTTGGGGGACTTTTACCTTAGTTGGATAATAAAGTAACCATGGTAGGGTTTTAAAAAAATCCTCCATGGTTGGCTACCTAAGCCATCCGGCAGTTGGGGTCTTTAATGACCCTAACCATGCCAAATTTTTGCTTTATGAAAAATAATCATGTAGTATTGTCTCCTTAATTGGTTTTCCCCCTTTTCTTTTAAAATATGAAATTAGAAAATCATTGAGCCCCTTTTTGGGCTAAGGCCGAAAATTGGTAATATTGGAAACAATTTTGCCGCTTATTTGTTAATTGGGCTCACTTATAAGGTGGCCCTTTGGATTTTTCCTCTTGAAATCTTAGGAAATTCCTATAAGGCCTTTTTACCCTTGTGGCCGAAATCTCCCAAGCCCTTGGGAGTGAATTGGGTCCCTTCACATGGTCCAATATTCGTGCTTGAAATTTTATATAATACTTTCTGTAACATAATCTAATATAAAAAAATATTCATAAACTAAATAAATTGTGCTTGAAGATACAAATTCTCTAAACTCTCTTGGTTAAGTCGTAAGTACAAGGTGGTTCCTTGTTGGGTACAACATCCTCTCCCCCCCTTATTACAAGTTTCGTCCTTGAAACTTAGAATCGTTAGTCGAAGAGGTGAGGGTACAAGTTCTTCATGTTTTCCTCCACTTCCCAGGTAGCTTCATCAATTGAATAGTTCTTCCATTGCACTTTGACCATAGGTATAGATCTTTTCCTTAATGCCTTTTTCTTACGATCAATTATCTTTTCCGGTTCTTCCACGTATGTCGCGTCGGATTCTATTTTCAAAGGTTGTTCCTCTATAACATGGCTAGGCTCGTGCACATACCGACGAAGTTGAGATACATGAAATACTTCATGTAATTGAGATAGTGAGGGCGGTAGTGCTAGTCGATAAGCAACTTTCCCAACTCTTTCAAGAACTTCATAGGGTCCAATGAACCTTGGACTTAATTTTCCTTTGATACCAAACCTTTTAACGCCTTTGGACGGCGATACCTTTCAGAATACTTTCTCCCCAACTTGAAATTCCAACGATCGCCGCTTCTCATCTGTCAAAACCTTACTTATACCTTGGGCCGCTTGTAACCTTTGCTTTATGATCCTTATCTGCTCTTGAGTTTGTTCTACTAGATCCGGTCCAGTAAGAATCTTATCTCCGATTTCATCCCAGTAGAGCGGAGAACGGCACTTTCTTCCATACAGTGCTTCATACGGAGCCATCCCTATAGATCGATGATAGCTATTGTTATAAGAGAATTCTACCAATTTGAGACTCCGATCCCAACTTCCCCCAAAGTCGAGTATACACGATCGCAGCATGTCTTCCAGCGTCTGAATGGTTCTTTCCGATTGACCATCTATTTGGGGATGAAATGCCGAGCTCATTCGGATTTTAGTGCCCATCGCTTTCTGAAAAGCTGTCCAAAGTCGTGATGTGAAGCGAGGGTCGCAGTCACAAACAATGCTTAGGGGTACTCCATGAAGGCTCACAATTTGTTCAACATACACTGTAGCCAATTTCTCCATCAGAGCCTTGATTGTCATAGCCATGA
Organism: Eustoma russellianum; assembly: GCA_036186865.1. NCBI lineage: Eukaryota > Viridiplantae > Streptophyta > Magnoliopsida > Gentianales > Gentianaceae > Eustoma > Eustoma russellianum. The sequence continues at coordinate 13,260,638 of AP025060.1, forward strand.
AGTGGGCGGACTTTGTTAAACGATCGACGACTACCCAAATGGTATCGTGTCCGCTCTTTGTCCTTGGTAGGTCCATAACAAAATCCATAGTAATGTGGTCCCACTTCCACTTAGGAACTTTAAGAGGTTGTAGTAACCTAGAGGGTCTCTGATGTTCTGCTTTCACCTTCTGGCAAACAAGGCATTTCTCTACGAACTCCGCAATTCGTCTTTTCATGCCATGCCACCAGAATCTTTGTTTCAAATCTTGATACATCTTATTGGCTCCAAGATGAATAGGAAATCGAGAGTTGTGGGCTTCACGAAGAACTTCATTCTTTATGTCCTCGTCATTGGGTACACACAGTCTTTCTCGAAACCACAAGCTGTTGTCGTTTCTGACCTTAAGCTCTTCAGATGGTTTCATTCTCACCCGGTCCTTTATTTTCTTTAAGGTTTCATCCTTTTCTTGTCCTTCCTTAATCTTGTCTATCAGCGAAGGGATTAATACCAGCTTTGCGAAAATGCCTTCAATGGAATCAACCTCCTCCAGATCAAATTCTTCCACGTCACGCTGCAAAGGTGGTTGACGCGGATGTCTTGTCTTTCTACTTAATGCGTCAGCTACCTTATTGGCTTTTCTCGGATAATACTGAATCGATAGGTCGTTGTCCTTCATTAACTCTAGCCATCTGCGTTGACGCATGTTTTGTTCTTTTTGGGTGAAAAGGTACTTAAGGCTCTTGTGTTCTGTGAAAATTTCGCACTTCTCACTGTACAGATAGTGTCTCCATATTTTTAGTGCAAAGACTACAGCTGCTAATTCAAGATCATGTACTGGATAGTTTTGTTCAAATGGTTTTAACTGTTGGAATGCATACGCAATCACTCGATCTTTTTGCATCAGTACGCATCCAAGTCCATTCTTAGAAGCATCACTATATACCACAAAATTTTCACCAGGTATAAGTTGTGCTAAAACTGGAGCATAGGTTAGTTTCTCTTTTAGCTCAGTAAAACTCTTTTCACCATCGGAAGTCCATTCAAACTTGGTCTTTTTCTGTGTCAAGCGGGTAAGAGGCATAGCGATTCGAGAAAACCGTTTAACAAACTTACAATAGTAGCCGGCGAGACCGAGAAAACTTCGTACCTCTGTAACGTTGGCTGGTCTGGGCCATTCTATGATTGATTCGATTTTCATGGGATCTACGGATATACCATCTTCAGATATTACGTGTCCCAAAAATGCTACACTGCTTAGCCAGAATTCACATTTACTAATTTTAGCGTACAGTTGTTTTCTCCATAGAATGTCAAGGACGATCCTTTAATGGTTTACGTGGGTCTCTTCATCAGGTGAGTAGATCAAAATATCGTTGATGAAGACTACAACGAACTTGTCCAGTTGTTCTTGGAAGGCTCGATTCAAACTCGTGCCTTTTCTGTAGTTTGACGGAGGGTGGTATGTAGAACTTGTTGAATTCCTAGAGAAATCTCTCCCATGAAATTGGCCTTGGTAGAGATTGCAGATTGGCCTTCCACCACTGGTTGGCTTCTCCCAGTAGGAATGGCCTGACTGCCTGAGTCTTTACCTCCTCAGGTGCTCTAATCAGTTCAAAGCAGTTTTCTACTTCGTCTAGTCACTTCTCAGCAGCATCTGGATCTGACTTTCCTTCAAACGGCGGAACATTGGCTCTTTTTAACTTTTCAAAGTAGTATTGGGCATCCCTGACCGGTTCGTGAGGTTGAGGGATATTCTGTTGCAACATCACTTGATCAATTTGAGTGGTTGTCTGGCAAAAATTCTGAGAGGCGTTGATATCTAGCATCATCTGTGGTAAAGGCCCATGGGGTGGGGGAATGTTCTGAACCGGTGGCGGATTTTGGTCTTACGGTGGCGGTGGTGGAGGGACCTGTGCAGGTGAAGGAGGAATAGGCTCCTGCACCTCTGGTCTAGCTCTTGCCGGTCGGCCCCTTGGTCGTACCATCTGCATTATGCAGTGTCGGGTTTTATTCAATGTGGGAATGTCATAATAAGTGGCAGAATTTAATTTATTCCAATAGCATATCTGAGGGGCATGCACGTACATACGTTATAAATTAAATTATGTAATTTGTAGTCAATTAGGGTTTTATCAATAGGCCGAACCCTAATTTTCCAGTCTAAGTCATCCTAGTCTAAAGTCAACTCTCATCTAGGATCAGGACTTGGATCTAATATCAAACTTAGTTGACTACGATCATAACTTAGTTCTATATTCTGCCCGGATCTGGAGCCTCAGCTCTGATACCACCTGTAGCGCCCCGCACCCCGGCCCAGCTGGATACGATGCACCCGTCGTACTTCACTACAGAGAGTACCAGGCGTCTATCCATAACATGTCGTAGTCCATGACGGACTTTCATGCTTACGCGTCAACAAGTAAGCGAAACCATGGCAGAATAAAAACTTTAAATTAAAACGTCTACAAAATCATCATCAGTTTTACAACCCAAATCATAAAGTACGGAAAATTCTCATAAGTAATTGTTACCATCCCAACATCATAAAAAGTTCATCGATCACAATAATCTTATCATGTCTCCTAGGCCATCCATCTCTCGCACGTCTTACGGGTAAGGAACCCTAGGTTCATCTTCAATCCAATCTACTTTGCTCCATGTAGCCTCTGGGAGGAAAAATAGGGGGTGAGTGACAAAGTCACCAGCAAGTAAACAATAAATAACCGTGAATTAAATGGAAAGTACATACAAGAACCGAACCCCAAAATTTGGTTTAGAAACATACCTGGCTTTCCATCCAATACCCGTCAGTGATCAATACACAATGTATCAAAGATCATAACTTAACTGCGATCGTAACTTGTTAAAGAACATGACTTATAAAAGATCGTAACTTATCAAAGGTTGTCACTCAATAAGATCATAACTTTGGAGCTACCAAGTCATAACAACTTAGTCTAAGTATCACGTACAATTATTTGATCACTCATTAAATGCAAAATGCATGGGTATGTACGTGTGATGCATCATGGCAAAAATGCAGATAAGATCCCTCGTTCTTTTCTTTCAAAACATCATCGTCAAGAAACAATAGAGTATTCAGATCTATTCATCCGGATCTGAGGCGGTCACTTCTTCCCTTCGAATCTATCATTTCTGGATTCGAAGCGGTAACGTCATCACTTATCAGGTCTATTCTCCTCGGGCCTGAACGGTCGATATCAGGTCTATTCTCTCCGGGCCTGAACGGTCCATATCATCAGATCAATTACCCCAGATCTGGAGCGGGTCCTTACTGGCCAGAAAACACACACACGGTACCGGTGGGAAGCGTTCTTTGAAAAAAAACAGGATTTGTTCTTTAAAAACGCTTTTTCATCTTTCTTTTATAAAAAAATCATTTCCATAAATCATGTAAATGACGATGATGCAATGTATAGCATGTACTATGCAATTCATGATGTAATGCGTTACATACACACATACGTACAACTTATTCCTTAGGCTGGAAAAATTTCCAGAAATATCAATCCATACACACGGCCTCAATTCCTCGTGGTTTACGCCAACTATCATGAGTTCTTGTCATACATATACATAAGAGTGTCTTATCTATTCGTAATATAGTTTTCATGACGATACGAGACATGTGATACACTTAATTTATTTAATTACGAAACAAGGGCTGCTGAATTTCAGCATTGCAACGCCCTTTCTTTTACCTTCCACATAAGCCCATTAAGCTTCATTTAATTTGGGCCAACTTTGGGAAACTGCTGTAGGCTTACCAAAAATTAGTGATCATAAGCCCAAACCATATAACTAAGCCTAAGCCCATTAAAACAAGGCCTTACAACAAGTTCCATAATTCTGCCCAAAATTCTAGATTAGTCACGTCATCTTAACCTTGATGGTTACCCTTTAAAATAACCATGCTAAGTTAAGTGGTTTACATGAAAGAACTTATATATGTCTTAAGTAATTGCCATGAAAGCTTCGCAGAATTATAATATCGTAAAAGGGGTCATTCATTCTTCTTCCCAAAACCGTTACATGCTGAATTCTGTAGTGATCGATTTTACTATAAATTTTATTGTGACCAAACCGTACATCATTTTTCAAAAATTCCAGCTCTCAAACATAGTAAACACATAGGGCTAGTATTCTGCCAAAAAGCATCCTAATTGCATATTCCTAGGGTCCATTTCTGGGATATTCATTAGGTCACATAAAAGCTGTTCAATCCAGTAATTTCCAGCATGACTAGTTTTAGTAAAATTTCCGTTAAAATAATCAGTAACTCCTTTTAGCGAAATTCCAACTCTCATAATTACTATACACGTAGAGCTAGTTCTGTGCCAAAAATTAACTAAATTGAATACCTCTAAAGTCTCTTTTCTGGCATCAAAATCTGCCCTGCTCCAGCAATTCCACTTTTTGTCACATTACCTTACTAAAATATCCTAATTTGCATTGGTTGGCTTAAACACTTTATTATTCATCAAACACACCTTTAGCATGTGGATTTACAGGTTCTAACACATTACAAACATCACATACACATCTCCTCAAAACAGCTTGAATGATACGTATATCATTCTTTGGGCCATGCACATCATGTTCATAACAAAATCAATTCTTGGTATCATTGGTGCATTCACACCCTAACCCCCCAAACAGCCCGTTTATACGCATGCAAAGGGAAAAATACTATCCCCATGATGAACATGTTAAACTTAACACAAAAAACATACATCTTGATCATACTTTAACCCACTAGCTACAAATCCTTACAAAGCTATACCTATTTTTCCCTCTTCCATCCAACCGTCCCCCATACATGCAAAGGAGGAGATTTTTGTCACATTCATCCTAGCTTTACCACATATCCATACTTAAAAATAACAAAGATTCCACCTTTGGAGCAAAGCTCATACATGCAAGCCATTATACCCTAGGGCCGAAAGTTTCATGGATCAAAACTTAGCATTTCACATCTAAGATTAAATCATAAAGACATCTAGACATTCAAGCTTGCACTTTCACATTCAAGCCACAAGTATGTATAGTGTACTTGCCTTTTCAACTTGCTCCTCTTCTTAGTTTGAAATGTGTATGGAATAGGTGAAGCCCTCCTCTTCTTCACCCAATACACCCCACGGTTTTGAGGAGGGTAAGAGAACAAAGATTAGTTTACATTCATAAGAGAAAGATGCATTAAATAGGGGTTAGATAAACTTACCAATGGAACTTGTGTAGTGTTCAACCCCCCTGAGATTAGTGTTCCCACAAAAGCTTGAGATTTTTGAGTCTAGTGACCTTGAAGGTCACGGTTGGTGAGCAAGAAAATAGCACCATGAGTTTTATTCCATGAAGGATGTAGGAATTCTCTTGAAAAGATTTAGAATATTTCTTACCTAATACCACTTGGTCTTGGAAGAACCTAAGTCTTCTTGGCTTACTCCTTGGCCGTGTGGTTTGGGAGAGGAGAAGAGAAGAAACCTTCTTGCTCTTTGTAGTTCTTTGGTGGTTGGGAGAATAATAGTTTCCTAGATTGCTTTTGTATTTAGTTTTCCTTCTTAGGCTAGTGTTAGCCGTTGGGGAGGGGTAGGGAAGAATGAGATTTTACCATGGTAAGGTTAAGGGTATTAACCTTGATTACTTTAGTTAATCAATGTTACTTTATTACTAACATTGGTTACTTTAGTCCAATCATGGTAACTTTGGACTAACCTTAGTTACTTTAATTAATTTGGGGGACTTTTTCCTTGGTTGGATAATAAAGTAACCATGGTAGGGTTTTAAAAAATCCTCCACGGTTGGCTACCTAAGCCATCCGGCGGTTGGGGTCTTTAATGACCCTAACCATGCCAAATTTTTGCTTTATTAAAAATAATCATGTAGTATTGTCTCCTTAATTGTTTTTCCCTTTTTTCTTTTAAAATATGAAATTAGAAAATCATTGAGCCCCTTTTTGGGCTAAGGCCGAAAATTGGTAATATTGGGAACAATTGTGCCCATTACCTAAAATGGCTTATTTGTTAATTGGGCTCACTTATAAGGTGACCCTTAGGATTTTTCGTCTTGAAATGTTAGGAAATTCCTACAAGGCCTTTTTACCCTTATGGCCGAAATCTCCCAAGCCCTTGGGAGTGAATTGGGTCCCTTCACATGGTCCAATATTCGTTCTAGAAATTTTATATAATACTTTCCGTAACATAATCTAATATAAAAGAATAATCATCAACTAAATAAATTGTGCTTGAAGATACAAATTTTCATAAACTCTCTTGGTTAAGTCGTAAGTACAAGGTGGTTCCTTGTTGGGTACAACATCATGGGCAAATATTATAGATATGGCCGAGTGTAACACCTTGTCCAAGACATGGGATCTGTGCCATAACGTGTCACCGTTAGAGCATATACGTATGATTTATATTTTACATGTTACTATATGGGGAATCATTTAGTATGTCGTGCGTTATTATTCTTATGAAAAATGCTATAGCCATCTTATGAAAATGTTACGTTTGCATGTTTATGAAAATGCCATGTTATGCATGTTTATGAAAAGTCATGCCTTGAAATTACGGAATGTCATGTTTTAAATTGTTTATAAAAATGAAACATGTTATGACTTGTTAATACCAAATTTCTATGAGACTATTAAGTTAATGTTGGAGCATCCTTAAGCTTAAGTAGACTAAAGTAGAACTTATGCATAGAAGTGTAGTTGATATGGACATAAGACTTGTGACCCTAATATAAGATATGGATTGGAAATTAGGAATGGATATGTAAGTGGCGTTTCATTGACCTAGGTAGAAGGAAATTGTTAATTTTGAGGATGATGTTCATCATGCATATGTTACGTGTTTTATAATTACACTTATGCTATGCACTTTATTTATTAAAATAGAGACGTGTTATGTTATGTTCTTTATATACGCTTTATTATTTATTACCCCGTCTCCTTTGTATGATCCACATGATGTATCCAGGCAAACTACTTGCTGGGCAATTAGTTTTATCGCTCATACTTGTCTTTAATCACTTTGTAGAGGACAGGGTCCGCAATACTGGATTCATGGAGGATGAACCCAAAGTAGACTAGCCGTGAGTGAGAAAGTATGCCAGGACTTATCTTTTGGGATATGTTAGATCCTTTAATCATAATGTACTTATATTATTTTGAGACTTTGTACATTATGATTTGTACGGGTTATGACGATTTGTATATGTATGCATGTCGTATGTTTATCTTTACGTTACTTCCGCTATAACGATTCTTAATTCATGTCGACATGTACATGTATGTATTAACGCCTTGTACTTCTCGTAGTAGAGTACGGCGGGTGCACCGTGTCAAGACTCTAGTCCCGGATGAGGCGCTACATTGTTTTTCTCGTATTAGAATATGGTGGGTGTAACGTTTCAAGTCTTAGGACTCGGGACGGGCGCTACAGAATCACACCTTTAAGGCCGGTGGATCGGTCCAAAATCAAATATGCATCTTTCATATCGCTGATTACATACTGATGCATATTCCCAAACAATCATCTCCAATTTTGTTCTCTCTCGTCAACAACAATAGCAATAAGCAAGCAAAAATATATGGTCAACCACAACAAACGCGATAGTATCAACAGTTTCTCGATATCCTCGCCATACAAATGCGTATCATAAGTGAATATCATTATATGACAATGTTGAAACCTAAGAATCGATGGTTTGAATGCCCTAAAAACTTCACCAGACACCTTCATACAATAGTGCTTTATTTTGTATCGTTCCTCCACCGGACAATGGTTCCTTCATTCGATGCTTTAAGAGTAGCCGTATAACAAAGCAATTCATAGAATGATTCAAGCCAATCACCATACACTATTCTCATTGCTGTCTTTTTTTCCTCAATTCTTTACTGTAGTCGATGTCCACATTAAATCTCTCATTTACAGTTTCTCAGGCATCTTATTTTCCAAAGTTCATGTTCTGACTAATGTGTTTTATAATCATTCTCCCAATCATATTTCAATTGACATTCTTATGATCCGCTATGATGTTTGCATTCATGCAGTTATGACACTTGTGGAATACATCAATCTACAACTAATTTTGTGTTTGTCTCAAACAGCTCGAAGACACCATTAATAATTCAGTGTCTTATAGTTTGCGCAACTAACATACCAAAATTCTAAGAACTAGACACCGCTTTATAGAAAGGGTTTTGCTTTATGGATTGCACGGTATGTTTCAAACCATCTTTGATTTTGAACAACATATTCAATTCTAATTTATCTGCTCTACTTTCCTTCCATATCCATTCTCTAATCCCATCCATCCATGAATTGTGGTTTCTTCTGTACGACGACAATCTTCCAGAAACAGAACGTCTGCGTCCTGATGAGGTACTACAGCCTCAAACTTCTCATGTTCATCTTTCTCCATTTTAAGGTCCTCTAAACACTCTTCTTCATCATCTCTACTGTCCTCATTGTCTTCGTTTTAGTCGTCATCAACATTGTCGTCGTTGTTTTCTCCATCAACTGCAATTTCCACCAGCGCATGTGACATGCTGCACTGTTGTACCCCAACCGTACTGTACTTGGAACTATGTGGAAAGGACGTAATGAAATGTTAGATCTTCCGAGTACGTTTTATTAAGTTATATTATTGCTCTCTAATTAAATCCCCTTAAAGTAGATACTATATAATTAAAGAGGTGAGCGTTATGAAGTGTATGAAATGACCAGCTAGCCCCTCCAAGGTCATGAAGTTTCCGCCACCAGGCCTTTTTGAGGACCTTTGAGTACTTCTTTTTTTAAGAAGGCTAACCTAAAAGGCCCTTTGAAAAACAAGAACTAAAGCCTACTCAATAAATTAGATAGTGTAAGTAATTGTATAATTATATAAGTATGTACAAATAAAGGAGTGAAGTGACAAAAATAACCTCCCAAAGCCCCAAGAAATTCGGCCACTATGAGGGATCTAGAAGACTCCATGGTTTTTTTTCCTTTTTGCAAAAATCCGCCACCTAAGGGGGGGAATTCTAGAACCCTCCTTAAATTTTTAATATTCCATTCAAATAGTCTTGAAAAATAATTAAAAGAAATGGGAAAAGAATGGTCTTAAATGGGGGTTCAAGACACAAAGGACCCTTCACGGGTCTCCATGCACACATGGGAATCTATTTGTCCCCTTTGCCTCCCCCCAAGCCGTCGGCCACCCCTCTTTCTCCTCCATGAAGATTTCTTTAACCTCCATCTCCACCTTCAACTTCCAGCACCCCTCAAGGCTCATATGAAGACAAGAACTAAAAGCTTCTTGCACCCCTAGACTCTCAAACTTTCGGCCCATTGAAGCTTGGGAGTGTCAAGACTATCTTCATCTCCAAGCTCCAAGAACTCATCTTGGTAAGTGCATGTTAAACCTTCTAAGTAAATCCTATATTTCAAAGGATGAAGCTCACATAGGTACCCTTCTTTTCTTGATAAAAACGTGACCTTCAAGTGGTCACTAGGTGAAGATCCTTCAAGCTATTAAGAGAATCCAACTTCTTGGTGGGTTGGATTCATTTTACCCTCCATTCAAGCCTCATCTTGGTAAGCAAATATTGCTTCAATATTAGCTATATTCTTCACTTAAGATAATAGCTAATATTTCTTCTTTTCCCCTCCAAAACGGTGGGGTATGATGAAGTGGAAGGAGACTTCACTCCATTTCATCCAAGATTCAAGCTAGAGGAAGGCTCCTAGATTAAATGAGGCAAGTATACTCTAGCCAATATTGACTTATTTGTGAAATGCATACTTGAATGACTAGTCATTTTTAAGCTATAAATCTTAGTTGAAGATTCTAAGTATAAGACATGAGAACCAGTTGGTATAAAGAAAAGTGTTGGAATGAGCGAATGATTTGTTTAATGAATGTGTTGTGACTGTTTTGAGATGATTCATGTACAGTTTATCTAGGGTTTTAAGCATGTTATGGGGCTTGGAATGATTATGTTAAAGTGTGTAGTTGATGGTTATTAAGTTACCTTAAGGAATGAAGTTGATTGGAAATGCTTGAACCATAAAAGTGATAAAGTGCTGGAAATTACTGGAGCTGGACAGATTTGAGTGGTGTATTATATGACCTGAAAACGAACCTTAGGAGTGTTGAATTTGGCTGATTGTTGGTATGATCATAGTGTAGTATCTGCAAGGCACCACTAGAAGGGGGGGTTGAATAGTTGGTGCGGAAAGTGTGGTTTTTAAAATTGTTTTGACTCAAGAACTCAACTTCTGAAAACAGTTTCTGTTTTCAGGACCAGTTTTAAAACGTTTTTAAAACCAGGTTGTAGGTCTTCAAAAATTCTTAAATTTTGAAAGAACTTAGCCTCAGATTTTTGAGTGTCTCCTAAAAATTTCAGATTTAAATTCAACCTCTAACCCCTTCAAAAATTGTTGGTGGTCAGATTGCGCGAATCTGCCAGAAACGTTAGACTGATTTGAGAAATTTATTCCCATTTGTACATAACTCCAAATGCTCTAAAATTTTAACCACTAACCCTTTATATGTTATATTTAAATGGTTTGAAGCACTTTTGAAAAATGCTTTTGGGAAGTTAGTCAAATACTATCAAAGTCTCAACCTTTGCAAGTCTGAAAATCAGACTGTACTAGTCTCAGAACTTTGGATGTTTGGTTGACTTATAATTGCCCAAAAGGGTTTAAACTTGTGCCAAATTAACCTTAAGACATGTGGCTATGATTCTGGAAAGTTTCGTAATTTTTAAAAAACGTTTACTATTTTTACAAACATAACAGAAAAAGGATAAACAGTGCTGAAACAGAATATAAGTACTGAAAGTAAATGACATCAAGAATTTTATACTGGTTCGGTTATAAACAACCTACTCCAGTCTTTGAGGAACACCTTCCTCGGTTCACAGTAATCACACAACACAAGAACACCTTATCACAGGGTTGATGGAGTTACACACCAACTCCAACCCTTTAGAAACCTTGTATAATGAATACAATGCACACGAACACCACCACCTTGCAAGACTGAAGATTGATCACACCTTGATCAATCTTTTACAAATATAAAGAATGTGTGGTGGTCTAAGATAATCCTATTCAAGAATATGAATGTAAGTACAATAGGCTTTTAGGAAGAAGAAAGAAAGAGAGTGTAGAAGAGGAAGAGCTAGGCGTTTTTGATCACTTGGTTTGCAAGACTTGTTCTTGTTCTTGTTTTGCTCTTCTTCCTTCCTTTTTAACATTATGGCCATCCCCCTCTAGGTCCTTCTCCTCTTTAAAATTATCTTCTAAGTCCTTGGGAGAATATGTGGCATCGTTGTGACATGATCTTGCTTACTTGGCACCTCCTCATTGGATGATCATTTAACTCTTGCTTACTTGGCACTCATTGATTGGTTGAATGTTGTCATCACTTGATGACTAGGAAAATATGAGAATTCCACTAAAAAAATGTGCCAAAATCACCATAAAACAATTACCATAACTTCCAAGATCATCACATAAATTAAGCAAGATAATATTTCTCCAAACATGGTGAAAAAATCGGCCATTACTAGACTTGGCATGTTGAAATTTCAGCATGTGATACATGGATGTTTATTTCAATTTGTTGCCAAATTTTCCTTGATTTTTCTCTTAAAAATAAATCACTAGTTAGTAGACAATATTCTCATCAATTTTGGGAATAAAATTTGACAATCACATGGCCAAAATTCGGCCTAGATACATTCATACACATGCTGAAATTTTTCAGCATGTGTGATATTCAAGATATCACAATTTCACTTTCAAATTAATTCCAATTTGTCTTCCAATTAATCCCACGTTTCAAGACATAAAATATAGCCTCATAATTGGTGAAAATTGGCCAGCCTATTATCCACATGCTGAAATTTTCAGCATGTGTTACAAATGAGATAAAATTTGAAACATTACCTTTTGTAGCTTCTTTCCTTAAGTCACCAACATTGTATGACTGATTCTTGACCAATCAATATGCCAAAAAGGCTCCAAATATGCTCCATCTCAGTTGGAATAGGCGTTGCAATGTATGTGTGCATGTGCTGAATTTTATTTTTTCAAACTTTATAAAATAGTGCACATTTAATAATACACACATGGTATATTCCAATCAGCCCTTAATTTAATTTTCTAGAACACTTTAAGATGCATGAAATATGTAAAAAGTGTCTAGATACATGTCATATAATGTGCGAAAAACGTTTCATGTGTTGTGTACGTAGAAAATCGAATTTTCGATGTTTATCGATTACCCGATTTTTCTCTAAATAAATTCCAACTTTTTGTACATGTTATATATATTATTTTACACATAATATACATAATATAAACTTTAATATTAAGCACTTGGCTGGTCTTAAAGTGGCACCATTTACATGTGACAAAATTGAAATTGGAATCTCCACAATTTGGCCTTAATGTGGGGTGATTTGTGTGTGCCAACATGGAATGATTTTATGGCTGCACATAAAATCATACCCACGACCTTTTTGATTATTTTTGAAGTGTAGGGGCTGGCCATCTATTTATGGCAAGTACGTGACACGTTGGCGAAGTTTCGGTATTCGCCCGATACGACAATTTTCGGTTTAGAACCTTTTAACGTATCGTATTTAATTTGTCATCACCATGACTTATATCATATGATATAAGACCTGAATATACTCATAAATATGAGTTAAGTATGGTGGTGTGACGTTAACGTACGTACGTAAAATATATAACGTGTCGGTAGTACGTTGGAATACATGTGTATGTGCCTTTTTCAAAAAAATCTGAAAATATATATGTGGTTAAAGGAGGAGGAGGAGACTTTCCTTTCTTAGTCTTGTTGCCTTTGTGCCTTGTCCAAATGTAGCTTCCTTTAGTGAACTACTTAGTTTAATTAACTAAGTACTGAACTAGTTTAGTTCATTAATGGTGGCATCTGAAAATAGTATAAACACAACAAATGTTTGCCATTTGATGTAAGCTTTAACGCGTCATGGCTCGTTAGTGCGGCAACATTATATATGAACTATATAAGGCAGGTTATATGCAATATGCCATGCACATTTATATCATGCACATTTTTAAGCACATTTAAATCATACATTTTGAAATCACTCAAACCCCCTTTTTTCTACAATCTCCCCCTTTTGATGATTTTCAAAATAACATATACTCATGATTTAAATCCTATCGCTCCCCCTTCAATCATGCATAAATTCAAAATTTAAATTTTAAATTTCAAACCCGCTCCCCCTTGATTTATGCAATCAGTATATCTCTCCCCCTTAAATCATCTTTCTCTCCCCCTTTATTTAGGAAAATAAATCAAAAGATGCCTGTAAATAAGGAAAGAGAATCAAATCAAATCACATCAGCAGAAATCATGCCTAATTTAGAACAAAGAGATTCATACGTGGCTTGATTTAAGGCTTTAGTGAAAATATCCGCTACTTGTGCCTCTGTGCATACGTGATCTATGACAATATCACCATTATTTATGTGATCACGAAGAAAGTGGTAACGTACTTCTATATGCGTGGCCTTAGAGTGTAACATGGAGTTTTTAGACAGGTTAATTGCACTCATACTATCACAATATATAGGAATTTTATTTACGGTAATTCCAAAGTCCGAGAGTTGTTGTTTTATCCATAACAACTGTGTGCAGCCAAGGCTAAGTGCCATGTACTCAGCCTCAATAGTGGACAAAGCAACGCTTGCTTGCTTTTTGGAAAAACATGAAATGAGTGAGTTTCCTATAAATTGGCAAGTAACACTCGTGCTCTTCCTATCTATTTTACAGCCACCGTATTCTGCATCAGTATAAGTATGTAAATTAAATTCGAAATCTTTATCGTACCAAATGCCTAAGGTGGGCGTGTGCTTAATATAACGGAATATTCTTTTTACCGCATTATACTTGGACACCTTAGGTTGACTTTGAAAGCATGCACACATGCATACACTGAACATGATGTCAGGTCTACTAGCAGTAAGATATAGCAAAGAACAAATCATAGATCTATATAAGACATTATCAAAATATTTACCATGTTCATCTTTATCCAATTTAGTAGTGACACTCATAAGGGTGGGGGATGGTTTCAAATTTTCAAAGTTGAACTTTTTAAACATGTCATTTACATATTTAGCTTGACTTATGTGAATGCCTTTACTCGTTTGCTTAATCTGTAAGCCAATAAAATAGCTAAGTTCACCAACCATGAACACTTCAAATTTGGATTTCAAGCAATTTTCAAAATCTTCAACAAGTTTATGTGAGGTAGAACCGAAAATAATGTCATTAACATAGATTTGAATAATAAGTAAATCTGATTTATCTTGTTTCAAAAATAATGTACTATCTATAGTACCTCGTTTAAAACCATTTTCTAAAAGGAAAGACGCAAAACGATCATACCATACTCTAGGTGCTTGCTTTAGTCCATATAGTGCCTTCTTTAGTTTGTACACGTGATCGGGATGCTTCAAATCTTCAAAACCGGGTGGTTGCTTCACGTATACCTCTTCTTGTATAAATCCATTTAGGAATGCACTTTTTACGTCCATTTGATAAAGTTTGAAATCTTTCATGCAAGCAATGGCAAGTAAAAGTCGTATTGCTTCTAGACGTGCTACGGACGCAAATGTTTCATCATAGTCAATTCCTTCTTCTTGATTATAGCCTTGTGCTACAAGTCTAGCTTTATTTCTAACGACTTTTCCTTCTTCATTCATTTTATTTCTAAACACCCACTTTGTGCCTATTATGGTCTTATCTTGTGGTCGTGGCACTAAATCCCATACATCATTTCTAACAAATTGATTAAGCTCATCATGCATAGCATCAATCCAAGAAGAATCACTCAAAGCATCATGCACATTTTTGGGTTCAATTTCGGAAATCATAGCATGAAATTGATTTATTTCATCCGAAGTTATTCTTCTACGTGGTCGCACACCGTGAGTGATGTCGCCTATTATGAGATCGTGTGGGTGATCTCTATGCCATCTTGGTTGATTATTTTCTATGTTATCATGCATCTCTAAGTGATCATGCATTTCTAGTGTATCATGCATATCCAACGTACCATCATCTTCATTCAACACGGGATTCAATTCAAAGTCATCATCATATTCTTTATCTTTATCAATCTTACCAAATTCATTAAACTTCACATGAATGGATTCTATGATTTGTCTAGTGACAGGATCATAACATCTATATGCTTTTGAATTTATAGAATATCCAACAAAGATGCATTCAATTGATTTAGATTCAAATTTATCTAAATTATCTTTTGTATTCAAAACAAAACATTTGCATCCAAACACACGAAAATAGTCAATCTTAGGCATGCGATCATTTAATATCTCATAAGGCGTCTTGTTTATTTTCTTCCTAATGGATAAGCGATTCAATATGTAGCAAGCACAATTTACGGCTTCCGCCCACAGAAATCTAGGCAATTTATTTTCGTATAACATAGTCCTAGCAATTTCTTGTAATGTTCGATTCTTTCTTTCTACTACTCCATTTAATTGGGGAGTTCTAGGTGGCAAAAACTCATGCTTGATTCCTTTTTCTTCGCAAAATGAAATCGTATCCTTGTTTTTAAATTCACCACCTCTATCGCTTCTTATCTTTTTCACATTGACACCGTATTGATTTTTAAGTTGTTTGATTAATTTAGCAATCTCAATGGCACTATCATCCTTATGTGCAAGAAATAAAGTCCAAGTATAACGAGAAAAATCATCAACAATCACGCAAGCATAGTGGCGCCCACCAAGGCTCGTAGTGCGACTAGGACCAAACAAATCAACGTGTAGTAGTTCTAAGACTCTAGTCGTGCTTATTTCATTCTTAGACTTAAGTGACTCGCGTGTTTGTTTGCCTTTTATGCAAGATTCACACAACTGAAAGTTGTCTAAATCAAGCGTAGGCAATCCTCGTATTAGGTTCTTTCGTTGGAGTTTTTCTAGTTTGGAAATGCCAATGTGTCCTAAACGTCTATGCCATAAATTTACGTTGGGTTCGTTTGACATAAAGCATTTAACTTTGGCTTCGAACATATCATCCATAGAAAGTGTAAAGATGTTTCCTTCTCGTTTTCCTTTTAAAATGGTTTCTCCATTTTTATTTATTATATTGCAATAAGGGTGAGTGAAACACACATTAAAATCATTGTCAATAAATTGCGAAATGCTAAGAAGATTATACGATAAGTTGCTTACCAAAAAGACGTTGGAGATTTGAAGAGTGCCTGGGTTTCTGATTGTACCTTTTCCGATGATCTTGCCTTCATTGTTGTCTCCAAAGGTCACGGATCCGCCTTTTGTGACCTTCTTTAATTTCGTGAACAAGCTCGGGTCACCCGTCATGTGCCTCGAGCAGCCACTATCAAGGAACCACTTTATAGATGTATCTTTTGATGTGTGAGCTCCCTGCAATGTGCAAAAATGATTTAGGTACCCTTTTAACTTTTAATGTAATTTTTAATGAGAACTGGTCATCCATGAATTACTGGAACGGGACAGCTTTGTGTAGCGTGTTGTATGACCTGAAAATGAACCTTAGGAATGTTCAATTTGGCTGAATTTCGGTATTGTGATAGTCTTCTATGTGTATTTAATCAGTGAATTGAAATTTTTGTAAAAGGATTTGTGGTTTGACCTGAATGAAATTTTCAATAAGAACTAGTTATAAAGAAATTACTGGAACTGGACAATTTTTAGTAGCAAGTTTTTTGGCTCGAAAATGAACCTAAGGAATGTGCAAATGAGCTGATTTTTGGTATGAAGATATTTTGATGCGTTTAGTAAATCTTTGAGTTGGAATGTTGGTAAAAGGACTTGTGGTTTGGTCACAATGAAATTTTTGGTAAAACTGGTCGTTCCAGGTTCTGCATGTACCTAGCTTTGGAAGATAATTAAATGACCCCCTTAAGTGTATTGGATTGCCTTGAAATTTTTGCAGTATTTACTTAAGACATAGGTGTACATGTTCATGTAAAGGAACTAGCTTAAAACCACCATTTTGATGGTCAACAACTGTTATAATCCAATTTTTAATTAAGGGCAAAAAAGGTCAATTGGGCCTAATTAATTAGAAAACCTAATTTCACTATCAAATTTTCCCTAAACCCTAATCAAATATCTATTTAAACTACGCTTAGACTTCTCCCTCCCCTCACAAAACATACGCCGCTTTCCACCAGGAAAAAAACAAAGAGAACGACTTTCTCCTTCTTGGTTCAAACAACGCTGCCTCTTTAGGGAGAAATACCACCACTCGATCTCGTTCTTCAACACGTATCAAATACCAGGTAGGTGCCCCCTTAACATCCGTTGAATGCAACAAACGATAATCTTTAATTTCTCTATGAAAACGAGATCGTGCATTAGTATTAGTGTTTGTATAGATGCTTGATTATTAGATTATATGTATCTGTGATGAATTGTATGTCCGTATATATGATCGTATATGTATATAAATGAATGATGCTATTTTCATATGAAACTCGGAAAAAGATTTGATTTTTGATGTGCGTGTGAATACCGGAATCGTAGGAAGGAGTGTTTGTGCTGGCGGCGCGTGGCCGGTGGTGGTGGGCTATGACCACGTGCTGCCGGATGGAGGAACAAGGGAGTTGAAGGGGGGCTAAGGGAGGGGCGGCGCGTGGCCGGTGGTGGTAGGCTATGACCACGTGCTGCCGAGTGGAGGAATAAGGGTGAAAGGGGGGGCTGAGAGGGAGGCTGAGCGGGGGTGGTGCGGGTCTGGTCAGTGGGGTGCTGGGGTGGGGGCGTTCGGTTTGGGGGGCGGACTGGAGAGGGGCGGGTGGGCTTGGAGAGGGGGGTGCGTTATGGCGGGGGGGCTGAGGGAGTGGGGGGGCGGTTGAGAGGCAGGGGCGGTCAGGGGTGGGCTGGTAGGTGGTGCGGTCTGGGGTCTGAGGTGGGGAGCCGGTGGGGTGGACTGAGGGAGGGGGAGTAGGGGTCGGCTAGAAGGGTGAGAGAAGAAGTAGGCCGGGGGGATTTCGTTGAATCTGCAAAGGGGAGGAAGGAATTTGGGTATAGCAGGGAGGTACGAAAGTGAGGCAGGGAAGGCAGAAAAAAAAGAATAAGAAAAATAGAAAAAGGAAAATAGGAAAAGGAAAATAGTAAAAGAAAAAGGAAATTTGAAAAGGGGAGGGGCGAAAGTCTGAAGTGGGGAAGCGGGAGGAAAAAAAAGAAAAAGAAAAAGAATAGAAAAGCTGAGAATAAAAGAAAAAGAAAAGAAAAGGATAAAGAAGAAGAAAAGGAAAGGGAAGCAAATGAAGGATTCCGTGTATGATTTCTGTGCATTCATGCATCACGACATTGCATATATGACATGATATGTTCTGTTCTGTTCCGTTCTGTTCTGTTAGGATATGCGAGACGTAAGTCGCATATCTGATCTGTTCTGTTCCGTTCTGTTCCGTTCCGTTCTCTTAGGACCCGGGGTCATGCATTGCACGATTAGATGAATGTTTCTGAGAAGGTAGGTTATCATGCATCACGTATGTGGCATTGCATTTCACGCTCATTCTGCATGATTATGTGCTTGATTGTTTTAAGAAGTTCTGACCGTTATACGTTGTTTTAAAAAGTTCTGGCCGTTATATGTGTTTGCGAAAACGTGGACAGTCTATTTTTGTATCGACGCACTTATATGTGTTTCACTACTGTCCTAGCATGTATGATCTCACAGGGACGATGCAGGCAGGGTACCTACTGAGTGACGTTTTTGTCGCTCACACCGTTTGTTTTGTTTTCTTGCAGACGATTCAGGGTATGATTACATATGGGTTGGAGAAGATTCCGAGTGGGCTCAGTGGGACTCGTAGAGACTGTCGGGAGATTGAGGAACAAGAAATGAGGAAGTTTTATTTTATTTATTATTTCATTTGAGTACTTAGCTTAGGGATTTTATTTTACCAACTTTACGATGTCGTTTAGGGGATTTTGACTTGATGTTGATTATAGATGATTTGGGGGTTTTACTTTTGATTTAGGTTTCTGAATTGATTTATTTCGTTTCCGCAATCGAATACTCTGTCGTTTTGATAAGTTCAGGGATTTGTACAGACGCCTTATATATCCCTTAGTGGAATACGGCGGGCGTGCCGGTTCGGACCCTAGGGTTCGGGACGGGGCGCTACAGGTGGTATCAGAGACCAGGCTCTAGATCTACTGCGGAAAACATAGAATTAAGAAATGATCTTAGATGTAAGAGATGACTCTAGATCTAAGTTCTGATCATAGATGTAAGTTTGATTTTTGACTAAGTTTGATTCTGGATGTAAGTTATGATCTGAGACTAAGTTTGACTTAGAATAAGTGTGATGTAGACTAAGTGATGATCGGTCTGGGCACGGTTGGGTTTTATTTCCGCCTTATTTGTCTGTATTTGACTGTTTCTATTTCTTAAGTTTAATTATAATATTTCTTGAAATGCCCTTAACCAAAACTGAAAATTTCCTTGTAGTAGTAAAATGCCGCCAAGAAGAGGAAATGGTGGAAACATAAGAGGAAATCACTCAGATGATGGGCCTCCACCGCAGGTCGTGCTCCCTCAGGCCCTGACCGATGCACTACTGGTCATGGCCCAAACTGTGGCCCAACAGAATCAGCAGCCACAGGCTCCACCTCCACCGCCACCGCCACAGCATGGGATCCGATTTTACTATGGCGAGATGAAGAAGATCCATGCCCCGACATTTGCAGATAGTTCAGATCCGGAGGATGCGGAACATTGGCTAGCAGAGATGGAGAAGTGTTTCAGGCAGACTCAGGTGCCTGAAGAGATCCGTGTGGATGTAGCCACACCACTGCTTAGTGTCAAGGCCAGTGAGTGGTGGGACGGCATCGTTCCCCGAATGCAGCCGCCCATCACCTGGGCTCAGTTCCTGGAGGCTTTCCGGAAGTATTATGTGCCCGAGACTACTGTGTTAGAAAAGATGAGGGCCTTCAGTAGATTGCAACAGGGGAACATGACAGTAAGGGAGTATGCCGACACATTTCATGCTTTGGGGAAGTTTGTGCCTTCGGTTATGTCTGATAACCGAATGAAGATGCTCAAGTTTGAGGAAGGTCTAGACTCACGTATTCAGCCCGCGATTGTGAATGTGGGCATGAAGACGTTTGAGGAGATGCTCGACGCATGCTACAGGGTTGAGAGCGACTTCAGGAGAGTCGCAGCACAGGACAGAAACAAGAGACCTCGAGAGGAGGTCAGTGGGAGTAGCACGGGCAGATGGGTGAAGATTGCCCGGAGACCTTCTTTGGGGCAGCCAGTTAGACCACCACTGCCACCGAGGGAGGATCAGCGGTACGTACGCCCTCCACAAGCCGCACCGATGTGCAAGGAATGCAACAAGCCTCATCATGGAGAATGTTATAAGAAGACCGGAGCTTGTTTCAAATGCGGAAAGGTGGGTCATATTATCAAAGATTGCCCCAATATGAAGACAGCGCCACAGCCTGAGGCGAGACCGCCACCGCCCAACAAGCCTCGGACGAATGCTCGAGTTCACTTCATGACAGATGCAGACGTACAGGGTTCAAATGAAGTAGTGACAGGTATATTTAAGATTCACACAATTCAGTTGTACCTTCCTTTTTATATGTGATTATACTTGCATATGTTATACCTATGTGACTCTGTGAACCTTAGGTGTAATTCTTGTAAACAAAGTCCCAGCAAACGTCTTATTTGATAGCGGAGCAAGCCATTCATTCGTCGCTAGGAGATTTGTGAAGAATCTTAATAAAGACCCTGAACGATTAGAGACTCCTTATCGGGTGATAGCCGCCGGAGACCAAGTAATTGTTTCCTATCATCGGTACCCAGGTTGTGCACTAGAGATGGAAGATCAGATTTTTGACGCGACCCTTATACCTATCCAGATGAGCGATTTTGATATAATTCTTGGGATGGATTGGTTGGCTCGTTATCACGCCAACATCGATTGTCGTCAGAAACAAGTTAATATCAAGGATCCAGCTAGAGAGGAGCTTGTTTTTCAGGGAAGCCCCAAGTTCAAGAAGGCGCCACAAAAGATCTACCTAACAGCGGCTCAAGCTTATAAGGCTCTACGAAAGGGTAGAGCAGGTTTCCTTGTTTATGTCGTGGATCCCAGTGTCGGAGTACCTTCTATCGACAAGATACCGGTGGTCAAAGAGTTCAAAGATGTCTTTCCGGATGAGCTACCTGGTTTGCCGCCCAATCGTGAGATAGAGTTCGAGATTAAGTTGGTACCAGGGGCAGAGCCCATATCTAAGGCTCCTTATTGTATGGCCCCCGCCGAATTGAAGGAGCTCAAGGAGCAATTGCAAGAGCTACTAGACCGGAAGTTCATCCGACCCAGTACTTCACCATGGGGTGCACCTGTTCTATTTGTAAAAAAAGAAGGACGGTAGTATGCGCATGTGCATCGACTACCGAGAACTAAATAAGATTACTATAAAGAACAAGTACCCTCTTCCGAGAATTGAGGACCTTTTCGACCAGCTAAAGGTACGATTTATTTCAAAGAAACTTGAATTACCTTCATTGTGAACTGAGAACTTCCTTGTATTCATTCAGGGTGCGAGGGTATTCTCAAAGATTAATCTCAGGTCAGGATACCATCAACTGAGGATCAAGGCCGAAGATATTGCAAAGACGGCCTTCCGAACGAGATATGGACACTATGAGTTTCTGGTGATGCCTTTCGGACTCACTAATGCCCCCGCAGCATTTATGGATATGATGAATACCACATTCAGGGATCAGCTGGATAAGTTTGTGGTGGTATTCATCGATGATATCTTAGTATATTCGCCAGATGAAGAGACACATGAGATGCATCTGAGGACTGTTCTGGGAATATTGAAGCAGAAAAAGCTCTTCGTGAAGTTTAGTAAATGCGAGTTCTGGCTACGAAGCGTATCTTTCTTGGGTCATGTGGTTTCTGAGGAAGGGATATCAGTAGACCCCAAGAAGATTGAAGCAATCACCGAATGGCCGAGGCCAACAAACGTGACTAAGGTGCGGAGTTTTCTCGGGTTGGCTGGTTATTATAGAAAGTTCGTGGAGGGTTTCTCAACTATTGCTGTACCTCTGAGCCGTCTGACGCAGAAGAAAACAAAATTTGAGTGGACCCCTGATTGCGAGAAGAGTTTCACAGAATTGAAAAAGAGGTTGACAACTGCGCCTGTACTAGCACAACCTTCCGGAGAAGGAGAATTTGTGGTGTACAGTGATGCTTCCAAGAATGGTTTGGGCTGTGTGTTGATGCAAGGAGGAAGAGTTATAGCTTATGCATCGAGACAGTTGAAGCCATATGAACAGAATTACCCGACCCATGATTTAGAGTTGGCTGCAGTAGTATTTGCTTTGAAGATCTGGCGACGCTATCTTTATGGAGAGAAATGTCAGGTATTCACGGACCATAAAAGTTTGAAGTACTTGTTCACTCAGAAGGAACTTAATATGAGACAGCGTCGTTGGTTGGAGTTGATCAATGACTACGATCTCACGATCAGTTATCATCCAGGAAAGGCTAATCGAGTGGCTGATGCACTGAGTAGGAAATCAAGTCACGCCCGACAGACCCCGTTGGAGAGAGAGATTGCAGAATTTGATCTGGATATTGTTGACTCCACAGCAAATGTTCTGGCCACCCTAACCATTACGCCTACACTGGTTGAGAAAATTAAAGAAGCGCAGGTTGATGATGAGGCGTTACGAGGTATCAAGCAGAGGTTGACTACTGGTCAGGTCGAAGGATTTCAGGTGTTGGGAGATGGGAGTCTTTGGTTCCAAGGAAGATTATGCGTGCCCGATAATTTAGATCTTAGAAGGGAGGTGCTAAAAGAGGCTCATAATACCAGACTTTCTATCCATCCAGGAGCCACCAAGATGTATAGACTTGAAGAGAAACTATTGGTGGAGTGGTATGAAAAGACACATCGCGGAGTTCATAGAAAGATGTTTGGTGTGTCAACAGGTTAAGGCGGAACATCAGCGACCCGGAGGTCTAATGCTACCGTTAGAGATTCCCACGTGGAAGTGGGAGCATATCACCGTGGATTTTGTGGTTGGACTCCCCAAGACTAGAAACAATAATGATGCCATCTGGGTTATTGTGGACCGTTTGACTAAGTCTGCACACTTTCTTCCGATATCGATGGAGATGCCCTTGGAGAAGTTAGTGAAATTGTATATGGACAGTGCTGTGAGCTTACATGGCGTTCCGGTGAGTATAGTATCTGATAGGGACTCAAGATTTACGTCGCGATTTTGGGAAGCATGTCAGAAGGCTATGGGTACCGAGTTAAGACTGAGTACGGCATTCCATCCTCAGACCGATGGTCAGTCCGAGAGGACTATTCAGACACTCGAGGATATGTTACGAGCATGTGCATTGGATTTTAAGGGAAACTGGGATGGCTTGATGAAACTAATTGAGTTCTCGTATAATAACAGTCATCATAGTGCTATTGGGATGGCACCCTTTGAGGCCGCCCCCTTTGATTGCTTATCCTGCAGCGCCCCGCTCCTGAGCCCTAACATCGGGAACAGTGCACCCGCCGTATCTCACTAAGGAGAATACAAAGCGTCAAATCAAAACAGATACACGTCAGCGGAAGTCAAAATTTAAAACCTCGAAACAATCATCATCATAAATATCAATTTCTAGGCAAATCTAAATCCGATACAGATGTCAAATGTAGATATAACTGAATGTCTAAAGTACATAAACCCCGAGTATCGAAAATCATTATCTCAACTAAGCCCTCGAAAGTCTCATTGGAATGTCATCGACCTCAATATCTCCACTCTTGGTCATCCTCGGTATGCTAACTCAATCGCATGTCTATCTGCAAAACATGTTAAAGCGTGGTTTGAACGACAAGTCGCTCAACTAGTAATCCCACTATACTTACCATGGGATCATACACGGAGAAGCAAGTGTGATAACGATATATAGCAACATAAAATAATATCATGCTTCTCTTCGCAAGTAAATTTACAACTCTGCCCCTAACATCCAAAAGCAAATAGAGCAAATAGACCAACAAGGTACAAAACAAAGTCCAATTAAGTACGTAACAAAGTCAACAAATAGAACGATGACCAAGTCAAACCAAACGACAACCAAGCAAAGGTTAGTCCAAGCTAAAACGTGATGCAATTTTTCAAAACAATGCAATGCCAATGTTCCCATTATTTCAAAACTAATGTTTCCAATATCAATGTCCAATGTCCAAATCCAATGTCCATATCCAATGTCCAAATCCAATGTCCATATCCGATTAAACCGATCCAAAAATCCAAATAACCAATTCCGGTTTAATCGGTCCAAAGTCCAAAATCAGATGCAATGGCTATAGCACTTTCTTTACAAGTGACTTATACCAAAAGACTTACGAATTGATTCCTCCAAAATCCAAATATACTATAGACACCCTGTCCCAGACTAGGTCGTTACGTCTATAGCACCAAATAAAATTGCCTTTATGCCCTGTCCCAGACTAGGTAGTTACGCTCAGGCAAAATATATGCATACAGAAGCCCTGTCCCTGACGAGGTAGTTATATCTGCAGCAATCCAAATAGGCATACAGAAACCCTGTCCCTGACGAGGTAGTTACATCTGCAGCACTCGATAACCAAAATAGGAATCAACTCGGCTTACCGATATATTTCCTTGTAAGGGTGAATTTTCAAAAATATGTAATGCAACTTTCCAAAACCATTTTTCAAGTGCCAAAGTTAGTCCAAATTACCAAAATGAGCCAAAATATCCAATTCATCAAAATTACCAAGTTATCCTTCAAATACCAAATAAGTCAAAACAAATAATCTAACCGCCACAAGTCCCAAATACTAAATATCCCTCTGTCAACCCCCTGGCCGAAACTACGCTTCTAATATTAATATGTATATCTTCCCAATTTATAGTGGCCAGTGGCTTCAAAATTGCTATTCATGCCACTCACACATACCACAGCAACCATTAACAAACTTGGCTTTTTTTTCTGCACCTTTATTCACATATATACAACATCGGCTACTTACCAATTTCAATACAACAATTAGCAACAATATGCAATTCGCGACAATAACCTATACACATATTTTAAATAGCACACTTAACAATAATTAATATAACCATACGAATAGGTGCATATTATATTTGGTCGCTGACAGATTTCAACAATCTTAATTCATGGTGCTTACACGTACGACTACACACCCACACAGCACTTGCAATTTGCTTTGTAAAATTCATACAACACACTTTATATATATACATATTAACACACGGTATAAATATATTATTATATATATGTTTGCAGGATCAAGCATCAATTTGTGGCGCCTGTCTACCCATATATTCGGCATCAACAACAACTCCAAAAAAAAGTTTCCATGTGCATATATATATATATATATATATATATATATATATATATATATATTCAACTAACTCAATACATGCAACTAGACATATACATATATATATCAACCATCAATACAATCATAATTACATCATGCATGATCCGAGTTTATAACGAACATAACATATAGAATTTTCGCAAAACATAGCAAGTATAGGGAGATTACTTACTTGTCTCAATATACTATACCGTACAATTGAATTAGGCTTGATGTTTGAAGCAAAATTGCCCCTTTTCCTTTTGTTGATCGCTGGAAGCCAAAAATTTGGACAAACAAATAAAGATATTTGTGATTACTGCTGCCTGATGGTGGGTAATTTGAGAGAAAAAAGTTTGCTGAATTTTTTTTTCTTCCAGCAGGGGGCCGACGGCTGTGAGAGGCAAGGGGTATGGTTTGGGTAGTTTAGGTTATTTAAATAGAATGATAGTTTAGGTTTTGGTATATATCTTAGTTTTTTAGGATTTCTTCCATGTAATTCTATCTTTAGTTCACCTAATTGTATTTGGTTTAGGACTTATCCTAATTAAAAAAATCTAAATAGACTAGGATTTGCCATCTTTGTTTTATTTAAATTTCTTTTTTCTTTCACTCCAAGTCACGGACGTAACAGACCTTCCCCCTTTCAATAAGTTTCGTCCTCGAAACATGCGTATTACGTGATCAATACTTAGTACATTTCTACTTGATTCAATACCTAGTATATGTCACAGTTATCATTATACCGACTTCACTTTTAGGTTGTTAAGCCCTCAATTTCCACCTATAGCACTTAACATATATCATTCAACTTATTGTATTCTGCAATTCCGAATTCTTAAACTCATCATATAAGATTCACCTCCTAGATAAATAACCAACCAAGTATCCTTCAAGTACTCCAATATGTTAATCATTACACTTCTATGACATAGGACTTAGCCATCGAGATCATTGCTTGCATATATACAATGTAATCGCTACATCCGTTGATCTCCACTTGTTACATAGTAACCTAATCTATCTATGGTTTTTGAATTAAACTTAAGGAGATTGTCACACTACTGGGGTTCTCAACCTAAATGTTAGTCTATATTGTACTTAAGTGTACTACAATTTTTAACTTAATGTCTTCGTAGTTACAACTTAGGAAGTTTCCTTATACCATCTCATGTGTTTAAGCCTACTCGATGCATCGATGCTTACATGTTCCTATGATACAACACTTAACCTAGATTGGTAATAATTTGTCATTCCATTGTACTTATTTAGTACACTATCAACCAGTATTCCTAATACGACTAATATCTTCGGCTTATTTGATACTCTAAAACTCAACATCTTAATCATGACTATAAACTCCTCTGTACGATATGCTTTGCTAAAATATACTGATCATAACGCTAATAAATCTTCTTAGCAATTATCATTTTACTACAAATCTTCTCTTATGAACTACGATTCCAACTTAGACCTAGTCACATTCCGACACTGCCATCAATGTAAAGGCGTGAACCTGCTTCATTTATCATAATGGTACCGGGTTTGCAGGGGCCGGATCTAAGAAATTATACAATTGATTATAATCACCACTTAGGAAAGGCAAATAAATCAGAGTCATATAGAGTGCCCTAGGTATACGTGGGCATATCCCTTATCCGATCATCACTTAGGTCTAATGTCATGATTTATTTCTAGAATCCGTACTCGGTATCATTATTCCTTAAGTCTAAAATCATTACTTATTTCTAAGTTCAGTGCTTAGAAAATAATCACAGCTTATGACTAAGATCAGTACTTATGTTCAAATCACCACATAATGTTTAGATCACCACTTAATTTCTAGAACTGATATTACGTCTTGTCATTTCTTAAGTCAAAAATCGTAACTTACGGGCAAGGTCATCACTTAATCTCTAAAGCCATGTCTTATTTCGAATAACATGCTTAATATATAATCATTGCTTATGATTAAAAATCGAGACTTAGGTCTAAGATCATGACTTAGAGGCAAAATCGTAACTTAATTCCTAAGATCATAGCCTAATTTTATGCTTCCGCCGTGGATCTGGAGCCATGCTCTGATACCACCTGAAGCGCCCCGCTCCCGAGCCCTAACATCAGGAACAGTGCACCCGCCGTATCTCACTAAGGAGAATACAAAGCGTCAAATCAAAACAGATACACGTCAGCGGAAGTCAAAATTTAAAACCTCGAAACAATCATCATCATAAATATCAATTTCTAGGCAAATCGAAATCCGATACAGATGTCAAATGTAGATATAACTGAATGTCTAAAGTACATAAACCCCGAGTATCGAAAATCATTATCTCAACTAAGCCCTCGAAAGTCTCATTGGAATGTCATCGACCTCAATATCTCCACTCTTGGTCATCCTTGGTATGCTAACTCAATCGCATGTCTATCTGCAAAACATGTTAAAGCGTGGGTTGAACAACAAGTCGCTCAACAAGTAATCCCACTATACTTACCATGGGATCATACACGGAGAAGCAAGTGTGATAACGATATATAGCAACATAAAATAATATCATGCTTCTCTTCGCAAGTAAATTTACAACTCTGCCCCTAACATCCAAAAGCAAATAGAGCAAATAGACCCAACAAGGTAAAAAACAAAGTCCAATTAAGTACGTAACAAAGTCAACAAATAGAACGATGACCAAGTCAAACCAAACGACAGCCAAGCAAAGGTTAGTCCAAGCTAAAACGTGATGTAATTTTTCAAAACAATGCAATGCCAATGTTCCCATTATTTCAAAACTAATGTTTCCAATATCAATGTCCAATGTCCAAATCCAATGTCCATATCCAATGTCCATATCCAATGTCCAAATCCAATGTCCATATCCGATTAAACCGATCCAAAAATCCAAATAACCAAATCCGGTTTAATCGGTCCAAAGTCCAAAATCAAATGCAATGGCTATAGCACTTTCCCTACAAGTGACTTATACCATAAGAATTACGAATTGATTCCTCCAAAATCCAAATATACTATAGACACCCTGTCCCAGACTAGGTCGTTACGTCTATAGCACCAAATACAATTGCCTTTGCGCCCTGTCCCAGACTAGGTAGTTACGCTCAGGCCCAATATATGCATACAGAAGCCCTGTCCCTGACGAGGTAGTTATATCTGCAGCAATCCAAATAGGCATACAGAAACCCTGTCCCTGACGAGGTAGTTACATCTGCAGCACTCGATAATTAAAATAGGAATCAACTCGGCTTACCGATATATTTCCTTGTAAGGGTGAGTTTTCAAAAATATGTAATGCAACTTTCCAAAACCATTTTTCAACTGCAAAAGTTAGTCCAAATTACCAAAATGAGCCAAATATCCAATTCATCAAAATTACCAAGTTATCCTTCAAATACCAAATAAGTCCAAACAAATAATCTAACCGCCACAAGTCCCAAATACTAAATATCCCACTGCCAACCCCCTGGCCGAAACTACACTTCTAATATTAATATGTATATCTTCCCAATTTATAGTGGTCAGTGGCTTCAAAATTGCTATTCATGCCACTCACACATACCACAGCAACCATTAACAAACTTGGCTTTTTTTTTCTGCACCTTTATTCACATATATACCACATCGGCTACTTACCAATTTCAATACAACAATTAGACAACATGCAATTCACGACAGTAACCTATACACATATTTTAAATAGCACACATAACAATAATTAGTATAACCATACGAATAGGTGCATATTATATTTGGTCGTTGACAGATTTCAACAATCTTAATTCATGGTGCTTACACGTACGGCTACACGCCCACACAGCACTTGCAATTTGCTTTGTAAAATTCATACAACACACTTTATATATATACATATTAACACACGGTATAAATATATTATTATATATATGTTTGCAGGATCAAGCATCAATTTGTGGCGCCTGTCTACCCATATATTCGGCATCAACAACAACTCCAAAAAAAAGTTTCCATGTGCATATATATATATATATATATATATATATATATATATTCAACTAACTCAATACATTCAAGTAGAAATATACATATATATATCAACCATCTATACAATCATAATTACATCATGCATTATCCGAGTTTATAACGAACATAACATATAGAATTTTCGAAAAACATAGCAAGTATAGGGAGATTACTTACTTGTCTCAATATACTATACCGTACAATTGAATTAGGCTTGATGTTTGAAGCAAAATTGCCCCTTTTCCTTTTGTTGATCGTTGGAAGCCAAAAATTTGGACAAACAAATAAAGATATTTGTGGTTACTGCTGCCTGATGGTGGGTAATTTGAGGGAAAAAAGTTTGCTGAATTTTTTTTTCTTCCAGCAGGGGGCCGACGGCTGTGAGAGGCAAGGGGTAGGGTTTGGGTAGTTTAGGTTATTTAAATAGAATGATAGTTTAGGTTTTGGTATATATCTTAGTTGTTTAGGATTTCTTCCATGTAATTCTATCTTTAGTTCACCTAATTGTATTTGGTTTAGGACTTATCCTAATTTCAAAATTCTAAATAGACTAGGATTTACCATCTTTGTTTTATTTAAATTTCTTTTTTCTTTCTCTCCAAGTCACGGACGTAACACTTCCCCTCTTGAAAATTATCTTCTACGTCCTTGGAAGAGTATATGGCATCATTGTGACATGTCTTTGCTTACTTGGCATGTTCTCCTTGGATGATCATTAAGCTCTTGCTTACTTGGCACTCATTGATTGGTTGGATGTTGTCATCACTTGATGACTAGACAAATATGAGAATAACACTTAAAACATGTGCCAAAATCATCATAAAATAGTTACCATAACTCACAAGAATATCACACAAGATTAGCAAGACAATTTTCTCCAAAATTCCTTGAAAAATCGGCCATAAAGACATCTTACACATGCTGAAATTTCAGCATGTGTACATTCACCATTTATTCAAAATATTGCCTATTTTACATTTTTATTTAATCCAAGAAATCATATAATAATTCAATCACCATTTAGTATACAATATTCTTATCATTTATGGAATAACAATTGGACACCAATGTGGACTAAATTTCGGCCACTATACATTCCACACATGCTGAAATTTTCAGCATGTGTGATATTTGAGAATATCACTTTCTTTATTCCATAAAATATTCAAAACACTTCCATATAATAGTAAAATTTACCTCATAAATGGATAAAAATCGGCCAGCTCTAATGCACATGCTGAAATTTTCAGCATGTGTTAGAAATGTGACATAAGTTTGAATTGTTACCTTGTGTAGCTCCTTCCTTTATATCATCAACATTGTATGCTTCATTCTTGACCAATCAATATGCCAAAAAAGCTCCACATATGCTCCAACATAGCTAGAATGGGAGTGTGATGAGGACAGGACATGTGCTGAATTTTATTTTTGCAAACTTTGTAAAATAGTGCACATTTAATTATATACACATGGTATATTCCAATCAGCCCTTAATTGAATTTTCTAGAACACTTTGAGATGTATGAAATATGTAAAAAGTGTCTAGATACATGTTATATGATATGCCAAAAACGTTCCATGTGTCGTGTACGTAGAAAACTAAATTTTCAATGTTTATCGATTACCCGATTTTTCTCTAATTAAATTCCAAATTTTTGCACATATCATATATATTATGTTATACATAATATACATAAATTAAACTTTAATATTCAGTACTTAGGCTGATTAAAGTGGCGCCCAACACATGTGACAAAATTGAAATTGGAATCTCCACAATTTGGCCTTAATGTGGGGTGATTTGTGTGCGCCAACATGGAATGATTTTATGGCTGCATATAGCATGAAACCCCCTAAATTTGTGGATATTTTTGAAGTGTAGGGGCTGGCCATCTATTTATGGCAAGTACGTGACACGTTGGCGAAGTTTCGGTATTCGACCGATACGACAATTTTTGGTTTAGAACCTTTTAACGTGTCGTATTCAATTTGTCATCACCATGACTTATATCATATGATATAAGACCAGAATATACTCATAAATATGAGTTAAGTATGGTAGTGTGACGTTAACGTACGTACGTAAAATATATAACATGTCGGTACGTTGGAATAAATGTGTATGTGCCTTTTTCAAAAAATCTGAAAATATTTTTTTTTTCAATAGAATCAAGAAGAAGTTCAAGCCAGAAATTCAGAAAAAAGATGCGGAACCCAAGAAAACCCGAATCTACGGGAGTTACAAAAACAAAGTGAATAGAAATTCAATCAGAAAACAACCAGGGAAGCACCAAACGAGCAAATTACTTAACGTTAACTTACAGAAGCTTCAGAGGGAAAAACAAAACAGATCAGATACTGAAAATAAAATCTTAACCGAAAAAGCAAACTCGGTGGTTGTAGTATTGGGTGAATTGAACATCCAGAACAGACTTAGGGCCGAACCCCTTCACTTTCAGCCTGAAAAGATCCGGGAATAGAGAAAGTAGCAATGAAAATCTAGGGTTTTAATATATATATATATATATATATATATATAATCTGAAAATATATATATATATATATATATATGTATATATATATATATGGTAATGGCGTGTGATATATGTGTGGATAGGAGAGTGGAAAACTTTCCTTTCTTCACCTTGTTGCCTTTGTGCCTTTTTCAAATATTGCTTCCTTTAATGAACTCCTTAGTTTAATTAACTAAGTAGTTCACTTAATGAACTAGCTTAGTTCATTAATGGTGGCACCTGAAAATAGTTCAAACACAACAAATGTTTGTCATTTGATGTAAGCTTTAAAGCTTCATGGCTCGTTAGTACGGCAACATTATATATGAACTATATAAGACAAGTTATATGCAATATGTCATGCATTGCTTTGTAACACGTTTAAATTATGTATTTTGAAATCACTCAAACCCCTTTTTCTCTACAATCTCCCTTTTTGATGATTTTCAAAATAACCTACATTCATGATTTAAATCTTATCGCTCCCCTTTCAATCATGCATAAATTCAAAATTTGAATTTCAAATTTCAAATCGCTCCACCTTAATTTATGCAATCAGTTTCTCTCTCCCCCTTTGTTTATGCAATCAGTTTCTCTATCCTTAAATCATGCATTCTCTCCCCCTTTATTTTGGAAAGTCAATCAAAATATGCATGTGAATATGGAAAGATAATCAAATCAAATCAGCAGAAATCATGCCTAATTTAGAACGAAGATTTTCGTACGTGGCTTGATTTTAGGCTTTAGTGAAGATATCCGCTACTTGTGTCTCTGTGCGTATGTGATCTATGACAATGTCACCATTATTTACGTGATCACGAAGAAAATGATAACGTACTTCTATATGCTTGGCCTTAGAGTGTAGTACGGGGTTCTTAGATAGGTTGATTGCACTCATACTATCACAATATATAGGAATTTTATTTACGGTAATTCCAAAGTCCGAGAGTTGTTGTTTTATCCATAACAACTGTGTGCAGCCAAGGCTAAGTGCCATGTACTCAGCCTCAATAGTGGACAAAGCAACGCTTGCTTGCTTTTTGGAAAAACATGAAATAAGTGAGTTTCCTATAAATTGGCAAGTGTCACTCGTGTTTTTCCTATCTATCTTACATCCACCATAATCAGCGTCAGTGTAGGCATGCAAATTAAAGTCACAATCTTTATCACACCAAATGCCTAAGGTGGGTGTGTGCTTAATATATCGGAATATTCTTTTCACCGCATTAAAGTGAGACACCTTAGGTTGACTTTGAAAACGTGCACACATACATACACTGAACATGATATCAGGCCTACTAGCAGTAAGATATACCAAAGAACCAATCATAGATCTATATAAGGCATTATCAAAATCATTACCATGTTCATCTTTATCTAATTTAGTGGTAACACTCATAGGGATGGGAGATGGTTTTAAATTCTCAAAATTGAACTTTTTAATCATATCATTTACATATTTAGCTTGGCTTATGTGAATACCTTTACTCGTTTGCTTAATCTGCAAGCCAAGAAAGTAGTTTAATTCGCCAACCATACACATTTCAAATTCGGATTTCATGCAATTTTCAAAATCTTCAACAAGTTTATGAGAAGTGGAGCCGAAAATGATGTCATCAACGTAAATTTGAATAATAAGTAAATCTGAATAATAAGTAAATCTGATTTATCTTGTTTCAAAAATAATGTACTATCTATAGTACCTCTTTTAAAACCATTTTCTAAAAGAAAAGTAGCAAAACGATCATACCATGCTCTAAGTGCTTGGTTTAGTCCGTATAGTGCCTTCTTTAGTTTTTACATGTGATCGGGATGTTTCAAATCTTCAAAATCGGGTGGTTGTTTCATGTATACCTCTTCTTGTATGAATCCATTTAAGAATGCACTTTTCACGTCCATTTGATAGAGTTTAAAATCTTTCATGCAAGCAATGGCAAGTAAAAGTCGTATAGCTTCTAATCGTGCTACAGGTGCAAATGTCTCATCATAATCAATTCCTTCTTCTTGATTATAGCCTTGAGCTACAAGTCTAGCTTTAAATCTAACAACTTTTTCTTCTTCATTCATTTTATTTCTAAACACCCACTTTGTGCCTATTATGGTCTTATCTTGTGGTCGTGGCACTAAATCCCATACGTCATTTCTAACAAATTGATTAAGTTCGTCATGCATAGCATCAATCCAAGAATCACTCAAAGCATCATGCACATTTTTGGGTTCAATTTCGAAAATCATAGCATGAAATTGATTTATTTCATCCGAAGTTATTCTTCTACGTGGTCGCACTCCATGAGAGATATCGCCTATAATGAGATCATGTGGGTGATCTCTATGCTATCTTGGTTGATTATTTTCTATGTTCTCATGCATTTCTAAGTGATCATGCATTCCTAGTGTATCATGTATATCATGCATATCAAACGTGCCATCATCATCATTCAACACGGGTTTCAATTCAAAATCATCATCATATTCTTTATCTTTATCAATCTCACCAAATTCATTAAACTTCACATGAATAGATTCTATAATTTGTCTAGTGAGAGGATCATAACATCTATATGCTTTTGAATTTACAGAATATCCAACAACGATGCATTCAATTGATTTGGATTCAAATTTATCTAAATTGTCCTTTGTATTTAAAACAAAACATTTGCATCCAAACACACGAAAATAGTCAATTTTAGGCATGCGATCATTTAATATCTCATAAGGTGTCTTATTTATTTTCTTTCTAATGGATAAGCGATTTACTATATAGCATGCACAATTTATGGCTTCCGCCCACAAAAATCTAGGCAATTTATTTTCGCACAACATAGTTCTAGCAATTTCTTGTAATGTCCTATTGTTTCTTTCTACTACTCCATCTAATTGTGGAGTTCTAGGTGGCGAAAACTCGTGTTTAATTCATTTTTCTTCGCAAAATGAAATCATGTCCTTATTTTTAAACTCACCGCCTCTATCGCTTCTTATCTTTTTCACACATTGACACCGTATTGATTTTCAAGTTGTTTTATTAGTTTCGCAATCTCAATGGCACTATCATCCTTATGTGCAAGAAACAAAGTCCAAGTATAACGAGAAAAATCATCAACAATCATGCAAACATAGTGACGCCCACCAAGACTCGTAGCGCGACTAGGACCAAACAAATCAATGTGTGACAATTCTAAAACTCTAGCCGCACTTATTTCATTTTTAGGTTTAAGTGACTCGCGTGTTTGTTTTCCTTTTATGCAAGATTCACACAACTTAAAGTTGTCTAAATTAAGTGTAGGCAATCCTCATATTAGGTTCTTTCATTGGAGTTTTCCTAGTGTAGAAATGCCAATATGTCCTAAACGTCTATCCCATAAATTTACGTTAGGTTCATTTGACATAAAACACTTAACCGTAGCGTCTAACATATCATCTATAAAAAGCGTTAAAATTTTCCCTTCCCGTTTTCCTTTTAAGACTGTTTCTCCATTTTTATTTATTATATTGCAATATGGGTGAGTAAAACACACATCAAAACCATTGTTAATGAATTGCGAAATGCTAAGAAGATTATAAGATAAGTTACTTACCAAAAAGACATTTGAAATTTGAAGAGTGCTTGGGTTTCCAATTGTACCTTTTCCGATGATCTTGCCTTGGTTTTTGTCTCCAAAGGTCAATGATCCGCCTTTTGTGACCTTCTTTAATTTCGTGAATAGGCTCGGGTCACCCGTCATGTGACTCGAGCAACCACTGTCAAGGAACCATTTGATTGATGTATCTTTTGATGTGTGGGTTCCCTGCAATGTGTAAAAATGATTTAGGTACCCTTTTAAATTTGGGTCCTTACGAGTTAGTTATTCACCTTTTAGTAAAAGTACCTTTCGGTACCCATACTTGGGTGATCTTTCTCGGTCTAGCAAATGGCAAGAATGTAGATGAAGGTGCAATGTAGTAGACATGTGGTGAGTGCACTTTAGGCCTTTGGCCAAGAACTCCTTTATACCCATTATATATAGGACGTTTTTGGTATGTCCTTGTGTCTGTGTGCGTAGTGCGTGATCTAGATGGATGAAATGAATGTCGTGTATGCATCACTTGTTTCTTCTTATATCTATATGGCACAAAATTATATTTCGCATGATATGAAGAAGAAGTAAAGCGTGAGGAGGGGAGAGGGGGTCTTTGCGTCATCTTAGACGTTGTCTTTTGTTTTGGGGTGTCTACTTTCTTAGACACTACAAAATTGGTTGGTTTAATGGATACTTCATTTGTTTCAATGTATCCTAAACTTGTTTTATCACTATCATGCTTTTGTGATAAGATAATACGCTCTAGCATGTTAGATCCCGTATCAAACTGTTTCAGCATTTTCTCTAACTCTGCAATCCTTGATTTCAAACTTGAAATCTCGGATTTTATTTCATTATTTTGCGTGGTCAATGATGAGATCTCTGTCTTTAATGCAGTAATGATACATGATGACTCTTCTTTTGAATCGTTTAATTGAGCGACAAGATTCTCGTTAGAAGATTCTAACAGTTTCTTGTCTTCAATTAATCGCTTCTTTTCTTTCGCGAGAGTCTTAGTGAATTTATGCAATTCTAAGTACTGACTAAAAAGATCATCATAAGAAGGCTCAGAGTCAGATGATACCTCGTTTGATGCTTTGGACACAAAGCATACTTGTGTAGTCTCCTCTTCTGTTTCAGTCTCGGAATCCGATGTATCACTCCAAGTGGAGGCTTTGAGAGCTCGTTTCCTTTGCTTAGGTTCTGAGATGAGTCTATTCTTGCTCCGTTCCTTGTGAGGGTATTTATTTGTTTGCTTGTCCTTATTGAGGCAGTCATATGATAGATATCCAAGTTTACTGCATTCATAACATTTAACATCCTTGTCGTTTGTCTTGTTCTTATTTCTTTTGGTCGAAGTAGCCTTACTTTTGTTTCTAAACGACTTTCTCATGAATTTTCTTAAACCTTTAGCCAATAAAATTAAGTCATCATTATCTGATTCAGAATCACGATCATCTACGTGATCGGAAGAAGTAGAGACGTATTCATTTGGTTTAAATGCAATAGCTTTACCTTGTTTTGATGATTCCGATTTCCTTATGGTGAGTTTGTTCTCATAAACCTTAAGTGATCCAATTAATTCTTCCATCTTGATTGAATTAGTTTCTTTGCTTTCTTCTATTGCCGTTACTTTAGGGTCCCACTCGGATGGAGGCTTCGCAAGACGTTTTGTCCCTTTTCCTGCATAGTAAAGGCTTTGCCAAGAGACTCAAGAGAATTGTAAATGTTAGTCAAGCGAAGATCCATATCAACGATATATTCATTAGGCAATAATTTAAATGACTTGAGTGTGGACATAAGCATGTTGATCTTGGACTCTTTTACTTGACTAGTGCCTTCGTGTTTCATTTCAAGTATTCTCCACATTTCTTGCGCACTAGAACAATTTGAAACATAACTAGATTCACTTTTACTTAGTCCATTTAAAAGTAACTGCATAGCCCTAGCATTCATGCTCAGTCTCTTTTTATCCTCACTAGTATACTCTTGTTTAGGCTTAACGACCTCTAGTGTGACTCCATCTACAGTGGACAACTTTGATGGAACAAATGAACCATCTTCTATAATTGACCAAAGGTCAATATTAATTGCCATAAGAAAAAGTTTCATTCTTAACTTCCATTGAATGAAAGACTCACCATCAAAGAGAGGAGGCCTTTGACTCGACATACCTTCTTGTTCGGTTTTGAAATTTGTGGTTGCCATCTCACTTAGATCGTTGGATCCTTTTGATGTGAGTGTTCCTGCTCTCTGATACCACTTGTAGGATCTGCAAGGAACCACTAGAAGGGTGGGGGGGGGGGGTTGAATAGTTGGTGTGGAAAATGTGGTTTTTAAAATAGTTTTAAATCAAGAACTCAACTTCTGAAAACAGTTTCTGTTTTTAGAACCAGTTTTAAAACGTTTTGAAAACTAGGTTGCAGGTCTTCAAAATTCTGAAATGTGGAGAGATCTTAGCCTGAGATGTTATGAGTGTCTCCTAAAAATTTCAGATTTAAATTCAACCTCTAACCCCTTGAAAATTCTTTGGTGGTCAGATTGCGCGAATCTGCCAGAAACTGTAGTGTGATTTGAAAAATTAATTCCTATTTATACGTAACTTCAAATGCTCTGAAAATTTAAAGATTAACCCCTTATAAGTTGTATTTAAATCGGTTGAAATAGTTTTGAAAAATTCTTTTGGGAAGTTAGTCAAATACGATAAAAGTCTCAACCTTTGCAAGCCTGAAAATCAGACTGTACTAGTCTCAGGTCTTTGGACGTTTGGATGACTTATACTTATCCAAAAGGGTTGCAACTTGTGCCAAATTAACCTTAAGACGTGTGGCTATGATTCTGGAAATGTTCATAATTTTTGAAATTCGTTTACTATTTTTACAAGCGCGATAAAAAATGATAAACAGTACTGAAACTGAAAGTAAGTGCAGAAAGTAAATGACACCAAGAATTTTATACTGGTTCGGTTATAAACAACCTACTCCAGTCTTCGAGGACACCTTCCTCAATTCAAACTAATCACACAACACAAAGATCACCTTACCACAAAGTTGGTGGAGTTACACACCAACTCCAACCCTTTATAAACCTTGTATGTGAATACAATGCACACGAACACCACCACCTTGCAAGTCCAAGATTGATCACACCTTGATCAATCTTTTACAATGATAAAGAATATATGGTAGACTATATGAAGCCTATTCAAGAATGTGAATGTAAGTACAATAGGCTTTTAGAGAGAAGAAAGAAAGAGAGTGTAGAAAAGAAGGTGCTAAACGTTTTTGATCTTGGAATTTGCAAGACTTGATCTTGTTTTTGTTTTGCTCTTCTTCCTTTCTTTTTATCATTATGGCCTCCCCCTTTGATTGCTCTTCCCCTCTTGAAAATTATCTTCTAAGTCCTTGGAAGTGTATATGGCATCATTGTGACATGTCTTTTCTTACTTGGCATGTTCTCATTGGATGATCATTAAGCTCTTGCTTACTTGGCACTCATTGATTGGTTGGATGTTGTCATCACTTGATGACTAGACAAATCTGGAAATAACACTTAAACAATGTGCCAAAATCAACATAAAATAGTTACCATAACTCACAAGAATATCACACAAAATTAGCAAGACAATTTTCACCAAATTTCCTTGAAAAAATCGGCCATACAGACATCTTGCACATGCTGAAATTTCAGCATGTGTACATTCACCATTTATTCAAAATATTGCCTATTTTATATTTATTTAATCCAAGAAATCAAATAATAATTCAATCACTATTTAGTATACAATATTCTTATCATTTATGGAATAACAATTGGACACCAATGTGGACTAAATTCGGCCACTATACATTCCCACACATGCTGAAATTTTCAGCATGTGTGATATTTGAGAATATCACTTTCTTTATTCCATAAAATATTCAAAACACTTCAATATAATCTCCCAATTAATTCACTTAATTCAATAAGTAAAATATGCCTCATAAATGGATAAAAATCGGCCAGCTCTAATGCACATGCCGAAATTTTCAGCATGTGTTACAAATGTGACATAAGTTTGAATTGTTACCTTGTATAGCTCCTTCCTTTATGTCATCAACATTGTATGCTTCATTCTTGACCAATCAATATGCCAACCAAGCTCCACATATGCTCCAACATAGCTAGAATGGGAGCGTGATGAGGACAGGACATGTGCTGAATTTTATTTTTGCAAACTTTGTAAAATAGTGCACATGTAATTATATACACATGGTATATTCCAATCAGCCCTTAATTGAATTTTCTATAACACTTTGAGATGTATGAAATATGTAAAAAGTGTCTAGATACATGTTATATGATATGCCAAAAACGCTACATGTGTCGTGTACGTAGAAAACTGAATTTTCGATGTTTATCGATTACCCGATTTTTCTCTAATTAAATTCTAACTTTTTGCACATGTCATATATATTATGTTACATATAATATACATAAATTTAACTTTAATATTCAGCACTTAGGCTGATTAAAGTGGAGCCCAACACATGTGACAAAATTGAAATTGGAATCTCCACAATTTGGCCTTAATGTGGGGTGATTTGTATGTGCCAACATGGAATGATTTTATGGCTGCATATATTATGAAACCCACAAAATATTTGGATATTTTGGAA
This sequence comes from Eustoma russellianum, assembly GCA_036186865.1. Lineage (NCBI taxonomy): Eukaryota > Viridiplantae > Streptophyta > Magnoliopsida > Gentianales > Gentianaceae > Eustoma > Eustoma russellianum. The sequence continues at coordinate 13,300,847 of AP025060.1, forward strand.
GTGTAGGGGCTGGCCATCTATTTATGGCAAGTACGTGACACGTTGGCGAAGTTTCGGTATTCGCCCGATACGGCAATTTTCGGTTTAGAACCTTTTAATGTGTCGTATTCAATTTGTCATCACCATGACTTATATCATATGATATAAGACCTGAATATACTCATAAATATGAGTTAAGTATGGTAGTGTGACGTTAACATACGTACGTAAAATATATAACGTGTCGGTAGTATGTTGGAATAAATGTGTATGTGCCTTTTTCAAAAAATCTGAATATATATATATATATATATATATATATATATATATATGGTAATAGCGTGTGATATATGTGTGGAGAGGAGAGTGGAAGACTTTCCTTTCTTCACCTTGTTGCCTTTGTGTCTTTTCTTAATATTGCTTCCTTTAATGAACTACTTAGTTTAATAAACTAAGTACTTCACTTAATGAACTAGTTTAGTTCATTAATGGTGGCACCTGAAAATAGTTCAAACACAACAAATGTTTGCCATTTGATGTAAGCTTTAAAGCTTCATGGCTTGTTAGTACGGCAACATTATATAAGAACTATATAAGGCAAGTTATATGCAATATGTCATGCATTGCTTTGTAACACGTTTAAATCATGTATTTTGAAATCGCTCAATCCCCTTTTTCTCTACAGATGATACCCTGACTGGAAGTCAAGCTTAGAAAAGATCCTAGCACCCTTTAGTTGATCAAATATGTCTTCAATTGGTGGTAGTGGGTACTTATTCTTGATGGTAATTTTATTTAACTCTCGATAATCGATACAGAGTCTCATGCTACCATCCTTCTTCTTTACAAATAAAACAGGTTCTCCCAAGGGTGACACACTAGGGCGGATAAACTTCTTGTCCAATAACTCCTGTAGTTGTTCTTTCATCTCCCTCAACTCTGCCGAAGCCATTCTATAAGGAGCTTTATATATGGGTTCGGCTCCTGGAATCAAGTTTATCTCAAACTCAACTTCCCTTAGAGGTGGCACTCCTGGCAATTCTTCCGGGAACACATCCAAAAACTCGTTGACTACTAAGATTTGCTCAATAGATGGTACTTCCTGAGTAGCATCCATTGCATACACTAGAAATCCCTCGGCAACATTCCTTAAGGCTCTGCACGCTTGAGCAACTGACATATACACCTTCTTAGGGATTTTCTTTCGTTCCGCATCCCCTTGAAACATTACTTCTTCCATCTTAGCGTTCCTGACTGTCACTTGCTTCAATCGATCATCAATATTGGCGTGATACTTGGCCAACCAGTCCATCCCTAATATAACGTCGAAGTCATGTAGAAATAAGAGGGTTTGAGTGATTTCAAAATAAGAAATTTGAATGCATATATATATATATAAACATGCATAAGTGTACATGTATGCATGATAACTTGCCATTACTTGCCTTATTTAGCTTATATATTATGTTACCGTACTAACGAGCCATGAAGCATTAAAGCTTACATCATATGGCAAACATTTGTTGTGTTTATGCTATTTTCAGGTGCCACCATTAATGAACTAAATTAGTTCATTAAGTGAAGTACTTAGTTTGATAAACTAAGTAGTTCATTAAAGGAAGATTCATTTGGAAAAGGCACAAAGGCAACAAGGCTAAGGAAGGAAAGTTTTCTCCTCCTCTCCTCATTAATATATACACACGCCTATACATATATAAATATATATATTTCAGATTTTTTTGAAAAAAAAGGCACATACACATGTATTCCAACGTACTACCGACACGTTATATATCTTACGTACGTACGTTAACGTCACACCACTATACTTAACTCATATTTATGAGTATATTCAGGTCTTATATCATATGATATAAGATATGGTGATGACAAATTAAATACGACACGATAAAAGGTTCTAAACCGAAATTTGTCGTATCGGACGAATACCGAAACTTCGCCAACGTGTCACGTACTTGCCATAAATAAATGGCCAGCCCATATACATCAAAATATGATGATATTTTCGTGCCATACATGATATAATCAGCCAAAAATACTTTCCATGTTGGCACACACAAATTACTCCACATTAAGGCCAAAATGTGAAGATTCCAAGTTTAATTTTGTCACATGTTAATGGTACCACTTTAAACCAGCCAAGTGCTGAGATTTAAAGTATATATTATATATATTATGTATAACATAATATATATATAACATGTGCAAAATTTTGAATTTAAATTAGAGAAAAATCGGGTAATCGATAAATATCGAAAATTTGGTTTTCTACGCACATAACATGGAACGTTTTTCTTGTACATCATGTGACACGTATCTAGACACTTCTTACATATGATATACATCTTAAAGTGTTCTAGAAAATTAAATTAAGGGCTGATTGGAATATTACATGTGTGTATTATTAAATGTGCACTATTTTACAAAGTTAGCAAAAATGAAATTCAGCACATGCATATACATGTATACACGCCCCTACAGATGAGATGGAGCATATGTGGAGCCTTGTTGGCATATTGATTGGTCAAGAATCAATCATACATTATTGGTGACATAAAGGAAGGAGCTACACAAGGTAATACTTCAAAATCTTGTCACAATTGTGACACATGCTGAAAATTCAGCATGTGTGCTAATGGGTGGCGTTTTTAAGGTCATTATGAGACATATTTTACTTCTTGATTAAGGTGGATTGATTGGAAGAGGATATGGTAAGGTTTTGAATAATATTTAAAATAAATAAATGGTGATATTTAGCATATCACACATGCTGAAAATTTTTCAGCATGTGTACATGTTGTGGCCGAACATGATGAGTTTTTTGTGTCCAAGTTCATGTCTCAATTGATAGAAAGACTTACCATGTATTGTTGACTCATTTTTAATGAGAAAAATCAAAGTAAATTAGAAATTATCTTGAATAAAATTAAATGGTGCACATGCTGAAAATTCAGCATGGCAAGATGACTATACGGCCGAAATTATGCCTTGTTTGGGAAGGATTTGTTGGTCTTGCAATTTATGGTGTATCTCTTGACTTATGGTATGATTTCATGTTTGATTTTTGGCACATGTTTAAAGTGTTAATCTCAGATTTTTTCCATGTCATCATGTTGACAACATTGAGCCAATAAAGAGGTGCCAAGTAAGCAAAGACTAAATGATGATCCAATAGAATGATGCCAAGCAAGCAAGGCATTGTCACAATGATGTCTTACACTCTCTCAAGCACTCAAAAGGAAATTTTCAAGAGGGAAGACAAGAGAGGGGGGACGGCTGCCACAATTAAAAAGAAGAAGAGGAGAGCAAACAAAAATAACAACAAGAATTGCATTCCAAAGTGATCAAATTGCCAAGCTCTTCTTCTCCTACATCTTCTTTCTTTCTCTTTTCTTGTAAAAAGCCTATTGTTCTTTACATCTTTCAATCTTGAATAGGCTTCATATAAACCACCATTCATTCATCTTTGTAAAAGATTGATCAAGGTGTGATCAATCTTCATTCTAGCAAGGTGGTGGTGTTCGTGCAAATTGTACTAGCAATACAAGGTTTGTCAAGGGTTGGAGTTAAGGTGTAACTCTGTCAACCCTGTGGTAAGGTGTGTTGTGTGTGTGAATAGTGTGAACCAAGGAAGGTGTTCCTTGAAGACTGGAGTAGGTCGTTTATAACCGAACTAGTATAAAAATCTCGGTGCAATTTACTTTCAGCATTTACTTTTCAGTTTCTGCACTGTTTATGCGTTTTGTTCACGTTCGTAAAAATAGTAAACGAATTTCAAAAATTACGAAAATTTCTAGAAACATTCTTACACGTTCTAGGGTTAATTTGGCACAAGTTTCAATCCTTTTGGACAAGTATAAGTCAACTAAACATCAAAAGTTCTGAGACTAGTGCAGTCTGATTTTCAGACTTGCAAAGGTTGAGACTTTGATTGTATTTGACCTACTTCCCAAAAGAATTTTCCAAAACTGTTTCAACTCGTTTAAATATAATATATAAGGAGTTATTGGTCAAATTTTCAGAGCATTTGGACGTTCACACAAATAGAAATTAATTTTTCAAAACCATCTACCGTTTCTGGCACATTTGCACAATCTGAGTACCAACGGTTTTTGAAGGGGTTAAAGGTTGAATTTTAATTTGAAATTTTTAGGGAATCCTCATAACATCTGAGGATAAGTTCTCTCAAAATTTCATAATTTTTGGAGACCTCTAACCTAGTTTTAAAAACGTTTTAAAACTGGTCCTGAAAACAGAATCTATTTTCAGAACTTGAATTGGTTAGGTTTAAAGAAATTTTAAAAACCATATTTTCCGCACCATCTATTCAACCCCCCCTTCTAGTGGTGCCTTGCAGATCTTACAAGTGGTATCAGAGCGCAGGAATACTCACTACAAGGAATGCAACGATTCAGTGAGATGGCATCCACAAATCTCAAAACCGAACAAGAAGGTATGTCGAGCCAAAGGCCTCCACTTTTTGACGGTGAGTCCTTTATTCAATGGAAACTTAGGATGAAACTTTTTCGTATGGCTATAGATATAGATCTTTGGTCAATAATTGAAGATGGTCCATATGTCCCATCTAAGTCATCCACTGTAGACGGAGTCACACTAGAAGTCGTTAAAACTAGACAAGACTATACTAGTGAAGATAAAAAGAAACTTAGTATAAATGCTAAGGCCATGCAGTTACTCTTAAATGGATTGAGTAAGAGTGAGTCCAGTTATGTGTCAAATTGTTCGAGTGCACAAGAAATGTGGAGAATTCTAGAAATGAAACACGAAGGCACGAGTCAAGTAAAAGAGTCAAAAATTAATATGCTCATGTCTACTCTTGAGTCTTTTAAATTGTTGCCTAATGAGTCGATTGTAGATATGGATCTTCGTTTAACTAACATCTATAACTCTCTTGAGTCTCTTGGTAAGGCTTTTACTACGCAGGAAAAGGTACAGAAAGTCCTACGAAGCCTTCCTTCGGAATGGGACCCTAAAGTGACTGCTATAGAAGAAAGCAAGGAAACCAAATCAATAAAGATGGAAGAACTAATTGGCTCACTCAAAGTTTATGAAAACAAACTTACTATTCGGAAATCGGAATCATCTAAACAAGGTAAAACCATTACTTTTAAATTAAATGAACACGTCTCCCCTCCCTCCGATCACGTAGATGATAGTGATTCCGAATCGGATAATGATGATTTAATCCTATTGTCTAAAGGACTAAGAAGATTCATGAGAAAGTCATTTAGAAATAAAAACAAGGGCACTACATCTAAGAGAAATAAAAACAAGTCAAATGATAAGGACATTAAATGTTATGAATGCGGCAAACTCGGAAACTTATCATATGACTGCCCAAACGAAGAAAAGCAAACTAATAAGTACCCTGACAAGGAGCGGAACAAAAATAGACTCATCTCAGATCCTAAACAAAGGAAACGTGCACCAAAAGCCTCCACATGGAGCGATTCATCAGACTCTGAAACTGAGACTGAAGAGGAGACCGCTCAAGTATGCTTTGCCTCGAAAGCATCTAACGAGGTATCATCTGATTCTGACTCTGACTCTGAACCTTCTTATGATGATCTTTTTAGTCAGTATCTAGAACTGCATAAATTCACTAAGACTCTCGCTAAAGAAAAGAAACGTTTAATTGAAGACAAGAAACTGTTAGAATCTTCTAACGAGAATCTTGTCGCTCAATTAAGCGATTCAAAGAAAGAGTCTTCATGTGTCATCACTGCATTGAAAACTGAGATCTCATCATTAACCTCTCAAAATAATGAAATGAAATCCGAGATTTCAAATTTGAAATCAAGGAATAGCGACTTAGAGAAAATGATGAAACAATTTGATACAGGGTCAAACATGCTGCATCGCATCATATTATCACAAAAGCATGACAGTGACAAAACTGGATTGGGATACGTTGATACTAACGAAGTATCAACCAAACCAACCAAAGTTTGTTGTGTCTAAGAAAGTGGACACTCCTAAGCCGCAAGTGGCGTCTAAGATGACGCAAAAAGTGCCCCCTTCCTCACGCCCCAATCCATCATATCATGTGGAATATAACGTGGTACCATAAAGATATGAAAAGAGAAGAACAATGCATACACGAAATACATATCATCCACGCACTATGCACACACACACAAGGACATATCAAAAGCGTCCTTCATTCAATGAGTATAGAGGAGTTCTTGGGCAAAGACCCAAAGTACATGCACCACATGTATATTATATTGCACCTTCATCTACATTCTTGCCATTTGATAGACCGAGAAGGATCACCCAAGTATGGGTACCGAAAGGTACCTTTACCAAAAGGTGATTAACTAACTCGAAAGGACCCAAAATTAAAAAGGTACCTAAATCACTTTTCCACATTGCAAGGAGACCACACATCGAAAGATACATCAATAAAGTGGTTCCTTGACAGTGGTTGCTCGAGGCACATGACGGGTGACCCGAGCCTATTCTCCAAATTAAAGAAGGTCACAAAAGGCGGATCCGTGACCTTTGGAGACAACAATGAGGGCAAGATCATTGGAAAAGGTACGATTGGCAATCCGAACACACTCCAAATCTCCAACGTATTTTTGGTAAGCAACTTATCTTACAATCTTCTTAGTATTTCTCAATTTGTTGACAATGGTTTCAATGTGTGCTTTACTCATCCTTATTGCAACATAATAGATAAAAATGGAGAAACCGTTTTAAAAGGAAAACGAGAAGGCAATATTTTTACGCTATCTATGGATGATGTAGTAGACGCTAAAGTTAAGTGTTTTATGTCAAATGAACCCAATGTAAATTTATAGCATAGACGTTTAGGACACATAGGTATTTCCACACTAGTAAAATTGCAACGAAAGAACCTAGTACGGGGATTGCCTACGCTTGATTTAGACAACTTTCAGTTGTGTGAATCTTGCATAAAAGGCAAACAAACACGTGAGTCACTTAAGCCGAAAAATGAAATAAGCACGACTAGAATACTAGAACTATTGCATATCGATTTGTTTGGTCCTAGTCGTACTACAAGACTTGGTGGGCATCACTATGCATGCGTAATTGTTGATGACTTTTCTCGTTATACTTGGACTTTATTTCTTGCACATAAGGATGATAGCGCCGTAGAGATTGCTAAATTAATTAGACAACTCGAAAATCAATACGGTGTAAATGTGAAAAGAATAAGAAGCAATAGAGGCGGTGAGTTTAAAAATAAAGAGATGATTTCGTTTTGTGAAGAAAAAGGAATTAAACATGAGTTTTCGCCACCTAGAACTCCACAATTAAATGGAGTAGTAGAAAGAAAGAACTGCACACTACAAGAAATCGCTAGAACCATGCTTTGCGAAAATAAATTGCCTAGATTTCTGTGGGCAGAAGCCGTAAACTGTGCATGCTATATTGTAAATCGCCTATCTATAAGAAAGGAAATAAAGCAAGACTCGTAGCTCAAGGATATAATCAAGAAGAAGGAATAGACTACGATGAAACATTTGCACCCGTAGCATGTTTAGAAGCTATACGACTCTTACTTGATATTGCTTGCATGAAAGATTTTAAATTGTATCAAATGGACGTCAAAAGTGCTTTTCTAAACGGATTCATACAAGAAGAAGTATACGTGAAGCAACCACCCGGTTTTGAAGATTTGAAACATCCAGATCACGTGTACAAACTAAAGAAGGCACTATATGGCCTAAAGCAAGCGTCAAGAGCATGGTATGATCGTTTTGCTACTTTCCTTTTAGAAAATAATTTTAAACGCGGTACTATAGATAGTACACTATTTTTGAAACAAGAAAAATCAGATTTACTTATTATTCAAATCTACGTAGATGACATTATTTTCGGTTCTACCTCACATAGACTCGTTAAAGATTTTGAAAATTGTATGAAAGCTGAATTTGAAATGTCTATGGTTGGTGAACTTAATTATTTTCTTGGCTTACAAATTAAGCAAACAAGTAAAGGAATTCATATAAGCCAAGCTAAGTATGTAAATGACATGATCAAAAAGTTTAATTTTGAAAATTTGAAACCCTCCCCCACGCCTATGAGTGTCACTACTAAATTAGACAAAGGCGAACATGGTAAAGACGTTGATAATGGTTTATATCGATCTATGATAGGTTCTTTACTATATTTAACTGCTAGTAGGCCTGACATCATGTTTAGCGTAGCATGTGTGCTCGTTTTCAAAGTCAACCTAAGGTGTCACACTTAAATACGGTAAAAAGAATATTCCGTTATATTAAGCACACGCCCACCTTAGGTATTTGGTATGATAAGGATTCTACATTTGACTTACATGCTTACACTGATGCAGATTATGGTGGCTGCAAAATAGATAGAAAAAGCACGAGCGGAACTTGCCAATTTATAGGAAATTCCCTTATTTCATGGTTTTCCAAAAAGCAAGCAAGTGTTGCTTTGTCCACTACGGAGGCTGAGTACATGGCACTTAGCCTTTGTTGCACACAGTTGTTGTGGATAAAACAACAACTTTCGGACTTTGAAATTACCGTAAATAAGATTCCTATATATTGTGATAGTATGAGTGCAATAAATTTGTCTAAGAATCCCGTGTTACACTCTAAGGCTAAGCATATAGAAGTACGCTATCACTTTCTTCGTGATCACGTTAACAATGGTAATATTGTCATAGATCACGTACGCACAGAATCACAAGTAGCGGATATATTTACAAAGGCCTTACATCAAGCCACATATGCATCTCTTCGTTCTAAATTAGGCATGATTTCCGTTGATATGATTTGATGTGATATTATTTGATTTACTTTCCTTTTTGACAGGAATCTTTTGATTAACTTTCCAAAATAAAGGGGGAGAGAGAAGCATGATTTAAGGGGGAGAGAAACACTGACTGAGACTGATCTTAATTGATCTTAAGTGCACACATCAAGGGGGAGCCGGATTTGAAATTCAAAATTCAAATTTCAAATCTGTGCATAGTTCAAGGGGGAGAGATAGCATTTAAATCATGTACACAAGTTATTTTGAAAATCATCAAAAGGGGGAGATTGTAGAAATAAGAGGGTTTGAGTGATTTCAAAATAAGAAATTTGAATGCATATATATATATATATATAAACGTGCATAAGTGTACATGTATGCATGATAACTTGCCATTACTTGCCTTATTTAGCTTATATATTATGTTACCGTACTAACGAGCCATGAAGCATTAAAGCTTACATCATATGGCAAACATTTGTTGTGTTTATGCTATTTTCAGGTGCCACCATTAATGAACTAAATTAGTTCATTAAGTGAAGTACTTAGTTTGATAAACTAAGTAGTTCATTAAAGGAAGATTCATTTGGAAAAGGCACAAAGGCAACAAGGCTAAGGAAGGAAAGTTTTCTCCTCCTCTCCTCATTAATATATACACACGCCTATACATATATAAATATATATATTTCAGATTTTTTTTGAAAAAAAAGGCACATACACATGTATTCCAACGTACTACCAACACGTTATATATCTTACATACGTACGTTAACGTCACACCACTATACTTAACTCATATTTCTGAGTATATTCAGGTCTTATATCATATGATATAAGATATGGTGATGACAAATTAAATACGACACGATAAAAGGTTCTAAACCGAAATTTGTCGTATCGGGCGAACACCGAAACTTCGCCAACGTGTCACGTACTTGCCACAAATAAATGGCCAGCCCATATACATCAACATATGATGATATTTTCGTGCCATACATGATATAATCAGGCAAAAATACTTTCCATGTTGGCACACACAAATTACTCCACATTAAGGCCAAAATGTGAAGATTCCAAGTTTAATTTTGTCACATGTTAATGGTACCACTTTAAACCAGCCAAGTGCTGAGATTTAAAGTATATATTATATATATTATGTATAACATAATATATATATAACATGTGCAAAAGTTGGAATTTAAATTAGAGAAAAATCGGGTAATCGATAAATATCGAAAATTCGGTTTTCTACGCACATAACATGGAACTTTTTCTTGTACATCATGTGACACGTATCTAGACACTTCTTACATATGATATACATCTTAAAGTATTGTAGAAAATTAAATTAAGGGCTGATTGGAATATTACATGTGTGTATTATTAAATGTGCACTATTTTACAAAGTTAGCAAAAATGAAATTCAGCACATGCATATACATGTATACACGCCCCTACAGCTGAGATGGAGCATATGTGGAGCCTTTTTGGCATATTGATTGGTCAAGAATCAATCATACATTATTGGTGACATAAAGGAAGGAGCTACACAAGGTAATACTTCAAAATCTTGTCACAATTGTGACACATGCTGAAAATTCAGCATGTGTGCTAATGGGTGGCGTTTTTAAGTTCATTATGAGACATATTTTACTTCTTGATTAAGGTGGATTGATTGGAAGAGGATGTCCAAGTTCATGTCTCAATTGATAGCAAGACTTACCATGTATTGTTGATTCATTTTTAATGAGAAAAATCAAAGTAAATTGGGAATTATCTTGAATAAAATTAAATGGTGCACATGCTGAAAATTCAGCATGGCAAGATGACTATATGGCCGAAATTATGCCTTGTTTGGGAAGGATTTGTTGGTCTTGCAATTTATGGTGTATCTCTTGACTTATGGTATGATTTCATGTTTGATTTTTGGCACATGTTTAAAGTGTTAATCTCAGATTTTTTCCATGTCATCATGTTGACAACATTGAGCCAATAAAGAGGTGCCAAGTAAGCAAAGACTAAATGATGATCCAATAGAATGATGCCAAGCAAGAAAGGCATTGTCACAATGATGTCTTACACTCTCTCAAGCACTCAAAAGGAAATTTTCAAGAGGGAAGACAAGAGAGGGGGGGACGGCTGCCACAATTAAAAAGAAGAAGAGGAGAGCAAACAAAAATAACAACAAGAATTGCATTCCAAAGTGATCAAATTGCCAAGCTCTTCTTCTCCTACATCTTCTTTCTTTCTCTTTTCTTGTAAAAAGCCTATTGTTCTTTACATCTTTCAATCTTGAATAGGCTTCATATAAACCACCATTCATTCATCTTTGTAAAAGATTGATCAAGGTGTGATCAATCTTCATTCTAGCAAGGTGGTGGTGTTCGTGCAAATTGTACTAGCAATACAAGGTTTGTAAAGGGTTGGAGTTAAGGTGTAACTCTATCAACCCTGTGGTAAGGTGTGTTGTGTGTGTGAATAGTGTGAACCAAGGAAGGTGTTCCTTGAAGACTGGAGTAGGTTGTTTATAACCGAACCAGTATAAAAATCTCGGTGCAATTTACTTTCAGCATTTACTTTTCAGTTTCTGCACTGTTTATACGTTTTGTTCACGTTCGTAAAAATAGTAAACGAATTTAAAAAATTACGAACATTTCCAGAAACATACTTACACGTTCTAGGGTTAATTTGGCACAAGTTTCAATCCTTTTGGACAAGTATAAGTCAACTAAACATCAAAAGTTCTGAGACTAGTGCAGTCTGATTTTCAGACTTGCAAAGGTTGAGACTTTGATTGTATTTGACCTACTTTCCAAAAGAATTTTCCAAAACTGTTTCAACCCATTTAAATATAGTATATAAGGAGTTATTGGTCAAATTTTCAGAGCATTTGGACGTTCACACAAATAGGAATTAATTTTTCAAAACCATCTACCGTTTCTGGCAGATTTGCACAATCTGAGTACCAACGGTTTTTGAAGGGGTTAAAGGTTGAATTTTAATTTGAAATTTTTAGGGAATCCTCGTAACATCTGAGGCTAAGTTCTCTCAAAATTTCATAATTTTTGGAGACCTCTAACCTAGTTTTAAAAACGTTTTAAAACTGGTCCTGAAAACAGAATCTGTTTTCAGAACTTGAATTGGTTAGGTTTAAAGAAATTTTAAAAACCATATTTTCCGCACCATCTATTCAACCCCCCCCCCTTTCTAGTGGTGCCTTGCAGATCCTACAAGTCATACATCTGAATGAGGATCATTGTGGCGGAGACATTTGTCCTTCAAACTCTAACTCGCAATCCCGGTACTGCTGGTATGAAACCATAATCTGATCTCCAGCCGCTTGAACACGGTATAGAGTTTCTAACCACTCAGGCAATTTAATAAGGTGCTTAGTGAATCTTTTTGGCACAAAGGAGTGGCTTGCGCTGCTATCGAAAAGCACGTTGGCAGTCATCTTATCTACAAAGGCAATACTTAAAACCATATCAAGTTTTGCCTAGGAATTTAAGCACATAGGGATTTAATTCAATCATAATTTAGACTTATTTTAAATTGCACCTATTACCACATCAGTGGATTCATGGACATCGACATCAATCATGAGATGGAGGTGAGCATTTTTTTCGTCTTTGTCCTGGGCTGTTGGGCCGCTTCCCCCAGAGTATTCTTCTTCATAACGGGCCAGTCTTTGATCATATGGCCTATCTGTCCACATCGATAACATGCCCCAGCCAGCTCCCTGTAATCTTCCGCATGACTCTTGTTGCAATGTGGGCATACTCCACAGCCTGGTGGAAAATTGGGTTCTGCGGTGAGGGTCTGTGGAAGCTTCCCATTGGACCTCTCGTTGGGATCTTCACCCAATGTCCAGGTCTACCACTCACTCTCACATCCTCTCTAGGTCTCTTTCCTTTATCATGGGATTCGGTACCAGTCTCCCTTGCTGCTAACCTTCGGAAATCACTTTCCACTCGAAAGCATGTAGGATCTGCAAGGCACCACTAGAAGGGAGGGGGGATTGAATAGTGGGTGCGGAAAATGTGGGTTTTAAAATTGTTTTAAACCAAAAACCACACTTCTGAAAACAGTTTCAGTTTTCAGGACCAGTTTTAAAACATTTTGAAAACTAGGTTGCAAATATTCAAAAATTCTGAAATTTTGCGATAACATAGCCTCAGATGTTCTAAGTATCTCCTAAAAATTTCAGATTAAAATTCAACCTCTAACCCCTTGAAAAATCATTGGTGGTCAGATTGCACAAATCTGCCAGAAACGGTAGTCCGATTTGAAAAATTAATTTCTATTTGTCCATAACTCCAAATGCTATTAAAATTTAAATACTAACCCCTTATTAGCTTTATTTTATTGGGTTGAAATATTTTTGAAAAATTCTTTTGGAAAGTTAGTCAAATACGATCAAAGTCTCAACCTTGGCAAGCCTTAAAATCAGACTGCACTAGTCTCAGAACTTTGGACGTTTGAATGACTTATCTTTGTCCAAAAGGGTTGAAACTTACGCCACAAGAACCTTAAGACGTGAGGCTATGACTCTGGAAAGTTTCGTCATTTTTGAAATTCGTTTACTATTTTTACCAACGTGATTAAAAACGATAAACAGTGCTGAAACTGAAAGTAAGTGCTGAAAGTAAATAACACCAGGAATTTTATACTGGTTAGATTATAAACAACCTACTCCAGTCTTTGAGGACACCTTCCTCGGTTAGCACTAATCACACAACACAAAATAACACCTTACCACAGGGTTGATGGAGTTACACACAAACTCCAACCCTTTACAAACCTTGTATGAGAATACAATGATCACGAACACCACCACATTGCAAGTGCAAGATTGATCACACCTTAATCAATCTTTTAAAATGATAAAGAGTATGTGGTGGACTATATGAAGCCTATTCAAATATATGAATATGAGTACAATAGGTTTTCAGAGAGAAGAAAGAAAGAAGGTGTAGAAAGAGAGACTAAAAAACGATTTCAATCTTGTATGTTTGTAAGACTTGTGTTGTTTTTGTCTTGCTCTCTTCGATCCTTTTAACATTGGTGGCCGCCCCCCTATGATGCCCTTCTCCTCTTGAAAATTATCTTCTAAGTCCTTGGAAGAGTGTATTGCATCATTGTGACATGTCTTTGCTTACTTGGCATCTCCTCATTGGATGATCATTAAGCTCTTGCTTACTTGACACTCATTGATTGGATGGATGTTGTCATCACTTGATGAATAGATAAATCTGAAATTAATCCTCAAAAAGCATGTTCCAATTAGCCATTAAATTATTTCCATAAAGCATATAATCATCCCACATAATTAGCAAGACAATTTTCTCCAAACTACCATGCAAAAATCGGCCATTATGACTCTTGCACATATGCTGAAATTTCAGCATGTGTAACATTTGCATTTCATTCAAAATATTGCCAAGTTTACTTTGATTTAATCGAATAAATCAATCACCATTTAGTACAAGACATTCTTATCATTTTTGGAATAAAAATTGATCACCAACAAGGCCTAGAAATCGGCCATATACATTCCCACACATGCTGAAATTTTCAGCATGTGTTATATTCAAAGATATCACTATTTTAATTCCATAAAATATTCAAAATACTTCCATACTATCTCCCAATTAATCCACCTAATTCAAGATGGTAAAATATGCCTCATTAAGATGAGAAAATCGGCCAACTCTTTACACACATGCTGAAATTTTCAGCATGTGTTACAAATGTGACATAAGTTTGAAATGTTACCTTGTGTAGCTCCTTTCTTTATGTCACCAATATTGCATGCTTCATTCTTGGCCAATCAAGATGCCAACAAAGCTCCACATATGCTCCAACATGATGAGTTAGACGTGTGATTAGGATAGTACATGTGCTGAATTTTATGTTTGCAAACTTTGTAAAATAGTGCACATTTAATTGTACACACATGGTATATTCCAATCAGCCCTTAATTGATTTTTCTAGAACACTTTAAAATGTATGAAGTATGTAAAAATTGTCTAGATACATGTTGTATGCCTTGCCAAAAATGTTCCATGTGTCGTGTACGTAGAAAACCGAATTTTCGACGTTTATCGATTACCCAATTTTTCTCTAATTAAATTCCAAATTTTTGCACATGTTATATATATGATGTTACACATAATATACATAAATTAAACTTTAATATTCAGCTCATAAGTCTGATTAAAGTGGCGCCTAACCATGTGACAAAAATGAAATTAGAATCTCCACAATTTGGCCTTAATTGAGGGTGATTTGTGTGTGCCAACATGGAATGATTTTTTGTCTGCACATACCATGTAAGCCACGAAATTGTGGCCATTTTTGAAGTGTAGGGGCAGGCCATCTATTTATGGAAAGTACGTGACACGTTGGCGAAGCTTCGGTATTCGCTCGATACGACAATTTTTAGTTTAAAACCTTTTAACGTGTCGTAATAAATTTGTCATCACCATGACTTATATCATATGATATAAGACCTGAATATACTCATAAATATGAGTTAAGTATAGTGGTGTGACGTTAACGCACGTATGTAAAATATATAACGTGTCAGTAGTACGTTGGAATATATGTGTATGTGCCTTTTTAAAAAAATCTGAAAATATATATATATATATATATATATATATATATATATATATATATATATAGAGGTTGAAAATGGCGTGTAAGGGGGTGGAGAAACTTTCCTTTCTTCAACTTTTTGCCTTTGTGCCTTTTCCAAATATAGCTTCCTTTAATGAACTACTTAGTTTAATTAACTAAGTACTTCACTTAATGAACTAGTTTAGTTCATTAATGATGGCACTTGAAAATAGTTCAAACACAACAAATGCTTGCCATTTGATGTAAGCTTTAAAGCTTCATGGCTCGTTAGTACGACAACATTATATATGAACTATATAAGGCAAGTTTTATGCAACAATGTGTCATGTCATAAAATATGTCATGCATTTCTTTGTAACACGTTATTTAAATTATGCATTTCGAAATCACTCAAACCCCTTTTTCTCTACAATCTCCCCCTTGTGATGATTTTCAAAATAACCTACAGTCATGATTTAAATCTTATCACTCCACTTCAATCGTGCATAAATTCAAATTTTGAATTTCAAATTTCAAATTTGCTCCCCCATGATTTATGCAATCTATTTCTCTCTCCCCCTTAAATCATGCATTCTCTCCCCTTTTATTTTTGAAAGTCAATCAAAAATACATGTAAATATAGAAAGACAATCAAAACAGATCAGCAAAAATCATGCCTAATTTAGAAGGAAGGTTTTCATACGTGGCTTGATTTAACGCTTTAGTGAAGATATCCTCTACTTGTGCCTCTGTGCGTACGTGATCTATGACAAAATCACCATTATTTACGTGATCACGAAGAAAATGATATCGTATTTCTATATGCTTGGCCTTAGAGTGTAGCACGGGGTTCTTAGATAAGTTGATTGCACTCATACTATCACAATATATAGGAATTTTATTTACGGTAATTCCAAAGTCTGAAAGTTGTTGTTTTATCCATAGTAATTGTGTGCAACAAAGACTAAGTGCCATGTACTCAGCTTCAGTAGTGGATAAATCTACGCTTGCTTGCTTTTTGGAGAACCATGAAATAAGTGAGTTTCCTATAAATTGGCAAGTGCCACTCGTGCTTTTTCTATCTATTTTACATCCACCATAATCAGCGTCAGTGTAGGAATGCAAATTAAAGTCACAATCTTTATCATACCAAATGCCTAGGCGGGTGTGTGCTTAATATATCGGAATATTTTTTTCACCGCATTAAAGTGAGACACCTTAGGTTGACTTTGAAAACGTGCACACATACATACACTGAACATGATATCAGGCCTACTAACAGTAAGTATAGCAAAGAGCCAATCATAGATCTATATAAGGCATTATCAAAATCCTTACCATGTTCATCTTTATCTAATTTAGTGGTGACACTCATAGGGGTGGGGGATGGTTTTAAATTCTCAAAATTGAACTTTGTAATCATATCATTTATATATTTAGGTTGACTTATGTGGATCCCTTTACTCGTTTGTTTAATCTGCAAGACAAGAAAGTAGTTCAATTCGCCAACCATAGACATTTCAAATTCGGATTTCATGCAATTTTCAAAATCTTCAACAAATTTATGAGAAGTGGAGCCGAAAATGATGTCATCAACGTAAATTTGAATAATAAGTAAATCCGATTTTTCTTGTTTTAAAAATAAAATACTATCCATAGTGCCTCTTTTAAAACCATTTTCTAAAAGAAAAGTAGCAAAACGATCATACCATGTTCTAGGTGTTTGTTTTAGTCCGTATAGTGCCTTCTTTAGTTTGTACACGTGATCGGGATGTCTCAAATCTTTAAAACCGGGTGGTTGTTTCACATATACCTCTTCTTGTACAAATCCATTTAAGAGTGCACTTTTCACGTCCATTTGATAGAGTTTAAAATCTTTCATGCAAGCAATGGCAAGTAAAATTCGTATAGCTTCTAAACGTGCTACGGGTGCAAATGTTTCATTATAATCGATTCCTTCTTCTTGATTATAGCCTTGGGCTATAAGTCTAGCTTTATTTCTAACAACTTTTCCTTCTTCATTCATTTTATTTCTAAACACCCACTTTGTGCCTATTATGGTCTTATCTTGTGGTCGTGGCACTAAATCCCATACGTCATTTCTAACAAATTGATTAAGTTCGTCATGCATAGCATCAATCCAAGACGAATCACTCAAAGCATCATGCACATTTTTAGGTTCAATTTCGGAAATCATGGCATGAAATTGATTTATTTCATCCGGATTTATTCTTCTACGTGGTCGCACACCGTGAGTGATATCGCCTATAATGAGATCATGTGGGTGATCTCTATGCCATCTTGGTTGATTATTTTCTATGTTCTCATACATTTCTAAGTGATCATGCATTTCTAGTGTATCATGCACATCAAACGTGCCATCATCATCATTCAACATGGGGTTCAATTCAAAATCATCATCATATTCTTTATCTTTATCAATCTCACCATATTCATTAAACTTCACATGAATAGATTCTATAATTTGTCTAGTGAGAGGATCATAACACCTATATGCTTTTGAATTCACAGAATACCCAACAAAGATGCATTCAATTGATTTAGATTAAAATTTATCTAAATTGTCTTTTGTATTTAAAACAAAACATGTGCATCCAAACATACAAAAATAGTCAATTTTAGGCATGCGATCATTTAATATCTAATAAGGCGTCTTATTTATTTCTTTCTAATGGACAAGTGATTTACTATGTAGCATGCACAGTTTACGGTTTCTGCCCACAAAAATGTAGGCAATTTATTCTCGCACAACATAGTTTTAGCAATTTCTTGTAATGTCTTATTCTTTCTTTCTACTACTCCATTTAATTGTGGAGTTCTAGGTGGCGAAAACTCGTGTTTAATTCCTTTTTCCTCGCAAAATGAAATCATGTCCTTGCTTTTAAATTCACCGCCTCTATCGCTTCTTATCCTTTTCACATTGAAACCATATTGATTTTCAAGTTGTTTTATTAGTTTCGCAATATCAATGGCACTATCATCCTTATGTGCAAGAAACAAAGTCCAAGTATAACGAGAAAAATCATCAACAATCACACAAGTATAGTAACGTCCACCAAGACTCGTAGTGCGACTAGGACCAAACAAATCAATGTGTAATAATTCTAAAACTCTAGTCGTGCTTATTTCATTCTTAGGTTTGAGTGACTCGCGTGTTTGTTTGCCTTTTATGAAAGATTCACACAACTGAAAGTTGTCTAAATCAAGTGTAGGCAATCCTCGTATTAGGTTCTTTCGTTGGAGTTTTTCTAGTGTAGAAATGCCAATATGTCCTAAACGTCTATGCAACAAATTTACGTTAGGTTCATTTGACATGAAGCACTTAACCTTAGCGACTAACATATCATCCATAGAAAGTGTAAAGATGTTTCCTTCCCGTTTTCCTTTTAAAACTGTTTTTCTATTTTTATTTATTATATTACAATATGGGTGAGTAAAGCACACATCGAAACCATTATCAATAAATTGTGAAATGCTAAGTAGATTATAAGATAAGTTCCTTACCAAAAAGATGTTGGAGATTTGAAGGGTGCTTGGGTTTCCAATTGTACCTTTTCCTATGATCTTGCCTTCATTGTTGTCTCCAAAGGTCACGGATCCACCTTTTGTGACCTTCTTCAATTTCGTGAATAGGCTCGGGTCACCCGTCATGTGCCTCGAGCAACCACTGTCAAGGAACCATTTGATTGATGTATCTTTTGATGTGTGGGTTCCCTGCAATGTACGAGAATGATTTAGGTACCCTTTTAATTTTGGGTCCTTGCGAGTTAGTTATTCACCTCTTGGTAAAAGTACCTTTCGGTACCCATACTTAGGTGATCCTTCTCGGTCTAGCAAATGGCAAGAATGTAGGTGAAGGTGCAATGTAGTAGACATGTGGTGAGTGCACTTTGGGCCTTTGGCCAAGAACTCCTTTATACGCATTATATGTAGGACGTTTTTGATATGTCCTTGTGTTAGTGCCCATAGTGCGTGATCTAGATAGATGAAATGAATGTCGTGTATGCATCACTTGTTTCTTTTCATATCTGTATGGCACAAAATTGTATTTCTTATGATATGAAGAAGAAGTATGACGAGATGAGGGGAGAGGGGGTCTTCGCGTCATCTTAGACGCCGTATTCGGTTTTGGAGTGTCTACTTTCTTAGACACTACAAACTTGGTTAGTTTAATGGATACTTCATTTGTTTCAATGTATCCTAATCCTGTTTTATCACTATCATGCTTTTGTGATAAAATAATACGATCTAGCATGTTAGATCCCATATCAAACTGTTTCATCATTTTCTCTAAGTCCGTAATCCTTGATTTCAAACTTGAAATCTCGGATTTTATTTCATTATTTTGCGTGGTCAATGATGAGATCTCTGTCTTTAATGTATTAATGATGCATGACGACTCTCCTTTAGAATCGTTTAATTGAGCGACAAGATTCTCGTCAGAAGATTCTAAAAGCTTCTTGTCTTCAATTAATCGCTTCTTTTCTTTCGCGAGAGTCTTAGTGGATTTATGCAATTCTAAGTACTGACTAAAAATATTATCATAAGAAGGCTCAGAGTCAGAATCAGAGTCAGAATCAGAGTCAGAAGATACCTCGTTTGATGCTTTAGACACAAAGCATACTTGTGCAGTCTCCTCTTCTGTTTCAGTCTCGGAATCCGATGTATCACTCCAAGTGGAGGCTTTGAGAGCTCGTTTCCTTTGCTTAGGTTCTGAGACGAGTCTATTCTTGTTCCGATTCTTGTCAAGGTATTTGTTTGTTTGCTTGTCCGTATTAGGGCAGTCATATGATAGATGTCCAAGTTTACCGCATTCATAACATTTAACATCCTTGTTGTTTGTCTTGTTCTTATTTCTTTTAGTCGAAGTTGTGGCGCCCCGCACCCCGGCCCCACCGGAGTCGGTGCACCCGTCGTACTTCACTATGGAGAGTACTAGGCATCGTCTCATACGTATCATGATCCATGGTATAATGCATGGATTTTCGCGCTTACACGCAGATAAGTATGCGAAACCGTGGCAGAATTTAAAACTTTGAATTAAAAACATCCACTAGATCATTCTTTGTTTTACAACCCAAATCAAAGTATCGAAATTCTCAAAAGTAGATGCTTCCCATCACAATTACATAATCAGTCATCAGTCATAATCGTCAAGTCGCGTCTCCTAATCTGCCCATCCTTCGCGGCACTCATGGGTTGGGGCTCTAGGTCCATCCTCAATCCATTCTACCTTGTTCCCTACAGCCTCTGGGAGGAAAAATAGGGGGGTGAGTGACAAAGTCACCAGCAAGTACACTATAAACAATCATGCATTAAAGGGGAAGTACATACAAGAACCAAACCCCAAAATTCGGTTTAGGACATACTTGTCCTTCCATTAAACACCCGTAAGAAGTCAACACAAGGTATATCCAAGGTCATAGCTTAACAGAGATTGAAACTTAACAGAGATCATCACTTATGACAGAATCATCACTTAATGAAGATCATGACATAGAAAAGGTCATCACCCAATAAAGATCATATCCTAGGAGTTGCCAATTCATAACAACTTGGCCTAAATGTCCTGAATACGATCATAGCTTACGTATCAACAGTAGTGAAATCATAACTTAGGTAACGAGAGATAGGAGGATTATTACCTAAGTAATATTACCTCTAGCATTTGGCTAGCATCTCATCCCTTCAATCAATAGCCGTTAAGGCAATAAATTCATAACGTAGTCACGAAGCAAGTAATAACACAACCTAGTGCAAATAGACTTAACATCATGCTCTTGACCATATGCAATGCGTATGAATATGCAAAAGTAGCGCATAATGCCCTGCATCCAATACTCGATAGGGATCATCACTTAATGTGGGAAAATCATAACCTAACCAAAGATCGTCTCTTAATGCAGAATATAACAGTAATGACTGTAACTCTCATCCATTCGTAACATAACAAGGATCATCACTCAAGGAAGTCACACTTAGGTTATATGATGTCATGTAGTCTAATTATCATACGTTACTACACAATGACTCCATAAACATGACATGCATGCATATGCACATGTGATGCATCATGATAAAAATGAGAATATGGCTTTTCATGCTTTTCTTTCAAATCATCATCATCATCGTCGTAAAACAATAGAGTGTTCAAATCTATGTCCCGGATCTGAGGCGGTACGTCATCTCGTCTGGACGGGTCTATTATATCCGGACCTGCACGGCCTCATATTCTCGTGTTCAGATCTATGTCCCGGATCTGAGACGGTACGTCATCTCGTCTTGTCGGGTCTATTATTCCGGACCCGCACGGCCTCGTATCAGATCACTTAACCCTGATCTGGTGGGTTCATACTGGCCAATCTCATACTCACACACGGTACCGGTGGGGAATCATTCTTTTCAAAAATCATCTTTTGAAAATGCTTTTCATCTTTCTTTCTCATAAAAGACATGCTGTAAATCATGTACGTGACGATGATGCAATGCATGACATGCATTATGCGACTCGTAAACAAATGCATCATGGCATGCATGCACGGACTTGTCTTTTAATTGGGAAAAACATTCCAGCAATCACATTCTGTTCATACAGCCTCGTGCTCATCAATTCGTGCTCATATTCATTAACCCATGCCATACATATGCATAATGAAGGCTTAGACACATGCTATAAAAATTTTGTAACATTCCGAAATATCTAGTGATCTCAAAACATCATACTATCATTAAAGGTACTGCTGAAATCAGCAGGGCAGTACCGCCTTACCTCAGTTTCGTGGGTCATAAAACCTTATTCATTTTGATCCATTATCTGGAAAATATAGCTAATTCACCAAGGAACAATATTCATAAGGCTAAACATCACATTCAAGCCTAAATGATCAAGATCGAAGCCTTACAACTTAAGACATTAAACTGTCCTATTTTCCAGTTTTGTACCACTAACTTCAACTCAGTTGTTAACTATCAAAATGGTGGTTTTAGGCTGGTTTCTTTACATGAACATGCACACCTATGCCCTAAGTAATTACCATAAAATTCCCAAGGCAATTCAATAAGTTTAAGGGGGTCATCTAATTACTTTCCCAAATTGGGTACATGCAGAGACTGGATTGACCAGTTGTATCACGAAATAAATTGTGGCCAAACCACAATTCCTTTTACCAAAATTCCAACTCACAGATGTCATAAACACATCAAACTATCATCATACTAAAAATCAGCTCATTTGTATATTCCTAAGCTGCATTTTCAAGCCACGCAACTTACTACTCAAAACTGTCCTGTTTCAGCAACTCTGTTTGAGCAGTTTCACCAAAACTTTTATTAACAATAATTCACAACTCCTTCATCAAAATTCCACCTCTCACATTTCATATACACTTAAGGCTATCACCATACCAAAAATTAGCCAATTTTAACACTCCTAAGATTCATGTTCAGGTCGTTCAACATAACACATAAATCTGTCCAGTTCCAGTACTTCTGTTTGACCACTTCTTACTAAAAACTTCATTAAGGACAAACCACAACTCCTATTATTGAAATTCCAACTCACACATTTCATATACATATGAGGCTAACACACACCAAAAATTAGCCAATTTGAATGCTCCTAAGATTCATTTTCAGGTCATGCAAAACGTCACACGGTTCTGCCCAGTTCCAGTAATTTCTCCTTGAGCAGTTTTGCCAAAAGATTTATTAAAAATAAACCATAACTCTTTTTACTGCAATTCGAACTCTCACTTGTACTACACACGCAGAGCTAGTGGCATGTCAAAATTTAGCTTAATTGAACACTTCTAAGGTTCGTTCTCAAGCATACAAATCAACAACACAAATCTTCCAGCTCCAGTAGTTTCAGCACTTCTTCACCTTTTTATTGTTCAAGCATTCTTCAACCAACTTCATTTATTAAGATGACTTACTATACATCAAATACACATTTAAACATAGTTATTTCAAGTCTCATAACTCATTTTAGGCTACACATAACTCATACCAACAGTCTTGCCATTTACGCTTAGAACATGTCACTTTTCATACCAACACTTTTCTTTACATGAACTAAGTTCATGTCTTGTTCTTAGAATCTTCAACTAAGATTCATAACCTTGAAATAGCTAGTCATTCAAGCATGCACTTCACAAATAAGGCAAGATTGGCTAGAGTATACTTGCCTCTTTGAACCTTAGAGCTTTCTCCTTTGCTTGAGCTTTGGTTGAAATGGAATGAAGTCTTCCTCCACTTCACATGTGTAGCACGTTTTTGAAGAGGAGAAGGAGGTGAACATTAGCTACCATTTTAAATGGAGAATGGAGCTAGATTGAGGCTAGATTCATCTTACCAAAGTGAAGCTTGAATGGAGCTTGAAATGGATTCAAACCACCAAGATATTAGCTTCTCCTAGTAGCTTGTCAAATCTTCATCTTGTGACCATTTTGAATGTTCACGTTTTTGACATGAAAGGGGGGTACCAAGTGTAGGACCTCAGACGCTACCATCTCTCCCAAAACCAATTGGTGATAGGAGATGCGCATACCCTAGCCTTATAGTGCATTCAGCACACAAGCGCCCACGGCATTCGACTGTGACTTGGCCCACCCGGCCTACGCCACGGGACAATTGATGCACCCAACACCAAGGTGAGTTTCATTCTTTGAAATATAGAACTCACTTAGGAGATTCAACATTCAACTCACCTAGATGAGTTCTTCAAGGCTTGAAGATGAAGATGATCTCACACTCCTAGCTTCATCATGGCCGAAAGTTTGATGATGATGGAGTAGTATTCCAAGTGTTCTAAAATTGCTTGGAGAAAATTTTCTTCCCTTGGCTAGAGGGGCAGCCGTGGGTTTAGTGGGAGGGGAAGAGATTCTCCATAGTTTAGTTAGGCTAATTAACCTTGGTTACTTTTAACTAACCAAGGTTTCTTTAAGGCAACTATAGTTACTTTATGTAAACCATAGTTACTTTATGTCAACTATAGTTACTTTTGCCAACTACAGTTACTTTATGCCAACTATAGTTACTTCATGTCAACTATAGTTACTTTATGGCTAACCTAGGTTACTTTGCCCAACTAGAGTTATTTTCTTGACCTTGTAGTAATTATTAAGTAACCATGGTAATCTTTCTTGGTCAACCATGGGGGGGTGGTTTTTGACTCCTTGGGGGGAAGCTTTACCATGCTTAATTTCTCTCCAAATGAGTTTAATAAGAAGCCATGTGGGTATTTGCCCCCTTTTTAATTATTTTCCTTTTCTTGTTTTAAAACAAAATAAAGTTAGGAAATTCTCAATTTCCCTTGGGCTAGGCCGAAATTCTCAAAGAATTGGGGAAAGAATTGCCCACTACTTACTCCCTAATTTTCATTTGGCTTTATTTTTAGGGAGGCCCTTAAGATTGAACTCTCCTATAATTTGGGAAAAACCCCTTTAAGGCCCTTTTTAAACCTTGTGGCCAAAATTTTCTTAAGTCTTTGGGAATGAATTGGCCACTCCATATAGTCCCCATCTCACGCTTGAATTGATTATATCATTTGCTTATCATCCTAAAATGAAAGAATCACTAAGGAAACTTAGTGAAAGACGCTTGAAGGATACCATTTTATTAATTCACTTATATGAGTCTTCAAGTACTATATGACTTTTCGGCAGGGTACAACATTCTCCCCCCCCCCTTAATACAAGTTTCGTCCTCGAAACTTCAGGCTATCCCACAAAATGGGGCGTCTACTCCTCATGTTGTCTTCCGTTTCCCATGTGGCTTCTTCTTTAGGTAAGTAAGATCGCACAAGGCGTCTATTTAGTTCCCTCAGAACCGCTTTGTTCCATTCATCTTAGAGGTCTCATTCTAATTCTCTAGAGTTGTTATCGTAACCTATATCAAGCACTTGCAACCTTGATACTATGTACTTGATAACGAAATCCATTCCGTGTAATCATGATCATAGTAGGCTTATAATTTCCTTTTCATAAAATATGAAAAACTTGGCAAAGATCATTAACTCTGGGATATAGACCATTTAATTCGTAATCCCCATACAATCTTATGGTCATGCAAGCAGGCATGATTACATTCTATAGATGGCCAT
The DNA here is from genome assembly GCA_036186865.1 of Eustoma russellianum. Taxonomy (NCBI): domain Eukaryota; kingdom Viridiplantae; phylum Streptophyta; class Magnoliopsida; order Gentianales; family Gentianaceae; genus Eustoma; species Eustoma russellianum. Next base: position 13,326,366 of record AP025060.1, read on the forward strand.
CGACTAGGGCTTTATCATTTGGTCAAAACCCTAATTTCCAGTCTAAATCGTCCTAGTCTAAGTTCAACTCTCATCTAGGATCATGACTTAGGTCTAAAATCAAACTTAATTGACTACGATCATAACTTAATTCTATATTCTGCCCGGATCTGGAGCCTTAGCTCTGATACCACCTGTGGCGCCCCGCACCCCTGCCCCGCCGGAGTCGGTGCACCCGTCGTACTTCACTATGGAGAGTACTAGACGTCGTCTCATACGTATCATGATCCATGGTATAATGCATAGATTTTCGCGCTTGCACGCAGATAAGTATGCGAAACCGTGGCAGAATTTAAAACTTTGAATTAAAAACATCCACTAGATCATTCTTTGTTTTACAACCCAAATCAAAGTATCGAAATTCTCAAAAGTAGATGCTTCCCATCACAATTACATAATCAGTCATCAGTCATAATCGTCAAGTCGCGTCTCCTAATCTGCCCATCCTTCGCGGCACTCATGGGTAGGGGCTCTAGGTCCATCCTCAATCCATTCTACCTTGTTCCCTGCAGCCTCTGGGAGGAAAAATAGGGGGTGAGTGACAAAGTCACCAGCAAGTACACTATAAACAATCATGCATTAAAGGGGAAGTACATACAAGAACCAAACCCCAAAATTCGGTTTAGGACATACCTGTCCTTCCATTAAACACCCGTAAGAAGTCAACACAAGGTATATCCAAGGTCATAGCTTAACAGAGATTGAAACTTAACAGAGATCATCACTTATGACAGAATCATCACTTAATGAAGATCATGACATAGAAAAGGTCATCACCCAATAAAGATCATATCCTAGGAGTTGCCAATTCATAACAACTTGGCCTAAATGTCCTGAATAAGATCATAGCTTACGTATCAACAGTAGTGAAATCATAACTTAGGTAACGAGAGATAGGAGGATTATTACCTAAGTAATATTACCTCTAGCATTTGGCTAGCATCTCATCCCTTCAATCAATAGCCGTTAAGGCAATAAATTCATAACGTAGTCACGAAGCAAGTAATAACACAACCTAGTGCAAATAGACTTAACATCATACTCTTGACCATATGCAATGCGTATGAATATGCAAAAGTAGCGCATAATGCCCTGCATCCAATACTCGATAGGGATCATCACTTAATGTGGGAAAATCATAACCTAACCAAAGATCGTCTCTTAATGCAGAATATAACAGTAATGACTGTAACTCTCATCCATTCGTAACATAACAAGGATCATCACTAAAGGAAGTCACACTTAGGTTCTATGATGTCATGACAACTTAGTCTAATTATCATACGTTACTACACAATGACTCCATAAACATGACATGCATGCATATGCACATGTGATGCATCATGATAAAAATGAGAATATGGCTTTTCATGCTTTTCTTTCAAATCATCATCATCATCGTCGTAAAACAATAGAGTGTTCAGATCTATGTCCCGAATCTGAGGCGGTACGTCATCTCGTCTGGACGGGTCTATTATATCCGGACCCGCACGGCCTCATATTCTCGTGTTCAGATCTATGTCCCGGATCTGAGGCGGTACGTCATCTCGTCTTGTCAGGTCTATTATTCCAGACCCGCACGGCCTCGTATCAGATCACTTAACCCTGATCTGGTGGGTTCATACTGGCCAATCTCATACTCACACACGGTATCGGTGGGGAACCATTCTTTTCAAAAACCATCTTTTGAAAATGCTTTTCATCTTTCTTTCTCATAAAAGACATGCTGTAAATCATGTACGTGACGATAATGCAACGCATGACATGCATTATGCGACTCGTAAACAAATGCATCATGGCATGCATGCACGGACTTGTCTTTTAACTGGGAAAAACATTCCTGCAATCACATTCTGTTCATACAGCCTCGTGCTCATATTCATAAACCCATGACATACATATGCATAATGAAGGCTTAGACACATGCTATAAAAATTTCGTAACATTCCGAAATATCTAGCGATCTCAAAACATCATACTATCATCAAAGGTACTGCTGAAATCAGCAGGGCAGTACCGCCTTACCTCAGTTTCGTGGGTCATAAGACCTTATTCATTTTGATCCATTATCTGGAAAATGTATCTAATTCACCAAGGAACAATATTCATAAGGCTAAACATCACATTCAAGCCTAAATGATCAAGATCGAAACCTTACAACTTAAGACATTAAACAGTCCTATTTTCCAGTTTTGTACCACTAACTTCAACTCAGTTGTTAACTATCAAAATGGTGGTTTTAGGCTGGTTTCTTTACATGAACATGCACACCTATGCCCTAAGTAATTACCATAAAATTCCCAAGGCAATTCAATAAGTTTAAGGGGCTCATCTAATTACTTTCCCAAATTGGGTACATGAAGAGACTGGATTGACCAGTTGTATCACGAAATAAATTGTGGCCAAACCACAACTCCTTTTACCGAAATTCTAACTGACAGATGTCATAAACACATCAAACTATCATCATACCAAAAATCAGCTCATTTACATATTCCTAAGCTGCATTTTCAAGCCACACAACTTACTACTCAAAACTGTCCTGTTTCAGCAACTCTGTTTGAGCAGTTTCACCAAAAATTTTATTAACAATAATTCACAACTCCTTTCATCAAAATTCCACCTCTCACATTTCATATACACTTAAGGCTATCACCATACCAAAAATTAGCCAATTTGAACACTCCTAAGATTCATGTTCAGGTCGTTCAACATAACACATAAATCTGTCCAGTTCCAGTACTTCTGTTTGACTACTTCTTACTAAAAACTTCATTAAGGACAAACCACAACTCCTATTATTGAAATTCCAACTCACACATTTCATATACATATGAGGCTAACACCACACCAAAAATTAGCCAATTTGAATTCTCCTAAGATTCATTTTCAGGTCATGCAATACGTCATACGGTTCTGCCCAGTTCCAGTAATTTCTCCTTGAGCAGTTTTGCCAAAAGATTTATTAAAAATAAACCATAACTCTTTTTACTGCAATTCGAACTCTCACTTGTACTACACACGCAGAGCTAGTGGCATGTCAAAATTTAGCTTAATTGAACACTTCTAAGGTTCGTTCTCAAGTCATACAATCAACAACACAAATCTGCCAGCTCCAGTAGTTTCAGCACTTCTTCACCTTTTTATTGTTCAAGCATTCTTCAACCAACTTCATTTATTAAGATGACTTACTATACATCAAATACACATTTAAACATAGTTATTTCAAGTCTCATAACTCATTTTAGGCTACACATAACTCATACCAACAGTCTTGCCATTTACGCTTAGAACATGTCACTTTTCATACCAACACTTTTCTTTACATGAACTAAGTTCATGTCTTGTTCTTAGAATCTTCAACTAAGATTCATAACATAGAAATGGCTAGTCATTCAAGCATGCACTTCACAAATAAGGCAAGATTGGCTAGAGTATACTTGCCTCTTTGAACCTTAGAGCTTTCTCCTTTGCTTGAGCTTTGGTTGAAATGTAATGAAGTCTTCCTCCACTTCACATGTGTAGCACGTTTTTGAAGAGGAGAAGGAGGTGAACATTAGCTACCATTTTAAATGGAGAATGGAGCTAGATTGAGGCTAGATTCATCTTACTAAAGTGAAGCTTGAATGGAGCTTGAAATGGATTCAAACCACCAAGATGTTAGCTTCTCCTAGTAGCTTGTCAAATCTTCATCTTGTGACCATTTTGAATGTTCACGTTTTTGACATGAAAGGGGGGCACCAAGGTGAGTTTCATTCTTTGAAATATAGAACTCACTTAGGAGATTCAACATTCAACTTACCTAGATGAGTTCTTCAAGGCTTGAAGATGAAGATGATCTCACACTCCTAGCTTCATCATGGCCGAAAGTTTGATGATGATGGAGTAGTATTCCAAGTGTTCTAAAATTGCTTGGAGAAAATTTTCTTCCCTTGGCTAGAGGGGCAGCCGTGGGTTTAGTGGGAGGGGAAGAGATTCTCCATAGTTTAGTTAGGCTAATTAACCTTGGTTACTTTTAACTAACCAAGGTTTCTTTAAGGCAACTATAGTTACTTTATGTAAACCATAGTTACTTTATGTCAACTATAGTTACTTTATGCCAACTATAGTTATTTTATGCCAACTATAGTTACTTTATGTCAACTATAGTTACTTTATGGCTAACTTAGGTTACTTTGCCCAACTAGAGTTATTTTCTTGACCTTGTAATAAATATTAAGTAACCATGGTAATCTTTCTTGGTCAACGATGGGGGGGCGGTTTTTGACTCCTTGGGGGGAAGCTTTACCATGCTTAATTTCTCTCCAAATGAGTTTAATAAGAAGCCATGTGGGTATTTGCCCCCTTTTTTATTATTTTCCTTTTCTTGTTTTAAAACAAAATAAAATTAGGAAATTCTTAATTTCCCTTGGGCTAGGCCGAAATTCTCCAAGAATTGGGGAAAGAATTGCCCACTACTTACACTCCTTAATTTTCATTTGGCTTTATTTTTAGGGAGGCCCTTAAGATTGAACTCTCCTATAATTTGGGAAAAACCCCTTTAAGGCCCTTTTTAAACCTTGTGGCCAAAAATTTCTTAAGTCTTTGGGAATGAATTGTCCACTTCATATAGTCCCCAACTCACGCTTGAATTGATTATATCATTTGCTTATCATCCTAAAATGAAAGAATCACTAAGGAAACTTAGTGAAAGACGCTTGAAGGATACCACTTTATTAATTCACTTATATGAGTCTTCAAGTACTATATGAACTTTTCGGCGGGGTACAACAGAAGTAGCCTTAGTTTTGTTTCTAAACGACTTTCTCATATATTTTCTTAAGCCTTTAGCCAATAAAATTAAGTCATCATTATCTGATTCAGAATCACTATCTTCTACGTGATCGGAAGAAGTAGAGACGTATTCATTTGATTTAAATACAATGGTCTTACCTTGTTTTGATGATTCTGATTTCTGTATGGTGAGTTTTTTCTCATAAACCTTAAGTGATCCAATTAATTCTTCTATCTTAATTGACTTAGTTTCTTTGCTTTCTTCTATTGCCGTAACTTTAGAGTCTCACTCGGATGGAAGGCTTCGCAAGACCTTTTGTACCTTTTCCTACATAATAAAGGCTTTGCCAAGAGACTCAAGAGAATTGTAAATGTTAGTCAAGCGAAGATCCATATCAACGATAGATTCATTTGGCAATAATTTAAATGACTCGAGTGTGGACATAGGCATGTTGATCTTGGACTCTTTTACTTGACTAGTGCCTTCGTGTTTCATTTCAAGAATTCTCCACATTTCTTGAGCACTAGAACAATTTGAAACATAGCTAGATCCACTTTTACTTAGTCCATTTAAAAGTAACTGCGTAGCCCTAGCATTCATGCTTAGGCTTAACGACCTCTAGTGTGACTCCATCTACAGTGGATAATTTTGATGGAACAAATGGACCATCTTCTATAATTGACCAAAGATCAATATCAATTGCCATAAGGAAAAGTTTCATTCTTAACTTCCATTGAATGAAAGACTCACTGTTAAAGAGAGGAGGCCTTTGATTGGACATACCTTCTTGTTCGGTTTTGAAGTTTGTGGTTTCCATCTCACTTAGATCGTTGGATCCTTTTGATGTGAGTGTTCCTACTCTCTGATACCACTTGTAGGATCTTCAAGGAACCACTAGAAGGGGGGGTTGAATAGTGGGTGCGGAAAATGTGGTTTTTAAAATTGTTTTAAACCAAAAACCCAACTTCTGAAAACAGTTTCTATTTTCAGGACCAGTTTTAAAGCGTTTTGAAAACTAGGTTTCAGGTCTTTAAAAATTCTGAAATTTGGAGAGAACTTAGCTTCAGATGTTTTGAGTATCTCCTAAAAATTTCAGATTAAAATTCAACCTCTAACCCTTTGAAAAATCGTTGGTGGTCAGATTGCGCAAATCTGCCAGAAATGGTAGTCCCATTGAAAAATTAATTCCTATTTGTCCGTAACTCCAAATGCTTTGAAACTTTAAAGACTAACCCCTTATTAGTTTTATTTAATTGGTTTGAAACAGTTTGGAAAAATGCTTTTGGGAAGTTAGTCAAATACGATCAAAGTCTCAACCTTTGTAAGCCTGAAAATCAGACTGCACTAGTCTCAGAACTTTGGACGTTTGAATGACATATACTTGTCCAAAATGGTTGAAACTTGCACCAAAAGAACCTTAAGACGTGAGGATATGACTCTGGAAAGTTTCGTGATTTTTGAAATTTGTTTACTATTTTTACCAACGTGATTAAAAACGATAAACAATGCTGAAATTGAAAGTGAGTGCTGAAAGTAAATAACACAAGGAATTTTATACTGGTTCGGTTATGAACAACCTACTCCAGTCTTCGAGGACACCTTTCTCGGTTAGCACTAATCACATAATACAAAATAACACCTTATCACAGGGTTGATGGAGTTACACACCAACTCCACCCTTTTACAAACCTTGTATGAGAATACAATGATCACGAACACCACCACCTTGCAAGTGCAAGATTGATCACACCTTGATCAATCTTTTACAATGATAAAGAGTATGTGGTGGACTATATGAAGACTATTCAAATATATGAATATGAGTACAATAAGATTTTAGAGAGAAGAAAGAAAGAAGGTGTAGAAAGAGAGACTAGAAAACGATTTCAATCTAGTATGCTTGTAAGACTTGTGTTGCTTTTGTCTTGCTCTCTTCTTTCCTTTTAACATTGGTGGCCGCCCCCCTATGATCCTCTTCTCCTCTAGAAAATTATCTTCTAAGTCTTTGAAAGATTTTATTGCATCATTGTGACATGTCTTTGCTAACTTGGCATCTCCTCATTGGATGATCATTAAGCTCTTGCTTACTTGGTACTCATTGATTGGATGGATGTTGTCATCACTTGATGACTAGATAAATCTGAAATCAATCCTCAAAAATCATGTGCCAATTAGCCATTAAATCATTTCTATAAAGCATATAATCATCCCACATAATTAGCAAGACAATTTTCTCCAAACTACCATGCAAAAATCGGCCATTATGACTCTTGCACATGCTAAAATTTCAGCATGTGTAACATTTTCATTTCATTCAAAATATTGCCAAGTTTACTTTGATTTAATCCAAAAAATCAATCACCATTTAGTACAAGACATTCTTATCATTTTTGGAATAAAAATTGATCACCAACAAGGCCTAGAAATAGGCCACCCGCTCCCGAGCCCTAGCATCGGAAACAGTGCACCCGCCGTAGCCTACTATGAGGACTACAAAGCGTCGTTCAAAATTCTTTGCACGTCGGAACTGACGTAGAAATTTTTTCGCGGAAACGATAATTAAAGAAATAAGCATCTTGATTAAATTAAATCCATCAGAATAAAATCAAGCACAAGGGTTGACGAAACCCGCTAAGACAAATATGAAATACTAAAGTCAAAATAATAAACCTATGTGGAGGTCTATCTGACTATCTCAAGTAACAAGCTTCGGGTCAACAAGATCTCTTCTCGAGTCCAGCTCACTAGTCCCAGCTTGCATAATCTGTCTCACCCTCGTTAATTGTATATACTCATAATCCTGCTCACCTGTGGAGGGGTGGTGGGGGGCTGAGTGATGGGAGTCACTCGTAGGTTACCCGTCTCTCCCGAAAAGGGACTGTCACATACTGAGTCGGGTAACAATTAAGCACATAAAGCACGTAGCAGATGAATAAAGCTATAAAACATAAACACATGTATAATAAAGCAAATAAAGCATAAATAAGGAAATAACACATACCCGACCCGATCCGCATCCCAACACATAGCACTGAAACATTAATAACAAAACGAATAATCACAACAATAACAATGCAATGCGCAACATTATGATGCATGCACTTCTATCTCCGTGTCACACGCAGTCATTTAATATCACACGATATGCTCTTTCTTTTCCATGATATGCTATGCATGTCCCGGGTCCTATCGGATGAAGGTAACCATTATTACCAACACCCATCACACGCCTCGTCAGGCCACACGGCTCATAGGCCAAATGCAATGCTCGTGCCATGAATGCGTCACGCTTTCACACTTCCGTTTCACCTATGTTGCATGCTCCGTTCTATGTTGCGTATTACCTATATTGCGTAGTTACCCTATGTTGCGTAGGGTTCATTACTGTATTTTATCTTCTACCGTTATTTTATCTTTCTAGACTTTATTTTAGGTTTCTACACTTTATTTTATTTTACCTAGGCTTTCAAACACTTAAACCGTTTATTTAAATATTTTTATCTTCCCCTACTATTTTATTTCTTGCTTTAATTTTTTTTTTCTTCTCTCTCATTTCTTCCTTTTTTCTTTTTTTTTATCTTAACTTATTTTAATTTATTTAATGGGTTTCTAAAGGATATTAATATTATATCAAATTAATCATTATTATTACATTCTTCTTCGTAGTATTATTTTTTTATATTTATTTATTTATTTATTTTTCTCCTTTTTGACGTGACTGACTTTTGTTTTGTTTTTTTTATTATATATATATAATTTTTTTTCTTTCCTCGTATCTATACTATCTATTTATTTTTACTTCATTCTATTTTTTTTAAGTTAGGCCCTTTATTTCTTTTGTAATATCCAGCCCCTTATTAACATTCTGGCCCTTTTCTTTTTTTATCCAGAAGCCCAGCTCGTCAGTGGGCCAAGCTGGCCACCACTTCTTTTTTTTTTGTAAATTTAATTTAATTCTGGGCCTCCTATTTCAAGTGGCACAACCTGTTAGCTTATTTCCCATGCATCATTTTATCTTTTTTTTGTATTGTGAAACTTTGGGCCGGCCCTCCGTGGCAGAAAACTGGCCTGCGGTGCCATGCCCCTTTACTCTTTTTTTTTAAAAATAAATTTCTTTAAATTCTAATTTTCTTTAAAAATTCATAACTTTTTCGTTTTAACTCCGATTAACCCCAAACCAGTGGCATTTGACTCATTATAACGAGAGGAATAAAACGACGCTGGACACGTCATCACGTGTCAGGCACGCCACCGTCAGGGCCGCGCGTGGGCCGCTGCGCGTGTGGTACACGCGCCGCCTCCGTGCGCGGTTCTCGACATTTTGAACCCGTCCCGGCCTATTTCCGTGCTATGTGATCTATATCTAAGGCCAAACATCAAATTTTCATACCACAACATAAAGAAACAATGATACACATATAAATGATATACATGCATTGGTAATCAAATAATTCCCAAAACAGAATGCGAGGGAATCCAAGGCAATCCGACAGAGGGGAGGGTAACCTACCTCCTAATCGAAGAACTCCATTGGCACAGGGGTTGGATTCGGTGCGGGCGGCTTTTCCTTCCTCCTTTCTCTTTTCTTTTCCTTTTTTTTCCCCTTCTCTTCCTCTCCTCCTGCTTGCTGCCGTGCCCTCCCTATCTCCCTCACGTTTTCCTCTATTTTTTTTTCTTTTGTGTTGTACCGTTATGTGTATGTGGGTAGGAAGAATAAATTAGGGAGGGGTTTGATTTAGTTAGGGGGGCCGAAATTAAGGGGGAGTGGGGGCGAAAATCAAGGGGTTAGGGGGAGTGGATTGGGGGGTTTATTATTTAGGATAGGATTTAATTAGTCAACTAATCAATTTAATTTTAAATTTTAATTTTTTTTTCTTTCATTCACGGTTACAACATCCTACCTCCCTTACAAAAAGTTTCGTCCTCGAAACTTGCATCCAACACTTAGTTTAGTTCTACTTGATCCATTTACCTAGATAACGCAAGGTAAATATCCTTTGCGTATTCCAACATGCTAACCACTTCACCTTTTTATCATTGGCTACGGACTCAAAATCATTCCTTGTACACCAACAGTGTAATTTCTGATCCATTGCCCTTTTTCTTATTAAAATCATTACATAATCTATCTATGATTATCAAATCAACCTTAAGGGTATTGTCATTATACTAAGGGTTCTACAACACAATCATCGGTCTACAACTTACTTTTATCTGTGGTCATCGGCAGCTCTCTCTCAAATCAATTCTTAGATGTACTATAATCTTTAACTTAATTTCCTATAATGACAACTTACAAACTCCATTTATACCATTTGATTTGTATCAATCAACTTATCACAGTCTATAATTCCAGATTCTTAAATTCATTATATATGATTCATCCCCATAAATAATTAACCAACTAATATCCTTGATGTACGCTGATATGATATTTGTTGCACAAAGTCAAGTCCTCAAAATCATTTCTTATATACTTGCGAACTAACTCTATGATCATGCCCTTACTTTTTTTTAAAAAATATCATCAGCCTAATATACGAAATATGTGTACGAGCATACTTTTCTTCTAATAAAACGTGTCCTACGTGGCTATAAATTGAAATATAACGAGTTGTTTGAAAATAATAACATTCCCCTTTTTTTAACAAAAAGATTCGAAATGATATACTCGTTTCCGCAAAGCGGTGTTTCAAATGACCTCTTATAAAAGCGATGATATAACTTGTTCGAAAAGTATTTTAGTGAAATGGCATTAAAACAGTTCAAAACGTGATAATGTAAGGTTTTTTTTTAAAAAAAAATTGAGTATGGTAACTTTCGTTTTCTAAATATATATATATGTATATATATATATATATATATATATATATATATATTTTTCGAAAGCTTTTTTTTGGCTTCTGAAAAGTTAAGTAAGTTTATCGCAAGCTGGTAAATCACTTCGGAAACACTTTAGTAAATAAACTGCTTGCGACATCGATAGTCGTCAATTAATTTCGACAAAAAAACGTAACAAAATTAGAAATTTGAAATATGATATAAGAATTAAACACATCGTTTTTTTTCCTTTTTAAGAACATCAGTAGTTTAAAAGTTTTCCTCTTTTCAAGGTTGTCAAAAGAATTGAAATTTTCATTATATTGGTACACACATACATAAAAGAATTTAGTTTTCTGTGATTTGTAATTGTGTAGCGTTTAATTTCTAGTTTAAGCATGAGATTATAGCAGGGTTTAGGCTTGGATTGATTGGGATGAAGTTTGGGATCAATTGGAGTTATGGTTCTGCAGTTTCTGCAGAAATCGCAAAGTTTTTGTGCTGAAATCGTGGACATAGATCGATCGATGTGAGGGGATGAAGTACATAGATCGATCGATGTGAGGGGATGAAGTACATAGATCGAGCGATGTGAGGGTATGATGTCCTCTGATGGACATAGATCGATCGATGTGAGGGGATGAAGTACATAGATCGATCGATGTGAGGGTATGATGTCCTCTGATGGACATAGATCGATCGATGTGAGGGGATGAAGTACATAGATCGATCGATGTGAGGGTATGATGTCCTCTGATGGACATAGATCGATCGATGTGAGGGGATGAAGTACATAGATCGATCAATGTGAGCCCCGCTCCCGAGCCCTAGCATCGGGAACAGTGCACCCGCCGTAGCCTACTAAGAGGACTACAAAGCGTCGTTCAAACTTCTTTGTACGTCAGAACTGACGTAGAAATTTTTTCCAGAAACGATAATAAAATTAAATAACTCAATTAAAATAAATCCATCAGTATAAAATCAAGTACAAGGGTTGACGAAACCCACTAAGTCAAGTATGAAATACTGAAATTAAACAGTAAACCTAGGTGGAGGTCTATCTGACTATCCCAAGAACAAGCTCTCAGTCAACAAGATCCCTCCTCGAGTCCAGTTCATTCTTCCCAGCTCGCGTAATCTTTCCCATCCTCGATAAATATATGTACTCTTAATCCTGCTCACCTGTGGAGGGGTGGTGGGGGGGTGAGTGATAGGAGTCACTCGTAGGTTACCCGTCTCTCCCGAAAAGGGACTGTCACATACTGAGTCGGGTAAACAATTAAGCACGTAAAGCAAGTAGCAGATAATAAAGCAATAAAACATAGACAAATAAATAATAAGGCAATTAAAGCATAAATAAGGAAATAGCACATACCCGACCCGATCCGCATCCCAACACATAGCACTTAAACAGTTAATAACAAGATAAACGATAATTTCAACAATAACAAATGCAATGCGCAACATCATGATGCATGCACTTCTATCTCCGTGTCACACGCAGTCATTTAATATCACACGCTATGCTCATTCTTTTCCATGTTATGCTATGCATGTCCCGGGTCCTATCGGATGAAGGTAACCATTATTACCAACACCCATCACACGCCTCGTCAGGCCACACGGCTCATAGGCCAAATGCAATGCTCGTGCCATGAATGCATCACACTAGCACACTTCTGTTTGTCCTATGTTGCATGCTCCGTTCTATGTTGCGTATTACCTATATTGCGTAGTTACCCTATGTTGCGTGGGGTTCATTACTGTATTTTATCTTCTACCGTTATTTTATCTTTCTAGACTTTATTTTAGGTTTCTACACTTTATTTTATTTTCCCTAGGCTCTCAAACACTTAAATCTTTAATTTAAATATTTTTATCTTTCCCTACTATTTTTTTT
>AP025060.1:13338908-13423908 GCA_036186865.1 Eustoma russellianum
CTCTCCATTTTCCTTCTTTTTTTTTTATTTTAGTTTATTTTTATATATTTAATGAGTTTCTAAATGATATTAATATTATATTAATTAAATAAACCCCTTTTTTTCGTGGCTGTCCTTATTTTTTTTGATTTTATTTCATTTTATTTTATTTATTTTTTTATCTTTTCCCGAAAATCAGGCCACAGGCCTGTAACGTTCCCTTTTCTTTTTTTTCTTTTAATTCTTTCATTATTTTCTTTAAATTCTAATTTCCTTCAAAAAATCCACAACTTTTTAGTTTTAACTCCAATTTACCTCAAACCAATTTCATTGTACCCCATTCGACGCTCTCTTGGTAACTCTTGGTAACGCCTCTGACAACAGCGCGTCCGTTATTATTATTATTATTTTAATTCTTAAATACACTCAAAAATTCATAACTTTTTCATTTTAACTCCAATTAACCCCAAACCAGTTCCATTAGACTCCGTTTAACGCCCCGGACATGCTGACGCTGAAACTCGTCAGCGCGTGACTTGCACGCGCCGCTCAGGGGCGCGCGTTGGCCGCTGCGCGTGAACAGTACCGTGAACAGTACCGTGAACAGTACCCGTGAACAGTACCGTGAACAGTAGGCGTGAACTATACTAAAATGTTCCAACCTATTTCCGTGCTATGTGATCTATATCTAAAGTCAAACACGCAATTATCATGCCAAAACATAAAGAATTCGAGATAAACATATAAACAATAAACATAGCAGTGATAATCAAATAATCCCAATACAGAATGCGAGGGAATCCAAAGCAATCCGACAGAGGGGAGGGTAACCTACATCTTGAATATAAACTCGCTGACAAAAGCGGTGTTGGATTTGATGTGGGTGACCAATTCTCCTTCTATTCCTTATATTCTCTCTTTTTCTTTTTCCCTTTCCTCTCCTTTCTTTTTTTTTCTCCCCTGCTACAGCCGAAAGTTCCAATTGCAATTTGAAAGTGATGGTGTGTGATGTGGGGCTCGGCTGAGCCTTTATGGAATCTTTTAACTATTTTTTTTAAATGTTGTTGTTGCAGCCGATGCTGCAAGGTTAATTAGGGGTGGGGATTTTAATTGGGGAAAGGCTAGCATTTAGGGGGGTTGGGGGCGGTTTTTGGGAGGAAATTGTGGGAAGTGAGGTGGGAGTTATAGGGTAGTGGGGAGTGATTTGGGGAGGGGAAGTTATTAGTAGTTGATTAGGATTTAATTAATTGTAAATATTAAATTCTATTTAATTAATTAATATTCTTTTTACTAAATCTATTTAATCACTTAAAATATTACATTTTATTATTTTTCTTTTTTTTCTTTCTCTTTTCCATTTTCTACGGCTACAACATCCTACCCTCCTTACAAAAAGTTTCGTCCTCGAAACTTGCGTATTATATGCCTGCTCTTTCCATTATATATTTTGTTCCTTGCTCGAGCAATAGCTGCCTGTGAGTCACAATGAACAAAAACAGATGGCATAGGCTTAGTCCACAAAGGAATATCAATTAACAAATTCCTTAACCATTCCGCCTCTGAACAAGCTAGTTCTAAAGCAACAAATTCAGACTCCATTGTTGATTTAGCTTTACAAGTTTGTTTAGAGGACTTCCACGAAATGGCACCACCACCCAAAGTAAAAACATACCCACTAGTGGAATTAATCTCATCGTTATCTGTGACCCAATTGGCGTCACAATAACCTTCAAGAACTGCAGGACTCCCGGTAAAAGTAAGTCCCAAGTCCATAGTACCTCGTAGATATCTCAATAGCCGTTTCAAAGCATCCCAGTGCTCTTTACTTGGACTATGAGTATATCTCGCCAAACGATTAACAGAATATGCAATATCTGGCCTAGTACAATTCATGAGATACATGACACTGCCAATGATCTTAGCATATTCACATTGTGACACACCATCATGTTTATTCTTTTCCAATCTTATGGATGCATCATACGGAGTACTAACAGGTTTAACATCAAAATGGTTAAATTTCCTCAAAACCTTTTCAACATAATGCGATTGAGAAAGCATATAACCCCCACATTTTTCTATCAACCTAAGACCAACTTGTCACTGTCCTTAAAGCAATTTTGCTCCTACCAAAGAGCAAGGTAGTCTTCAAGCAAATGCTTCCCAGGATATAACGGCTGCCTTTCTTCCCTTTGCTCTAGAGGAGAAAGACTGAACTTGATTGATCAAAGTAGAGAAAGAGAAGAATGAGATCAGGAAAAGTGCTGAGAACTTAGAATTTTGCAAAAGATGATTGTCTTTCTTGAAAGTAGCAAGGTCTTCTATTTATAGACCTTAGAAGTGTTAAAAACCCTCTTTGAAATCACTCTCAGCCTTATTCTAACCTCCAACAGCCGTTGATCACCGTTTTTGGCCGAAGAGAGATGATTCTTGGATTAAAAACTGTAACTTTGAAGTAAGAGATCGATGTAGTCTGTTCGACTTCGATCGATCACATCGATCGATCGAAGTGACATCGATCGATCGATGTGATCGATCGATGTCCAACAGACAGCTCTGTTCATCAGAAGTTACAGTTTTTAATCCAAGAATTATCTCTCTTCGGCCAAAAACGGTGATCAACGTCTCTTGGAGGTTAGAATAAGGCTGAGAGTGATTTCAAAGAGGGTTTTTAACACTTCTAAGGTCTATAAATAGAAGACCTTGCTACTTTCAAGAAAGACAATCATCTTTTGCAAAATTCTAAGTTCTCAGCACTTTTTCTGATCTCATTCTTCTCTTTCTCTACTTTGATCAATCAAGTTCAGTCTTTCTCCTCTAGAGCAAAGGGAAGAAAGATATCACCATTTTAATTCCATAAAATATTCAAAATACTTCCATACTATCTCCCAATTAATCCACCTAATTCAAGATGGTAAAATATGCCTCATTAAGATGAGAAAATTGGCCAGCTCTTTACACACATGCTGAAATTTTTAACATGTGTTACAAACATGACATAAGTTTGAAATGTTACCTTGTGTAGCTCCTTTCTTTATGTCACCAATATTGTATGCTTCATTCTTGGCCAATCAAGATGCCAACAATGCTCCACATACGCTCCAACATGATGAGTTAGACGTGTGATGAGGATAGTACATGTGTTGAATTTTATTTTTGCAAACATTGTAAAATAGTGCACATTTAATTATACACACATGGTATATTCCAATCAGCCCTTAATTGATTTTTCTAGAACACTTTAAAATGTATGAATTATGTAAAAAGTGTCTAGATGCATGTTGTATGCCTTGCCAAAAATGTTCCATGTGTCATGTACGTAGAAAACCGAATTTTTGACGTTTATCGATTACCCGATTTTTCTCTAATTGAATTCCAACTTTTTGCACATGTTATATATATTATGTTACACATAATATACATAAATTAAACTTTAATATTCAGCTCATAAGGCTGATTAAAGTGGCATCGAACCATGTGATAAAATTGAAATTGGAATCTCCACAATTTGGCCTTAATTGAGGGTGATTTGTGTGTGCCAACATGGAATGATTTTATGGCTGCACATACCATGTAAGCCACGAAATTTGTGGCCATTTTTGAAGTGTAGGGGCTGGCCATCTATTTATGGCAAGTACGTGACACGTTGGCGAAGTCTCGGTATTCGCCGATACGACAATTTTTGGTTTAAAACCTTTTAACGTGTCGTAATAAATTTGTCATCACCATGACTTATATCATATGATATAAGACCTGAATATACTCATAAATATGATTTAGGTATAGTGGTGTGATGTTAACGCATATATGTAAACTATATAACGTGTCGGTAGTACGTTGGAATATATGTGTATGTGCCTTTTTCAAAAAAATCTGAATATATATATATATATATAGGTTGAAAATGGCGTGTAAGGGGGGTGGAGAAACTTTCATTTCTTCAACTTGTTGCCTTTGTGCCTTTTCTAAATATAGCTTCCTTTAATGAATTACTTAGTTTAATTAACTAAGTACTTCACTTAATGAACTAGTTTAGTTCATTAATGATGATACCTGAAAATAGTTCAAACACAACAAATGCTTGCCATTTGATGTAAGCTTTAAAGCTTCATGGCTCGTTAGTACGACAACATTATATATGAACTATATAAGGCAAGTTTTATGCAACAACGTGTCATGTCATAAAATATGTCATGCATTTCTTTGTAACACGTTATTTAAATCATGCATTTTGAAATCACTCAAACCCCTTTTTCTCTACAAAATACGCGTCCAACATATCCTCGAAGGTTTTCATTCCGGCTTCACAATCGCCGGTTGTATCCTTGAGTCTAGACCCCTTTCAAACTTGGCCATCTTAAGGTGATTATCGGACATAATCGCAGGAGCAAACTTTCCCAAGGCATGGAAGCGGTTCGCGTACTCTGAGGCTGTCATTCGACCTTGCTCGAGTCAGTCAAATGCCCTAATCTTTTCAGAATCGTTGTCTCTGGCACATAATATTTTAAGAAAACATCACAGAATTGTGCCCAAGTGATCGGTGGGGTCATCTTCAGTACCGTACCAGCCCACCATTTGCCTGCTTTGCCACTCAGAAAGGGTGTGGCAACATCAACTTTAATTTCTTCCGGCACTTGCACCATCCGGAAACACTTTTCCACCTCAGCCATCTAATGCTGCGTGACCCTCGGGGTCAGTGCATCCCCCAAACTCTGGGACTCTCACCTTCCTCATCTCTCCATAGAAGAACCAAATGTTATGTTGTGGCGGCGGAGGAGGCGGTTGTTGTGCATAACCCTGAGCAATCACAGTCAGGGCATCCGTAAGCACTTGGGGTAATACCACTTGAGGTGGTTGGTCATCACATCCATTTCTAGTATTTCCGGTGTTATTTCTACGTGGAGGCATTCTCACTGAAAGAACAACGTTTCGTTAGTGTCCAGTAGTTACAAGATGTTATTGAAGTCCTGAATATATGAGAACGAGTGAGGTATGTAATAGGAATGTAAAAAAATTAGGTGTTAAACGTGTTGGCACATACTCGACCCCGATCATACTTAGGTTGTAGCAAGTCAGCACGTATACCTAAGGATCAAACTTAAAAAAATTTACACCTTAATTAGCTAAAAGATCTTGAACCTAAGTTTCCGAGATAGATCTGAATCCTAGGCTCTGATACCACCTGAAGCGCCCCAGCCTGATGCCGTCATCGCTACCAGTGCACCCGTCGTAGTCTACTACAAGAACTACAAAGCGTCAAAGTAGATCAAGCACACACACGTTGGTGAGATGAATCAGCGGAAACGTCATAACAGTTTAAAACTTCGATAACAATAATATTCCAATTGAAATACAGTGGAAATAAAACGTGTCTGGTAAAAATATCTAATTACATCCAACCACAAATGAATCAATAGATAACTATCAATCAAGGGCATTCTGATCTTCTACTCAACATCTAACATCCCAATGAGCCCACTCACCGTCATCCTCAACGAATATCATCTCATATTAAGGTTCACCTTAAAGAGATGAAACAATTGTTCTTAGCAAAACAATGCCATTAAGTAAGTCGTCTATACACCTTACAAAATCACACACGACGAGTCATCAATGATCATATATAAACAATGCCCAAAAATAAGATGCTCGGATTAACAAATACATCTTTATAATCATACATCCAAGTCAAGTAAATCACATAATTAACACACCAAAGGAGAACCGGCATGTTAACGCAATTACAACAACAAACACAGGCTAAAATATCCCTTGTGAATCAGACTTATGCCTCGTGTAACATGATGCATGTAATTTCTTCAAACCACACATTGTCCAACAAAGCACAAACATATGTCTCTTTCATAAATCATGTCATTTATGTCATTTCACAAACTTTTCTCAATACTTTTTATCTTATTCGTCACGTAGCAGAACTTTATACCCTGTGGGTGATCAGTCCACAGTAAACAAAACTTTATACCCCATGCTGATAGGTCCACGACCCGATAACATAACTTTATACCCTGCCATTGATTCACATGTCACGCTTTTATACCCTGCTATTACAAGCGTGACTTTTATACCCTGTGATCGAAAGCAGCCATAATTTGTCTATCGCAAACTTTAAATTCCCTTTGCAAAACTCGTAATCTTTTTGCAAACAAATGAACGTCGAATGCAAAATGCTTATGTCATGATGCATATGTTCTGGTCACATAAACGAATACCTCTAAATGCGTACACATACTATACATCTCGAGAATAGTTCCATCAACCTCAAAGACATTTCCCCACGAAACTCACTAGCTTCCAAAAGTCACCCAAAAGGACCCTCAAGCCACTTAACGTTCATTCCTTAACATCTGTAAAGGCAAAGAATTAAAACTTACAAACTGGCCACATCGATCGATCGATGTGATCTCCCTGATCGATCAATGTCCAGTCCTCCGCACTTCGATCGATCGATGTCTTATTCCTAAGCGATCGATGTTTTCCTAAAACATTTCAACTTTTCACCCTCAGGACTTCGATCGATCGAAGTGTCTCCTATGTTCGATCGATGTTCAGTCTCCTGGACTTCGATCGATCGATGTCTTATTAATGAGCGATCGATGTCCTCTAGAAAGTTTCAGATCTGCATCACCAGGACTTCGATCGATCGATGTGGTCCATCTGATCGATCGATTTTCAATTTCCTAGACATCGATCGATTGATGTCCCCCAGTCAATCGACTAAAGTCCTCCAGAAATGTTTGAAACGCTTCCCAGGGACACCAGTTGGATCGATCGATGTCCCTCTGGGATCGATCCAAGTCCTTGTTTCTACAACTTCTCACCATGTTTCACCCCAAACTCGACCTAACCTTCATCTATTTTCATTCCAATCCTATGGAACACTTAAATTCAATCCTAAAACATGATTCCAACTATGCAACCATTCACACATCGCATTTCAACCCAATCACCTATTACCACTTGTACTCTAACCTACTCTTAATCTACTCATTTGCACAAGCATCAAGCTCTTCCAATCACACTCCAATCAACCCTTAACCACATCATACTCATCAAATCTTCTACTATCAATCCCTTCCATCAACCATAACACCCCAATCATGCAAACCCTTTGACAAGGAATTCATCAAAAGGAAAAATGATAACTTTAGGGCAATATTTATCACAAACGGGATTCATCTCAACTATTCTTTAAAATTGGCCCAAAGATTGTATCTTTAACTTATCAACAAGTATGGTAAACACATGAATGCACAATTAGCATAAACAACTAGAAATTACCCATGTGTGATTCAATTTTCTCTTTGTAGAAAGTAGGGTCTATGAATCAAAACTGCGTAAAACGTATAGAAAATTTGCTTGCCTTTGAATCTAAGGGTTCTTACGGTAATGAGGTTGAACTTCGGGAACAGATTGCACCTAGATTTGGTCGCTATCTCTTCTTCTTCTTCTTCCTCTTTTCTTTCTTTTCTTTTCTTTCTCTCCCCCTTTCTTCCTTTCTGTCGACTTCCCTCTCCTTTTCTCCCCTATAACCGATGCTCCTCATAATGGGGAGTTATGCTAATTGGCATAACTCCCTCAATCTTTAATTCGAGGGCAGTTTCTGTATTTTTGGCCTAATTTTATTAATTTCAGCTTTTTAATTATTTTCTCACCTACAATTCATTTAACTACACCTCATAAACCTATACATTCAATAAATTATATTGTAAAAGGGTTTATGGATTATTTAATGCTAAACTAAAAAATTTCAGGGTATGACAACATTGACCGAACCAGGATAAATTCTCGGTGTTCTTGTTTTTTTTCTACATTTCTATTTTCTGCCCATTATTCACTGCAGTTTTCACACAACTTCTCACGTTTTGAAAAAATAGCTAAACACTTTCAAAATTCGTGATTTTTGGTATAGTTATACTCAGGCTGTTAGCTTTCATTTGCAACAAGAATCACTTGATTTGAGCAAGGGAAAGTTAGTCTTTCAGTCTTTGCAAGATAACTGCTCTAATCTGGCTGCAATCTGACCAGTTTTGAGAAAACCAGAATTCTGTTTTAACCAAGAATTGTTCAAGGTCAGGGCCTTTTGGAATCATAAACTAGACATCCTAAGGAGTGTTTGGACATAAAGTTCAACCTTTTTGGTTGAGTATTCAAAGAGAAACACGTTTTTCAATTTCAGCAACTTCATGTCCAGTTCTGTCCAGATTGACCATCTGACTCTTTTTATTTTTTTGAAGGGTCAAACAATCTTATTTTTGTCTGATTTTTGGACAAAGTTTTGTTAACACATTGAAGTTAAGTTCTGAAAATTTTCATAATTTTTATAGTTGTGTACAAGAATTTTTGAATTTTTCAAAAACGGGTTCTAAATCTGAGGTAGTCTCAGATTCTGTTTTCAAAAAGGATTTTTACAAAGGGTAGTAGTGTAATTTCTGCTAACCACTATTCACCCCCCTCTAGTGGTGTTTATTGCAGGTGCACGGTCCAACATTCTTGACGCTTGATGAACAAAAGGTCGATCTTCTCCTCCATTGCGCACATTGCAAGATTTCAATGACTTTATATCTGTCTGCTTCCATTCAGTCGTATAATTTTCAAGGCTTTCCTTATACTTAGAGTGATGACCAAGGATTAGGCCGTGTTTGGCGTCAATTAGATCATTATCTTTGTTCATCGGATTTCTTTGACTTATTTTCGGTTGTGCAATATCAACATCTCAATAGTTTTGTTGCTCACCAGTGGCGTTCATTTCAGATAGTTGGAGGAATGTGGGGTTTTTTGTTCTAAATTGAACCAACTCAAGAGCCATTTAAGACAATGGAATAAAGATGTATTTGGTAATATCTTTGATGCAATCGTTGTTGCTGAGGCTGAGGCAACAAGATGTGAATGACTTTATGGCTCTAATCCGTCAGATGAAGCAAGGAAAGAATATCATCTGAGTATGGCTAAATTGCGACTTGCAAAATCTCACACATTATTATTTTGGAAGCAAAAGGCCAATGTTAAGTGGATGCATGAAGGAGACGCCAACACGAAATTTTTCCATCAAACAGTGAAGGAGAGGCGTCGTCGACAAACTATAAGATGGATCATTCGTGAGGACGGAGTAGAGTGTGACAGTCCGCAGGATATTGAGTTTGAGGTAATTCGTTGCTATCAGACTCTGTTTACGGGCGCATAAACTGATCAGCATTAGGCAATCTTACAATATATTCCACAGCTGGTGTCTGATGATGATAATCATCACCTTCTTTCCTTGCAGTCCCTACAGGAGGTGAAATAGGCGGTATGGGATTTAAGTCCAGCAAGTGCAGCTGGTCTTGATGGTTTTTCTGGTTCTTTGTATCGTCATTTCTGGCAGGTAATATCTATGGATGTTTATAAAGCAGTGCAAGAGTTTTTCGTAGGTATTCGGCCGCCTTGTCAGGTGACTGCGACACTCATTACCCTTATTCCTAAAGTAACAAATCCAACAACGTTTTCAGAGTTTCGGTCTATTTGCCTGATTAATTTTTTAGCCAGGGTAATTACACGTTATCTAGCTACTAGACTATCTACTTTATTGCCACGGTTAATATCACCAGAGCAGGCTGGTTTTATGAAGGGTCGAGATATTACAGAGCAAATTCTTTTGGCCCAGGAAATGGTACATGTCTTGGATCGACTAGCTCGTAGTGGCCATATTATTATCAAATTAGACATGGCAAAGGCGTTTGATAGAGTATGCTGGTCTTATCTCGCGTAGCTTCTTAGGAAAATGGGATTTCATCCACGTTTAGTGCGTATTCTTCTAAATAACCTATCCGCACACGCTGCTCGATTTTGATAAATGGAAAACCGGCAAGCTATTTCTCTGTGTCACATGGAGTTAAATAGGGTGATCCACATTCGCCTCTCTTATTTATTCTGGCTTCTGAAGGATTCTCTAGAGGGCTGAACACACTTACTGCCAAAGGTATTATATGCAATTTCCATGTAGGCCGAGTACATAGGTGTCGCATCTGGGCTTTGAGGATGATCTAGTAATTTTTTTTAAACGGCTCCCTTCGAAATCTGCAGAATTTTTAGGAATTTTGGATACTTATCAGCAAGTGTCTGGACAGCTGGTGAATTTTCACAAAAGTCAAGTTGTTGTTGGAACGGGTGTTTCGGGGTCTTGGGTTTCTCAAGAGCTAGGTATGCGTCTGACTACCCTGCCAATCAAATACCTAGGTTCTTTTCTGTATAAGAGTATAAATCGTGCAGCTTATTGTACTTCATTGATTGATCATTTCGATGCTACACTAAACTCTTGGTCTTCTAAGCTTCTTTCTATGCCTGGTCGTGTTATTCTGATTCGCCATGTCCTTTGTTCTATGCCACTACATATTATAGCTAGCTCGAGATTACCGCAGAGTGTTCTGGACATTTTACACCGGAAAATGTCACACTTTTTGTGGCACGACCATCATCATTGGAAGTCCTGGGATAATATTTGTCGGCCCAAGGAGTATGAGGGTTTGGACATTCGTAATCTTACGCTGGACAACAGGCTTATGACTGTCAATATCATCAATCTCAATCTTTGTGGGCAGCCTACAGTCGGGCTAAATATGATCGCAGACCTACGTTGTATGCTCATATTTATGATTCGGCTACTTGGAAGCGCATTTTTCGGTTACATGGCCATATGATTGATCGCGTCCAGTCCACTCAGGATGGACTCTCTTGTCTTGTAGAACCTTCAGGACAATTTACACTTAAGTCGGCTTATAATCAGCTTATCTCTTCCTCACTATCATTCGATTACTCATGGTATATTTGGTGGCCAAGCATGCCTTTGAACGGTAACATATTCATCTGCAAATTATTTATGTGTTCATTGCCATTGGCTGACAATCTCTGCAATTGGTTAACCATATTTCCAACACAAAGTATCTTCTGCCGGATGCATTCAGATCGTCAGGATCACATCTTTCTGCTTTGTCCACCAATACAACCATTATCAAAGGAGATATCTATTCTATTTTCTGGCCCAATGCCTGGTCAATCGACTATTCGTGCGCATTTACTATGTTGGTGGCGAACTTCATCTCTTCATACAATGGTTGGTCAGTTAAGAGGCGTGGTGCCATCCTTGGTAGCATGGGTCATCTTGAAAGAATATACGACTATTAGATTTGGAGACAGCAGCTACTCATATAGGAGATTGTTTGAGAGGGTTCGGGATCATATATATATTTGGTGTGCGACAACGCAGGGCCATGAATACTCCCAGACAATCCCTCATTTGATCGCACGCTCTTTCTCTCCCCCATAAAAGTGCGACAACAAAGGATTATTCATTGCGCATTACCATTGACGTGCAAGTTCAAAGTAAATGTCGATGCAGCGGTGGGTTGCTTTAGGGTTGCAGCAGGTGCGGTATTACGGACCTATCAGTGGGATTTTGTCTCCGCCATTTGCTTCTCCTTGAAAGCTACAACGCCATTGAGAGCCGAGCTCATGAGACTTCAATATGCACTCATATTTTACTCCAGGCACCATGATCAAATGATACTGGAGACGGATTTTCGCTTGTTGCTAGCTCATCTATCTGCTCCTGGCTGATTTACAGGAGCTTATGCTGCAGACTTGGATTACACCATACAGTTTCTGATCCTAAAATGCTTCTTCTCTGCATTACTGTCCATGGGAGGCCAATACTGTAGCACATACATTATCAAGGCACAGGTACCGACCGGCATGTGTGACTATTTACACATATTTATCAGCCTTACCGTCTGAAGCTCGAGGAGCAATTGCTTTGGATATTTCCATGCTCCACCTACAATTTTGAGTGCTATGTCTCCAATGGGTTGGCGCGAGCTTGAAATCGTTGCCTAAGTCATTCCTTGGCATGGGCAACATTGGTATGTCATCTTTCTAACTCTCTTTGATTTATTCAGTACATTATATTACATTAATTGTTAGGATAACAAAGCTTTATTTTCTGGACTTGCTGAGGAATACAATACATTGCTTCTGGCCTTCGGCGATCTTCATTGTCATTGGTGGACATGGATTTATGTTTTTCTTTCCCCACTGTTGCCTGTCTTCCTTTGGAATACAGGCAGCGTCGGTATGTACATGGTCTTCACACTACTCTTTTTAATATATTTTGCTTCAACTACATTGACTGCTTCTTTTATGTGGCATACACGCATTCCGAGTGACATCCTACTGGACACTGAATTGGAGCAAATACCAAAGATGCTATCTTTATATATATGGATTAGACTTATTGTGTATATAGCATAGATTTCAGATTGTATTGTCTTTTATACTTCTGCAACAATAATTTAGTTCAGTATCTTTTATTCTTTTGGTTAATTGTGGGAGAGTCTCCTACAACAAATGTAACCACGGTATTCCTCCGTCACAAGTGAGGGTAAAATTAATAAAAAAACTTGACGGTACCGCCCATCTTTCAACAAAAAAAATTAAACCTAATAACCTGAACCTTCCCTCATTTCCTATTTTCCCTTCACTCCTCCTCCTGGCAGCCCTAAATTGCTGATCCCCCGTTCCCCCTTTGCACAGCCTTCGTCCACCCAGCCCGTGCCATCATTTCGCCCATTCCCCGCTTCAATCTCTGCCAGCGGCCAGCACCAGTTTTTGCGCTGCTAACTCCAAATCAAGAACTACTACCTCCCTTGAATCCCCTCTACCCTCCTGTCCTGTGAATCCAGCCACCACTTGCTAATCCGCTGCTCCCTCTAAGGCTCCACCTCCCTTGTGGATACAAGGCTTTCTATGTGTACGCTTGCCATGATGTTTGTTTCTAGTTCCAAGTAAATGGTGACTTCATCTTCTGGTCAGTTTTATTACTTAGGTACGGGGTGCATTTTTTGTTTTCCGTTTGGCTATACTTTGTATCATCTATCAACAGATAATCTTTTTTATTATGGTGTTAACCTGTTGCCTTTTATGAAATTGCTGAATCAGTTTTGGAGAGGTTGCCTGGAATTTCGTTTTGGCACTTACACTAACCTAGTTTTCGAGAAGTTGAACCAAATAACTTAGTTGCCTATTACAAAATGAGACGGAAAGATCATAAGAGTTTATTAAAAAGATAAATAAGTCATAAGAAAAATTTATCAGGTGATTCAGGCCAATATGAGTTATTGAAAAGGTTCTAAACGATTGCTCAAATTAAACAAGGGACGACTGATTCATCGAGTGTCAAGAGACATGTTTCTATTATACTCTTATTATAGTAAGTGTAATGCGTATTGAACATGAAAAGGCAGTTGCCCTTGTCAGCGCACTTGTGTAGAAAGTCGGATTTTGGAATTGAATGTTTTAATTTTTTTTTAAGAAAACAAAGTAATGTCCATGAGAGAAGATAATGATGAAGTGAAGGATGTTATCATGCATAAAACTTGTAAGCTACCTGAGTTGAGTTTGCCCATTAACTACTATCAATATCATGTTTCTGATGTATGAGTTGAATTGACCTTGATTATGGTTCCTGCTGAGTACTGATAATTTTTAGGTTTTGTTTTGAAACAGAGTTGATGTATTTTACTCAACGGATCTACCAAAGAATCACAAGGTTTGTGTTGCTAATTGCTTTTGTGAATATTTTAGTCTATTTGATAATTTGTATGAATAATTGCGTGTTTGATTTTAGGATGTAAACTCTGAAAACAACACACTTACTACAAACCCATTTAGCATTCTGACTCCAAGTAATGCAGCCACTCCCACAACAGTCCAATCCATTCTCCAATCTAGTATCACTTCAAAACCTACATTTCAAGTTGGTCCTCCCCAAAAGAGAGCTAAAACACAAGTAGCAGGAGAGATAGTAGTAGCAAAAAATGAAGGCAGTAACCGGTTTAGAAGCCAGGAATGGAACCATTTTACCATTGTTAAAGGTTCTGATCCTATTAGAGCAACTTGCTTGTGGAAAAAGCTATGCAGCTAACCCTAGTAAGAATGGAACAAGCAATTTGTTCAGTCATCTAAACAACCAGTGTACCAAAATTCCTTGGAAAAAAGAGAAAGGATAAAGAAAATTGGCAAATTTTACACTGCCAATTGACACATCTAGAAACAAGTCAAAAGATTTGGATGTGCTTGATATAAGAAATAAGTTGGCAAGAATGGTCATAATTGATAAGCTGTCTTTTAGCATAGTGGAGGGAGAAGGATTTAAATAATATTCCAATACACTAGAACCAAAGTTTAAAGTCCCTTCTAGGGTTCTTGTTGCTAGAGACTGTATGAGATTTTATAGTGAAGAGAATTTGAATTATATAGTTTTTAGTTTTTAGTGCTCATTATGTTGATGATGACTGGGTCTAGCAAAAAAAAAGATATTGAATTTTTGTACAATAGAGAGTCATAAAGGGTCTATGATTGCATGTAAGTTGTAGGATTGTTTGCATGCTTGGGGCATTGATAAGATATTGACTTTAACAATTGATAATGCTTCCTCAAATGACTTGCGCATTCAGGAGCTCTTAAAGGATTTTAAGTTTAAAGATGTCGTGCTAGGCAATAGTTTCTCTCATGTGAGATGTCATGCATATATATTGAACTTTGTTGTCAAAGATGGTTTGAAAGAACACTTTACCTCAATTGTAAGAGTAAGAAATGCATGCAAATATGTTAGATCTTCTCCTGCTAGGTTGAGAGCATTCAGACAATGTGCTGAAGAGGAAAAGATTGAATTGTCTCATTTAATCATACTTGATGTTGACACTAGATGGAATTCAACGTCGTGATGTTAGATCGAGCTGAAAAGTATGAGAACGCGTTTGATAGACTTTATAAGTATGATAAATTCTTTCAAAACTTGTTTGATTGATATGATTATGCTTTGGATGATGATAACAATGCTATTGGTAGGAGCAGGAGAAAATTCATTGGTCCTCCTAAAGAAGATAATTGGATAGTAGCTAGGAACTTTGTGAAACTTTGAAAATTGTTTTACAATGTCACCTTAAAGTTTTCAACTCATTGGATATGACTGCAAACATGTAGGACCTGTATAGCACCACTAGAAGGGGGGTTGAATAGTGAGTGCGAAAAATTTAGTTTTTAAAACTTTTTAGACCAAAAAACTCACTTCTGAAAACAGTTTCTGTTATCAGATCCTAATTTAAATTAACCAGTTGACCAGGTTGTAGACCTCAAAAACTCGTGAAATTCGGTGACAATGTGCTCTCAGATGTCGTTAGTGTGGCACAAAAATTTCAGATTAAAATTCTAAGTGTAACCCCTTGAAAAACTGTTTTTGCATAGATTGTGTCAATCTACCAGAAACTATGCTCCGAAATGAAAAATTTATTCCTATTAATTGACAACTCTAAATAACTTGAAACTTTTATGGTAGACCCTCAAGATGTGCAATTTAATGGTTTGAAACATTTTTTCAAAATTATCTTGGTACGTATGTCGACCACGTTGATGTTCTCAACCTTTGCAGATCTGAAAATCAGATTACACTAGTCTCAGAACTATGAACGTTTGACTGACTTATACTTATCCAAATGTGATAAAACTTGTCCCAAATGAAAGCTAAGACATGTGGATATGTTTATGCAAAATCTTGTGCGTTTTGAAAAATGTTTGCTATTTTTCCTGCGAGTATGAAAACGATGCAGAAAACTGAAAACTGAAAGTAAAACTGCTGAAAGTATATAACATTGAGATTTTTATACTGGTTCGGTTAAATCAACCTACTCCAGTCTTCGAGAACACCTTCCTCGGTATTCACTAATCACAAATAGTATCTTGACACAAGGGTGACAGGAGTTAAACACCAACTTTACCCTTTTACAATCAAACAAAGAAACACAATAACACGAACACCACCACCGAACAAATGAAGGTATGATCACACCTTGATCAACCTATATACAAAAGATGACCGTATGTGGGTGGTATGAACAAAGCCTATATAGTATATGGAATATATAATAGGCTTGAGGCAAAGAGCAAGAGAAAAGAATAAGAGAAGAAGAGAATAGTCTTGCTTGATCTTGAATGAATATGAATTTTGGCGTAGCCTTGCTTGAATCATCTTGCTCCCTTTTTATAGTTGTTGTGGCCGTCCCCCTAGGGTTGTATTCTTCCTTAAAAATCGTCTTGAATACCCTTGGGAGATTGCTTTGTATAAAATGGTGACACACCCTTGCTTACTTGGCGAAATATAATTGGACGAATGACTTGTCTTCGTCTAGTTTTCACTTCATGATTGGCCATCTTTAATCCACCTTGGCACTGCATAAATGAGTTGGAAATTCAACTTAACAATCTAACATGCTTAAAATCAAGTATGTTAATTACCAATCAACCATTATGTGATTCCCCTTATATTTTGGAAGAAATTTGAAGACAATAATGCAGCAAAAATCATCCAAATGACCATGCGCTGAAAACTTCAGCACTTGGTTTGATTTTGAAATGTTTCCATGTGTGTATTGTCCTCTTCAATGCCACTAATCACATGTGGCTTATCCTCTACCAATAAAAGTTTCAAACAAGCTCCAGCAAGGTTCCAAATGAGGTGTAATAAGTGCGTATACCACCTGCACCATGTGCTGAATTCTCTTTTGGTAAACTTTGTCAAATAATGATACATAATCTTCACACACATGGTAAATTGCAATCAGCCCTAAATTGATTTTTCTAGAAAACTCTAACATGTCTTGGGTGTGTAAAAAGTGTCTAGATACATGTTACATCAAGACAAAAACGTTCCATGTATGCATAAGTGTAGAAAACCGAATTTTCGACTTTCGTCGATCACGCGATTTTTTCCTGATTAATCTCAAATTTCTTAGACATGTAATATATATAATGTCACACATAACATATACAACAGAAAGTTTATTTTGAGCTCCTATGGCTGAAGGAAAAAAAATGCCATGTGCTAAAAAGAATTTGAGTTTGAATTCTCCCCAATTCAAGCCAAAATGTGGGTGATTGTGTGTGTAAACATGGTATGACTTTACGGCTGATTTTGACATGTGGAGCACAAATTTTCTGAGTATGTTTAGCGTGTATAGGCTGGTCATCTTTATATGGTAAGTACGTGACATGTCGATGAAGGTTCGATAGTCACCCAATACGACAACTTTCGGTTTATGGCTTCGTGACATGTCGTTATAATTTTGATAGAAATATGACGTAATATATGATATGAGACCTGTATATACTCATAAATATGACATGTATATGGTGGTGTGATATTGACGTACGTTTATAATATGCATGACGTGTTGGTGGAACGTCGGAATAGAAACGTATAATTCGTCGTAAAAAAATATGTATATATATAATATATATATGCCGTGTTTATAAGTGTGGAAAGAAAACTTTCCATTCTAAATTTGTTGCCAAGTAGTTGTTTCCAAATATAT
Source organism: Eustoma russellianum (assembly GCA_036186865.1). Classification (NCBI taxonomy): domain Eukaryota; kingdom Viridiplantae; phylum Streptophyta; class Magnoliopsida; order Gentianales; family Gentianaceae; genus Eustoma; species Eustoma russellianum. The sequence goes on from AP025060.1 coordinate 13,356,305, forward strand.
CTCCTTGAGTACTTCATTTAATGAACTAGTAAGTTCATCTCTTTGAGCACTTCACTTAATGAACTAGTTTAGTTCATTAATCATGGCACCTGAAAATAGTATAAAGACAACAAATGTTTGCCATATGATGTAAAATTTACCGCTTCATGGCGCGTTAGTACGCCAACGTTATGTATAAACATGTAAAACATTTTTATCACGTGCATATATCAAGTAACACTTAATTCATGCATTTCGTAAACACGTAACATTTGAATCATGTATTTTCAAATCACTCAAACCTAGATTTCTCAACAAAACACTTGTATATCGGAGTTATGTAAAGTGAAGCAGAGCATAGAAGCAACGATGAGTACGCAATCAAGTTCAAGTATGTTCTCTATGGCTATAAGCGTGAGTGCAAAGTATAATAAATATTGGTCAAACTGGTCCAATATCAATCATTTATTGTTTGTGGCTGTTGTCTTTGATCCACGATTTAAACTAAGAGATTTGGAAATTTGGTTGAGAAAAATATTTGGCGTTGAAGCTGACCGAAGGAAGATGGATATTGAAGATCATATTAATGCACTGTTGTTGCATTATTCAAGGGATTTATTCGTCATTGATAAGGAGCGTGACACTAGTCTAAGTCCATGTGGAGGACTAATGGAATATGAAAGTGAAGATGTCTTTGCAATTGCTCCAAGAGAAGTGGGAGAAGAAGACAACAACGAGAGTAAGAATGAGTTGAGCATATATTTAAGTGATGGAATTGAAAAGGGTGATAGCTTAAATGCCTTAGGATGGTGGAAGTCCAATGCTCATAGATACCCAATACTATCTAGCATAGCAAAAGATATATTTGCTATTCCAGTCTCAGCGGTTGCCTATGAACAAGCTTTTAGCACTAGTGGCCGGGTTATTGATCTTTGTAGGACTTCTCTAAATCCAACAACCATGGAAGCATTAATGTGTGCCCAAAATTGGACAGGTGGAACTGCAGTATATTTTGATATATTAGAAGCCTTAGATGAAGCTGAGAAGTATGAAGACATTGCCCAAGGTAAATTTTGCATTATACATTCTGTTTCATTTTCAGTTTTATGCATTCAATTTACTATTATAGATTCTGGATAATTTGAGATTTCTTTTATTGTATTAATTTGTTGTAGAAAGTTCAAGCTCATGCATTATAAAGGAAAAGATCGAAGTAGACTCCGACTAAGATATTTCTTTGTTAAGGTATATTCTCTCAAGTGTATGACATCGGGTGCTACCAACTCTCCAAAACCAATTGGTGATAGGAGATGCGCATACCCTAGCCTTACAGTGCATTCAGCACACACACAAGCGCCCACGGCATTCGACTGTGACTTGGCCCACACGGCCTACGCACCACGGGACAATTACTGTTGTGGCGCCCCGCATCCCGGCCCCGCCGGAGTCGGTGCACCCGTCGTACTTCACTAAGGAGAGTACTAGGCGTCTTTCTTACGCGTCGTGATCCATGGTAAAATTACATGGATTTTCGTTCCTTCGCGCAATTAGTAATTGAAACCGAGGCAGAATTTAAAACTCCAAGCATAAGTACCATCAAAAGCAGTTAGGGTTTACATCCCACACGACAAAGTCAGGAAGCGATAAAAGTAAATAGTTTCCCATCACTATTACAAACATCATCATCATTCCTTCATGCTGGGTGCTCGGTCCACCAATCCTGGCCCTCCTCTAACGCCCTCACGGATAGGGTACCCTAGGCTCGTCATCAATCCATTCGACTTTATCTCCTGCCACCTCTGGAGAGGAAAATAGGGTGAGTGACAACGTCACCAGCAAGTTTACTATAATAATCATGAGTTAAATGGAAAGTACGAGCAAGAACCGAACCCCATATTATACTTGGTTTGGAAACATACCTGTCCTCCAATCATCATTTGGTAAGGATCATAGCTTAATGCAATAAGATCATAACTTAATAACATCACTAAATAGAATGAAAATATAACATAAGGAGAACGGAACGTGCATTTATTACTAAAACAATAATCACCATCATTTAGGACTTGCGAGATCGTGACTACTCAGCATCAGTAACCTGTGACGCTACATTACGACTCCACAAGTGACATGCATGCATATGCACATGTAATGCGTTATGATAAAATGCGAAAATGCCATTTCATGCTTTACTCTTTTAAAAACATCATCGTCATAAAACCATAGAGTGTTCAGATCTATCTTCTCGGATCTGAGGCGGTAATTTCTCCCCTTCGAATCTATTAATCCCGGATTCGGATCGGTAACATCATTCCTTTCCATTCAGATCACTTAACCCGGATCTGCTCAGGTTCCTTTGTGTTCAGATCTATCTTCCCGGATCTGAGGCGGTAACTTCTCCCCTTCGAATCTATTAATCCCGGATTCGGATCAGTAACATCATTCCTTTCCATTCAGATCACTTAACCCGGATCTGCTCAGGTTCATACTGGCCAGCTCATACACACACACGGTACCGGTGGGGAAGCGTTTTAAGAAAACAAAACGAAGTCATCCTTTTTGAAAAACGCTTTTCATCATTCCTTCACGTAAAATCCATATCATAAAATCATGCATGTGACGATGATGCAATGTATGACATGCAACGTGCAAACTCGAACACGGCATATGACACAAGAACGGGCATGTCTCGCTAACAATGCTGGAATTTTTCCAGCTTCGTATCATTCACTTATTTTAACGAATTCCTTGCTAAACTACTTGTGTTAAACTCATGTAACCACATCTATTCATCCGTGACCGTCATAAGCAAGTGTCATGCATGCATTGCGGACTTACGATGTCATTAAGAGACCCATTTACTCCTTTTTACGTATCCATGCAATCAAAATTCTGAAATGACCATATTTTACTATAAAATTTATCGTGGTCAATCCTTTGATCTTTTTCCAGAAATTCCAACTCCCTAACCTCATAAACTCTTTGAGCTAACATCCTACAAATTTTTAGCCCAAGATCCATTCTTTAAGGACTTTTTCCAGGCCATGCAAAGTGGGTCATAAATTCTGTTTACCCAGCCTAGTTCGATTTGACCAGTTTTAGTAGAAAATTTATTAAAAATAAACCACAACTTATTTTGAGGGAATTCCAGCTGTCATTTCTTCTTCATTCATGAGGCTAATACCCGGCCGAAAATTAGTGGATTTGCATACCTCTAAGGTTCATTTTTAAGCTTCTAAACATATTGCTTAAGTTCTGTCCAGTACTCATTTTCCAGCAAGACCAAATCTTAGTAGGAAATTCATTAAAAATAAACCGTGTCTCTTTTTGAGGTGATTCCAACTCTCACTACTAACAAACACATAAAACTATCATCACACCAAAAATAACTGAAATTGAAGGTCCCTAAGGTCCCTTTTCTGGCTTCGCAAGTCAGCCTAATTTCTAATCCAGCTTCAGAATTTTCAGTGGACATAAATTCTTCCTAAATGTTCTTGGCTTACCCTTATTGTCACCATAAATGGTATCAGCCCTAAGATGAACACACCCACACACCACGTCAGCCCCATTTGCGGATGTTAGAGAGAAAATGACCAAAATCGAAAGCATTTCAATCCTAACATGCACAAGATCAAGTCTTTCCCCCATTTTCTTGCTTTGTTATCATCTTACATGCAACTTCACCCCTTCTCCCCATATCCCTTCTACCATGGCTACCTTCAACCCAAAAGAAGAAGGTTTTAACACATTCAAGCCTAGTTTAAGACATAAACATGCATAAAATCATCAAAGAACTCATCTTTAGAACAAAGTGCTCTTCCTACACTCTCATGTGTATAAAGCCAACAGCTTTTGGCTTAAAGCTTACCATTTCATCACTAAGATCAAACCTTAAGTCTTTCTAGTCATTCATGCACACACTTTCACATTCAAACCATGAAGAGTATAGTGTACTTGCCTTGCTTGCCTACTCTTCTTGGATATGTGTCAAAGTTGAAGCCTTTCTCCTTCTCAAAGGAGGTGTGAGTTGTCCAACTTGGCTAGAGTTCTTGAAGGCTTGGAATTCTTGAGCCTAGTGACCATGAAGGTCATGGTTTTGGGACAAAGAAGAACACCCATAAGTTTCATCTTCATAAAATCATAAATGTCACTCTTAGGAGGTTGTGAATGCTTACCTAAGCTTACTTGGTCTTGGAAGAGTTCCCTTCTCCTTGGTGTGCACTTGGCCATGAGTGGGGAGGGAAGAAGGGGATGGAAGAGGTTCCTTTTTGGCTTGAAATGTTTGAGTGTAAGTTGGAGGGAATTCTTTCCTTCTTTGCTATCCTAGCCGTGGGAAATAAGGGTGGGGGTTAGGGTTTGTGCTCTAGCTCTTTCAAGTTAATGCTTAACCTTGGTTACCTTGGGTTAACCAGGGTTACTTTCCACTTACTAAGGTTACTTTTGGGTCAACCATGGTTTCTTTTTCCTAACCATGGTTTATTTTAGGGTTGGTTAGGTTACTTTTAATTATTAGCCACCTTCTCTTTAAATTGTGTTTTCCCTCCCCTCCTCTCTTTATGGTGGCCGGCAGTTGGGGTCTTAAATGACCCCAACTAGCCAATATATTTATTTTTTTTTCTTTTATTCCCTTCTTATTTATTCTTTTCTAGTAAATAAATATCAATATATTTATCTCATGCCAACTAATCATCTTCCTTATGGGCTTGGGCCGAAAACCATAAAGCCATAAAACAATAGATCCTAGTCTTGTGAATACATATAGTGTCCTCATGCCTTACTTACAACAATTACCAACTAAATTAACTCTAAGCACAACGTGCATGGCCACATATTAACTAATTCATCCTTAGGTACAAGAAGGGCTTGCAACAGGGTTACGACAACTGTACCCAACAATCTCCCCATCAGCAATTGCTCCCGCTTGAAATCGAACCCGTGACCTTAGCTCTGATACCACTTGTAGGACCTCAGGCACTACCAACTCTCCCAAAACCAATTGGTGATAAGAGATCTACATACCCTAGCCTTATAGTACATTCTATACACACAAAAACATCCACGACATTTGGCTGTGACTTGGCCCACACGGCCTACGCGCCACGAGACAATTGTTGCACCCAACATCAAGATGTGAATGCATTATGACATTGTATTGTTTAGGGTGAAACAGTTAATCTAGCCGTCCACAGTTAGATCCATTGATATCATATTTAAAAAGATATTAACACTTACCTTAAATATGTCTCCTGTAGCTAAAACAGAAATCAATCTAAACGTTCTTGCAACATTAATTAGAGGTGAATTTGATGAATGCAAGTGGTTGCTACAGTTGGGCACCTTCCCTACCTTCATCATTGAGTTGTTGACTTTATTATATCTAACTGCCACTGTAGCACAAGTCTGCCCAGAAATGGGTGAATAAACAATCAGGGCCAATATTGAGAGTATTTCCTGGCTGCAACCTGCATTTCCTGGTTACATGTCGGCTGAAAATTATAAATAGATGGGCCATCTAGTGTTGGTAATGACGAAGGGTATCTAGTTTTGAAACAAAAAGTTTCAGTTGACATCATTCCGAGAGAAAATCTTTTTGTTTGCCTGTGGTTTCAAATTGTGCTTTCTTTTCTTTCCCTTCGTATTTTATATGTTGACAACTCACAGCAAAGCATCGACAGTATCCTTTCGTATAGCTATTGCTCTTTCCAGTTGTTTAGACATTCTAACCAGTTCTTTCTACCTACATTTGACTTGATAATTTATTTAGACATGCATTTGGTTTTTAATTTATTTTGGTTAGATATTTGTGTTGTAATTTATTTAGTTGGCATGTAATTTATTTAATTGGCTACCTAGTTTATAATTTGTATTTTTGTTGCTCAAAATGGTAGTTAAATATATAAACCGGAAAAAAATGGAATTAACCCGAACCAAACTGGACTGATCAAACAGTTTGTTGACCGGTTTCGGTCCATTTTCGGTTTTGTCATATCCAAACCGTTACAAAATGTTTGGTTTGTAATATGCCCAAAAACCGGCCGGACCGGACCATGTACACCTCTACCGTGGGGTACGTGCATATACGGAAATATTTAACTACTTGAAAAATAATATTCCAATACTTCATGTACTTTCTCTAATTCCTCCTTATTTTGAAATAAAGCTCTCCTATATATAGTTTCTTATAGGTCTAGCATTCGTTTATTCATGATAAAATCTTTAACTTAAGTTGTCCAATCCTAGCATGATAAATCAAATATTGATCGACTTATGGTGTTCTAATGCACCATGCTTTCGCAAGCCACACTGATCCAACGTACTTTCTCTTTACTTGGTTATTTCAACCACTAATTCTAACTCAGTTAGATCTAATATGAATAGCAACTACTACTTGTTCATGCTTATACTATTTCAATTCAAGCCTACTAGATTCAAGCTAAGTAACTCGATGTTTCTAGAAATCGACAGTTAACCAAAGATTTGTAATAATTTATCATTCCACTGTATTTACTATAGTAATGTGCTCTTATCGCTATCAATCAATATCTTTAATAAGACTAATATCTTCGACCTATTTTGATAACTCTAAATTCAACATCTTAATCAGAACTATAAACTCCTATGAACAATATCCTTCACTAAACTCTATTGATGATAATGCTTATAGATCATTTCTTAGTATCTATCATTCTAATATAAATCATTTCTTAGTAACTACAATCTCAACTTAGGCCTGAAATCATGTTATGACACTACCGTCAAAAGTAGGGACATGGACCCATTTTATTTACCATAATGGTACCGGGTCCTATGCTGCTGCTACGACGAAGTAGCCTAGAACTGCTGGGCCTATCTAAATTTATGCATCATCCAGCGCCTCCGGTAGGGCATCTTGGGTAACATTGCAATGTACATAATTTAATTATATATTATTCAAATGGTTCGGGTTTACAGGGATTGGATCTAAAGAATTATGCAAAAGATTATAATCAACACTTAAGTAAGGCGAATAATTCAAAATCGTATGAGGTGCCCTAGGTGTCATACCCCGTATTTTTTCGAGTCCGGCGTTAAATAATTAATAGCAACTTAAAATGCAATTTATTAATTGCATATGTGTATGAGGCTTAGTTAAATAAATTGTAGGTGGAAAGATAGTCAAAAAATGAAAATTGAGAAAAGTAGGCCCAAAATACCAAAACTGCCCCTCCCCAATTGAATGCTGGGGAAGTTACACAAATGAGCATAACTCCTCATTAAACCATTAGGCCAGCGGTTACAAAAGAAAAGGAAGAGGGGCAAACGGCTGGGAGGGAGAATAAGAAGAAAGGAAAAGAAAAAAGGAAGAGAGAAAGAAGAAGAAAGGAAGAAGAAGAAAAGAAGAAGAAACTGCTGTCAATTCTAGGTGCAATCCGTCTCTGATTCAATCCAATCACCGTAAGAATCTTTAGATTTGAAGGCGAGTAATCTTTCTATATGCTTTACACAAATTTTGATTCAACAGACCCTATGTTCTTATAAAGAGAAAATTGGATCACACATTGTTAATCTTGATGCATTTATGTTAAATGCTCTACTACGTGTATTTGTTGTTGTTGATTGAGTAAAGTCATGTTCTTTGGGCAAATTCTGAGAATATTTATGTTGTGCTTGGTTGTTGTTAAATATGTCCTAAAAGTATCATCCATGATGTGATTATTGTCTTGTTATAAGTTATTATGTTTATTAACTGTGCCTTGGATGATTTGAGAGGATTTGTAGAAGGTTGAAGGGTGAATGATGGGTTGTTGTAGATTTGTTGTGTTGGAAAGTTTAATGATATATAGGAAGATGTAGGTGATAGAAGGCTTAGAGTTGATGTGATTTGATATGTTTAAGAATCAATCCATGTTAGTTATGTGCTATGCCTGATGGATTTAGATCATAAGTTGAATCCCGGGTGCTTAACGTGAAATGGGTGAAAGAGAAGATGAAGAAAAGAAGTTACTGCAGAATTCCAGGTTTCGGGAATCACCAAAACACTTCGAACACCTCTGTAGGCGTCCAATGTCACATTAGGCACCTAAAGTAGGCGTTCGATGTGTCCCAGTGCATTCCAGAACATTTTGAACACCTCATAAGGCGCTTCATGTCACGTAAGGCGTCTTATGTAGGCGTTCGATGTGTCACATCACATTCTAGAATACTTCGAACACCTCATAGAACGCTTCATGTCACTTGAGTCGCCTTATGTAGGCGTTCGATGTGTACCATTGTATTCCAGAATACTTCAAAATGCCTAGTATAGACGCTTTATGTGTGGCGCCCCGCACCCCGGCCCCGCCAGAGTCGGTGCACCCGCCGTACTTCACTAAGGAGAGTACTAGGCGTCTTCCTTACGCGTCGTGATCCATGGTAAAATTACATGGATTTTCGTTCCTTCGCGCAATTAGTAATTGAAACCGAGGCAGAAATTAAAACTCCAAACATAAGTACCATCAAAAGCAGTTAGGGTTTACATCCCACACGACAAAGTCAGGAAGCGATAAAAGTAAATAGTTTCCCATCACTATTACAAACATCATCATCATTCCTTCATGCTGGGTGCTCGGTCCACCAATCCTGGCCCTCCTCTAATGCCCTCACGGATAGGGTACCCTAGGCTCGTCATCAATCCATTCGACTTTATCTCCTGCCATCTCTGGAGAGGAAAATAGGGTGAGTGACAACGTCACCAGCAAGTATACTATAATAATCATGAGTTAAATGGAAAGTACGAGCAAGAACCGAACCCCATATTATACTTGGTTTGGAAACATACCTGTCCTCCAATCATCATTTGGTAAGGATCATAGCTTAATGCAATAAGATCATAACTTAATAACATCACTAAATAGAATGAAAATATAATATAAGGAGAACGGAACGTGCATTTATTACTAAAAAAATAATCACCATCATTTAGGACTTGCGAGATCGTGACTACTCAGCATCAGTAACCTGTGACGCTACATTACGACTCCACAAGTGACATGCATGCATATGCACATGTAATGCGTTATGATAAAATGCGAAAATGCCTTTTCATGCTTTACTCTTTTAAAAACATCATCGTCATAAAACCATAGAGTGTTCAGATCTATCTTCCCGGATCTGAGGCGGTAACTTCTCCCCTTCGAATCTATTAATCCCGGATTCGGATCAGTAACATCATTCCTTTCCATTCAGATCACTTAACCCGGATCTGCTCAGGTTCCTTTCTGTTCAGATCTATCTTCCCGGATCTGAGGCGGTAACTTCTCCTCTTCGAATCTATTAATCCCGGATTCGGATCGGTAACATCATTCCTTTCCATTCAGATCACTTAACCTGGATCTGCTCAGGTTCATACTGGCTAGCTCATACACACACACGGTACCGATGGGGAAGCGTTTTAAGAAAACAAAACGAAGTCATCCTTTTTGAAAAACGCTTTTCATCATTCCTTCACGTAAAATCCATATCATAAAATCATGCATGTGACGATGATGCAATGTATGACATGCAACGTGCAAACTCGAACACGGCATATGACACAAGAACGGGCATGTCTCGCTAACAATGCTGGAATTTTTCCAGCTTCGTATCATTCACTTATTTTAACGAATTCCTTGCTAAACTACTCGTGTTAAACTCATGTAACCACATCTATTCATCCGTGACCGTCATAAGCGAGTGTCATGCATGCATTGCGGACTTACGATGTCATTAAGAGACCCATTTACTCCTTTTTACGTATCCATGCAATCAAAATTCTGAAATGACCATATTTTACTATAAAATTTATCGTGGTCAATCCTTTGATCTTTTCCCAGAAATTCCAACTCCCTAACCTCATAAACTCTTTGAGCTAACATCCTACCAATTTTTAGCCCAAGATCCATTCTTTAAGGCCTTTTTCCAGGCCATGCAAAGTGGGTCATAAATTCTGTTTACCCAGCCTAGTTCGATTTGACCAGTTTTAGTAGAAAATTTATTAAAAATAAACCACAACTTATTTTGAGGGAATTCCAGCTGTCATTTCTTCTTCATTCATGAGGCTAATACCCTGCCGAAAATTAGTGGATTTGCGTACCTCTAAGGTTCATTTTTAAGCTGCTAAACATATTGCTTAAGTTCTGTCCAGTACTCATTTTCCAGCAAGACCAAATCTTAGTAGGAAATTCATTAAAAATAAATCGTGTCTCTTTTTGAGGTGATTCCAACTCTCACTACTAACAAACACATAAAAATATCATCACACCAAAAATAACTGAAATTGAAGGTCCCTAAGGTCCCTTTTCTGGCTTCGCAAGTCAGCCTAATTGCTAATCCAGCTCCAGAATTTTCAGTGGACATAAATTCTTCCTAAATGTTCTTGGCTTACCCTTATTGTCACCATAAATGGTATCAGCCCTAAGATGAACACACCCACACACCACGTCAGCCCCATTTGCGGATGTTAGAGAGAAAATGACCAAAATCGAAAGCATTTCAATCCTAACATGCACAAGATCAAGTCTTTCCCCCATTTTCTTGCTTTGTTATCATCTTACATTCAACTTCACCCCTTCTCCCCATATCCCTTCTACCGTGGCTACCTTCAACCCAAAAGAAGAAAGCTTTAACACATTCAAGCCTATTTTAAGACATAAACATGCATAAAGTCATCAAAGAACTCATCTTTAGAACAAAGTGCTCTTCCTACACTCTCATGTGTATAAAGCCGAAAGCTTTTGGCTTAAAGCTTACCATTTCATCACTAAGATCAAACCTTAAGTCTTTCTAGTCATTTATGCACACACTTTCACATTCAAACCATGAAGAGTATAGTGTACTTTCCTTTGAAGCATTTGGCGCAGTTGGCTTGACACACGAAGCTCCTCCCCCTTCCTTTTCCATTTGCTTCATGAAGGGTTGAGGATGATCCTCTTTTGCTAAACACCCTCCTTTCTCCTTCCACCTTTCAGTCTCCCCCTAGTGCCGTGGGGGTCACAGTCTTTATCAAGGAAAAGAGAACTTAGTGAGCTTTAATCCTATAAGATGTATCTTGTTAAGGATCATAGAGAGTGATCTTACCTAGAAAAGCCTTGGGAGTGAAGGGCCCTTAGCCTCCTTGCTTCAGCCGAAATCGTTTGGGGAGCAAAGGAAAAGTGGAGAGTGGTTTCTTGAAGAAGCCTTAATTGATGGGAAGTTGGGAGGGCTTGATTTAATGGAGGGGTATTATTTCCTTCTTGGAAAAGAGGGCAGCCGGCGGCTGCTTGTGGAGAAGAGGAAGAGACTCCACTCTTTACACCTAATTTCTCCTCTTTAAGACTCTTACTAAGTGTTGTTTAAAGCTTCCTTCCTCTAAGGCCTTATGGCCAAACGTGCATATGTATTACATCCATACATTTTCCCCCATTATTGCATTTATGTGTATGTTTGTGTTCGTGTATATGTATATATATACATAGATTGGTTTCATCTTATGTTATATACACATATTCATACCTTCCCATATATATATATATATATATATATATATATATATATATATATATATATATATATCCATGGTTTACGCAAGCGTGTGGTGTTACCATTCTTCCGAATTAAATCTGCTAATCCTTAAGAATTTTTCCTAGACTTGTACAGGTATCATTTATCCCCTCTGTTTCCCTTAGCCGAAATAGGTATAATCCTTTGTACATATCTCTCCTCAATAGCATAAAATTGGGTTATAAATGTTTTCCTCTTACTCTATTATTTTAAATGTCCTTTCATAGTTTACTATGCTACCCGTATATCCATGGGACCAATTCCTTTGTGTACATGTTCACGTATGCTCCCTTTTCAAGATAAGTCCTAAGTCTTAGAAGAAATACTCATTATGTTGGGCAACACTAAGTGCATGCTTATGCGCACGTACCGTGTATCCTCTTGCTAGTCTATTCTATCGCTGCGATATCTTCACTCTGTGGACACGTACGTCTCCCTTCATACTTACATCTACACCTGATATTTAACCTGGCTTAGTAGTAGTGTATTCTTACCTTTAAATGTACACCCTATGTGATATTGGTAACATGTTCCCTCTGAGGTCTTGCTATTTGGTCGCGCACTGCTTCTAGCCCTAGCTGCCACGCTAATTTTGAGCGGGATACAACATTCTCCCCCCCTTAAAATAAGTTTCGTCCTCGAAACTGGAGAATGGGTGCCTTGGTTTCCTATGCGACTATTCAATCCTGTGACCATTCTTATTTATCTCTCTATTTATCTGGAGGCGATTTCCTCTAGTAATTTCAATGTTGCTCATCCTCTAGAACAAAACATAAGACTCAAGTGTTTTAACGGAAAATTTATTCGTACCTGTCAATAACGTTGGGTGCCTCGGGGTCCTCGGGATCTCGTTCTTTGATTTTCGCCTCGGTTTCTCCTATGCGAGGTTCCATGAGAGTGTCGTGACCATCCTTCATTTTCTCTATTCATTTGTCTCTTCAACCTCCTTCGGACCTTCATCATCCGAATGTTGCGTTCTACCCCATAACATTCCTTTACCAGATCATCGAATGTACTTGAATGTGCTACGTTCAATCCTTCCTTGATTCGGGGATTCAGTCCCCGCATAAATCTCATTATTTTCCATTGTTCATCTTCCATAATCAGGGCACGTACCGCCCTAATATGGTGAATTTATGGACGTACTGTGAGACTGGAGTGTCCGACTCTTGCCTTAACGCGTCAAATTCTTCCATTCTTTCAATTACCAGTTCATTAGAAAGGTAAGCTCCACAAAATTCCTCCAGAACTCTAGCCCAAGCTATGGGTCTGGGTAGCAATTGGACTCTTTCTCTCCACCACTGACTGGCCTTACCATTCAAAAAGGGGCGGATAATCAGGGCCCGCATTTCATCTGGTACTCTAGTCCGGATGAGTTGGTCCTCTATCTCATTCAACCAGTTTTCAGCTTCCTCGGGTGTCGTCTCTCCCCCAAACCTTGGGACCTGTTCTCTAGTCATCTTTCGAAAGTAGAATCCCATACTTCCAGGGGGTGACAATGATGACGTTCCCGCTCTCGTGGGTGGGATTATCTGCACCACGTAACGTCCGTTTACTTTAAGTCATACCAATAACGGGAAACCCTACTTAAATGGGTACGGAATATAAGTCGGGTGTCACATAACAATTTTGATGCAAGTTGATTTCCATTAGAATGACCCAATTCTGGTTGGTTTCCCTCTAAGTCGCACCATCCGCGTCACATGGTGTCGACTTAATTTAGTGTAGGAACGTCATTGCTGTTGCAAAATGTAACTGAATATATTGGAAAACGTTAGCCTATATTGCATTCAAGATAGGTCGTTAGGTGGGCCTACCAATGGATTGTACCTAATCTCGTAGATCGAGGTCGTTCCGTACTAAGGTCAACTCTCATCGAAGATCAAAACATAGGTCTAAGATCAAGCTTAGTTGACTAAAATCATAACTTAGTTCTACATTCTGCCCGGATCTGGAGCCTTAGCTCTGATACCACCTGTGGCGCCCCGCACCCCAGCCCTGCCGGAGTCGGTGCACCCGCCGTACTTCACTAAGGAGAGTACTAGGCGTCTTCCTTACGCGTCGTGATCCATGGTAAAATTACATAGATTTTCGTTCCTTCGCGCAATTAGTAATTGAAACCGAGGCAGAATTTAAAACTCCAAACATAAGTACCATCAAAAGCAGTTAGGGTTTACATCCCACGCGACAAAGTCAGGAAGCGATAAAAGTAAATAGTTTCCCATCACTATTACAAACATCATCATCATTCCTTCATGATGTGTGCTCGGTCCACCAATCCTGGCCCTCCTCTAACGCCCTCACGGATAGGGTACCCTAGGCTCATCATCAATCCATTCGACTTTATCTCCTGCCACCTCTGGAGAGGAAAATAGGGTGAGTGACAACGTCACCAGCAAGTATACTATAATAATCATGAGTTAAATGGAAAGTACGAGCAAGAACCGAACCCCATATTATACTTGGTTTGGAAACATACCTGTCCTCCAATCATCATTTGGTAAGGATCATAGCTTAATGCAATAAGATCATAACTTAATAACATCACTAAATAGAATGAAAATATAACATAAGGAGAACGGAACGTGCATTTATTACTAAAACAATAATCACCATCATTTAGGACTTGCGAGATCGTGACTAGTCAGCATCAGTAACCTGTGACGCTACATTACGACTCCACAAGTGACATGCATGCATATGCACATGTAATGCGTTATGATAAAATGCGAAAATGCCTTTTCATGCTTTACTCTTTTAAAAACATCATCGTCATAAAACCATAGAGTGTTCAGATCTATCTTCCCGGATCTGAGGCGGTAACTTCTCCCCTTCGAATCTATTAATCCCGGATTTGGATCGGTAACATCATTCCTTTCCATTCAGATCACTTAACCCAGATCTGCTCAGGTTCCTTTCTGTTCAGATCTATCTTTCCGGATCTGAGGCGGTAACTTCTCCCCTTCGAATCTATTAATCCCGGATTCGGATCGGTAACATCATTCCTTTCCATTCAGATCACTTAACCCGGATCTGCTCAGGTTCATACTGGCCAGCTCATACACACACACGGTACCGGTGGGGAAGCGTTTTAAGAAAACAAAACGAAGTCATCCTTTTTGAAAAACGCTTTTCATCATTCCTTCACGTAAAATCCATATCATAAAATCATGCATGTGACGATGATGCAATGTATGACATGCAACATGCAAACTCGAACACGGCATGTGACACAAGAACGGGCATGTCTCGCTAACAATGCTGGAATTTTTCCAGCTTCGTATGATTCACTTATTTTAACAAATTCCTTGCTAAACTACTCGTGTTAAACTCATGTAACCACATCTATTCATCCGTGACCGTCATAAACGAGTGTCATGCATGCATTGCGGACTTACGATGTCATTAAGAGACCCATTTACTCCTTTTTACGTATCCATGCAATCAAAATTCTGAAATGACCATATTTTACTATAAAATTTATCGTGGTCAATCCTTTGATCTTTTCCCAGAAATTCCAACTCCCTAACCTCATAAACTCTTTGAGCTAACATCCTACCAATTTTTAGCCCAAGATCCATTCTTTAAGGACTTTTTCCAGGCCATGCAAAGTGGGTCATAAATTCTGTTTACCCAGCCTAGTTCGATTTGACTAGTTTTAGTAGAAAATTTATTAAAAATAAACCACAACTTATTTTGAGGGAATTCCAGCTGTCATTTCTTTTTCATTCATGAGGCTAATACCCTGCCAAAAATTAGTGGATTTGCATACCTCTAAGGTTCATTTTTAAGCTTCTAAACATATTGCTTAAGTTCTGTCCAGTACTCATTTTCCAGCAAGACCAAATCTTAGTAGGAAATTCATTAAAAATAAACCGTGTCTCTTTTTGAGGTGATTCCAACTCTCACTACTAACAAACACATAAAACTATCATCACACCAAAAATAACTGAAATTGAAGGTCCCTAAGGTCCCTTTTCTGGCTTCGCAAGTCAGCCTAATTTCTAATCCAGCTCCAGAATTTTCAGTGGACATAAATTCTTCCTAAACGTTCTTGGCTTACCCTTATTGTCACCATAAATGGTATCAGCCCTAAGATGAACACACCCACACACCACGTCAGCCCCATTTACGGATGTTAGAAAGAAAATGACCAAAATCGAAAGCATTTCAATCCTAACATGCACAAGATCAAGTCTTTCCCCCATTTTCTTGCTTTGTTATCATCTTACATGCAACTTCACCCCTTCTCCCCATATCCCTTCTACCGTGGCTACCTTCAACCCAAAAGAAGAAAGCTTTAACACATTCAAGCCTAGTTTAAGACATAAACATGCATAAAGTCATCAAAGAACTCATCTTTAGAACAAAGTGCTCTTCCTACACTCTCATGTGTATAAAGCCGAAAGCTTTTGGCTTAAAGCTAACCATTTCATCACTAAGATCAAACCTTAAGTCTTTCTAGTCATTCATACACACACTTTCACATTCAAACCATGAAGAGTATAGTGTACTTGCCTTTGAAGCATTTGGCGCAGTTGGCTTGACACACGAAGCTCCTCCCCCTTCCTTTTCCATTTGCTTCATGAAGGGTTGAGGATGATCCTCTTTTTCTAAACACCCTCCTTTCTCCTTCCACCTTTCTGTCTCCCCCTAGTGCCGTGGGGGTCACAGCCTTTATCAAGGAAAAGAGAACTTAGTGAGCTTTAATCCTATAAGATGTATCTTGTTAAGGATCATGGAGAGTGATCTTACCTAGAAAAGCCTTGGGAGTGATGGGCCCTTAGCCTCCTTGCTTCAGCCGAAATCGTTTGGGGAGCAAAGGAAAAGTGGAGAGTGGTTTCTTGAAGAAGCCTTAATTGATGGGAAGTTGGGAGGGCTTGATTTAATGGAGGGGTATTATTTCCTTCTTGGAAAAGAGGGCAGCCGGTGGCTGCTTGTGGAGAAGAGGAAGAGACTCCACTCTTTACACCTAATTTCTCCTCTTTAAGACTCTTACTAAGTGTTGTTTAAAGCTTCCTTCCTCTAAGGCCTTATGGCCAAACGTGCATATGTATTACATGCATACATTTTCCCCCATTATTTCATTTATGTGTATGTTTGTGTTCGTGTATATGTATATATATACATAGATTGGTTTCATCTTATATTATATACACATATTCATACCTTCCCATATATATATATATATATATATATATATATATATATATCCATGGTTTACGCAAGCGTGTGGTGTTACCATTCTTCCGAATTAAATCTGCTAATCCTTAAGAATTTTTCCTAGACTTGTACAGGTGTGATTTATCCCCTCTGTTTCCCTTAGCCGAAATAGGTATAATCCTTTGTACATATCTCTCCTCAATAGCATAAAATTGGGTTATAAATGTTTTCCTCTTACTCTATTATTTTAAATGTCCTTTCATAGTTTACTATGCTACCCGTATATCCATGGGACCAATTCCTTTGTGTACATGTTCACGTATGCTCCCTTTTCAAGATAAGTCCTAAGTCTTAGAAGACATACTCATTATGTTGGGCAACACTAAGTGCATGCTTATGCGCACGTACCGTGTATCCTCTTGCTAGTCTATTCTATCGCTACGAGATCTTCACTCTGTGGACACGTACGTCTCCCTTCATACTTACATCTACACCTGATATTTAACTTGGCTTAGTAGTAGTGTATTCGTACCTTTAAATGTACACCCTATGTGATATTGGTAACATGTTCCCTCTGAGGTCTTGCTATCTGGTCGCGCACTGCTTCTAGCCCTAGCTTCCACGCTAATTTTGAGCGGGATACAATATTATGTCATATTCGGCGCCTTCTGAAGGTGTTCCAAGTGTTCTGGAAGTCCCTTTCGATACATTAACCGCTCCATGTATGTGAGATACTTTTATTCTCTTTCATTGCTCATAAAATACAAGTGCTTTTGAGGTGTCAATGAGTTGTAAACATTAAGTGTGGATGAGTAAGGCTATGTGGAAGCTACAGATGAATTCGTGATACGAGAGGGCGTGAAATGATACAAAGAAGATGTGCTTGAGGTACGTTTGAGGGTTGTGACCTTTTTCTCAATATGTAAGGTATGTGTACGTGTTTAGCAGCTGGATATGATGTGACATGAGCATTTGCATCACAACATAAGCATTTTGCATTCCAACATGAGTTTTGCTTTGCGAAAGAACCATGTATGTAAAAGAAGAAAAGGTTATGGCTGCTGGTTGATCGCAGGGTATAAAAGTCACGCCTACAGTGGCAGGATATAAAAACATGACATGTGAATCAACAGCAGGTTATAAAGTTTATGTTTTGGGGCCGTGGAACTTTCAACACGGGGTATAAAGTTTATATGTTATAGGGCCGTGGACCTTTCAACATGGGATATAAAGTTCTGTTTGCTGTGGATTGATCACCCACAGGGTATAAAGTTTTGCTACGCGAAGAATAAGATAAGAAGAATTGTGAAAAGTTTTGTGAAATGACACGCATGACATGTTTATGAAAGAAGGCATATATATGGGTTTTGTTTAGTTCAATGCGTGGTTTTAAAGAAGTACATGCATCATTTAACACGAAGCATAAGATTTGTCATGTTGAGTTGGTTCTGTATTTGTGTATCATTTATGTTGCTAACCCCGAGCACCTTATTTTGGGCATTGATTTATTTATTGTGACTTGTCGTGTGTGGTCCCGTAAGGTGTATAAACGAGTTACTTGCTCGTGATGTCTTCGCTAAAAACAGATAATCCATCTTCTTTTCAGGTGAGCCAGAGTACGAAATGATTTATGTAGAAGACGACGGCGAGTGGGCTCATTGGGATAGTGGTCACTGAAGTGGATAGATTTATGTTCATTCTCTTTTTAGTTGAAGGGCTTACTGTTTAATATTGTGTATTGAAGGATATATTAGACATTTCGTCGAACACGTTTCATTTCCACTATATTTCATTGGGTTACATTGTTGTTATTGAAGTTTTAAATTTTACAACATTTCTGCTGATTTATCTTACGTCATGGATGATGTGTACTTGATCTGCTTTCACGCTTCGTAGATCTCGTAGCAGACTACGACGGATGCACTGATACCGATGTCCGGTATCAGACTGGAGCGCTACAGGTGGTATCAGAGACTATGCTACAGATCTATCTCGGAAACTCAGGTTCATGATCTTTTAGCAATTTAAGATGTGATTTCCCCTTAAGTTTGATCCTTAGGTATAAGTGCTGATTATCTAGAGTCTAAGTATGATCTGGGCTGGGTGTGTGCGAGCGCGTATATCATTTAACTTTCTGTATTAATTTTAATTTCATACCCCATCCATTGTTATGCATTTACAACTTTCAGTATTGGTTTGGGTTTACTGAATGCTAAAGAAAGTGCTGACCTCTCAGAAAATGCCTCCACGAAGAGATAACACAGGAAACTCTGGCAACGGACAGGAGAATCAGCTACCACAAGTGGTTTTACCCCAAGTGCTCATGGATGCACTGACGGTAATTGCATAGGGGTTTGCCCAACAGCAGCAGCCTCTGCCTCCTCCGCCACTACAACATAATATCCGGTTAAACTATTAAGAGATGAGGAAGATAAGAGTTCCGGAGTTTGGAGGATGTACTGACCCCAAGGAGGCTCAGCATTGGCTGGCTGAGATGGAGAAATGTTTCAGGCTAGTGCTAGTGCAAGAGCAGATCAAGGTGGATGTGGCCACACCTCTTTTGTGTAGCAAGGCGGGTGAATGGTGGGCTGGTACGGTCTGATAATCGCTTAAAGATGACGAAGTTTGAGTGGGGTCTGGATCAAGAATTCAGTCAGCGATTGTAAATGCGGGGATGAGAACTTACGAGGATATGCTAGACGCGTGCTTCCGCATCGAGAGTGATTTCCGTAGAGCAGCGACAAGAGAGGCCAGTGCAGGATCATCTGATAGAGGCAAGAGGCCGAGAGAGGAGATTAGAGTTGGTGGCAGGCTCGGATATTGGGTCAAGATCCAGAGGAGAGGCCCGGTCGGAAATTTTTAGAGATCCCCGCTACAGAATCCAGTTGCTCAGCAGGCGGTGGGAGTTTGCCCCCACTGCAACAAGAGTGACGTTGGTGAGTGTAGGAAGCTAGCTGGAGCGTGTTATCGATGTGGATAGGTGGGCCATCTGATTAGAGACTATCCCGAGATGAAGAAAAATGCTCTGGAGAGGCGGCTCAGCAGCCGAGGGCTAAGCTGAGAGCGAACACCCGCGTGCATCTCATGACAAACACTGACCTCCAAGAAGCCACTGATGTGGCAACAGGTGCTATTTTAGTAAATAAGATATCTGGCAATGTGCTTTTCGACAGCGGCGCAAGCCACTCTGTTGTGGCAAAGAGATTTACTAAGCACATTTGTAATTTACCTGAGTGATTAGAAACTCCGTACTGTGTCCAAGCAGCGGGAGATCAAATTATGGTCTCGCACCAGCAGTACCAGGATTGTGAGTTGGAGTTCGAAGAGCAAATGTTCTCTTCCACACTAATTCATATCCAGATGTACGACTTCGACGTTATATTAGGAATGGACTAGTTGGCTAAATATCACGCCAACATTGATTGTTGATTGAAGCAAGTGACAGTCAAGAATGCTAAGATGAAAGAAGTAATGTTCCAAGGGGATGCAAAACGAAAGAAAGTCCCTAAGAAGGTGTATATGTCGGTTGCTCAAGCTTGTAGAGCCGTAAGGAGGTGCCGAGGGGTTCCTAGTGTATGCGATGGATGTTACTCAGGAAGTACCTTCTGTTGAGCAGATTCCAGTGGTCAACGAGTTTCTGAATGTGTTTCCAGAGAAACTGCCAGGAATGCCACCTCCAAGGAAAGTCGAGTTCGAAATAAATCTGATTCCAGGAGTCGAACCCATTTCTAAAACCCCTTACAGAATGGCTCCAACAGAATTGAGAGAGCTGAAAGAACAACTTCAGGATTTATTGGACAAGAAGTTTATTTGTCCCAGTGTGTCACCTTGGGGAACACCTTTTTTATTCGTGAAGAAGAAGGATGGTAGCATGAGACTCTGTATCGACTATCAAGAGCTGAATAAAATTGCCATCAAGAATAAGTACCCCCTTCTGCGAATTAAGGATATGTTTGACCAACTCAAGGTAAGTTTTGTTAAGCTTGGCCCTTCGTTAAATTTTGTGGTTCTAACGGAAAGATTTCCTACATCTGTCAGGGTGCCAAAATCTTCTCTAAAATTAACCCCCGATCAGGGTACCCTCAGCTATGAGTGAAGGCTGAAGATATTGCAAAGACAGCCTTCCGCATAAGATATGGTCGCTATGAGTTCCTAGTAATGCCATTTGAGCTGGCAAATGCCCCCGCATCTTTCATGGATCTTATGAATACCGTCTCTTGAGAACAATTGGATAGATTTATAGTGGTATTCATAGACGATATCTGGTGTATTCTCCTGACGAGCAAACTTACACTGAGCATCTGAGAGTCATTCTAGGCATTCTGAGACAGAAGCAACTATACGCCAAATTTATCAAATGTCAGTTTTGGCTGAGGAGCGTGACCTTCCTTAGTCACATAATAACAAAAGAAGGGATTGATGTGGATCCGAAGAAGGTGGAAACTATCACCAAGTTGCCTAGACCCACGAATGTCACTGAAGTTTGGAGTTTCTTGGGTCTAGCTGGTTATTATAGGAAGCTCGTCAAGGGATTCTCAATAATAGCAGTGTCGCTCAGTCGTCTTACTCAAAAAAAGTCCAATTTTGAGTGGACAGCCAAATGCGAGAAGAGCTTCTTGGAACTCAAAAGAAGGTTAACCACAGCCCCAGTACTGGCTCAACTCTCGGGTACATATGGGTTTGTGATCTATAGTGATGCATCGAAGAATGGTCTAGGTACGAAAACTGTAGCATAAGCTATGATTTTACATACCAATCGAGTTTGGTCTAATACTTTACTTATAGGTTATGTTTGGATGCAACACGAATGAGTTATCGCGTATGACTCGAGACAGCTAAAACCTTACGAGCAGAATTACCTGACGCACGATCTTGAGCTTGCAGCAGTTGTGGTCGCCTTGAAGATCTAGCGGCATTATTTATATGGGAAAAAATACAGCGGTATTCACTGATCATAAGAGCCGAAAGTACCTGTTCTCCCAGAAGGAATTAAATATGAGACTGCGGAGATCGTTAAAACTGCTGAAAGACAATGATTTGACCATCCATTACCACCCAGGAAAGGCTAACGAAGTGGCTAACGCGTTAAGCAGTAAATCCATCCATGCACGACAATCACCGCTAGAAAGAGATAAGGAAGAATTTGGTTTAGATTTGATTGACTCCATAGTGAATGTCTTGGCAGAAATGCCCATCACCCCGAGTCTGATTGATTAGGTGAGAGAGGTTCAGAAGAACGATAAGGCTCTGGGTGTTAGAAGATGAAGCATGGTCAGATTGAAGGATTTCAGGTCAATGAGGACAGAAGCTTATGGTTTACAGGAAGACTGTTTGTACCTGATTTAGATGAGCTAAGGAAAGAAATTTTGCATGAGACTCATAGCTCAAGGTTATCGATACATCCTGGTAGCACCAAGATGTACAGAGATCTCAAATAGTACTATTGGTGGTCCAGAATGAAAAGGCATATCGCGGAGTTCAACGAGAGATGTTTGCTGTGCCAGCAAGTTAAGGCTGAACACCAACGGCTTGGTAGATTGTTGATGCCATTAGAGATTCCAGAATGGAAATGGAGTACATCATGATGGATTTCATAGCCGGTTTACAAACGTACATATATTCATCAATCTATACATTCACAATTACTTATGTATGATCCTTATTGATACGAAAATATATAATACGGAATTCATAAATTCATAATAAGTATAGAAAAGGTACTTACATCAATCGTTTAAACTATACTGAAATGTCATGCAAAGGGTTTGTTCCGTAAAGTTTCTCTCTTTTCCTTCCAAGAGGTGGATGGCCGATTGCCTTATGTATAAGGTGGTAGATTTGAGTCTTGTGGGTGTGGGTGGGTGTGTGTGTATGTGTGTGTGTGTATATATATACACATAAGTTTAGGGTTTTTTCTTTTCTCGTTTTTTTGGCTGCCGGCAGAGTTCCCTAAATGTGGGAAAGAAGGTGCTGGCCGACTTGCTGATTATGCAAGGAGGGGAAGGGTGACCAGCTATGAAATTGAGGAATGGTTAGGGTAGAATGGTTTAGGATATATGTACATATGTAGATGTAGATAGATATAGGTTTGTAACTCCTAATAGGAATAGGATATTGCTATTTTTATGGTAATATCCTAATTCAATTCTATCTTCACTTTTCCTTGGGGTGGCCACCCCAAGAACCTACAGATAAGTATTATGTATTATTTGTTTTATAATATATTTTTTCTCCGTGCCCCCACTGTTACAGGATGTAACAGACCTCGCCCTTACAATAAGTCTTGTCCTCGAAACTTGCATATTACGTAATCAATAACTTAGTGTAGTTTTACTTAATCCATTCACTTGGGGTATGTCACGAATATCATCGTATCAACCTCACTTTTAGGTTGTTAAACCTTCAATTTATACTTGTACCACTTGATCGTGTACCATTCAACTTATATACTTGTAACATATAATTCTGAATTCTTAAAACTAATCATATAAGATCTATTACCTAAATACATGACAAACCAAAATATCCATCGTGCCCTCCGATATGCTAACCATTACTCTTCCTCAATGTAGGACTAAGTCCTCAAAATCAATTCTTGTATACATATGGGCGGGTTCTATAATCAAACCCTTACTTTTTTGGAGATATCATCAACCGCTTAATATACAAAATATGTGTATAGACATATTTTTCTTCAAATAATAATGTAGCTTATTTAGGTATAACTCAAAATATAGCTTTAATTATTGAAATAATATTCATTCTAATTTTTGTAAACTCCAGTTATAAAGTAGTATATACTTTTTTTGCAAAGCGGTGTCTCAAATGTCCACTTATAAAAACAATGATATAACTTGTTCGCAAAAGTATTATGGTAAAATTGCATTAAAAAAATTTGGAAACTTCACAAATGTAAAGTGTCATAAAACAATTTGAATACGGTATCTTTCTCTTTTCTAAAAGGGAGTATATATTTCGAATGCTACTTTTTGAATTCGCAAACATTAAGTAAGTTCATCGCAAGCGGATAAGTAACTTCAAAATCATTAATGGATAAAATGCTTGCAATATCGATAGTCGACAAATCAAATATTTTTCGACAAAATAGCTGTAACAAAAACAGAAATTGAGATATTGTATAAGAAATACATAAACATATCGTTCTTTGAAGAACATCAACATTTTAAAAGTTTTTTTGTTTAAAGTTGTCGAAATTAATTAAAATTTCATTATGTCTATGTGCAAATACGGAAAAGAAATAGCTTTGTAAAATTACTAGGTCGAATGCAATACTTAGGCATAAAATCTTTGAAGCACCTTTAAAGCATAGGTGTACCATGGGGTAAGGGAGTACAAAAATTTTAAAAACCAGACCAACAGACCGAACTGAACCGATCCAAACCATTTAAAACCAAACCATAGTTTAACAGTTGGTTATAAGTAATGTGAAAACCAGACTGGATTGTTCAGTTTGGTTTCGGTTCTAAAAATACTAAAACTGTAAAACCGGACTGGCCTAGTTTAAATTATACATTATATATATATATATATATATATATATATATATATATACACCTAATAACCTAGAATATCATATGAAAAGTTTTCGACATGCTCTCACCTGATGGCGATTTCTGGCGACAGGCTTAGATGTTGCCACCGCAGTCACTCTTCCCGTCCTTCTTTCAACACTCTCTCCTTCACCGTTTCTCTTCTTCACCGTATCTATTCCTCTTTTTTCATCATTGATTGTGGAGCAGCCAAGCACGCAGCCGTCAAAACAAAACACTACAGGTTCGAACCCCTCCCACTCGTTTGCGTCGTTATTCTCCTCTTCGTCTGTCCCTTCCTTTGCAATGAAGACAATTCAGAAATATAAGGTCAGTCCAATAATATCCTTTACAAACACAGAGATCGCTACCCTAGTTGCTCCATACAAGTTTTCATTGGTTGACACTTTTTGGTATGACCGTCCCCCAATGGCTATGATTCGCTCAACTGTTGACCGTATCAGATTTACAGACACGGTACGTATTGGTCTCCTTGATTTGTCTCACGTTCTACTGTATTTTACACAAGAGCAGGATTATTGGAGATGCGTTGCAAGGCAAAGCTGGACTATCGCTGGGAAATATATGAGAGTTACTAAATGGACTTCAGAATATGACCCCAAACTTGACGTCCCAATAGTTCCGGATTGGGTTTCTCAACCGGGACTACCTGTCCATTTTCATCAATGTGTAGCACTGCTCCAAATTGGGCGTATGTTGGGTACGCCGATGAAGTTAGACAATGCTACCTCTGAGGTTCTTCGGCCCTCTGTTGCTTGACTATGAGTGGAGATTAATGTCTCGCAAGATCTTCCAACCCGTGTTTTTATTCAAACATCCAATCGTGTAATTTCTCATCCAGTATCTTATGAACATCTTCTATTGTATTTTACCTCATGCTATCGACTAGGACACAAGCCTGCCACTTGTGGGAAGACAAACACGCTTGAACATCTATACCATGCCGTTTACTCCCAAGAAAAACAGTTGCAGGAAAAGGCGGCACTCACACAGCGTTGGACTGCAGAGAAACTGTGGCCTAAGCATACTCATGAGAATGTGCCAAAAGAACACGTTTTGTCCGAATCATTGCAACCTACGATATTGTTCTCCTGAATTGGTTCTGAATATACCAGTCTAGTATGCACAAGACCTCTCCGGGTTACAGGGAGTTGATGACAGGATTAAAATGATTTGCCTGCTAACCCTGCTTCTTTTTCAATTTTGGATAGTGAAGTTGATATTAATGTCAGTCATGATCCATCCGTCACAACATCCTCTGATGATCATATTGCTTCTTTTATTTGTGAATAGTCCGGGAGGCAGCTATTGATGGGACACATAGGCTCACTCGTGAGGACTCGCCGGGCCACCCAACCACACCAACAGAGTCAAGCTCTGAGGGAAATTTTCAGGTTCTGCCGAAACTATTGCAGCGTCAACTTAGAACTATTGCGCCACTTTCTCCACCATATACACAGTCTCGGACAGCTCTCTCTAACTCTTTTGATATATTGTCAACTCATTGAAGGTTATGATTTGGAATGTCAGAGGTATTCGAACTTCCGTTGTTCGATTATTATGATTAGTTCGTTGGTATCATTTCCATCTTCTAGTTGTTATAGAACCTAAGGCCCGGGCATCATCATTAGTATCATACCGTCTAAAATTTGGCTTCTCTCATGCATTGTCTATTAGTGATGACCATATTTGGATATTTTAGAGAGATTCTGTTTTTCAGCTGGAAAAGCAATGTTTCGATGTTCAAAATCATTTTATGAGATTATGTTGGTTGCCTACAAGAGATTCTTTTTGGTGCACATTTGTATATGGTCGTCATTCCCTTATTCTGCGACATCCTCTATAGGCAGATCTTGTTTCATTTCATGGTTCATTAGACATACCTTGGCTAATTGAGGGGATTTAAATACCTTCTTTGTTGAGAAATATGTTTGGATAATTTTCAAAGTCATGATTTTAAGTGGTGAATGCATAAAAATGTCACACATTGTGTTATATGTGATTAGGAGTTGAAAAAGTTGAGAAAAATGACATCGATCTCTCAGGTTGCTGCACTTCAATCGGTCGATGTACTTCAATCCCTCACATCGATCGATCTATGTAAGGCAGAGAAAGTTCAAGACCTTACTATGAGACATCGATCTCTAAACCTAAGATACATCGATCGATCAATGTATACATCAAACCCTCACTTCGATCGATCGATGTAGGTCAAAGACAAACTCTGAACCTTACTGTGAGACATCGATCTCTGAAGCTGAGGCACTTCGATCGATCGATATCTAGGGTTTTTAGAAATATTTTTTTAAAATGTGATAAAGTGGTTGTTTTCACTTGTACATGTTTTATATATGTTCATTATGTGATTATTATGTGTTTTTTTATGATTATAAATGCATTGTAAGTAATGTGTCTTGGAAGTTTCTACAACTTACCAAAAAGGGCAAAATTGGTATTTTGAGTTTTGTAGGAACATGATATGGTAGAAATACTTCAAGGATGTATTATTATCTTATTTATCATGACAAAGATGATGTTATGACTATTTCTTACCATCCGAGTCATTTCTAGAGTTTTCACATACCAGGGGCATTTTGGTCATTTTATCCCTGAGGGTATTTTTGGTATTCTCACTCAAAGAACCTCTTAAGTACATTCTTATCATCATTCTGAAGCTTGTGTACGATTATTTTAAAGATTATTTGGTGATTCTTTATCTTGTTCTCTTAATTGATGATATTATCACAAGTAGCAGGATGTGTGACAGGTTGTGATGTCACATTCTATTTCTTTCTTGAAAACCCTATTTTCTATGTTATCGGAGGTTATTGTTCATCATTATACAGAGATTTTAAAGGTGTTAAAGGTGTGTAAATGATCATAACATACAAGAAGAAATAGTTGGATTTTTGGTTATTACATGTTGACATAATCTTGTCAACTATCATTTGTTGATTTCTTCTTCAAAAAACTGAGTTGATATACATATATGCAAGCCTCCGAATGTGTACTAACAGGTGAAAATGATGGTGTACTCATTTTATGGCTAGATAACAAGTGGACCAATCAAAAAGAAGCTAGTTGGCAAATGTTGCCAACTTGGATTTTTTGAATTTGAACCCAACGGTTAGGCTGAAGTTCTCAGTAGATGTTTTGAGTCAAATTCAGCCTTCACATGCCCTATTCTTGTGCAAGGATCTGAGGGTATCTTGGTGGTATTATCCCTCTTATTATCTTCATTTTGCAAAGGATAATCAAGATATGTCAAGATGGAAAAATCGGCCAACATAAGGTGCGCCAAGGTGGACCAATCATTCTTCTTCACTTTGCCAAGTGTACAAGGTGATTAGGTGGCCAACCAATGATGTGAAGACACTTAAGCACTGATGATAAAGGTAGTGACATATAAGAGTTCTTATCTTCAAGGATCTCTTCACACTATAAATAGGAGGCAATGGTGAAGAAGAAGAACACAACTCTCGAAGCTCACTTGAAAGCAATAGTCTAGCTATTTTCTTCTTGTCATCCTTGTTTCATTCTTTGTAGCTAAGGTGTTCTTGCTGTATTTGTTAGAGAGCTACAAGCCTCTTGATCTTTATTTGTAAGATTGATTAGCCAATTCTATAAGGCTACATCAATAGGTGGTAGAGGTGTTGCAACTAAGTGTTGCGTAGAAGGTGTTCATCCAGGTCTTGAATAGGGTTGGCGTATAACCCAAGGATCAAGCTTGGTTCTTATGGTAAGTTGATTCATACCATGGTTAAATCCAAGGAAAGGTGTTCCTTGGGACTGGAGTAGGTCACATTTGAAGCACCCCAGCCTGATGCCGTCATCGGTACCAATTCGCCCGCCGTAGTCTACTACAAGAACTACGAAGCGTCAAAGCAAATCAAGCACATGACGTGAGATAAATCAGCAGAAACGTCATAACAATTTAAAACTTCGGTAACAATAATATTCCAATTGAAATATAGCGGAAATAAAACGTGTCTGGTAAAAATATCTAATCACATCCAACCACAAGTGAATCAATAGGTAACTATCAATTAAGGGCATTCTGATCTTCTACTCAACATCTATCATCCCGATGAGCCCACTCGCCGTCGCCCTTAACGAATATAATCTCATATTCAGGTTCACCTGAAAGAGATGAAACAATTTTTCTTAGCGAAACAACGCCAGCAAGTAAGTCGTCTATACACCTTACAGAATCACACACGACGAGTCACCAATGTTCATATATAAACAATGCCCAATAATAAGGTGCTCGGGTTAACAAATACATCTTTATAATCATACATCCAAGTCAAGTAAATCACATAATTAACACACCAAAGGGGAACCATCACGTTAACACAATTACATCAACAAACACAGGCTAAAACATCCCTTGTGAATCAGACTTATGCCTCGTGTAACATGATGCATGTAATTTCTTCAAACCACACATTGTCCAACAAAGCACAAACATATGTCTCTTTCATAAATCATGTCATGTATGTCATTTCACAAAATTTTCTCAATACTTTTTATCTTATTCTTAGCGTAGCAGAACTTTATACCCTATGGGTGATCAGTTCACAGCAAACAAAACTTTATACCGCGTGTTGATAGGTCCACGACCCTATAACATATTTTTATACCCTGCCATTGATTCACAGGTCACGCTTTTATACCCCGCTATTACATGCATCGCTTTTATATCCTGTGATCGAAAGCAGCCATAATTTGTCTATCGCAAACTTTAAATTCCCTTTGCAAAACTCGTAATCTTTTTGCAAACAAAACGAATGTCGAATGCAAAATGCTTATGTCATGATGAATATGTTCTGGTCACATAAACAAATACCTCTAAATGCGTACACATACTCTACATCTCGAGAATAGTTCCATCAACCTCAAAGACATTTCCCCACGAGACTAACTAGCTTCCAAAAGTCACCCAAAAGGACCTGCAAGCCACTTAACGTTCATTCCCTAACATCTGTAAAGGCATCGATGTGGTCTCCCTGATCGATCCATGTCCAGTCCTCCGGAATTTGATCGATTGATGTCTTATTTCTGAGCGATCGATGTTCTCCAGAAACACTTTAACTTTTCACCCTCAGGACTTCGATCGATCGAAGTGCCTCCATGGTCGATCGATGTTCAGTCTCCTGGACTTCGATTGATCGATATCTTATTAATGAACGATCCATGTCCTCTAGAAAGTTTCAGATATGCATCACTAGGACTTCGATCGATCGATGTGGTCCATCTGATTGATCAATTTTCAGTTTCCTAGACATCGATTGATTGATGTCCCTCAGTCAATCGACTAAAGTCCTCCAGAAACATTTGAAACGCTTCCCAGGGCCACTTGGATCGATCGATGTTCCTGTAGGATAGATCCAAGTCCCTGTTTCTACAACTTCTCACCATGTTTCACCCCAAAAGCGACCCAACCTTCATCCATTTTCATTCCAAGCCTATGGAACACTTAAATTCAATCGTAAAACATGATTCCAACAATGCAACCATTCACACATCGCATTTCAACCCAATCACGTATTACGACTTGAACTCTAACCTACGTTTAATCTACTCACTTGCACACACATCAAGCTCTTCCAATCACACTCCAAATGAACCCTTAACCACATCACACTCATCAAATCTTCTACTATCAATCCCTTCCATCAACCATAACACCCCAATCATGCAAAACCATCAACAAGGAATTCATCACAAGGAAAAAATGATAACTTTAGGGCAATATTTATCACAAACCGGACTCATCTCAACTATTCTTTAAAATTGGCCCAAAGATTGTATCTTTAACTTATCAACAAGTATAGTAAACACATGAATGCACAATTAGCATAAACAACTAGAAATTACCCATGTGTGATTCAATTTTCTCTTTGTAGAAAGTAGGGACTAAGAATCAAAATTACATAAAATATATAGAAAAGTTACTTGTCTTTGAATCTAAGGGTTCTTACGGTAATGGGTTTGAACTTCGCGAATGGATTGCACCTAGATTTGATCGCGATCTCTTCTTCTTTTTCCTCTTTTCTTTCTCTTCTTTTCTTTCTCTTCTTTTCTTTCTCTCTTTCTTTCTTCCTTTCTGTCGATTTCTCTCTCCTTTTCTTCCCCTATAACCGATGCTCCTCATAATGGGGAGTTATGCTAATTGGCATAACTCCATCAATATTTAATTTTGGGGCAGTTTCGGTATTTTATGCCTAATTTTCTTAATTTCAGCTTTTTAATTATTTTCTCACCTACAATTCATTTAACTACACCTCATAAACCTAGACATTCAATAAATTATATTTTAAAAGGGTTTTCGAATTATTTAATGCTAAACTGAAAAACTTCGGGGTATGACAACATTGAACGAACCAGGATAAATTCTCGGTGTTCTTGTCTTGTTTCTACATTTCTATTTTCTGCCCATTTTTCACTGCAGTTTTCACATAACTTCTCACGTTTTGAAAAAATAGCTAAACACTTTCAAAATTCGTGATTTTTGGTATAGTTATATTTCAGGCTGTTAGCTTTTATTTGCAACAAGAATCACTTGATTTGAGCTAGGGAAAGTTAGTCTTTCAGTCTTTGCAAGATAACTGCTCCAATCTGGCTGCAATCTGACCAGTTTTGAGAAAACTTGAATTCTGTTTTAACCAATAATTGTTCAAGGTCAGGGCCTTTTGGAATCATAAATTAGACATCATAAGGAGTGTTTGGACATAAAGTTCAACCTTTTTGGTTGAGTATTCAAAGAAAAACACGTTTTTCAATTTCAGCAACTTTCTATCCAGTTCTGTTCAGATTGACCATATGAATCTTTTTATTTGTTTGAAGGGCCAAACAATCTTATTTTTGTCTGATTTTTGGACAAAGTCTTATTAACACATTGAAGTTAAGATTTGAAAATTTTCATAAGTGTTAAAGTTGTGCATAAGGATTTTTGAATTTTGCAAAAATGGGTTTTGAATCTGAGGTAGTCTAAGATTCTGTTTTCAAAAGGGATTTTTTTCAAAGGGTAGTAGTATAATTTCTGCTAACCACTATGTAGAGAAAAAAGGGTTTGAGTGATTATAAAATACATAATTTAAATAACGTGTACTAAAGAAATGCATGACACGTTTTATGACTTGACACGTTTTTGTATGAAACCTGCCTTATATAGTTCATATATATTGTTGTCGTACTAACGAGCCATGAAGCTTTAAATCTTACATCAAATGGCAAACATGTGTTGTGTTTGAACTATTTTTAGGTGCCACCATTAATGAACTAAACTAGTTCACTAAGTGAAGTACTTAGTTAAGTGAACTAAGTAGTTCATTAAATGGTGATATATTTGGAGAAGGCACAAAGGCAACAAATTGAAGAATGGAAGGTCTTCTCCTCTCCTTTATATACATGCCTTTTAACATATATATATATATATATATTCAGATTTTTTTTAAAAGGCACTATACACATATACTCCAACGTACTACCAACATCATCATCATCATCATCCCAACCCAGTATATCCCAACATACCACCAACACGTTATATATTTTACGAACGTATGTTAACGTCACACCATTATATTTATCTCATATTTATGAGTATATTCAGGTCTTATATCATACGACATAAGTCATGGTGATGACAAAATTATTACGACACGTTACAAGGTTCCAAACAAAAAATTGTCGTATCAGGTGAATACCGAAACTTCACCAACGTGTCACGTACCAGCCATATATAGATGGCCAGCCTCAACACTTCAAAAATGGCCACAAATTTCGTGGCTTACATGCTATATTCATCCATAAAATCATTCCATGTTGGCACGCACAAATCACCCCCAATTAAGGACAAATTGTAGAGATTTCAAATTCAACATTTTTGTCACATGTAGACGCCACTTTAATCAGCCATGAGTGCTGAATATTAAAGTTTAATTTATGTATATTATGTGTAACATAATAAATATAACATGTGCAAAAAGTTAGAATTTAATCGGGAAAAAATCGGGTAATCGACAAACGTCAAAAATTCGGTTTTCTACGAACACGACACATGGAACATTTTTGGCATGGCATATAACATGTATCTAGACACTTTTTACATACTCTATACATTCTAAAGTGTTCTAGAAAAATCAATTAAGGGCTGATTGGAATATACAATATGTGTATAATTATTGTGCACTATTTTACAAAGTTTGCAAAAATAAAATTCAGCACATGTACAAGCTATAGCACATGCCTACTTCAGCTTGTTAGAGCATATGTGGAGCCTTTTTGGCATCTTTAATTGGCCAAGAATGAAGTATACAAGGTTGGTGACATAAAGGAAGGAGCTACACGAGGTAACATTTCAAACTATGTCACATTTGTAACACATGCTGAAAATTTCAGCATGTGTGCATTAAGGCTGGCCAAATTTTTGAGCTTAAATGTACCATATTTACTTCTTTGAATTATATGGATTGATTGGGAGATAAAATGGCAATGTTTTAAAATTATATCACACATGCTGAAAATTTCATCATGTGTTGGAGTGAATATGGCCGATTATTTGTCTTGGAATTAAGCACATTTGATTTTTCATTTTCAAGGGAATAATCTATACCAACATGGAAACAATTTGAATGTATCTCGGATAGTGCACATGCTGAAAATTTCAGCCTGTGGAACAAGCAAGGTGGCCAATTTTAAGGATGAAATGAAGATATTTTGTCTTGCAAATTTTATGGAATTTAATATGTGTCTTATGGCAACATTTTTATGGCTAATTGGCACATGTTTTAAGAACTTTCATCCAATCAATGCGTGTCAAGTAAGCAAAGGCTTAATGATCATCCAATGAGGAGTTGCCAAGTAAGCAAATGGATGTCACAATGATGCAAGATATTCTTCCAAGGACTTAAAAGATAATTTTCAAGAGGAAGAGAAGGCATAGGGCAGCGGCCAATGTTGATAAAAAGAGAAGAAGGAGAACAAACAAAATACAAGACAAGTCTTGCAAATCAAATAGCTTAAAACGTTTTCATCTCCTTCTCTTACTACACTTCTTTCTTTCTTCTCTCTTAAAGCCTATTGTATTCATATTCATACATCTTTAATAGGCTTCATCTATACCACCGTACACTCTATATTTTTGTAGAAGATTGATCAAGGTGTGATCAATCTTGCATTCGCTAGGTGGTGGTGTTCGTGATCGTTGTAATCACTTACAAGGTTTGTAAAGGGTTGGAGTTGGTGTGTAACTCCATCAACCCTGTTTGGTAAGGTGTTTTTGTTTTTTGATTAGTGATAATGAGGAAGGTGTCCTCGAAGACTGGAGTAGGTTGATTTAAGCGAACCAGTATAAAATTCCTTGTATTCTTTACTTTTCAGCACTTACTTTCAGTTTCTAGCACAGTGCATCATTTTTATCACGTTCTTAAAAAATAGTAAACAAACTTCAAAAATCACAAAACTTTTAGGAAACATAGTCACACATCTTAAGGTTCATTTGGCGCAAGTTTCAACCCTTTTGGACAAGTATAAGTCATTCAAACATCAAACGTTCTGAGACTAGTGCAGTCTGATTTTCAGGCTTGCAAAGGTTGAGACTTTGAACGTATTTGACTAACTTCCAAAACGAATTTTTCAAAACTTTTTCAACCCAATTAAATATACCTAATAAGGGGTTAGTCATTAAAATTTCAAAGCATGTGGAGTCACGGTTTAATTGGAATTAATTTTTCAAATCAGACTACCGTTTCTGGATGATTTGCGCAATCTGATCACCAACTATTTTTAAAGGGGTTAAAGGTTGAATTGTAATCTGAAATTTTTAGGAGACACTCAGAACATCTGAGACTAAGATCTATCCAAATTTCATAATTTTTGAAGACCTGTAACCTAGTTTTCAAAACGTTTCAAAACAGGTCCTGAAAACAGAAACTGTTTTCAGAAGTTGGGTTTTTGGATTAAAACAATTTTAAAAACCAAATTTTTCGCTCCCACTATTCAATCCCCCCTTCTAGTGGTGCCGTGCAGGTCCTACAAGTGGTATCAGAGCGTAGGAATACTCACAAAAAAAAGATCCAACGATCTAAGTGAGATGGCAACCACAAACTTCAAAACCAAGCAAAAAGGTATGTCTAGTCAAAGGCCTCCTCTTTTTGATGGTGAGTCTTTTATTCAATGGAAGTTAAGAATGAAACTTTTTCTTATAGCTATTGACATTGATCTATGGTCAATTAGAGAAGATGGTCCATTTGTTCCGTCAAAATTATCCACTGTAGATGGAGTCACACTAGAGGTTGTTAAGGCTAAACAAGAGTACACTAGTGATGATAAAAATAGACTGAGCATGAATGCTAGAGCCATGTAATTACTTTTAAATGGGCTAAGTAAAAGTGAATCTCTCTATGTGTCTAATTGTTCTAGTGCTTAAGAAATGTGGAGAATTCTTGAGATGAAACACGAAGGGACTAGTCAAGTAAAAGAGTCCAAAATTAACATGCTTATGTCCACACTTGAGTCATTTAAATTATTTCCAAATGTGTCTATCGTTGATATGGATCTACTCTTGACTAACATTTACAATTCTCTTGAGTCTCTTGGCAAAGCCTTCTCTATGCAGGAAAAGGTCCAAAAGGTATTAGGAAGCCTTCTGTGGTGCCCCGCACCCCGGCCTCGCCGAAGTCGGTGCACCCGCCGTACTTCACTAAGGAGAGTACTAGGCGTCATCCATACACGTCGTGATCCATGATAGGATTGCATGGATTTTCGTGCTTACGCGCAATCAAGTAAGCGAAACCGTGGCAGAATTTAAACTTTAAATTTAAAAGCATCATCACCACCACTTAAAGTTTACAACCCACATCTAAGGTATCGAAAGTCTCAAATGTAGATGTTTCCCATCACAACTACGTAAGCAGTCATCAGTCATAATCGTCAGGTCATGTCTCCTAATCCGCCCATCCTTCGCTGCACTCACGGGTAGGGGTCCCTATGTCCATCCTCAATCCGTAATACCCTGTTCCCTGCAGCCTCTGGGAGGAAAAATAGGGGGTGAGTGACAAAGTCACCAGCAAGTATACCATAAACAATCATGCATTAACTGGAAAGTACATACGAGAACCGAACCCCCAAAATTCGGTTTAGAACATACCTGACCTTCCATTAAACACCCGTAAGAAGTCAACACAAGGTATATCCAGGGTCATAGCTTAACAGAGATTGAAACTTAACAGAGATCATAGCTTATGAAAGGATCATCGTTCAATAAAGATCATGGCATACAAAAAGGTCATCACTCAATAAAGATCATAACCTAGGAGCTACCAACTCATAACGTCTTGACCTAGGTGTCATGAATAAGATCATCGCTTACGTATCAACAGTTAGTGAAATCATAACTTAGGTAACAAGAGATAGGAGGATCATAACCTTTGTAACATTACCTCTAGCGTTTGGCTAGCGTCTCATCCCTTCAATCAATAGCCGATAAGGCAATAAAATCATAACTTAGTCGCGAAGCAAGTTATAATACATTGTAGTGCAAATAGACTCAACATCATGCTCATGACCATATGCAATGCGTATGAATGTGCAAAAGTAGCGCATAATGCCCTCCATCCCATGCCGTTGCGATCAACCCATGATACATCAAGATCATAACTTAAGCAAGATTGTTACTTAAAGAGCATAACAATAAAAGGCTGTACCTCGCATCAATTCATAACATGACAAGAGTCATCACTTAGGGAAATCATACTTAGGGTCTACGAGGTCATCACAACTTAGTCTAAGTATCATGTGTCACTACACAATGACTTAATGAATGTAACATGCATGCATATGCACAAATAATGCGTCATGATAAAATGAGAAAATGACTTTTCATGCTCTTCTTTCAAATCATCATCGTCATGAAACAATAGAGTGTTCAGATCTATCTTCCCGGATCTGAGGCGGTAACTTCTCCCCTTCGAATCTATTATTCCCGGATTCGGAACGGTAACGTCATCATTCTTTCAGATCTATCTTCCCGGATCTGAGGCGGTAACTTCTCCCCTTCGAATCTATTATTCCCGGATTCGGAACGGTAACGTCATCATTCTTTCAGATCTATCTTCCCGGATCTCAGGCGGTAACTTCTCTCCTTCGAATCGATTATTCCCGGATTCAGAACGGTAACGTCATCATCCCTTCAGATCACTTAACCCGGATCTGCTCAGGTTCATACTGGCCAGTTCATACTCACACATGGTACTGGTGGGGAAGCATTCTTAAAAAAAAAGCATAAAATCATCTTTCTGAAAACGCTTTTCATCTTTCTTTCACGTAAAATCCATGCTATAAACCATGCAAGTGACGATGATGCAATGTATGACATGCGTTCTGCGACTCGTGAACAAATGCATCATAACATGCATACACGGACTTGTCTTTTGAACGGGGACAATCACACTCTGTTCATACAGCCTCGTGCTCATCAATTCGTGCTCATATTCATAAAATCACGCCATACATATGCATAATGAAGGCTTAGACACATGCTATAAAAATTTCGTAACATTCCGAAATGTCTAAGGACCTCAAAACATCATTCTATCCTCAAAGGTACTGCTGAAATCAGCAGGGCAACACCGTCTTATCACAGTTCCGTGGGTCATAAAATCTCATTCATTTTGATCCATCACCTAGAAGACACATCTAACACACCAAGGAACAATATTCATAAGGCTAAACATCACATTTAAGCTTAAATGAGCAAGATCAAAGCCTTACAACTTATGACAATAAACTGTCCTGTTTTCCAGTTTTGTACACTAACTTCAACTCAGTTGTTAACCATCAAAATGGTATTTTCATACTGTTTTATTTACATGAACGTGTACATCTATGCCTTAGGTGATTACCATAAAAATTCCAAGGCAATCCAATAAGTTTAAGGGGGTCATCTAGTTACTTTCCCAAAATGGGTACAGGCAGAAACTGGAAGGACCAATTACATCACGAATTGAATTGTGACCAAACCACAACTCCTTTTACTAAAATTCCAACTCATATATCTAATACACACATCAAACTATCACCATGTTAAAAATCAGCTCATTTTCACATTCCTAAGGTTCATTTTCAAGCCACATAATTTACTACTCAAAACTGTCCTGTTCCAGCAACTCTGTTTGGGCAGTTTTACCACAAAATTCATTAATAATAATCCACAACTCTTTTTATCAAAATTCCAACTCACACATTCAATAAACATATGAGGATATCATCATACCGAAAATTAGCCAATTTGCACACTCCTAAAGTTCATTTTCAACTCGTGAAACACGACACATAAAACTGTTCAGCTCCAGTACTTCTGTTTGGCCAACCCTTACTAAAAATTTCATTAAAAACAAACCACAACTCCTTTTAATGAAATTCCAACTCTCACACTTCATATACCTAAGAGGATAACATCATACGAAAAATGAGCCAATTGAAACACTCCTAAGGTTCATTTTCAGGTCATACAACAAGACACATTGAAACAGTCCAGTCCCAGTAATTTCTTCTTGAGCAGTCTTACCAAAAGATTTATTAAAAATAAACCACAACTCTTTTTACTGCAATTCCAACTCTCAATTGTACTAAACACACAGAGATAGTGTCATGTCAAAATTTAGCTTAATTGAATACCTTTAAGGTTCGTTCTCAAGTCACGCAATCAGCAACACAAATCTGCCAGCTCCAGTAGTTTCAGCACTTCTTCACCTTTTTATTGTTCAAGCATTCTTCAACTAAGATTCATAACTTAAAAATGGCTAGTCATTCAAGCATGCACTTCACAAATAAGGCAAGATTGGCTAGAGTATACTTGCCTCCTTGATCCTTAGAGATTTTCCTTAGCTTGAACCTTGGTTGATATGGAGTGAAGTCTTCCTCCAACTTCATCATGTAGTGCACGTTTTTTGAGAGAAAGAAAGGATGAATCATTAGCTACCTTCTTAATGAAGAAATAACTATATTGAGGTTATGATTCTCTTACCAAAATGAAGCTTGAAAATGGATTCAAACCATCAAGATGTTAGCTTCTCCTTAGTAGCTTGAAGAATCTTCTCCTAGTGACCTCATGAAAGTCACGTTTTGTGCAAGGAGAAAGGGGGTACTAGGTGAGTTTCATCCTTTGAAATATAGAACTCACTTAGAAGTTTAACATTCAACTTACCTAGATGAGTTCTTGGAGGTTAAAGATGAAGATGATCTTACACTCCTAGCTTCTTCATGGCCGAATTTGATGATGAGGATAGAGGAGTTGCCTAAGTGTTCAATGAGTCCTCCATGGCTTGTTTAGGTGAGTTCTTGAGGGTGTTCAAGACTTAGATGATGAAGCTTCTTAGTATGAATTTAGATAAAACTCCATGGATGAGGTTAAGCTCCTTCATGACTTGAAGAAGTCTTCATGGAGAAGACAAGGGGAGGGGGGGCGTGCCTTGGGGAGGGGAAGGGAGACATGGAGAATTTCCAAGAATGCCTAGAAAGAGGAAGTTTCTTGTGTCTTGCATTGGGCTGCCCTTTTGTCCCCCACGCTTGCAATCTCTTTTTTTTTGTTTTATTTTTTTCCAAGACAACTTGTCTTGTCTTTTCTTTTGTTTATTTTATTTTATTTCTTAAATAAGAGTTTGTTATTTTAGTTCAACTATAGTTACTTTATGCCAACTATAGTTACTTTATGCCAACTATAGTTACTTTATGCCAACTATAGTTACTTTATGTCAACTATAGTTACTTTATGCCAACTATAGTTACTTTATGGCCAACCTTGGTTACTTTATAGCCAACCTTGGTTACTTTACCCAACTAGAGTTATTTTCTCAACCTTGTAGTAAATATTAAGTAACCATGGTAATTTTTCTTGGTCAACTAGGGGGCCAATTTCTAGGTTTGGTTGACCCCTTTATCATGCTTAATTTTTCTTGTTCCAAGGCAACCTATTTTATTGTAGTCTTACTAATTACATAATTGTGATAATGAGGAAAATTCTAGACTCCTCCAAGGCCCTTATGGCCGAATTTTACATAATGTTGGAAGGGTAGTTTTGTCATTTCACTTGTGTCGTACGACACACTTACATAATTATATTAAATCTCCTATAATATTTACTTTAAGAAAATTCTATCGGAGAATGTCAAATTAATGTAGTTACATTTAAATAATGTAACCGGTTGACTAATTCTTAGTGACTCATCTCATAAGAGTCGGCGGTATAGACGAATTCCCGTAGGGTATAACATTATTCCCTCCTTAAACCGCTTTATACGATTCTCAGTATATACCGATTTTCGCGAGGTACAACATTCTTCCCCCCTTAATAAAAGTTTCGTCCTCGAAACTTCAGGCTAGTCAACACAATGGGGCGTCTACTCCTCATGTTGCCTTCCGTTTCCCATGTGGTTTCTTCTTTTGGGTAAATAAGATCGCATAAAACGTCTATTTAGTTCCTTCAGAACTACTTTGTTCTTTTCATCTTAGAGGTTTCACCAGAACTTATCCTTATTCTCTAGAGGTGTTGTCGTAACCTATCTCATATCTAGCACTTGCAACCTTGATACTATGTACTTGATAACGAAATCCATTCCGTATAATCATGATCATAGTAGGCTTACAATTTCCTTTTTCATAAAATATGAAAAAAAACTTGGCAGAGATCATTAACTCTGGGATATAGACCTTTAGCCCTTTTCTGTAAACATCCTTTCAGTGATCATGTGACGGTCATCCTACGTACAAAATAGCTTCCAAGGACATCCGGAATAATTCCCATAAGGTACACATACCAAGCTCTTCGTAAGTATGGGCCACGTTTGTCTGTCTTGCTGATCGTCTATTACGTAATAACTTTTACCCCCTTTTTACGATCATTTCATAAAATCGAACTAGAAGTTGTGGGTTCTCCTTTGAAACTTATGTTCCCTTTATGATGTTTCAAATCATCCGAAGGTGGCCCGCTCTCTTAAAACATGGTTTTCATAGTCATGACCTATTCCCTGTATTCTGCATTAAAATGCGTACAAGTGTTAATAGTGACACATCATGGCGAGGACCCCGAGTCCCATACATAGTGTCATACTTAGTCATTTTATCACTAATAATCTCACTTGCTTACTTGTGGTCTACTCATCATAACTTAAGAGAACTATCATAATCACTCATACTCGGTTAATAGGAAGTAGTGCAGAGGACATAGGTACTTCGCACTTCTCAGGCGTACCCTGGGTTGCTTCTTTGTCATCCTGCATAAACTAGCCTCATATGGATACGGTTTCCACCTTCTACTTCGTTTGCTTGTTAAATCGCTTCTTTCATTCTTTCGTTCCCTTACTATCGTATTCCGCTCCGTAGCAATCCTTCAATACTTAGCCTAATTTGATCTGGGGGTCTAGACCGCGCACCAATCTGATCTCCTTAAACTTTTCATCTCTCTTAATCAAAGGAACATACTGTTCCAAAGTAATGAATGAGTACAGAGATACTTGACCCTTGTTTTAGTGAGTCAAATTCCTCGACCCTTCTCGTGGCTGAGTCTTGAGAGGAAGAACTCACAAAACTCTTCTTAGAACTTTGCTCTCACTCTATCCAGTACCAGTATCAGCATGGAGTTACTTTCAACTTTACTTAATCATCTTTCTGCCTACTATGAACTA
Source organism: Eustoma russellianum (assembly GCA_036186865.1). Lineage (NCBI taxonomy): Eukaryota > Viridiplantae > Streptophyta > Magnoliopsida > Gentianales > Gentianaceae > Eustoma > Eustoma russellianum. The sequence goes on from AP025060.1 coordinate 13,397,241, forward strand.
AATTCCCTGCCAAACCTTGGAATACGCGTTCTTACTAACTATTGCTAGTAATGTTTACTGCCTCCTGGGGTGACAGTGATGATGTCATCTTACTGAGTTGTGGTGCCGTCCGCACCACGAAGTGTCGGAGTCTTGCTTAAGGTATAAATATTAAGAATAAGCGACACCATTTAATTCGTAATCCATATACGATCTCATGGTCGTGCATTTAGGCATGATTACGTTCTATAGATGGCAATCTACTAGGGCTTTATCATTTGGTCAAAACCTTAATTTCCAGTCTAAATCATCCTGGTGTAGGGTCAACTCTCATCTAAGATCAGAACTTAGGTCTAAGATCAAACTTAGTTGACTATAATCATAACTTAGTTCTACATTCTGCCCGGATCTGGAGCCTTAGCTCTGATAGATACCACCTGTGGCGCCCCGCACCCCGGCCCCGCCGAAGTCGGTGCACCCGCCGTACTTCACTAAGGAGAGTACTAGGCGTCATCCATACACGTCGTGATCCATGATAGGATTGCATGGATTTTCGTGCTTACGCGCAATCAAGTAAGCGAAACCGTGGCAGAATTTAAACTTTAAATTTAAAAGCATCATCACCACCATTTAAAGTTTACAACCCACATCTAAGGTATCGAAAGTCTCAAATGTAGATGTTTCCCATCACAACTACGTAAGCAGTCATCAGTCATAATCGTCAGGTCATGTCTCCTAATCCGCCCATCCTTCGCTGCACTCACGGGTAGGGGTCCCTATGTCCATCCTCAATCCGTAATACCCTGTTCCCTGCAGCCTCTGGAGGAAAAATAGGGGGTGAGTGACAAAGTCACCAGCAAGTATACCATAAACAATCATGCATTAACTGGAAAGTACATAAGAGAACCGAACCCCCAAAATTCGGTTTAGAACATACCTGACCTTCTATTAAAAACCTGTAAGAAGTCAACACAAGGTATATCCAGGGTCATAGCTTAACAGAGATTGAAACTTAACAGAGATCATAGCTTATGAAAGGATCATCGTTCAATAAAGATTATGGCATACAAAAAGGTCATCACTCAATAAAGATCATAACCTAGGAGCTACCAACTCATAACGTCTTGACCTAGGTGTCATAAATAAGATCATCGCTTACGTATCAACAGTTAGTGAAATCATAATTTAGGTAACAAGAGATAGGAGGATCATAACCTTTGTAACATTACCTCTAGCGTTTGGCTAGCGTCTCATCCCTTCAATCAATAGCCGATAAGGCAATAAAATCATAACCTAGTCGCGAAGCAAGTTATAATACATCCTAGTGCAAATAGACTCAACATCATGCTCATGACCATATGCAATGCGTATGAATGTGCAAAAGTAGCGCATAATGCCCTCCATCCCATGCCGTTGCGATCAACCCATGATACATCAAGATCATAACTTAAGCAAGATTGTTACTTAAAGAGCATAACAATAAAAGGCTGTACCTCGCATCAATTCATAACATGACAAGAGTCATCACTTAGGGAAGTCATACTTAGGGTCTACGAGGTCATCACAACTTAGTCTAAGTATCATGTGTCACTACACAATGACTTAATGAATGTAACATGCATGCATATGCACATATAATGCGTCATGATAAAACGAGAAAATGACTTTTCATGCTCTTCTTTCAAATCATCATCGTCATGAAACAATAGAGTGTTCAGATCTATCTTCCCGGATCTGAGGCGGTAACTTCTCTCCTTCGAATCTATTATTCCCGGATTCGGAACGGTAACGTCATCATTCTTTTAGATCTATCTTCCCGAATCTGAGGCGGTAACTTCTCCCCTTCGAATCTATTATTCCCGGATTCAGAACGGTAACGTCATCATTCTTTCAGATCTATCTTCCCGGATCTGAGGCGGTAACTTCTCCCCTTCGAATCTATTATTCCCGGATTCGGAACGGTAACGTCATCATCCCTTCAGATCGCTTAACCCGGATCTGCTCAGGTTCATACTGGCCAGTTCATACTCACACACGGTACCGGTGGGGAAGCGTTCTTTAAAAAAAAGCATAAAATCATCTTTCTGAAAACGCTTTTCATCTTTCTTTCACGTAAAATCCATGCTATAAACCATGCAAGTGACGATGATGCAATGTATGACATGCGTTGTGCGACTCGTGAACAAACGCATCATAACATGCATACACGGACTTGTCTTTTGAACGGGGACAATCACACTCTGTTTATACAGCCTCGTGCTCATCAATTCGTGCTCATATTCATAAACTCACGCCATACATATGCATAATGAAGGCTTACACACATGCTATAAAAATTTCGTAACATTCCGAAATGTCTAAGGACCTCAAAACATCATTCTATCCTCAAAGGTACTGCTGAAATCAGCAGGGCAACACCGTCTTATCACAGTTCCGTGGGTCATAAAATCTCATTCATTTTGATCCATCACCTAGAAGACACATCTAACACTAAGGAACAATATTCATAAGGCTAAACATCACATTTAAGCTTAAATGAGCAAGATCAAAGCCTTACAACTTATGACAATAAACTGTCCTGTTTTCCAGTTTGTACACTAACTTCAACTCAGTTGTTAACCATCAAAATGGTAATTTCATACTGGTTTATTTACATGAACGTGTACATCTATGCCTTAGGTGATTACCATAAAAATTCCAAGGCAATCCAATAAGTTTAAGGGGGTCATCTAGTTACTTTCCCAAAATGGGTACAGACAGAAACTGGAAGGACCAATTAAATCACGAATTGAATTGTGACCAAACCACAACTCCTTTTACTAAAATTCTAACTCACATATCTAATACACACATCAAACTATCACCATGTCAAAAATCAGCTCATTTTCACATTCCTAAGGTTCATTTTCAAGCCACATAACTTACTACTCAAAACTGTCCTGTTCCAGCAACTCTGTTTGGGCAGTTTTACCACAAAATTCATTAATAATAATCCACAGCTCCTTTTATCAAAATTTCAACTCACACATTCAATAAACATATGAGGATATCATCATACCGAAAATTAGCCAATTTTCACACTCCTAAAGTTCATTTTCAACTCGTGAAACACGACACATAAAACTGTTCAGCTCCAGTACTTCTGTTTGGCCAACCCTTACTAAACATTTCATTAAAAACAAACCACAACTCCTTTTAATAAAATTCCAACTCTCAGACTTCATATACCTAAGAGGCTAACATCATACGAAAAATGAGCCAATTGAAACACTCCTAAGGTTCATTTTCAGGTCGTACAACAAGACACATTGAAACAGTCCAGTCCCAGTAATTTCTTCTTGAGCAGTCTTACCAAAAGATTTATTTAAAATAAACCACAACTCTTTTTACTGCAATTCCAACTCTCAATTGTACTACACACACAGAGATATTGTCATGTCAAAATTTAGCTTAATTGAACACCTTTAAGGTTCGTTCTCAAGTCACGCAATCAGCAACACAAATCTGCCAGCTCCAGTAGTTTCAGCACTTCTTCACCTTTTTATTGTTCAAGCATTCTTCAACTAAGATTCATAACTTAAAAATGGCTAGTCATTCAAGCATGCACTTCAAAATAAGGCAAGATTGGCTAGAGTATACTTGCCTCCTTGATCCTTAGAGATTTTCCTTAGCTTGAACCTTGGTTGATATGGAGTGAAGTCTTCCTCCAACTTCATCATGTAGTGCACGTTTTTTGAGAGAAAGAAAGGATGAATCGTTAGCTACCTTCTTAATGAAGAAATAACTATATTGAGGTTATGATTCTCTTACCAAAATGAAGCTTGAAAATGGATTCAAACCATCAAGATGTTAGCTTCTCCTGAGTAGCTTGAAGAATCTTCTCCTAGTGACCTCATGAAAGTCACGTTTTGTGCAAGGAGAAAGGGGTACTAGGTGAGTTTCATCCTTTGAAATATAGAACTCACTTAGAAGTTTAACATTCAACTTACCTAGATGAGTTCTTGGAGGTTAAAGATGAAGATGATCTTACACTCCTAGCTTCTTCATGGCCGAATTTGATGATGAGGATAGAGGAGTTGCCTAAGTGTTCAATGAGTCCTCCATGGCTTGTTTAGGTGAGTTCTTGAGGGTGTTCAAGACTTAGATGATGAAGCTTCTTAGTATGAATTTAGATAAAACTCCATGGATGAGGTTAAGCTCCTTCATGACTTGAAGAAGTCTTCATGGAGAAGACAAGGGGAGGGGGGCGTGCCTTGGGGAGGGGAAAGGAGACATGGAGATTTTCCAAGAATGCCTAGAAAGAGGAAGTTTCTTGTGTCTTGCATTGGCCTGCCCTTTTGTCCCCCACGCTTGCAATCTCTTTTTTTTGTTTTATTTTGTTCCAAGACAACTTGTCTTGTCTTTTCTTTTGTTTATTTTATTTTATTTCTTAAATAAGAGTTTGTTATTTTAGTTCAACTATAGTTACTTTATGCCAACTATAGTTACTATATGCCAACTATAGTTACTTTATATCAACTATAGTCACTTTATACCAACTATAGTTACTTTATGGCCAACCTTGGTTACTTTATAGCCAACCTTGGTTACTTTACCCAACTAGAGTTATTTTCTCAACCTTGTAGTAAATATTAAGTAACCATGGTAATTTTTCTTGGTCAACTAGGGGGCCGATTTCTAGGTTTGGTTGACCCCTTTACCATGCTTAAGTTTTCTTGTTCCAAGACAACCTATTTTATTGTAGTCTTACTAATTACATAATTGTGATAATAAGGAAAATTCTAGACTCCTCCAAGGCCCTTATGGCCGAATTTTACATAATGTTGGAAGGGTAGTTTTGTCATTTCACTTGTGTCGTGTGACACACTTACATAATTATATTAAATCTCCTATAATATTTACTTTAAGAAAATTCTATCGGAGAATGTCAAATTAATGTAGTTACATTTAAATAATGTAACCGGTTGACTAATTCTTAGTGACTCATCTCATAAGAGTCGGCGGTATAGACGAATTCCCGTAGGGTATAACATTATTCCCTCCTTAAACCGCTTTATACGATTCTCAGTATATACCGATTTTCGCGGGGTACAACACCTTCCATCCGAATGGGACCCTAAAGTGACGTCTATAGAGGAGAGCAAAGAAACCAAATCAATTAAAATGGAGGAACTAATTGGATTACTTAAGGTATATGAGAACAAACTCACTATAAGGAAATCGGAATCATCATCAAAACAAGGTAAGACTATTGCCTTTAAATCAAATGAATACATCTCTACTTCTTCCGATCACGTAGATGATAGTGCTTCTGAATCAGACAACGATGACTTAATTCTATCGGCTAAAGGCTTGAGAAAATTCATGAGAAAGTCATTTAAGAACAAACCTAAGGCTACTTCCACTAAAAGAAATAAGACTAAAACAAATGACAAGGATGTTAAGTGCTACGAATGCGGTAAACTTGGACATATATCACATGATTGCCCTAATAAGGACAAGCAAACAAACAAACATCTTGACAAGGATCGAACCAAAAATAGACTCGTCTCAGAACCTAAGCAAAGGAGAAGAGCTCTCAAAGCCTCCACTTGGAGTGACACATCTGATTCTGAGACTGATACAGAAGAGGAGACTGCACAAGTGTGCTTTGTATCCAAAGCATCAAACGAGGTATCTTCTGACTCTGATTCTGACTCTGAGCCTTCATATGATGATCTATTTAGTCAGTATTTAGAATTGCATAAATTTACTAAGACTCTCGCAAAAGAAAAAAAGCGATTAATTGAAGACAAGAAGTTGTTAGAATCTTCTAACACGAATCTTGTTGCTCAATTAAGCGATTCAAAAGAAGAGTCGTCATGCATAATAAATGCATTAAAATCAGAGATCACATCAATGACAACACATAACAATGAAATGAAATCTGAGATTTCAAATTTGAAATCAAGCAATACGGACTTAGAGAAAATGATGAAACAGTTTGATACGGGATCTAACATGCTAGATCGCATTATTTTATCACAAAAACATGATAGTGATAAAACTGGATTAGGATACATTGAGACAAATGAAGTATCCATTAAACCAACCAAATTTGTCTTGTCTAAGAAAGTAGACACACCGAAAGCAAACACGACGTCTAAGATGACACAAAGACCCCATCTCCCCTCATTCGTCATACTCCTTCTTCATATCATGAAAAATATAATTATGTGCCATATAGATATGAGAAGAAACAAGTGATGCATACACGACATTCATTCCCTCCATCTAGATCACACACTATGCACACCAACACGAGGACATATCAAAAACGCACACCATATAATGCGTATAGAGGAGTTCTCGGCTAAAGGCCTAAAGTCCAATCACCACACGTCTACTACATCGCTTCTTCATCTACATTCTTACCGTTTGATAGACCGAGAAGGATCACCCAAGTATGGGTACCGAAAGGTACTTTTACTAAGAGGTGAATAACTAACTCGTAAGTACCCAAAATTAAAAGGGTACCTAAATCATTTTTGTACATTGCAGGGAACCCACACATCAAAAGATACATCTATCAAATGGTTCCTTGACAGTGGTTTCTCGAGGCACATGACAGGTGACCCGAGCTTGTTCACAAAGTTGAAGAAGGTCACAAAAGGCAGATCCGTGACCTTTGGAGACAACAATGAAGGAAGAATCATCGGAAAAGGTACAATTGGAAGCCCAAACACCCTTCAAATCTCCAACGTCTTTTTGGTAAGCAACTTATCCTATAATCTTCTTAGCATCTCACAATTTATTGACAACGGCTTTGATGTGTGTTTTACTCATCCTTATTGCAATATAATAAATAAAAATGGAGAAGTAGTGTTAAAAGAAAAAAGGGAACGAAACATTTTTATGCTTTCTATGGATGACATGTTAGACGATAAGGTTAAGTGTTTTATATCAAATAAACCTAACGTTAACTTGTGGCATGGACGTTTAGGACACATCGGCATTTCTACACTTGAAAAACTCCAACGAAAGAACCTAATACGGGGATTGCCTAAACTTGATTTAGACAACTTTCAGTTGTGTGAATCTTGCATTAAAGGCAAAAAAACACACGAATCACTTAAACCTAAAAATGAAATAAGCACGTCTAGAGTTTTAGAACTATTACACATTGATTTGTTTGGTCCTAGTCACACTACGTGTCTTGGTGGACGTCATTATGCTTGTGTTACTTGGACTATGTTTCTTGCACATAAAGATAGTGCCAGTGAGATTGCAAAACTAGTAAAACAACTTGAAAATCAATATGGTTTAAATGTGAAAAAGATTAGAAGAAATAGAGGCGGTGAATTTAAAAACAAGGACATGATTGCATTTTGCGAAGAAAAAGGAATCAAACACGAGTTTTTGCCACCTAGAACTCCTCAACTAAATGGAGTAGTAGAAAGAAAGAATAGAACATTACAAGAAATCGCTAGAACCATGTTGTATGAAAATAAATTGCCCAGATTTTGTGGGCAGAAGCCATAAATTGTGCATGCTATATAGTTAATCGGTTGTCCATTAGAAAGAAAATAAATAAGATGCCTTATGAGATATTAAATGATCGCATGCCTAAAATTGATTACTTTCGTGTGTTTGGTTGCAAATGCTTTGTTTTAAATACGAAAGATAATTTAGATAAGTTTGAATCTAAATCAATTGAATGCATCTTTGTTGGGTATTCTGTGAATTCAAAAGCATATAGATGTTATGATCCCATCACTAGGCAAATTCTAGAATCCATTCATGTGAAGTTAATGAATTTGGTGAGATTGATAAAGAAAAAGAATATGACGATGATTTTGAATTAAAACCCCGTGTTGGATGATGATGATGACACACATGATACACTAGATATGCATGATCACTTAGAAATGCATGAGAATATAGAAAATAATCAACCAAGATGGCATCGAGATCACCCACACGATCTCATTATAGGTGATATCACTCACCGTGTGCGACCACGTAGAAGAATAAATGCGGATGAAATAAATCAATTTCATGCCATGATATCCGAAATTGAACCTAAAAATGTGTTTGATGCTTTGAGGATTCTTCTAGGATTGATGCTATGCATGATGAACTTAATCAATTTGTAAGAAATGATGTATGGGATTTAGTGCTACGACCACAAGATAAGACTATAATAGGCACAAAGTGGGTGTTTAGAAATAAAATGAACGAAGAAGTAAAAGTTGTTAGAAACAAGGCTAGACTTGTAGCACAAGGATATAATCAAGAAGAAAGAATAGATTATGATGAAACATTTGCACCCGTAGCACGTTTAGAAGCTATATGACTTTTACTTGCTATTGCTTTCATGAAAGGTTTTAAACTTATCAAATGGACGTGAAAAGTGCATTTTCAAATGGCTTTTTCAGTATATGTATGTGTGCACGTTTTCAAAGTCAACCTAAAGTGTCTCACTACAATGCTGTGAAAAGAATATTTCGATATATTAAGCACACACCCACCTTAGGCATTTGGTATGATAAAGATTATGAATTTAACTTGCATGCCTATACTGAAGCAGATTATGGTGGATGTAAAATAGATAGGAAAAGCACGAGTGGAACTTGTCAATTTACAGGAAATTCACTTATTTCATGGTTTTCTAAAAAGCAAGCAAGCGTAGCCTTATCCACCACTGAAGCTGAATACATGGCACTTAGTCTTTGTTGCACACAATTACTATGGCTAAAACAACAACTCTCTGACTTTGGGATTACGGTAAATCATATTTTTATATATTGTGATAGTATGAGCGCCATCAACTTATCTAAGAATCCCGTTCTACATTCTAAGGCAAAGCATATAGAAGTCCGCTATCACATCCTTCGTGATCACGTAAATAATGGTGATATTGTTATAGATCACATACACACCGAGGCACAAGTAGCTGACATCTTCACAAAAGCACTAAATCAGGCCACGTATGAAAATATTCGATCTAAATTAGGCATGATTTCTGCTGATTTGATTTGATTGTCTTTCCATATTTACATGCATTTTTGATTGCCTTTCCAAAATAAAGGGGAAGAGAATGCATGATTTAAGGGGGAGAGGGAGATTGATTGCACAAATCAAGGGGGAGAAAATTCGAAATTTGAAATTCAAAATTTGAATTTGTGCATGATTGGAGTGGGAGCGACAAAATTTAAATCATGAACTTAGGTTATTTTGTAAATCATCAAAAGGGGGATATTGTAGAGAAAAAGGAGTTTGAATGATTACAAAATACACGATTTAAATAACGTGTACTACAGAAATGCATGACACGTTTTATGACTTGACACATTTTTATATGAAACCTGCCTTATACAGTTCATATATATTGTTGCCGTACTAACGAGCCATGAAGCTTTAAAGCTTACATCAAATGGCAAACATTTGTTGTGTTTGAACTATTTTGAGGTGCTACCATTAATGAACTAAACTAGTTCACTAAGTGAAGTACTTAGTTAAATGAACTAAGTAGTTCATTAAATGGTGATATATTTGGAGAAGGCACAAAGGCAACAAATTGAAGAATGGAAAGTCTTCTCCTCTCCTTTATATACACGCCATTTAACATAGATATATATATATATATATATTCAGATTTTTTTAAAAGGCACTATACACATATATTCTAACGTACTACCGACACGTTATATATTTTACGAACGTATTTTAACGTCACACCACTATATTTATCTCATATTTATGAGTATATTCAGGTCTTATATCATATGATATAAGTCATGGTGATGATAAAATTATTACGACACGTTACAAGGTTCTAAACCAAAAATTGTCGTATTCGGTGAATACCGAAACTTCACCAATGTATCACGTACCTGCCATATATAGATGGCCATCCCCTACACTTCAAAAATAGCCACAAATTTCGTGGCTTACATGCTATATTCATCCATGAAATCATTTCATGTTGGCACACACAAATCACATTTTTGTCACATGCTGTGGAGATTTCAAATTCAACATTTTTGTCACATGTAGGCGCAACTTTAATCAGCCATGAGTGCTGAATATTAAAGTTTAATTTATGTATATTATGTGTAACATAATATATATAACATGTGAAAAAATTTGGAATTTAATCGGAAAAAAATTGGGTAATCGACAAACGTCGAAAATTCGGTTTTCTACGAACACTGCACATGGAACATTTTTGGCATGGCATATAACATGTATCTAGACACTTTTTACATGCTCTATATATTCTAAAGTGTTCTAAAAAATCAATTAAGGGTTGATTGGAATATACCATATGTGTATAATTATTGTGCGCTATTTTACAAAGTTTGTACAAATAAAATTCAGCACATGTACAAGCTATAGCACACGCCTACTTCAGCTTGTTGGAGCATATGTGGAGCCTTGTTGGCATCTTCATTGGCCAAGAATGAAGTATACAAGGTTGCCGACATGAAGGAAGGAGCTACACAAGGTAACATTTCAAACTATGTCACATTTGTAACACATGCTGAAAATTTCAGCATGTGTGCATTAAGGCTGGCCGAATTTTTGAGCTTAAATGTGTCATATTTACTTCTTTGAATTATATGGATTGATTGGGAGATAAAATGGCAATGTTTTAAAAATGTTATAGAAATAATGTGATGATATTTTTAAATATCACACATGCTGAAAATTTCAACATGTGTTAGAATGAATATGGCCGATTATTTGCCTTGGAATTGAGCACATTTGATTTTTCATTTTCATGGGAATAATCTATACCAACATGGCAACAATTTGAATGTATCTTGGATAGTGCATATGCTGAAAATTTCAGCATGTGGAACAAGCAAGGTGGCCGATTTTAAGGATGAAAATTGAGATATTTTGTCTTGCAAATTTTATGGAATTTAATATGTGACTTATGGCAACATTTTAATGGCTAATTGGCACATGTTTTAAGTGATATTTTTTAGATTTATCTAGTCATCAAATGATGACAACTTTCATCCAATCAATGAATGTCAAGTAAGCAAAGGCTTAATGATCATCCAATGAGAAGTTACCAAGTAAGCAAATGGATGTCACAATGATGCAAGATATTCTTCCAAGGACTTTAAAGATAATTTTCAAGAGGAAGAGAAGGCATAGGGTGGAGGCCAATGTCGATAAAAGAGAAGAAGGAGAACAAACAAAATATAAGACGAGTCTTGCAAATCAAAGAGCTTAAAACGTTTTCATCTCCTTCTCCTACTACACTTCTTTCTTTCTTCTCTCTTAAAGCCTATTGTATTCATATTTATACATCTTGAATAGGCTTCATCTATGCCACCATACACTCTATATTTTTGTAAAGGATTGATCAAGGTGTGATCAATCTTGCATTCGCTAGGTGGTGGTGTTCGTGATCGTTGTAATCACTTACAAGGTTTGTAAAGGGTTGGAGTTGGTGTGTAACTCCATCAACCCTGTGTGGTAAGGTGTTTGTATTTTGTGATTAGTGATAACCGAGGAAGGTGTGCTCGAAGACTGAAGTAGGTTGATTTAACCGAACCAGTATAAAATTCCTTGTGTTCTTTACTTTTCAGCACTTACTTTCAGTTTCTAGCACAGTGCATCATTTTTATCACGTTCTTAAAAATAGTAAACAAACTTCAAAAATCACGAAACTTTTAGGAAACATAGCCACATGTCTTAAGGTTCATTGGGCGCAATTTTCAACCCTTTTGGACAAGTATAAGTCATTCTAACATCAAAAGTTCTGAGACTAATGCAGTCTGATTTTCAGGCTTGCAAAGGTTGAGACTTTGAACGTATTTGACTAACTTCACAAAAGAATTTTTCAAAACTGTTTCAACCCAATTAAATACACCAAATAAGGGGTTAGTCATTAAAGTTTCAAAGCATTTGGAGTCATGGTTTAATTGGAATTAATTTTGCAAATCAGACTACCGTTTCTGGCAGATTTGCTCAATATGACTGCCGACGATTTTTAAAGGGGTTAAAGGTTGAATTTTAATCTGAAATTTTTAGGAGATACTCAGAACATCTGAGACTAAGATCTCTCCAACTTTCAGAATTTGTGAAGACATGTAACCTAGTTTTTAAAACGTTTCAAAACAGGTCTTGAAAACAGAAACTGTTTTCAGAAGTTGGGTTTTTGTTCTAAAACAATTTTAAAAACCACATTTTCTGCACCCACCATTCAACCCCTCCCCCCTTCTAGTGGTGGCTTGCAGATCCTACACACTATTCACCCCCCTCTAGTGGTGTTTATTGCAGGGTGCACGGTCCAACATTCTTGACACTTGATGAACACAAAGGTCGATCTTCTCCTCTACTGTGCACATTGCAAGATTTCAATGACTTTATATCTGTATTCTTCCTTCAGCCGATTAATTTTCAAGGCTCTCCTTATACTTGGAGGATTAAGCCGTGATTGGCGTCGATTAGATCGTTATCTTTGTTCATCGGATTTCTTTGACTTATTTTCGGTTGTGCAATATCAACATCTCAATAGAATTACTTCGGATCACTTTCCTATATATTTAGAATGTTCTGAGACAGCTTCCAATACGCTTGCTTCTTTCAGATATTTGGATGCTTGGACAACACACCCTGATTTTGATAATTTTGTTGCTCATCAGTGGCGTTCATTTCAGATAGTTAAAGGAAGTGGGGTTTTTATTCTAAATTGAACCAACTCAAGCGGCATTTAAGATAATGGAATAAAGATGTATTTGGTAATATCTTTGATGCAGTCATTGTTGCTGAGGCTGAGGCAACAAGATGTGAACGACTTTATGACTCTAATCCATCAGATCAAGCAAGGAAAGAATATCATCTGAGTATGGCTGAATTGCGACTTGCACAATCTCGCGCATTATTATTTTGGAAGCAAAAGGCCAATGTTAAGTGGATGCATGAAGGAGATGCCAACACGAAATTTTTCCATCAAACATTGAAGGATGTAGAGAAAAAGGGGTTTGAGTGATTTTAAAATACATGATTTAAACGTGTTACAAAGAAATGCATGACATACTCTATGACATGACACGCCTTTGCATAAAACTTGCCTTATATAGTTCATATATAATGTTGTCGCACTAACGAGCCATGAAGCTTTAAAGCTTACATCAAATGGCAAACATTTGTTGTGTTTGAACTATTTTCAGGTGCCACCATTAATGAACTAAACTAGTTCATTAGTACTTAGTTAATTAAACTAAGTAGTTCATTAAAGGAAGCTATATTTGGAAAAGGCACAAAGGCAGCAAGTTGAAGAAAGGAAAGTTCTCCACTACCTCTCCACACATATAAACACCATATTTAAATATATATATATATATATATATATATATATTCAGATTTTTTAAAAAAGGCACATACACATTTATTCCAACGTACTACCGACACGTTATATATTTTACGTAATTACGTTAACGTCACACCACTGTATTTAACTCATATGCATGAGTATATTCAGGTCTTATATCATATGATATAAGTCATGGTGATGACAAGTTTAATACAACACATTAAAGGTTCTAAACCGAAAATTGTCGTATCGGGCGAATACCAAAACTTCGCTAACGTGTCACGTACTTGCCATAAATAGATGGCCAGCCCCTAAACTTAAAAAATGACCACAAATTTTGTGGCTTACATGATATGTACAACCATAAAGTCATTCCATGTTGGCACACACAAATCACCCCACATTAAGGCCAAATTGTGGAGATTCCAATTTCAATTTGTCACATGGTTTAGGCGCTACTTTAAGATCAGCTAAGTGCTGAATATTAAAGTTTAATTTATGTATATTATGTGTAACATAATATATATAACATGTGCAAAAAGTTGGAATTTAATTAGAGAAAAATCGGGTAATCGATAAACGTCGAAAATTCGGTTTTCTACGTACACAACACATGGAACATTTTTGGCATGTCATATAACATGTATCTAGACACTTTTTACATATTTCATACATCTCAAAGTGTTCTAGAAAATTCAATTAAGGGCTGATTGGAATATACCATGTGTGTATAATATAATGTGCACTATTTTACAAAGTTTGCAAAAATAAAATTCAGCACATGTATATTTTTATTCACACACCTATACCAGCTTATTGGAGCATATGTGGAGCTTTGTTGGCATCTAGATTGGCCAAAAATTAAGCATGCAATGTTGGTGACATAAAGAAAGGAACTACAAAAGGTAAAATTTCAAACTTATTTCACATTTGTAACACATGCTGAAAATTTCAGCATGTGCATATAGGCTGGCCGATTTTGTCAACATTATGAGGCATAATTTACTTCTTGAATTAAGTGAATTAATTGGGAGATTGTATGGAAGTAATTTGAATATGTTATGAAATTAAAATGGTGATATCTTTGAATATCACACATGCTGAAAATTTCAGCATGTGTGAGATGAATTTTGCCGAAATTTAGTCCTCATTGGTGAGCAAATTTTATTCCAAAATTGATAAAAATATTGTGTACTAAATGGTGATTGATTTCTTGGATTAAATCAAAGTAAACTTGGCAATATTTTGAATAAAATGCAAGTGTTACACATGCTGAAATTTCAACATGTGCAAGAAAGGATATGGCCGATTTTTTGATGATTAATGTGACAATTTGTCTAGCTAATTTTGTGGGATAATCTTGTGACTTATGGCAATGTTTTTATGATTATTTTGACACATGTTTTAAGTGTTATCTCATATTTATCTAGTCAACAAATGATGACAACCTTCAACCAATCAATGAGTGCCAAGTAAGCAAAAGTTTAATGATCATCCAATGAGGATATGCCAAGTAAGCAAAGACATGTCACAATGATGCAATACACTCTTCCAAGGACTTAGAAGATAATTTTCAAGAGGAGGATGATGCTCAAGGGGGGCGGCCAACATGTTAAAAAGGAAGGAGGAGAGCAAAACAAAAACAAGAACAAGTCTTGCAATTTGAAGCATCAAAAACGTTTCTAGCCTCTCTTTCTACACCTTCTTTCTTTCTTCTCTCTAAAATCCTATTGTATTCATATTCATATACTTGAATAGGCTTCATATAGACCACCACATATTCTCTTTATTGTTGTAAAAGATTGATCAAGGTGTGATCAATCTTGCCCTTACTAGGTGGTGGTGTTCGTGATCGTTGTATTCTTATACAAGGTTTGTAAAGGGTTGGAGTTGGTGTGTAACTCCATCAACCCTGCGGTAAGGTGTTACTTTGTGTTGTGTGTTTAGTTCTAACCGAAGAAGGTGTCCTTGAAGACTGGAGTAGGTTGTTTATTACCGAACTGGTATAAAATTCCTGGTGTTATTTACTTTTAGCACTTACTTTCAGTTTCAGCACTGTTTATTGTTTTTAATCACGTTGGTAAAAATAGTAAACGAATTTCAAAAATTACGAAACTTTCCAGAGTCATATCCTCACGTCTTAAGGTTCTTTTGGCGTAAGTTTCAACCATTTTGGACAAGTACAAGTCATTCAACCGTCCAAAGTCCTGAGACTAGTGCAGTCTAATTTTCAGGCTTGCAAAGGTTGAGAGTTTGATCGTATTTGACTAACTTTCCAAAAGAATTTTTCAAAACTGTTTCAACCCATTTAAATAAAACTAATAAGGTGTTAGTCGTTAAATTTTCAGAGCATTTGTAGTTACGGACAAATAGGAATTAATTTTTCAATTCAAACTACCGTTTCTTGCAGATTTGCGCAATCTAACCACCAACAATTTTTCAAGGGGTTAGAGGTTTAATTCTAATCTGAAATTTTTAGGAGATACTCAAAACATCTGAGGCTAAGTTCACTCCAAATTTCAGAATTTTTGAAGACCTGTAACCTAGTTTTCAAAACGTTTTAAAACTGGTCCTGAAACCAGAAATTGTTTTCAGAAGTTGGGTTTTTGGTTTAAAACAATTTTAAAAACCACACTTTCCGCAACCACTATTCAACCCCCCTTCTAGTGGTGCCTTGCAGATCCTACAAAGGAGAGGCATCGTCGACAAACTATAAGACGGATCATTCGTGAGGACGGCGTAGAGTGTGACAATCCGCAGGATATTGAGCTTGAGGCAATTCGTTACTATCAGACTCGGTTTATGGGCGCACAAACTGATCAGCATGAGGCAATCTTACAATATATCCCACAGCTGGTGTCTAATGATGATAATCATCACCTTCTTTCCTTGTCCCTACAGGAGGTGAAACAGGCGGTATGGGATTTAAGTCCAACAAGTGCAGCTGGTCCTGATGGTTTTTCTGGTTCTTTGTATCGTCATTTCTGGCAGGTAATATCTATGGATGTTTATAAAGCAGTGCAAGAGTTTTTCATAGGTATTCAGCCGCCATGTCAGGTGACTGCGACACTCATTACCCTTATTCCTAAAGTAACAAATCCAACAACGTTTTCAGAGTTTCGGTCTATTTGTCTGATTAATTTTTTAGCCAAGGTAATTACACGTCATCTAGCTACCAGACTATCTACTTTATTGCCACAGTTAATATCACCAGAGCAGGCTGGATTTATGAAAGGTCGAGATATTACAGATCAAATTCTTTTGGCCCAGGAAATGGTACATGTCTTGGATCGACCAGCTCGCAGTGGCCATGTTATTATCAAATTAGACATGGCAATGGCGTTTGATAGAGTATGCTGGTCTTATCTTGAATAGCTTCTAAGGAAAATGGGATTTCATCCACGTTTAGTGCGTATTCTTCTAAATAACCTATCCAGCACACGCTGCTCGATTTTAATAAATGGAAAACTGGCAAGTTATTTCTCTGTGTCACGTGGAGTTAAATAGGGTGATCCACTTTCGCCTCTCTTATTTATTCTAACTTTTGAAGGATTCTCTAAAGGGCTGAACACACTTATGGCCAGAGGTATTATATGCAGTTTCCATGTAGGCCGAGTACCTAGGGTGTCGCATCTGGGCTTTGCGGACGATCTAGTAATTTTTTTAAACGGCTCCCTTCGAAATCTGCAAAATTTTTAGCAATTTTTTGGATACTTATCAGCAAGTGTCTGGACAGCTGGTGAATTTTCACAAAGTCAAGTTGTTGTTGGAACGGGTGTTTCGGGATCTTGGGTTTCTCAAGAGCTAGGTGTGCGTCTGACTACCCTGCCTATGAAATACCTAGGCTCTTTTCTGTATAAGAGTATAAATCGTGCAGCTTATTGTACTTCATTGATTGATCATTTCAATGCTACAACTGAACTCTTGGTCTTCTAAGCTTCTTTCTATGGCTGGTCGTGTTATTCTGATTCGCCATGTCCTTTGTTCTATGCCACTACATATTATAGCTAGCTCGAGATTACTACAGAGTGTTCTGGATATTTTACACCAAAAAATGTCACACTTTTTGTGGCACGGCCATCATCATTGGCAATCCTGGGGTTTGAACATTCGTAATCTTACGCTGGACAATAGGCTTATGATTGTCTTTTATTGTAGAAATACCATCAATCTCAATCTTTGTGGGCAGCCTGCAGTCGCGCTAAATATGGTCGCAGACCTACGTTGTATGCTCATATTTATGATTCGCCTACTTGGAAGCGCATTTTTCGGTTACATGGCCATATGATTGATCGCGTCCAGTCCACTCAGGATGGACTCTCTTGGCTTGCTGAAACTTAATGACAATTTACACTTAAGTCGGCTTATAATCAGCTTATCTCTTCCTCAATATCATTTGATTACTCACGGTATATTTGGTGGCCAAGCATGCCTTTGGGCGGTAGCATATTCATCTGGAAATTATTTATGCGTTCATTGCCATTGGCTGACAATCTCTGCAATTGATTAACCATATTTCCAACACAAAGTATCTTCTGCCGGATGCATTCAGATCGTCAGGATCACATCTTTCTGCTTTATCTGGCAATACAGCCATTATGGCAGGAGATACATATTCTATTTTCTTGCCCAATGCCTGGTCAATCGACTATTCGTACGTATTTACTATGTTGGTGGCGAACTTCATCTCTTCATACTATGCTTGGTCAGTTAAGAGGCGTGGTGCCATCCTTGTAGCGTGGGTCATCTGGAAGAATATACGACTATTAGATTTGGAGACAGCAGCTACTCATATAGGAGATTGTTTGAGAGGGTTCGGGATCATATATATATACTTGGTGTGCGACAACGCAGGGCCAGAAATACAGCCAATCCCTCATTTGATCGCACGCTCTTTCTCTCCCCCATAAAAGTGCGACAACAAAGGATTATTCATTGGGCATTACCACCGACGGGCAAGTTCAAAGTAAATGTCGATGCAGTAGTGGGTTGCTTTAGGGTTGCAGCAGGTGCGGTATTACGGACCCATCAGGGGGATTTTGTCTATGTCATTTGCTTCTCCTTGCCAGCTCAAACACCGTTGAGAGCCGAGCTCATGAAACTTCAATATGCACTCATATTTTACTCCTGGCACCATGATCAAATGATACTGGAGACGGATTTGTAGAGAAAAAGGGGTTTGAATGATTTCAAAATATGTGATTTAAATGAAAGACGTAAAACATGCATGATATACACAAAACGTGTGCATGATAGACATGTATGCATGATACATTGTTCATTACTTACCTTATTTAGCTCATATATAATGTTGCCATACTAACGAGCCATGAAGCGTTAAAGCTTACATCATATGGCAAACATTTTGTTGTGTTTATACTATTTTCAGGTGTCACCATTAATGAACTAAACTAGTTTATTAAGTGAAGTACTTAGTTAATGAAACTAAGTAGTTCATTAAAGGAAGCCACATTTGGAAAAGGCACAAAGGCAACAAGGCTAAGGAAGGAAAGTTTTCTCCTCCTTCCCTCATTAATATATACACGCCACATACATATATAATATATATATTTTCAGATTTTTTGAAAAGGCACACGCACATGTAATCCAACGTACTACCGACGCGTTATATATTTTATGTACGTATGTTAACGTCACACCACTATACTTAACTCATATTTATGAGTATATTCAGGTCTTGTATCATATGATATAAGTCATGGTGATGACAAATTAAATACGACACGTTAAAAGGTTCCAAACCGAAAATTGTCGTATCGGGCGAATACCAAAACTTCGCCAACGTGTCACGTACTTGCCATAAATAGATGGACAGCCCCTACACCTCAAAAATCATCAAAAAATTCGTTCTAATGGTGATATTTTCAGCCAAAAATTCTTTCAATGTTGGCACACACAAATCACCCCACATTAAGGCCAAAATGTGAAGATTCCAATTTTAATTTTGACACATGATAAATGGCGCCACTTTAGACCAGCCAAGTGATGAGATTTAAAGTATATATTATATATATTATGTGTAACGTAATATATATATAACATATGCAAGAAGTTGGAATTTAATTAGAGAAAAATCGGGTAATCGATAAATATCGAAAATTCGGTTTTCTACGCACACAACACATGGAACGTTTTTGGTACATCATATGACACGTATCTAGACACTTTTTACATATGTTATACATCTTAAAGTGTTCTAGAAAATTAAATTAAGGGCTAATTGGAATATAACATGTGTGTATTATTAAATGTGCACTATTTTACAAAGTTAGCAAAAATAAATTTCAGCACATGCACATACACTATGCAACGCCCCTACAGCTGAGATGGAGCTTATTTGGAGCCTTGTTGGCATATTGATTGGTCAAGAATCAATCATACAATGTTGGTGAATTAAAGAGAGAAGCTACAAATGGTAAGATTTCCAACTTTGTCTCACTTATAACACATGCTAAAAATTTCAGCATGTGTAAGCTTGGCTGGCCGAAATTTTCACTTCAATGTGACATATTTTATCATCTTGAATTATGTGATTGATTGGAAGAAGAAATGGAAGCATTTTGAATATTTTTCAAAATCATAAATTGTGATATTTTATATATCACACATGCTGAAAATTTTTCAGCATGTGTGAAAGGTGTCATGGCCGAATTCATGGGCATAAAGGTGTCCAAATTCATTTCTCATGTGATAAGGATATTTACCATCAATTGGTGATTCATTTTAATTAGAAAAAATCAAAGAAAAATGGAATTATTTTGAATTGTATAACCATGTAACACATGCTGAAAATTCAGCATGGTAAAACTTCATTATGGCCGATTTTCATACTTAGTAAGGAAGAAATTTTGTCTTGTAACATTTATGTGACAATCTTGAGCTTTATGGAAATTATTTTGTGATTGATATTGGCACATGTTTAAGTGATATATTCAGATTTTTCAAGTCATCAATGATGACAACATCCAACCAATCATGAAGTGCCAAGTAAGCAAAGCTTAAATGATCATCCAATAAGAAGATGCCAAGTAAGCAAGACCATGTCACAATGATGTCTTACATTCTCCCCAAGGACTTAGAAGATAATTTTCTAGAGGGGAGGCACCAAGGGTGGACGGCCATGCAAGGTTAAAAGGAAAGAAGTTGAGCAAAAAACAAGACAAGCACAAGCATTGCAAAATCAAAGTGAAAAACGCCTAGCTCTTGTTCTTCTACATTCTCTTTCTTTCTTTCTTCTTGAAAGCCTATTGTATTCATATTTTTCCATCTCGAATAGGCTTGATATAGACCATCACATATTCCATATCTTTGTAAAGATTGATCAAGGTGTGATCAATCTTCATTTCTTGCGAGGTGGTGGTGTTCGTCCATATTGTATTCAACGTACAAGGTTTGTAAAGGGTTGGAGGTTGGTGGTAACTCCATCAACCCTGTGGTAAGGTGTATTGCGTGTGTGTGATTAGTGTGAACCAAGGAAGGTGATCCTTGAAGACTGGAGTAGGGGTTGTTTATAACCGAACCAGTATAAAATTCTTGGTGCCATTTACTTTCAGCATTTACAGTCTGTTACTGCATAGTTTACTCTTTTTGTTCGCGTTCGTAAAAAATAGTAAACGAATTTCAAAAATCGCAAAAATTTTCAGAAACATAGACACACATTCTAGGGTTAATTTGGCATAAGTTTCAAACCCTTTTGGATAAGTATAAGTCGATCAAAACATCAAAGTTCTGAGACTAGTGCAGTCTGATTTTCAGACTTGCAAAGGTTGAGACTTTGATTGTAATTGACCTACTTCCAAAAGAATTTTGCAAAACTGTTTCAACCCACTTAAATATAGTATATAAGGAGTTAATGTTAAATTTTCAGAGCATTTGGACGTACAACACAAATAGGAATAAATTTTTCAAAGCAGTCTAATGTTTCTGGCAGATTCGCGCAATCTGATCACCAACGGTTTTTGAAGATGTTAAAGGTTGAATTTTAATTTGAAATTTTTAGGGGACCCTCATAACATCTGAGGCTAAGTTCTCTCAAAATCTCAGAATTTTTGGAGACCTATAACCTGGTTTTAAAAACGTTTTAAAACTGATCCTGAAAACAGAATCTGTTTTCAGAAGTTGAGTTGTTTAGTTTTAAACAAATTTTTAAATCCCACACTTTCCGCACCATCTATTCAACCCCCCCTTCTAGTGGTGCCTTGCAGATCCTACAACTGGTATCAGAGCGCAGGAACACTCACTTCAAAGAATCCAACGATTCAGTGAGATGGTAACCACAAATCTCAAAACCGAGCAGGAAGGTATGTCGAGCCAAAGGCCTCCTCTTTTTGACGGTTGAGTCGTTTATTCAGTGGAAACTTAGAATGAAGCTTTTCTTATGGCTATAGATATAGATCTTTGGTGGTTTATTGAAGATGGTCCTTTTGTCCCATCTAAGTTATCCACCGTAGACGGAGTCACATTAGAAGTTGTTAAACCTAGACAAGAATATACGAGTGATAATAAAAAGAAACTTAGTATGAATGTTAGGGCTATGCAATTGCTCCTAAACGGATTAAGTAAAAGTGAGTCTAGTTATGTCTCAAACTATTCGAGTGCACAAGAAATGTGGAGGATACTAGAAATGAAACACGAAGGCACGAGTCAAGTAAAAGTGTCAAAAATAAACATGCTTATGTCCACACTTGAGTCGTTTAAATTATTGACTAATGAGTCTATTGTTGATATGGATCTTCCTTTGACTAACATCTACAACTCTCTTGAGTCTCTTGGTAAAGCTTTACCATGCAGGAAAAGGTACAGAAAGTCTTACGAAGCCTTCCATCCGAATGGGACCCTAAAGTGACCGCAATAGAAGAAAGCAAGGAACTAAGTCAATAAAGATGGAAGAATAATCGGATCAGTTAAGGTCTATGAGAATAAACTCACCATACGGAAATCGGAATCATCTAAACAAGGTAAAGCTATTGCTTTTAAATCAAATGAATACGTCTCCCCTCCCTCCGATCACGTAGATGATAGTGATTCTGAATCGGATAACGATGACCTAATTCTATTGGCTAAAGGCTTAAGAAAATTTATGAGAAGGTCATTTAGAAACAAAAATAAGGGTACTACAACCAAGAGAAATAAGAACAAGTCAATGATAAAGACGTTAAATGTTATGAATGTGGCAAACTCGGACACTTATCATATGACTGCCCCAATAAAGAAAAGCAAACAAATAAATACCCTGAAAAGGAGCGGAACAAAAATAGACTCGTCTCAGAACCCAAACAAAGGAAACGTGCTCTAAAGGCCTCCACCTAGAGTGATTCATCGGATTCTGAAACTGAGACCGAAGAGGAGACTGCACAAGTATGCTTTGCATCCAAAGCATCTAATGAGGTATCATCTGATTCTGACTCTAACTCTGAACCTTCTTATGATGATCTTTTAGTCAGTATTTAGAATTACACAAATTCACTAAGACTCTCGCTAAGGAAAAGAAGCGATTAATTGAAGACAAGAAACTGTTAGAATGTTCTAACGAGAATCTTGTCGCTCAATTAAGCGATTCAAAGAAAGAGTCATCATGTGTCATTACTTGCATTAAAGACAGAGATTTCCTCATTGACCACTCAAAATAATGAAATGAAATCCGAGATTTCAAGTTTGAAATCAAGGAATACAGACTTAGAGAAATCATGAAACAGTTTGATATGGGATCTAACATGCTGCATCATATTATCTTATCTCAAAAGCATGACAGTGACAAAACAGGTTTGGGATACGTTGATACTAATGAAGTATCAATTAAACCAACCAAGTTTGTTGTGTCTAAGAAAGTAGACACCCCAAAGCCTCAAGTGGCATCTAAGATGACGCAAAAGCCGCCCCTTTCCTCATCACGCTCCAATTCCTCTTCATATCATGTGAAATATAACTTTGTACCATATAGATATGAAAAGGAAAGAGTGATGTATACACGACATCCATATCATCCACGTACTATGCACACACACACAAGGACATACCAAAAACGTCCTTCATTCAATGAGTATAAAGGAGTTCTTGGGCAAAGGCCCAAAGTGCATGCACCACATGTCTACTATATCGCACCTTCATCTACATTCTTGACATTTGATAGACCGAGAAGGATCACCCAAGTATGGGTACTAAAAGGTACTTTTACCAAGAGGTGATTAACTAACTCGAAAGGACCCAAAGTTAAAAGGGTACCTAAATCATCTTTGCACATTGCAGGGAGCCCACACATCGAAAGATACAACTATTAAGTGGTTCCTTGACAGTGGATGCTCGAGGCACATGACAGGTGACCCGAGCTTGTTCACAAATTAAAGAAGGTCACAAAAGGCGGATCCGTGACCTTTGGAGACAACGAAGGCAAGATCATCGGAAAAGGTACGATTGGAAATCCAAGCACTCTCCAAATCTCCAACGTCTTTTTGGTAAGCAACTTATTCTACAATCTTCTTAGCATTTCTCAATTTGTTGACAATGGTTTTAATGTGTGTTTTACTCACCCTTATTGCAATATAATAAATAAAAATGGAGAAACCGTTTTAAAAGGAAAACGAGAAGGTAATATTTTTACGCTTTCTATGGATGATGTGGTAGACGCTAAGATTAAGTGTTTTATGTCAACTGAACCCAATGTGAATTTATGGCATAGACGTTTAGGGCACATTGGTATCTCCACACTAGAAAAACTTCAACGAAAGAACCTAGTACGAGGATTGCCTACGCTTGATTTAGACAACTTTCAGTTGTGTGAATCTTGCAAACACGTGAGTCACTTAAGCCTAAAAATGAAATAAGCACGACTAGGGTCTTAGAACTATTACATATTGATTTGTTTGGTCCTAGTCGCACTACAAGCCTTGGTATGCGTGATTGTTGATGATTTTTCCTCGTTACACTTGGACTTTATTTCTTGCACAAAAGGATGATAGTGCCATTGAGATTGCAAAATTAATCAAACAACTTGAAAATCAACACGGTGTCAATGTGAAAAAGATAAGAAGCGATAGAGGTGGTGAGTTTAAAAACAAAGAGATGATTTCATTTTGCGAAGAAAAAGGAATCAAGCATGAGTTTTCGCCACCTAGAACTCCACAATTAAATGGAGTAGTAGAAAGAAAGAATCGTACATTACAAGAAATCGCTAGGACTATGTTATGCAAAAATAAATTGCCTAGATTTCTGTGGGCGGAAGCCGTAAATTGTGCATGCTATATTGTAAATCGCCTATCTATAAGAAAGAAAATAAACAAGACGCCTTATGAGATTTTGAATGATCGCATGCCTAAGATTGACTATTTTCGTGTGTTTGGATGCAAATGTTTTGTCTTAAATACAAAAGATAATTTAGACAAATTTGAATCCAAATCAATTGAGTGCATCTTTGTTGGATATTCTATAAATTCAAAGGCATATAGATGTTATGATCCTCTCACTAGACAAATCATGGAATCTATTCGTGTGAAATTCAATGAATTTGGTGAGATTGATAAAGATAAAGAATATGACGATGACTTTGAATTGAAACCCGTGTTGAATGAAGATGATGATACATTTGATATGCATGATATGAATGACACACTAGAAATGCATGATCACATAGGAATGCATGATAACATAGAAAATAATCAACCAAGATAGCATAGAGATCACCCACATGATCTCATCATAGGCGACCTCACTCACGGTGTGCGACCACGTAGAAGAATTACTTCGGACGAAATAAATGAATTTCATGCTATGATTTCTGAAATTGAGCACAAAAATGTGCATGATGCTTTGAGTGATTCTTCTTGGATTGATGCCATGCATGATGAACTTAATCAATTTGTTAGAAACGATGTATGGATTTAGTGCCACGACCACAAGATAAGACGATAATAGGCACAAAGTGGGTGTTTAGGAATAAAATGAATGAAGAAGGAAAGGTCGTTAGGAATAAAGCGAGACATGTAGCACAAGGCTATAATCAAGAAGAAGGAATTGACTACGATGAAACATTTGCATCCGTAGCGCGCTTAGAAGCTATACGACTATTACTTCGTAGCGCGCTTAGAAGCTATACGACTATTACTTGCTATTGCTTGCATGAAAGATTTCAGATTATATCAAATGGACGTAAAAAGTGCATTCCTAAACGGATTTATACAAGAAGAAGTATACGTGAAGCAACCACCCCGGTTTTGAAGATTTGAAACATCCCGATCACGTGTACAAACTAAAGAAGGCACTATACGGCCTAAAGCAAGCACCGAGAGCATGGTATGATCGTTTTGCTACTTTCCTTTTAGAAAATGAATTTAAACGAGTTACTATAGATAGTACACTATTTTTGAAACAAGATAAATCGGATATACTTATTATCCAAATCTACGTTGATGACATTATTTTCGGTTCTATCTCACATAGACTTGTTGAAGATTTTGAAAATTGCATGAAATCTGAATTTGAAATGTCTATGGTTGGTGAACTTAATTATTTTCTTGGCTTGCAGATTAAGCAAACGAGTAAAGGGATTCACATAAGTCAAGCAAAATATGTCAATGACATGATTAAAAAGTTTAACTTTGAAAATTTGAAACCATCCTCCACCCCTATGAGTGTCACTACTAAATTGGACAAAGACGAACATGGTAAAGACGTTGATAATGGCTTATATCGCTCTATGATAGGTTCTTTGCTATATTTAACTGCTAGTAGACCTGATATCATGTTTAGTGTATGCATGTGTGCACGATTTCAGAGTCAACCTAAGGTGTCTCACTACAATGCGGTAAAAAAGAATATTCCATTATATTAAGCACACGCCTATCTTAGGAATTTGGTACGATAAGGATTCCACGTTTAACTTACATGCTTATACTAATGCAGATGATGGTGGCTGCAAAATAGATAGAAAAAGCACGAGTGGGACTTGCCAATTTATAGGAAACTCACTCATTTCATGGTTTTCCAAAAAGCAAGCAAGCGTTGCTTTGTCCACTACTGAGGCTGAGTACATGGCACTTAGCCTTTGTTGCACACAGTTGTTGTGGATAAAACAACAACTCTCGGACTTTGGAATTACCGTAAATAGAATTCCTATATATTGCGATAGTATGAGTGCCATTAATTTGTCTATGAACCCGTGTTACACTCTAAAGCTAAGCATATAGAAGTACGCTATCACTTTCTTCGTGATCACGTAAACAATGGTGATATCGTCATAGATCACGTACGCACAGAAGCACAGGTAGCGGATATCTTTACAAAAGCCTTAAATCAAGCCACGTATGAATCTCTTCGTTCTAAATTAGGCATGATTTCGGTTGATATGATTTGATTTGA
>AP025060.1:13428291-13476972 GCA_036186865.1 Eustoma russellianum
TTTAATATAAAAAAAAGAAAATGTTGTTGGACCGGCCTGCTGCCGGATCGGACCGGATGGCCAGCGGACCGGACCAGGCCAGCAGGCCGGCCCAAACCGGTAAAATTAAAAAAAAATCTGAAATTAATTTCTGAAATGATTAAACAATAAATAATTAATTAAAATTAGTTTAAAATTTGAGAAAAATATATTTAATTATTAGAAAATTCTAAATAAATTCCAGATAATATAAAAGGTTAAAATTAAATTATTTTCACTCAATTTCTGAATTTTGATAAATGTAAGTAATTAAAAATAATTAGTAATAAATAGAATTAAATAAGGAGAAAATAGGGAAAATTAGTAGAAAATTCTAGAAAATTAATACAAGCTAAGGAAAGATAAGGGTAATGCTAAATAACAACTTTCCAATATTTGTAAAATTTACAAAACCAAATATTGAGTGTCGGAGTTTGTGAGGATGGGCGTACGGGCCCCAGGCGATTGTGTTTTTGCATTCATGACACGTGCATTGCATTGATGGTGGGTCGTGACGTACGGGTCACGGGCGCTCAGGATGGTGTACGGTGGCGGGGCCACGACACTCAGGATGGTGTGCGATGGCGCGGCCACGCACACTCGGTATGGTGACTGTGTGGTGTATGACCTGCAGCCACTCAGTAGGACCCGGGTTCATGCATTGCACAGTATGGATATCGGTATTATGTGTGACATGACTTTGTTACGTGTGACACGTTGATTGAGCATGCATCACGTACTTGCGTATTTTTATGTGGAGTGCTTTACTTACCGCATTTACTTTATCTTATGCATGTTATCTTATATTTATGTGCTATGTGTGGTTATATCATGTCTATGTGCTATGTGGCTATATCATTTCGGTATGTACGTTTTGTATTTGTTTGAGGCAGTTATCTACTGGGTGATTTCTGTCACTCACCCCTACTTCTCAGGTGTGCCGGATGAGGACTATGAGCATATCTTCGGTGAGGACGGGACGGACATAGCAGAGTGGGATGGTTGAGAGCTACAACTAGGATATGAGGGGACTCTGCAGCTGTTTTGTTTTTATTTATACTTTGAGGATTTTCCACATACTACTTTACTACTTTTATTCTCAGAATTTTTATTTAGCAGTGTAATGACGGTTATTGAGTTTAATATATGTTATGGTTTACGTTTCTGCAAAAAAATTTCTACGTCATTTTGACAAGTAAGAGATTGATTCGACGCTTTGTATTCTCCTTAGTGAGATACGACGGATGCACTGTTTCCGATGTCAGGGCTCGGGAGCGAGACGCTACAACTAGTGACCAGGTTCTTGATCTTTGTAGAAGTTCTCTAAATCCAACAACCATGGAAGCATTAATGTGTGTCCAAAATTGGACAGGTGGAACTGCAGTATGTTTCGATATATTAGAAGCCTTAAATGAAGCTGACATTGCCCAAGGTAAATTTTGCATTATACATTCTGTTTCATTTTCAGTTTTTTGCATTCAATTTACTATTATAGATTTTGGATAATTTGAGATTTCTTTTATTGTATTAATTTGTTGTAGAAAGTTCAAGCTCATGCATTATAAAGGAAAAGATTGAAGTAGACTCCGACTAAGATATTTCCTTGTTAAGGTATATTCTCTCAAGTGTATGACCTCAGCCGCTACCAACTCTCTAAAACCAATTGGTGATAGGAGATGCGCATACCCTAGCCTTATAGTGCATTTAGCGCACACACACAAGCGCTCACGGCATTCGACTGTGACTTGGCCCACACGGCCTACGTGCCATGGGACAATTGCTGCACCCAACAATCTCCCCCACAACAATTGCTCCCGCTGGAAATCGAACCCGTGACCTTGGCTCTGATACCACTTGTAGGACCTCAGGCGCTACCAACTCTCCCAAAACCAATTGGTTATAGGAGATCTGCATACCCTAGCCTTATAGTGTATTCAACACACACACAAGCGTCCACGGCATTCGACTGTGACTTGGCCCACACAGCCTACGCGCCACGGGACAATTGTTGCACCCAGCATCAAGATGTGAATGCATTATGACATTGAATTGCTTAGGGTAAAACAGTTAATCTAGCCGCCCACAGTCAGATCCATTGATATCATATTTAAAAAGATATTAACACTTACCTTAAATATGTCTCCTGTAGCTAAAACAGAAATCAATCTAAACGTTCTTGCAACATTAATTAGAGGTGAATTCGGTGGATGCAAGTGCTTGCTACAGTTGGGCACCTTCCCTACCTTCATCATTGAGTTGTTGACTTTATTATATCTAATTGCCACTGTAGCACAAGTCTGCCTAGAAATGGGTGAATAAACAATCAGGGCCAATATTGAGAGTATTTCCTGGCTGCAACCTGCATTTCCTGGTTACATGTCGGCTGAAAATTATAAATAGATGGGCCATCTAGTATTGGTAATCACGAAGGGTATCTAGTTTTGAAACAAAAAGTTTCAGTTGACATCATTCCGAGAGAAAATCTTTTTGTTTGCCTGTGGTTTCAAATTGTGCTTTCTTTTCTTTCCCTTCGTATTTTATATGTTGACAACTCACAGCAAAGCATCGACAGTATCCTTTCGTATAGCTATTGCTCTTTCCAGTTGTTTAGACATTCTAACCAGTTCTTTCTACCTACATTTGACTTGATAATTTATTTAGACATGCATTTGGTTTTTAATTTATTTTGGTTAGATATTTGTGTTGTAATTTATTTAGTTGGCATGTAATTTATTTAATTGGCTACCTAGTTTATAATTTGTATTTTTGTTGCTCAAAATGGTAGTTAAATATATAAACCGGAAAAAATGGAATTAACCCGAACCAAACTGGACTGATCAAACAGTTTGTTGACCGCTTTTAGTCCATTTTCGGTTTTGTCATATCCAAACCGTTACAAAATGTTTGGTTTGTAATATGCCCAAAAACCGGCCGGACCGAACCATGTACGCCCCTACTGTGGGGTACGTGCATATACAGAAATATCTAACTACTTGAAAAATAATATTCCAATACTTCATGTACTTTCTCTAATTCCTCCTTATTTTCAAATAAAGATCTCCTATATATAGTTTCTTATAGGTCTAGTATTCGTCTATTCATGATAAAATCTTTAACTTAAGTTGTCCAATCCTCGCCTGGTACACTGCATATTGATCGACTTAAGGTGTTCTAATGCACCATGCTTCCGCAAGCCACACTGATCCACCGTACTTTCTTTTTACTTGGTTATTTCAACCACTAATTCTAACTCAGTTAGATCTAATATGAATAGCAACCACTACTTGTTTATGCTTATACTATTTCAATTCATGCCTACTAGATTCAAGCCAAGTAACTCAATGTTTCTAGGAATCAACAGTTAACCAAAGATTTGTAATAATATATCATTCCACTGTATTTACTATAGTAATGTGCGCTTATCGCTATCAATCAATATCTCTAATAAGACTAATATCTTCGACCTATTTTGATAACTCTAAATTTAACATCTTAATCAGAATTATAAGCTCATATGAACAATATCTTTCACTAAACTCTACTGATCATAATGCTTATAGATCATTTCTTAGTATCTATCGTTCTAATATAAATCATTTCTTAGTAACTATGATCTCAACTTAGACCTGAAATCATGTTATGACACTACTGTCAAAAGTAGGGACATGGACCCATTTTATTTACTATAATGGTACCGGGTCCTATGCTGCTGCTACGAGGAAGTAGCCTAGAACTGCTGGGCCTATCTAAATTTATGCATCAGCCAGCGCCTGCGGTAGGGCATCCTGGTTAACATTGCAATGTACATAATTTAATTATATATTATTCAAATGGTTCGGGTTTACAGGGATTGGATCTAAGGAATTATGCAAAAGATTATAATCAACACTTAAGTAAGGCAAATAATTCAAAATCGTATGAGGTGCCCTAGGTGTCATACACGCATTTTTCTGAGCCCGGTGTTAAATAATTAAGAGCAACTTAAAATGCAATTGTATTAATTGCATATGTATATGAGGCTTAGTTAAATAAATTGTAGGTGGAAAAATAGTCAAAAACAAAAATTGAAAAAATTAGGCCCAAAATTCCAAAACTACCCCTCCCCAATTAAATGCTGGGGAAGTTACACAAATGAGCATAACTCCTCATTAAACCATTAGGCAAGCGGTTACAAAAGAAAAAGAAGAGGGGGAAACGGCTGGGAGGGAGAAAAAGAAGAAAGGAAAAGAAAAAAGGAAGAGAGAAAAAAGAAGAAAGGAAGAAGAAAAAAGAAGAAGAAACTACAGTCAATTCTAGGTGCAATCCATCTCGGATTCAACCCAATCACCGTAAGAATCCTTAGATTTGAAGGCGAGTAATCATTCTATACACTTTACGCAAATTTTGATTCAACAGACCCTATGTTCTTATAAAGAGAAAATTGGATCACATATTGGTAATCTTGATGCGTTTATGTTAAATGCTCTACTACTTGAATTTGTTGTTGTTGATTGAGTAAAGTCATGTTCTTTGGGAAAATTCTGAGAATATTTATGTTGCGCTTAGTTGTTGTTAAATATGTCCTAAAAGTGTCATCCATGATGTGATATTGTCTTGTTATAAGTTATTATGTTTATTAACTGTGCCTTAGATGATTTGAGAGGATTTGCAGAAGGTTTGAAGAGTGAATGATTGGTTGTTGTAGATTTGTTGTGTTGGAAAATTTAATGATATATCGGAAGATGTGGGTGATAGAAGGCTTAGAGTTGATGTGATTTGATATGTTTAACAATCAATCCATGTTAGTTGTGTGCTATGCCTGATGGATTTAGATCATAAGTTGAATCCCGGGTGTTTAACGTAAAAAGGGTGAAAGACAAGATGA
Organism: Eustoma russellianum; assembly: GCA_036186865.1. Lineage (NCBI taxonomy): Eukaryota > Viridiplantae > Streptophyta > Magnoliopsida > Gentianales > Gentianaceae > Eustoma > Eustoma russellianum. The sequence goes on from AP025060.1 coordinate 13,433,174, forward strand.
AGAGAAGAAGTTACTGCAGAATTGCAGGTTTTGGGAATCGTCAAAACACTTCGAACACCTCTTTAGGCGTCAAATGTCACATTAGGCGCCTAAAGTACGCGTTCGATGTGTCCCAGTGCATTCCAGAACACTTCGAACACCTCATAAGGCGCTTCATGTCATATAAGGCGCCTTATGTAGGCGTTCGATGTGTCACAGCACATTCCAGAATACTTTGAACACCTCATAAGGCGCTTCATGTCACTTGAGGCGCCTTATGTAGGCGTTCGACGTGTACCAGTGTATTCCAGAATACTTCAAAATGCCTAGTATAGACGTTTTATGTCATATTAGGCGCCTTCTGAAGGTGTTCTAAGTGTTCTGGAAGTCCCTTTTGATACATTAAGCGCTCCATGTATGTGAGATACTTTTATTCTCTTTCATTGCTCATAAAATACAAGTGCTTTTGAGGTGTGAGTGAGTTGTAAACATTAAGTGTGAATGAGTAAGGCTAGGTGGAAGCTAGAGGTGAATTCGTGATACGAGAGGTCGTGAAATGATACGAGTAAGATGTGCTTGAGGTACGTTTGAGGGTTGTGACCTTTTTCTCAATATGTAAGGTATGTGTACGTGTTTAGGAGCTTGATATGATGTGACATGAGCATTTGCATCACAACATAAGCATTTTGTATTCCAACATGAGTTTTGCTTTGCGAAAGAACCATGTATGTAAAAGAAGAAAAGGTTATGGCTGCTGGTTGATCGCAGGGTATAAAAGTCACGCCTGCAGTGGCAGGATATAAAAACGTGACATGTGAATCAACTGCAGTTTATAAAGTTTATGTTATAGGGCCGTGGAACTTTCAACACGGGGTATAAAGTTTATATGTTATATGGCCGTGGACCTTTCAGCATGGGATATAAAGTTCTGTTTGCTGTGGATTGATCACCCACAGGGTATAAAGTTTTGCTACGCGAAGAATAAAATAAGAAGAATTGTGGAAAGTTTTGTGAAATGACACGCATGACATGTTTACGAAAGAAGGCATATATATGGGTTTTCTTTAGTTCAATGCGTGGTTTTAAAGAAGTACATGCATCATGTAGCATGAAGCATAAGATTTGCCATGTTGAGTTGGTTCCGTATTTGTGTATCATTTATGTGATTTATTTGGCTTCGATGAGTTGTTATAAAGATGTTATTTGCTAACCCCGAGCACCTTATTTTGGGCATTGATTTATTTACTGGTGACTTGTCGTGTGTGATCCCGTAAGGTGTATAAACGGGTTACTTGCTAATGATGTCTTCGCTAAGAACATATAATCCATCTTCTTTTCAGGTGAGCCAGAGTACGAAATGATTTATGTAGAAGACGACGACGAGTAGGTTCATTGGGATGGTGGTCACTGAAGTGGATAGATTTATGTTCATTCTCTTTTTTAGTTGAAGGGCTTACTGTTTAATATTGTGTATTGAAGGATATATTAGACATTTCACCGAATAAGTTTCATTTCCACTGTATTTCATTGGGTTACATTGTTGTTATTGAAGTTTTAAATTTTACAACGTTTCCACTGATTTATCTTACGTCATGGATGATGTGTACTTGATCTGCTTTGACGCTTCGTAGTTCTTGTAGCAGACTACGACGGATGCACTGGTACCGATGTCCGGTATCAGGCTGGAGCGCTACAGGTGGTATCAGAGATTAGGCTTCATATCTATCTCGGAAACTCAGGTTCATGATCTTTTAGCAATTTAAGATGTGATTTCCCCTTAAGTTTGATCCTTAGGTATAAGTGCTGATTATCTAGAGTCTAAGTATGATCTGGGCTGGGTGTGTGCGAGCGCGTATATTATTTAACTTTCTGTATTAATTTTAATTTCATACCCCATCCATGCTATGCATTTACAACTTTCAGTATTGTTTTGGGTTTACTGAATTCTAATGAAAGTGCTGACCTCTCAGAAAATGCCTCCACGAAGAGATAACACAGGAAACTCTAGCAACGGATAGGAGAATCAGCTACCACAAGTGGTTTTACCCCAAGTGCTCATGGATGCACTGACGGTAATTGCACAGGGGTTTGCCCAACAGCAACAGCCTCCGCCTCCTCCGCCACTGCATCATAATATCCGGTTCTTCTATGGAGAGATGAGGAAGATAAGAGTTCCAGAGTTTGGAGGATGTACTGACCCCAAGGAGGCTCAGCATTGGTTGGCTGAGGTGGAGAAATGTTTCAGGCTGGTGCTAGTGCCTGAGGAGATCAAGGTGGATTTGGCCACACCTCTTTTGTGTGGCAAGGCGGGTGAATGGTGGGCTAGTATGGTCTGATAATCGCTTAAGGATGACGAAGTTTGAGCGGGGTCTGGATCAAGAATTCAGTCAGCGATTGTAAATGCAGGGACGAGAACTTACGAGGATATGCTAGACGCGTGCTTTTGTGTCGGGAGTGATTTCCACAGAGCAGCGACCAGAGAGGCCAGTGCAGGATCATCTGACAAAGACAAGAGGCCGCAAGAAGAGATTGGAGTTGGTGGCAGGCGTGGACATTGGGTCAAGATCCAGAGGAGAGGCCCGGTCGGAAATTTTTAGAGACCCCCGCTACAGAATCCAGTTACTCAACAGGCGGTGGGAGTTTGCCCCCACTGCAACAAGAGTCACGTCGGTGAGTGTAGGAAGCTAGCTGGAGCGTGTTATCGATGTGGACAGGTGGGCCATCTGATTAGAGACTATCCTGAGATGAAGAAAAATGCTCCTGGAGTGGCGGCTCAGCAGCCGAGGGATAAGCCAAGAGCGAACACCCACGTGCATCTCATGACGAACACTAACCTCCAAGAAGCCACTGATGTGGTAGCAGGTGCTGTTTTAGTAAATAAGACATCTGGCAACGTGCTTTTTGATAGCGGCGCAAGCCACTCTGTTGTGGCAAAGAGATTTACTAAGCACCTTGGTAATTTACCTGAGTGGTTAGAAACTCCGTACGTGTCCAAGCAGCGGGAGATCAAACTATGGTCTCACACCAGCAGTACCAGGATTGTGAGTTGGAGTTCAAAGAGCAAATTTTCTCCGCCACACTAATTCCTATCCAGATGTACGACTTCAACGTTATATTAGGAATTGACTAGTTGGCCAAATATCATGCCAACATTGATTGCCGATTGAAGCAAGTGACAGTCAAGAATGCTAAGATTAAAGAAGTAATGTTCCAAGGGATGCAGAACGAAAAAAAAAGTCCCTAAGAAGGTGTATATGTCGGTTGCTCAAGCTTGCAGAGCCTTAAGGAGGTGCCGAGGGGTTCCTAGGGTATGCGATGGATGTTACTCAGGAAGTACCTTCTGTTGAGCAGATTCCAGTGGTCAACAAGTTTCTGGATATGTTTCCAGAGAAACTGTCAGGAGTGCTACCTCCGAGGGAAGTCGAGTTTGAGATAAATCTGATTCCAGGAGTTGAACCTATTTCTAAAGCCCCTTACAGAATGGCTCCGACAGAATTGAGAGAGCTGAAAGAAAAACTTCAAGAGTTATTGGACAAGAAGTTTATTCGCCCCAGTGTGTCACCTTGGGGAACACCTGTTTTATTTGTGAAGAAGAATGATGGTATCATGAGACTCTGTATCGACTATCGAGAGCTAAATAAAATTACCATCAAGAATAAGTACCCCCTTCTTCGAATTAAGGATCTGTTTGACCAACTCAAGGTAAGTTTTGTTAAGCTTGACCCTTTGTTAAATTTTGTGGTTCTAACGGAAAGATTTCCTACATCTGTTAGGGTGCCAAGATCTTCTCCAAAATTGACCTCCAATCAGGGTACCATCAGTTACGAGTGAAGGCTGAAGATATTGCAAAGACAGCCTTCCGCACAAGATATGGTCACTATGAGTTCCTAGTAATGCCATTTGAGCTGACAAATGCCCCCGCAGCTTTCATGGATCTTATGAATACCGTCTCTCGAGAACAATTGGATAGATTTGTAGTTGTATTCATAGACGATATCTGGTGTATTCTCCTGACGAGCAAACTTACACTGAGCATCTGAGAGTCGTTTTAGGCATTCTGAGACAGAAGCAACTATACGCCAAATTTAGCAAATGTGAGTTTTGGCTGAGGAGCATGACCTTCCTTGGTCACTTGATACCAGAAGAAGGGATTGATGTGGATCCGAAGAAGGTGAAAGCTATCACCGAGTGGCCTAGACCCACGAATGTCACAAAAGTACGGAGTTTCTTGGGTCTATCTGGTTATTACAGGAAGCTCGTCGAGGGATTCTCAACAATAGCAGTGTCCCTCAGTCGCCTTACTCAAAAGAAATCCAAGTTTGAGTGGACAGTCGAATGCGAGAAGAGCTTCTTGGAACTCAAAAGAAGGTTAACCACAACCCTAGTACTGGCTCAATCCTCGGGTACAGATGGGTTTGTGATCTATAGTGATGTATCGAAGAATGGTCTAGGTACGCAAACTGTAGCATAAGCTATGATTTTACATACCAATCGAGTTTGGTCTAATACTTTACTTATAGGTTGTGTTTGGATGCAACATGAACGAGTTATCGCGTATGCCTCGAGATAGCAAAAACCTTACGAGCAGAATTACCCGACGTATGATCTTGAGCTTGCAGCAGTTGTGTTTGCCTTGAAGATCTAGCGGCATTATTTATATAGGGAAACGTGAGCGGTATTCACTGAACATAAGAGCCGAAAGTACCTGTTCTCCCAGAAGGAGTTAAATATGAGATTGCGAAGATCGTTAGAATTGCTGAAAGACTACGATTTGACCATCCATTACCACCCAGGAAAGGCTAACAAAGTGGCTGACGCGTTAAGCTAAATCCAGCCATGCACGACAATCACCTCTAGAAAGAGAAAAGGAAGAATTTGGTTTAGATTTGATTGACTCCATAGTGAATGTCTTGGTAGAAATGTCCATCATCCCGAGTCTGATTGATCAGAGTGAAAGAGATTCAGAAGAACGATAAGGCTCTGGGTGAGATTTTTTAGAAGCTGAAGCATGGTCAGGTTGAAGAATTTCAGGTCAATGAGGACGGAAGCTTATGGTTTAGAGGAAGACTGTGTGTACCTGATTTAGATGAGCTAAGGAAAGAAATTTTGCATGAGACTCATAGCTCAAGGTTATCGATACATCCTGGTAGCACCAAGATGTACAAAGATCTCAAACAGTACTATTGGTGGTCCAGAATGAAAAGGCATATCGCGGAGTTCATCAAGAGATGTTTGCTATGCCAGCAAGTTAAGGATGAACACCAACGGCCTAGTGGATTGTTGATGCCATTAGAGATTTCAGAATGGAAATTGGAGCACATCATGATGGATTTCATAGCCGGTTTACCAAAGACGAGAAGTGGATATTATATGATCTGGGTCCTTGTGGATCAATTAACCAAGTCTGCACATTTTCTACCCATCTTGAGTGAATCGTCTCTCGACAAGCTGGTAAATCTATATATGGATAATATTATCAGCTTGCATGGTGTCCAGTGAGTATAATGTCCGACCGAGATCTACGGTTTACTTCTAAGTTTTGGGCAGCATTTCAGAAAACCATGGGCACAGAATTAAGGTTTAGTACAACGTATCACCCTTAGACAGATGGATAGACTGAGCGAATTATTCAGACCTTAGAAGACATGTTAAGGGCTTGTGTCCTAGATTTCAAATGAAGTTGGGATAGAATGGTGAAGTTAATGAAGTTCTCTTATAATAACAGTCACCACAGTGCAATCGATATGGCTCCCTTCGAAGTGTTGTATGGACGGAAGTGTAGGTCTCCGGTTTATTGGGATGAAGCGGGCATGATGACCATCACCGGACCTGAACTACTTGAGAAGGCGTTAGAAAAGGTGAGAATCATTCGAGGTAGACTCAAGACGGCTCAAGACCACAATAAAAGTAGGGCGGATTCCAAGCGATTGCCTTTGGAGTTTAGTGTAGGTGAAAAGGTTTATTTAAGAGTATCACCTACAAAGGGTATTATGAGATTTGGAGTGAAAGAAAAGCTAAGCTCCCGTTTTATTGGTCCTTACGAGATACTTGAGAAAGTTGGAGCTTTGGCATATAGGTTGGCATTACCTCCGGTATTGGCACAAGTCCATAAAGTCTTTCACGTATCACAGTTAAGAAAGTACGTGACGGATCCAAGCCATGTGCTTGAAGCACAACCTTTGGAACTCAACGGTGATGTTACTAATAAAGAGATACGGGTGTGGATCATAGACCGGAAGGAGCAAGTGTTGATGAAGTGGGTGATTCCTTATTTGAAGGTCCAGTGGAGTAACCACATGGAACGGGAGGCCACTACGGAACTTGAGGAACAGATGCAGGAGAGGTATCCTCAACTCTTCAACTAAGGTACGTAGGTTTTGAGGACGAAACTTTTTGTAAGGGGGGTGAAATGTCATACCCCGCATTTTTTTGATTCTGACGTTAAATAATTAAGAGCAACTTAAAATGCAATTTTACTAATTGCATATGTTTATGAGGCTTAGTTAAATAAATTGTAGGTGAAAAATAGTCAAAAACCAGAAATTAAGAAAATTAGGCCCAAAATACCAAAATTGCCTCTATCCAATTTAATGCTGGAAAGTTATACAAATGAGCATAACTCCTCATTAAACCATTAGGCCACTGGTTAAAAAAGAAAAGGAAGAGGGGGAAACGGCTGGGAGGGAGAAAAAAAAGAAAGGAAACGAGAAAAGGAAGAGAGAAAGAAGAAGAAAGGAAAAAGGACAAGAAGAAGAAATCGCGGTCAATTCTAGGTGCAATCCATCTCGGAATTCAACCCAATCACCGTAAGAATCTTTAGATTTGAAGGCAAGTAATCTTCCTATACGCTTTACACAAATGGATTCAACAGGCCCTATAATCTTATAAAGAGAAAATTAGATCACACATTGGTAATCTTGATGCGTTTATGTTAAATGCTCTACTACATGTATTTGTTGTTGTTGATTGAATAAAGTCATGTTCTTTGGGCCAAATTCTGAGAATATTTATGTTGTGCTTGGTTGTTAAATATGCCCTAAAAATATCATCCGTGATGTGATTATTGTCTTGTTATAAGTTATTATGTTTATTAACTGTGCCTTAGATGATTTGAGAGGATTTGCAGAAGGTTTGAAGGGTGAATGATGGGTTGTTGTAGATTTGTTGTGTTGGAAAGTTTAATGATATATCGAAAGATGTGGGTGATAGAAGGCATAAAGTTGATGTGATTTGATATGTTTAAGAATCAATCCATGTTAGTTGTGTGCTATGCCTGCTAGATTTAGATCATAAGTTGAATCCTGGGTGTTTAACGTGAAAGGGATGAAGGGAGAAGATGAAGAGAAGAAGTTACTGCAGATTGCAGGTTTTGGGAATCGTCAAAAAACTTCGAACACCTCTTTAGGCGCTCAATGTCACATTAGGCGTCTAAAGTAGGCGTTCGATGTGTCTCAGTGCATTCCAGAACACTTCGAACACCTCATAAGGCACTTCATGTCACATAAGGCGCCTTATGTAGGCATTCGATGTGTCACAGCACATTACAGAATACTTCGAACACCTCACAAGGCGCTTCATGTCACTTAAGGCACCTTATGTAGGCGTTCGATGTGTACCAGTGTATTCCAGAATACTTCAAAATGGCTAGTATAGACGCTTTATGTCACACTAGGCGTCTTCTGAAGGTGTTCCAAGTGTTCTGGAAGTCCCTTTCGACACATTAAGCGCTCCATGTATGTGAGATACTTTTATTCTCTTTCATTGCTCATAAAATACAAGTGCTTTTGAGGTGTGAGTGAGTTGTAAACATTAAGTGTGAATGAGTAAGGCTAGGTGGAAGCTAGAGGTGAATTCGTGATACGAGAGGGTGTGAAATGATACGAATAAGATGTGCTTGAGGTATGTTTGAGGGTTGTGACCTTTTTCTCAATATGTAAGGTATGTGTACGTGCTTAGGAGCTTGATATGATGTGACATGAGCATTTGCATCACAAAATAAGCATTTTGCATTCTGACATGAGTTTTGCTTTGCGAAAGAACCATGTATGTAAATAAAGAAAAGGTTATGCCTGTTGATTGATCGCAGGGTATAAAAGTCATGCCTGCAGTGGCAGGGTATAAAAACTTGACCTATGAATCAACAGCAGGGTATAAAGTTTATGATATGGGACCGTGGACCTTTCAGCACGGGGTATAGAGTTTATATGTTATGAGGCCGTGGACCTTTCAGCAGAGGATATAAAGTTCTGTTTGTTGTGGATTGATCACCCACATGGTATAAAGTTCTGCTACGCGAAGAATAAGATAAGAAGAATTGTAAAAAGTTTTATGAAAGGACACGCATGACATGTTTACGAAAGAAGGCATATGTGTGGGTTTTGTTTAATTCAGTGCGTGGTTTAAAAGAAGTACATGCATCATGTAACACGAAGCATAAGATTTGCCATGTTGAGTTGGTTCCATATTTGTAAATCATTTATGTGATTTATTTTTCTTTGATGAGTTGTTATAAAGATGTTATTTGATAACCCGAACACCTTATTTTCAGGATTAATTTATGTACTGGTGACTCGTCGTGTGTGGTCCCGTAAGGTGTATAGACAGGTTACTTGCTAGCGATGTCATCGCTAAGAACAGATACTACATCTTCTTTTCAGGTGAGCCAGAGTACGAAATGATTTTTGTAGAAGACGATGGTGAGTGGGCTCATTGGGATGATGGTCAATGAAGTGGATAGATTTACGTTCACTCTCTTTTTAGCTGAAGGGCTTACTATTTAAATTGTGTATTGTGTAGGATCTGCAAGGCACCACTAGAAGAGGGGGTTGAATAGTGGGTGCAGAAAATGTGGTTTTTAAAATAGTTTTAAACCAAAAACCCAACTTCTGAAAAAAGTTTCTGTTTTCAGGACCAGTAAATCCGAAAATGATGTCATCAACGTAAATTTGAATAATAAGTAAATCCGATTTATCTTGTTTTAAAAATAAAGTACTATCTATAGTGCCTCTTTTAAAACCATTTTCTAAAAGAAAAGCAGCAAAACGATCATACCATGCTCTAGGTGCTTGCTTTAGTTCGTATAGTGCCTTCTTTAGTTTGTACACGTGATCGAGATGTTTCAAATCAAAAAGACGTTTGAGATTTGAAAGGTGCTTGGGTTTCCAATTGTACTTTTCCCGATGATCTTGCCTTCATTGTTGTCTCCAAAGGTCACGGATCTGCCTTTAGTGATCCTTTTCAATTTAGTGAACAAGCTCGGGTCACCCGTTATGTGCCTCGTGCAACCACTGTCAAGGAACCACTTGATAGATGTATCTTTTGATGTGTGGGTTCCCTGCAATGTACAAAAGTGATTTAAGTATCCTTTTAATTTTGGGTCCTTACGAGTTAGTTACTCATCTCTTAGTAAAAGTACTTTTCGGTACCCATACTTGGGTGATCCTTCTCGGTCTAGCAAATGGCAAGAATGTAGATGAAGGTGCAATGTAGTAGACATGTGGTGAGTGCACTTTGGGCCTTTGGCCAAGAACTCCTTTATACGCAGTATATGTAGGACTTTTTGATATGTCCTTGTGTTAGTGTGCGTAGTGCGTGATCTAGATGGATGAAATGAATGTCGTGTATGCATCACTTATTTCTTCTCATATCTATATGGCACAAAATTGTATTTCGCATGATATGAAGAAGAAGTATGACGAGATGAGGGGAGAGGGGGTCTTTGCGTCATCTTAGACGCCGTATTTGGTTTTGGAGTGTCTACTTTCTTAGACACTACAAACTTGGTTGGTTTAATGGATACTTCATTTGTTTCAATGTATCCTAATCCCGTTTTATCACTATCATGCTTTTGACATAAAATAATACGATCTAACATGTTAGATCCCGTATCAAACTGTTTCATCATTTTCTCTAAGTCCGTATTCCCTGATTTCAAATTTGAAAATTCGGATTTCATTTCATTATTTTGCATGGTCAATGATGAGATCTCTGTCTTTAATGCATTAATGATGCATGACGACTCTTCTTTTGAATCGTTTAATTGAGTGACAAGATTTTCGTTAGAAGATTCTAACAGCTTCTTGTCTTCAATTAATTGCTTCTTTTCTTTTACGAGAGTCTTAGTGAATTTATGCAATTCTAAGTACTGACTAAAAAGATCATTCATAAGAAGGCTCAGAGTCAGAATCAGAGTCAGATGATACCTCGTTTGATGCTTTAGACACAAAGCATACTTGTGCAGTCTCCTCTTCTGTTTCAGTCTCGGAATCAGATGTATCACTTCAAATGGAGGCCTTAAGAGCTCTTTTCCTTTGCTTAGGTTCTGAGACGAGTCTATTCTTGTTCCGATCCTTGTCAGGGTGTTTGTTTGTTTGCTTGTCCTTATTAGGGCAGTCATATGATAGATGTCCAAGTTTACCGCATTCGTAGCATTTAACATCTTTGTCATTTGTCTTGTTCTTATTTCTTTTAGTCGAAGTAGACTTAGTTTTGTTTATAAACAACTTTCTCATGAATTTTCTTAAGCCTTTAGCCAATAAAATCAAGTCATCGTTATCTGAATCAGAATCATGCAATAGCCTTACCTTGTTTTGATGATTCCGATTTCCTTATGTTGAGTTTTTTCTCATAAACCTTAAGTGATCCAATTAATTCTTCCATCTTAATTGACTTAGTTTCTTTGCTTTTTTCTATTGCTGTTACTTTAGGGTCCCACTCGGATGGAAGGCTTCGCAAGACCTTTCGTACCTTTTCCTGCATAGTAAAGGCTTTGCCAAGAGACTCAAGAGAATTGTAAATGTTAGTCAAGCGAAGATCCATATCAACGATTGATTCATTTGGAAATAATTTAAATGACTCGAGTGTAGACATAAGCATGTTGATCTTGGACTCTTTTACTTGACTAGTGCCTTCGTGTTTCATTTCAAGAATTCTCCACATTTCTTGAGCACTAGAACAATTTGAAACATAGCTAGATTCACTTTTACTTAGTCCATTTAAAAGTAAGTACATAGCCCTAGCGTTCATGCTTAGTCTCTTTTTATCCTCATTAGTATACTCTTGTCTAGGCTTAACGACCTCTAGTGTGACTCCATCTACAGTGGATAATTTTGATGGAACAAATGGACCATCTTCTATAATTGACCAAAGATCAATATCAATTGCCATAAGCAAAATTTTCATTCTTAACTTCCATTGAATGAAAGACTCACCGTCAAAGAGATGAGGCCTTTGACTAGGCATACCTTCTTGCTCGGTTTTGAAGTTTGTGGTTGCCATCTCACTTAGATCGTTGGATACTTTTGATGTGAGTGTTCCTGCGCTCTGATACCACTTGTGAGATCTGCAAGGCACCACTAGAATGGGGGGAGGGTTGAATAGTGGGTGCAGAAAATGTGGTTTTTAAAATAGTTTTAAACCAAAAACCAAACTTCTGAAAACAGTTTCTATTTTCAGTACTAGTTTTGAAACGTTTTAAAAACTAGGTTGCAGGTCTTCCAAAATTCTGAAATGTGGAGAGAACATAGTCTCAGATGTTCTGAGTATCTCCTAAAAATTTCAGATTAAAATTCAACATCTGACCCCTTGAAAAATTGTTGGTGGTCAGATTGCGCAAATCTGCCAGAAACGGTAGTCTGATTTCAAAAATTAATTCCTATTTATCTGTAACTCCAAATGCTCTGAAAATTTAATGACTAACCCCTTATTAGTTGTATTTAATTGGGTTGAAACAGTTTTGAAAATTTCTTTTGGAAAGATAGTCAAATACGTTCAAAGTCTCAACTTTGGGAGTTTGGATGACTTATACTTGTCCAAAAAGGTTGAAACTTGCGCCAAAAGAACCTTAAGACATGTTGCTATGATTCGGGAAAGTTTTATGATTTTTAAAATTCGTTTACTATTTTTAATAACGTGATTAAAATCGATGCACAGTGTTGAAACTGAAAGTAAGTGCTGAAAGTAAATAACACCAGGAATTTTATACTGGTTCGGTTAAAACAACCTACTCCAGTCTTCGAGGACACCTTCCTCGGTTAGCACTAATCACACAACACAAAGAACACCTTACCACAGGGTTGATGGAGTTACATACCAACTCCAACCCCTCACAAACCTTGTATGAGAATACAATGAATACGAACACCACCACCTTGCAAGTGTAAGATTGATCACACCTTGATCAATCTTTTACAACAATAAAGAAAGTATGTAGTGGTCTATATGAAGCCTATTCAAGTATATGAATATAAGTACAATAGGCTTTTAGAGAGAAGAAAGAAAGAAAGTGTAGAAAGAATAGATGGAAAACGTTTTTGATCTTGGAATTTGCAAGACTTGTTCTTGTATTTTGTTTGCTCACTTCTTTCCTTTTTATTCAAGTTGGCCGCCCCCTACGGTGCTCTTCTCTTCTTGAAAATTATCTTCTAAGTCCTTGGAAGAGTGTATTGCATCATTGTGACATTGTCTTGCTTACTTGGCACCTCCTCATTGGATGATCATTAAGCTCTTGCTTACTTAGTACTCATTGATTGGATGGATGTTTTCATCACTTGATGACTAGATAAATCTGAAATTAAACCTCAAAACGCATGTGCCAATTAGCCATAAACTTATTACCATAAGTCACATAATCGTCCCACATAATTAGCAAGACAAATAACTCCAATATACCATGCAAAAATCGGCCATTACTCCTCTAGCACATGCTGAAATTTCAGCATGTGTAACATTTGCATTTCATTCACAATATTGCCAAGTTTACTTTGATTTAATCAAAGAAATCAATCACCATTTAGTACAAGACATTTTTATCAATTTTGGAATAAAATTTGATCACCAATAGTGACTAGATTTCGGCCAACATACATTACACACATGCTGAAATTTTCAGCATGTGTGATATTCAAAGATATCACCAGATTAATTCCATAATATGTTAAAAATATTGTCATAACATCTTTCAATTAATTCACATGATTCAAGATAGTAAAATATGGCTCATTTACTTGAGAAATTCGGCCATCTATATGCACACATGCTGAAATTTTCAGCATGTGTTACAAATGTGACATAAGTTTGAAATGTTACCTTGTGTAGCTCCTTTCTTTATGTCACCAATACTGCATGCTTCATTCTTTACCAATCAAGTTTCCAACAAAGCTCCACATATGCTTCAACATTGCTGGTTTAGGCGTGTGACAAGGATTGTGCATATGCTGAAATTTATTTTTGCAAACTTTGTAAAATAGTGCACATTTAATTATACACACAAGGTATATTCCAATGAGCCCTTAATTGATTTTTATAGAACACTTTAGAATGTATGAAATATGTAAAAAGTGTCTAGATACATGTTATATGCCATACCAAAAATGCTCCATGTCTCGTGTACATAGAAAACCGAATTTTCGACGTTTATCGATTACCCGATTTTTCTTTAATTAAATTCCAACTTTTTGCACATGTTATTCATATTATGTTACACATAATATACATAAATTAAACTTTAATATTTAGCTCACAGGGCTGATTAAAGTGGCGCCTAAGCATGTGACAAAATTGAAATTAGAATCTCCACAATTTGGCCTTAATTGAGGGTGATTTGTGTGTGCCAACATGGAATGATTCTATGGCTGGACATACCATGTAAACCACGAAATTTGTGGCCATTTTTGAAGTATAGGGGCTGACCATCTATTTATGGCAAGTACGTGATACGTTGGCAAAGTTTCGGTATTCGCTCAATACGACAATTTTCGGTTTAAAACCTTTCAACGTGTCGTAATAAATCTGTCATCACCATGACTTATATCATATGATATAAGACCTGAATATACTCATAAATATGAGTTAAGTATAGTGGTGTGACGTTAACGTACGTATGTAAAATATATAACGTGTCGGTAGTACGTTGGAATATATGTGTATGTGCCTTTTAAAAAAATCTGAATATATATACATATATTGAAAAACGTGTGATATAAGGGGGGTGAACTTTCCTTTCTTCAACTTGTTGCCTTTGTGCCTTTTCCAAATATGGCTTCCTTTAATGAACTACTTAGTTTAATTAACTAAGTAATTCACTTAATGAACTAGTTTAGTTCATTAATGATGGCACCTGAAAATAGTTCAAACACAACAAATGTTTGCAATTTGATGTAAGCTTTAAAGCTTCATGGCTCGTTAGTACGACAACATTATATATGAACTATATAAGGCAAGTTTTATGCAACAAGGTGTCATGTCATAAAATATGTCATGCATTTCTTTGTAACATGTTATTTAAATCATGCATTTTGAAATCACTCAAACCCCTTTTTCTCTACAATCGCCCCCTTTTGATGATTTACAAAATAACCTACATTCATGATTTAAATCTTATCGCTCCCCCTTCAATCGTGCATAAATTCAAATCTTGAATTTTAAATTTCAGATCCGCTCCCCCTTGATTTATGCAATCAGTTTCTCTCTTCCCCTTAAATCATGCATTCTCTTTCCCTTTATTTTGGAAAGTCAATCAAAAATGCATGTAAATATGGAAAGACAATCAAATCAAATCAGCAGAAATCATGCCTAATTTAGAACGAAGATTTTCATACGTGGCTTGATTTAATGTTTTAGTAAAAATAACTATGACAATATCACTATTACTTACGTGATCGCGAAGAAAATGATAGCGTACTTGTATATGCTTGGCCTTAGAGTGTAGCACGGGGTTCTTAGATAGGTTAATTGCACTCATACTATCACAATATATAGGAATTTTTATTTACGGTAATTTCAAAGTCCGAAAGTTGTTGTTTAATCCATAGCAATTGTGTGCAACAAAGACTGAATGCCATGCACTCAGCTTCAGTAGTGGATAAAACTACGCTTGCTTGCTTTTTGGAAAACCATGAAATAAGTGAGTTTCATATAAATTGGCAAGTGCCACTCGTGCTTTTTCTATCTATTTTACATCCACCATAATCAGCGTCAGTGTAGGCATGCAAATTAAAGTCACAATCTTTATCATACCAAATGCCTAAGGTGGGTGTGTGCTTAATGTATCGGAATATTCTTTTCACCGCATTATAATGAGACACCTTAGGTTGACTTTGAAAACGTGCACACATACATACATTGAACATGATATCAGGCCTACTAGCAGTAAGATATAGCAAAGAGCCAATCATCGATCTATATAAGGCATTATCAAAATCTTTACCATTTCAGCTTTATCTAATTTAGTAGTGACACTCATAGGGGTGGGGGATGGTTTTAAATTTTCAAAATTGAACTTTTTAATCATATCATTTATATATTTAGCTTGACCTATGTGGATGCCTTTACTCGTTTGTTTAATTTGCAAGCCAAGAAAGTAGTTCAATTCGCCAACCATAGACATTTCAAATTGGGATTTCATGCACTTTTCAAAATCTTCAACAAGTTTATGAGAAGTGGATCCGAAAATGATGTCATCAACGTAAATTTGAATAATAAGTAAATCCGATTTATCTTGTTTTAAAAATAAAGTACTATCTATAGTGCCTCTTTTAAAACCATTTTCTAAAAGAAAAGCAGCAAAACGATCATACCATGCTCTAGGTGCTTGCTTTAGTTCGTATAGTGCCTTCTTTAGTTTGTACACATGATCGAGATGTTTCAAATCAAAAAGACGTTTGAGATTTGAAAGGTGCTTGGGTTTCCAATTGTACTTTTCCCGATGATCTTGCCTTCATTGTTGTCTCCAAAGGTCACGGATCTGCCTTTAGTGATCCTTTTCAATTTAGTGAACAAGCTCGGGTCACCCGTTATGTGCCTCGTGCAACCACTGTCAAGGAACCACTTGATAGATGTATCTTTTGATGTGTGGGTTCCCTGCAATGTACAAAAGTGATTTAAGTATCCTTTTAATTTTGGGTCCTTACGAGTTAGTTACTCATCTCTTAGTAAAAGTACTTTTCGGTACCCATACTTGGGTGATCCTTCTCGGTCTAGCAAATGGCAAGAATGTAGATGAAGGTGCAATGTAGTAGACATGTGGTGAGTGCACTTTGGGCCTTTGGCCAAGAACTCCTTTATACGCAGTATATGTAGGACTTTTTGATATGTCCTTGTGTTAGTGTGCGTAGTGCGTGATCTAGATGGATGAAATGAATGTCGTGTATGCATCACTTATTTCTTCTCATATCTATATGGCACAAAATTGTATTTCGCATGATATGAAGAAGAAGTATGACGAGATGAGGGGAGAGGGGGTCTTTGCGTCATCTTAGACGCCGTATTTGGTTTTGGAGTGTCTACTTTCTTAGACACTACAAACTTGGTTGGTTTAATGGATACTTCATTTGTTTCAATGTATCCTAATCCCGTTTTATCACTATCATGCTTTTGACATAAAATAATACGATCTAACATGTTAGATCCCGTATCAAACTGTTTCATCATTTTCTCTAAGTCCGTATTCCCTGATTTCAAATTTGAAAATTCGGATTTCATTTCATTATTTTGCATGGTCAATGATGAGATCTCTGTCTTTAATGCATTAATGATGCATGACGACTCTTCTTTTGAATCGTTTAATTGAGTGACAAGATTTTCGTTAGAAGATTCTAACAGCTTCTTGTCTTCAATTAATTGCTTCTTTTCTTTTACGAGAGTCTTAGTGAATTTATGCAATTCTAAGTACTGACTAAAAAGATCATTCATAAGAAGGCTCAGAGTCAGAATCAGAGTCAGATGATACCTCGTTTGATGCTTTAGACACAAAGCATACTTGTGCAGTCTCCTCTTCTGTTTCAGTCTCGGAATCAGATGTATCACTTCAAATGGAGGCCTTAAGAGCTCTTTTCCTTTGCTTAGATTCTGAGACGAGTCTATTCTTGTTCCGATCCTTGTCAGGGTGTTTGTTTGTTTGCTTGTCCTTATTAGGGCAGTCATATGATAGATGTCCAAGTTTACCGCATTCGTAGCATTTAACATCTTTGTCATTTGTCTTGTTCTTATTTCTTTTAGTCGAAGTAGACTTAGTTTTGTTTATAAACAACTTTCTCATGAATTTTCTTAAGCCTTTAGCCAGTAAAATCAAGTCATCGTTATCTGAATCAGAATCATGCAATAGCCTTACCTTGTTTTGATGATTCCAATTTCCTTATGTTGAGTTTTTTCTCATAAACCTTAAGTGATCCAATTAATTCTTCCATCTTAATTGACTTAGTTTCTTTGCTTTCTTCTATTGCTGTTACTTTAGGGTCCCACTCGGATGGAAGGCTTCGCAAGACCTTTCGTACCTTTTCCTGCATAGTAAAGGCTTTGCCAAGAGACTCAAGAGAATTGTAAATGTTAGTCAAGCGAAGATCCATATCAACGATAGATTCATTTGGCAATAATTTAAATGACTCGAGTGTAGACATAAGCATGTTGATCTTGGACTCTTTTACTTGACTAGTGCCTTCGTGTTTCATTTCAAGAATTCTCCACATTTCTTGAGCACTAGAACAATTTGAAACATAGCTAGATTCACTTTTACTTAGTCCATTTAAAAGTAACTACATAGCCCTAGCGTTCATGCTTAGTCTCTTTTTATCCTCATTAGTATACTCTTGTCTAAGCTTAACGACCTCTAGTGTGACTCCATCTACAGTGGATAATTTTGATGGAACAAATGGACCATCTTCTATAATTGACTAAAGATCAATATCAATTGCCATAAGCAAAAGTTTCATTCTTAACTTCCATTGAATGAAAGACTCACCGTCAAAGAGATGAGGCCTTTGACTAGGCATACCTTCTTGCTCGGTTTTGAAGTTTGTGGTTGCCATCTCACTTAGATCGTTGGATACTTTTGATGTGAGTGTTCCTGCGCTCTGATACCACTTGTGAGATCTGCAAGGCACCACTAGAATGGGGGGAGGGTTGAATAGTGGGTGCAGAAAATGTGGTTTTTAAAATAGTTTTAAACCAAAAACCCAACTTCTGAAAACAGTTTCTATTTTCAGTACTAGTTTTGAAACGTTTTAAAAACTAGGTTGCAGGTCTTCAAAAATTCTGAAATGTGGAGAGAACATAGTCTCAGATGTTCTGAGTATCTCCTAAAAATTTCAGATCAAAATTCAACATCTAACCCCTTGAAAAATCGTTGGTGGTCAGATTGCGCAAATCTGCCAGAAACGGTAGTCTGATTTGAAAAATTAATTCCTATTTATCCGTAACTCCAAATGCTCTGAAAATTTAATGACTAACCCCTTATTAGTTGTATTTAATTGGGTTGAAACAGTTTTGAAAATTTCTTTTGGAAAGATAGTCAAATACGTTCAAAGTCTCAACTTTGGGAGTTTGGATGACTTATACTTGTCCAAAAAGGTTGAAACTTGCGCCAAAAGAACCTTAAGACATGTTGCTATGATTCGGGAAAGTTTTATGATTTTTAAAATTCGTTTACTATTTTTAATAACGTGATTAAAATCGATGCACAGTGCTGAAACTGAAAGTAAGTGCTGAAAGTAAATAACACCAGGAATTTTATACTGGTTCGGTTAAAACAACCTACTCCAGTCTTCGAGGACACCTTCCTTGGTTAGCACTAATCACACAACACAAAGAACACCTTACCACAGGTTTGATGGAGTTACACACCAACTCTAACCCTTCACAAACCTTGTATGAGAATAAAATGAACACGAACACCACCACCATGCAAGTGTAAGATTGATCACACCTTGATCAATCTTTTACAACAATAAAGAAAGTATGTGGTGGTCTATATGAAGCCTATTCAAGTATATGAATATAATTACAATAGGCTTTTAGAGAGAAGAAAGAAAGAGAGTGTAGAAAGAAGAGATGGAAAATGTTTTTGATCTTGGAATTTGCAAGACTTGTTCTTGTATTTTGTTTGCTCACTTCTTTCCTTTTTATTCAAGTTGGCCGCCCCCTATGATGCTCTTCTCCTCTTGAAAATTATCTTCTAAGTCATTGGAAGAGTGTATTGCATCATTGTGACATTGTCTTGCTTACTTGGCACCTCCTCATTGGATGATCATTAAGCTCTTGCTTACTTAGCACTCATTGATTGGATGGATGTTGTCATCACTTAATGACTAGATAAATCTGAAATTAAACCTCAAAAAGCATGTGCCAATTAGCCATAAACTTATTACCATAAGTCACATAATCGTCCCACATAATTAGCAAGACAAATAACTCCAATATACCATGCAAAAATCGGCCATTACTCCTCTTGCACATGCTGAAATTTCAGCATGTGTAACATTTGTATTTCATTCAAAATATTGCCAAGTTTACTTTGATTTAATCCAAGAAATCAATCACCATTTAGTGCAAGACATTCTTATCAATTTTGGAATAAAATTTGATCACCAATAGTGACTAGATTTCTGCCAACATACATTACACACATGTTGAAATTTTCAGCATGTGTGATATTCAAAGATATCACCAGATTAATTCCATAATATGTTAAAAACATTGCCATAACATCTTTAAATTAATACACATGATTCAATATAGTAAAATATGGCTCATTTACTTGAGAAATTCGGCCAGCTATATGCACACATGCTGAAATTTTCAGCATGTGTTACAAATGTGACATAAGTTTGAAATGTTACCTTGTGTAGCTCCTTTCTTTATGTCACCAATACTACATGCTTCATTCTTTACCAATCAAGTTGCCAACAAAGCTCCACATATGCTTCAAAATTGCTGGTTTAGGCGTGTGACAAGGATTGTGCATATGCTGAAATTTATTTTTGCAAACTTTGTAAAATAGTGCACATTTAATTATACACACATGGTATATTCCAATCAGCCCTTAATTGATTTTTCTAGAATACTTTAGAATGTATGAAGTATGTAAAAAGTGTCTAGATACATTTTATATGCCATGCCAAAAATGTTCCATGTCTCGTGTACGTAGAAAAACCGAATTTTCAACGTTTATCGATTACCCGATTTTTCTTTAATTAAATTCCAACTTTTTGCACATGTTATATATATTATGCTACACATAATATACATAAATTAAACTTTAATATTCAGCTCACAAGGCTGATTAAAGTGGCGCCTAAGCATGTGACAAAATTGAAATTGGAATCTTCACAATTTGGCCTTAATTGAGGGTGATTTGTGTGTGCCAACATGGAATGATTTTATGGCTGCACATATCATGTAAGCCACAAAATTTGTGGCCATATTTGAAGTATAGGGGTTGGCCATCTATTTATGGCAAGTACGTGACACGTTGGCGAAGTTCGGTATTCGCCCGATACGACAATTTTTGGTTTAAAACCTTTCAACGTGTCGTAATAAATTTGTCATCACCATGACTTATATCATATGATATAAGACCTGAATATACTCATAAATATGAGTTAAGTATAGTGGTGTGACGTTAACGTACGTATGTAAAATATATAACGTGTCGGTAGTACGTTGGAATATATGTGTATGTGCCTTTTAAAAAAATCTGAATATATATACATATATTGAAAAACGTGTGATATAAGGGGGTGAAGAACTTTCCTTTCTTCAACTTGTTGCCTTTGTGCCTTTTCCAAATATGGCTTCCTTTAATTAACTACTTAGTTTAATTAACTAAGTACTTCACTTAATGAACTAGTTTAGTTCATTAATGATGGCACCTGAAAATAGTTCAAACACAACAAATGTTTGCCATTTGATGTAAGCTTTAAAGCTTCATGGCTCGTTAGTACGACAACATTATATATGAACTATATAAGGCAAGTTTTATGCAACAACGTGTCATGTCATAAAATATGTCATGCATTTCTTTGTAACACGTTATTTAAATCATGCATTTTGAAATCACTCAAACCCCTTTTTTCTCTACATATTGTAGGATATATTAGACATTTCGCCGAACACGTTTTATTTCCGCTGTGTTTCATTGGGTTACATTGTTGTTATTGAAGTTCTAACTTTATGATGTTTCTGCTTATTTATCTTACGGCATGGATGACGTGTACTTGATCCGCTTTGATGCTTCGTAGTTCTCGTAGCAGACTACGGCGGGTGCACTGGTACCGATGTCCAGTATCGGGCCGGGGCGCTACACTAGGTATACGTGGACATATCCCTTATCCGATCATCTCTTAAATCTAAAATCATTACTTATTTTTAAGTTCAATGCTTAGAATATACTCACCGCTTATCACTAAGATTGATACTTAAGTTCAAGTTCGTCGCATATGTTCAAATCACCACTTAATTCATACGATCATGGCCTAAATCTATGTTTCCGCTGTCGATCTAGAACCTGTCTCTGATACCACCTGTAGCACCCGTCTCATGCCTTAGTACTAGAAATGACTCACCTGTCGTATTTCACTAAGGTAAATACAAGGCATCGATACGATTCAATTACACGTTAGCAAAGTGACGCAAATCGATGTCAGTGGAAGTCATAGAAATAAAAACCTCGAAATAATCATCATCATTAATATCAATGTCTAGGCAAATCCGAATCAATACAAGAACCATAACACTGGTAAATACCAAATCTTAAATTACACAAACCACAATTTCGTAAATAATTGCCTCAACTAACCCATTAATATACCTCCTCATGAAATCCTCATCAGAATATCCTTAATCCTGAAACCATTACTCCTGATCATCCTCGGGTATACTAACTGATATACCTGTCTATCTGCAAAACAACAACGGGTTACAGTATGAGCGACATACATCGTCCAGTAAGTAGCCTCACTGTACTTACTATGGGATCATACATGGAGAAACAAGTGTAATAAAATAAATAACGATTTAGAAAATAACATGCTTCTCTTTGCAAATAAAATTTTACCATTTTACCCCAATATCAATCAAGCAACAAGGTCACATGCAAGTGTTAGTACAACCAAAACGATGATGCAATTTCAAAACCGATGCAATGCAATAAAATTCAATTTCCGATAACAACTTTGATTTCCAAGTCCAATTTTTCAAATGTCGACAAGATACGATACGATGATCCATACGATACAACACGATGTTCGATACGATACGATACAATGTTCGATACGATACGATACGACGTTCGATATGATGCGATACAATATTTCGATCAACGATATCAATATGATTCTGATACAATAGTCATGACACTTTTCCTTACAAGTGTCATATAGCGTAAGTCTCATGACTGATCCTTCAATGTCAAATATGCCACATGCGCTCTATCGAAATAGACAAATATGCTTGGACGCTCCACTTCGTAGTCAAATATGCCCGGATGCTCCATTTGTTTGGGACCAATCCGGTTCGCCGATATATTTCCCTTGTAATGGTGACTTTCAAAACATGCAATGCAAATTTCAAAACGATTTTCAAATATCGATACGATTTTCCAAATACGATTTCGAACGTCGATTTTTCAAATATTTTCCAAACGATGAAGTCTAATAAATTCCAATCATATCCAATACAATTATACAAATATTCAAATATGATCACATATTCAATTACGATATCGATGTCTAATAACCACCATCACATGTACATATATACATATACATGCCCTTGCCCATATATGTGCATATACACGCATAAACATACACGCACCTCTCTCGACCCATTCTTTCCCAACCCACTACCCAACTCATCTCATCCCTCATACCAACACCGTCAGCCCCCACTAACCAGCACCCCAGGACCTGGCTCCACCCCCACTCCCTCTGCCCAGCCCCTTCCCAACTCTTTCTACCGCCCTAACTCCTTTCTACACAGTTCCTACCCCTCGTTCTCCCTCCAAAACGCACATCACCCATATGTTATCACATCTAACACTTCAGGCAGTTAGTAAAATTCATGACTAACACACTTCCGCAAAAATCACCACCAACGGACTCTGCACGTGCCCACACGCACCCTCCAACGTGCCGTCACGGGCGGCCACTTACCGGCGCGTGTGCCACTGCCCGCCAACGTCGACCACTAGAATTCATATTTTCTTATATCTGACCTATTCCCACTATCAAATCATACAAAGTCTCAACTTAAGTCACTATCAAATTCTT
Organism: Eustoma russellianum; assembly: GCA_036186865.1. Classification (NCBI taxonomy): domain Eukaryota; kingdom Viridiplantae; phylum Streptophyta; class Magnoliopsida; order Gentianales; family Gentianaceae; genus Eustoma; species Eustoma russellianum. Next base: position 13,456,192 of record AP025060.1, read on the forward strand.
CCAAAATCAATGCCGATACGCCAATTTATTTCCCATAAAATCATACGAATTTCATCCATATTCTTACGGAATTTTCATCATATCTTATGCCAATTCTAGCCCCTAGCCGAGAATACCAATCTCCAATTACAAATTATTTTCCAGCCATTAAACACACAGCAATTACAAACATAATCATATATACATATATTCATACAATATGACATATATATTCTCATTTATATAAGAAACACATAACTTTTCTTCCAAAAATTCGGCCAGCTTTATAGTAATACAAAACTTATGATTTTCATCCCATATACATATATCCAACGGCACACACATATGTATGTATACACACACACACATCTATATATAGATACATATTCGGCCACATACAAACGTACATATATTCATCAATCTATACATTCATAATTACTTATGTATGATCCTTATTGATACGAAAATATATAACATGGATTTCACAAATTCATAATAAGTACAGAAAGACTACTCACATCGATCGTTTATACTATACCTAAATGTTGCACTAATGGTTTGTTCAGCAAAGTTTCTCTCTTTTTCTTCCAAGAGGTGGCTAGCCGATTTCCTTGTGTATAAGTTGGTAGCATTTGATTCTTTTTGGGGGGTGTGTGTGTATAGGATACGTATATATAAGTTTAGGTTTTTTTTCCTTTTCTCTTTTCTCTTTGGCTGCAGCAGAATTCCCTAAATGTGGGAAAGAAGGTGCTGGCCGACTTGCTGATTATCCAAGTCCGGAAAACAGAACATCCCTATCTTTAGCGGAGGCTCTTCTACTTCAAGCAAATAAAGCTCAAACATCATACTGGACTCAAAAATCTCGGATTAAATGGATTGAAGAAGAGGAAGCTAATACTGCGTTTTTCCATGCTCTAGTAAAGGATAGACATCCCAGACAAGTCATCAGAGACTTGCGAGACTCTATGGGATTCCATCTTCACACAAATGATGAACTAGGCAATGTTGCGGTGCAGTATTTCACACAGCTTTTCTCAGATGAACCAGTGCAGAATGTAGAGGAATTTTTACAACACATCCCTTCTGTGATTACACAATCAGATAACGATATGTTATTGGCGATACCAGATGCAGCTGAAGTCAAAAATGCAGTATGGAACCTCAGCCCAAATAGCGCGGCGGGGCCGGATGGATTTAACAGCCACTTCTTTCGCACAAGTTGGAACATCTTACAGTTAGACATAATTCTTGCAGTGCAAGAATTTTTTCTTGGTGTGCCTCCTCCGCAGGTGATGATATCATCATTGATAACATTGATTCCCAAAAAAACAAATCCTACTACCTACGCAGATTTTAGACCAATATGTCTCTCAACTTTATCAGTAAGATCACCACTAGAATTCTTGCAACTCGCCTATCTACGATACTACCGAAGGTCATTTCTCAGGAACAAATTGGTTTTCTCAAAGGTCATGACATAAGTGAACATGTGTTGATGGCGAACGAAATGGTACACTTGATAGATCGCAAAACGCACGGGGAAAATGTTATGGTAAAACTGGATATGGCAAAGGTTTTCGATAGAGTAAATTGGTCTTATCTTGAGGCAATTTTGCAACAATCTGGATTTCATCATCGTCTCATTCGCATTGTTATGAACACTATGAGGAAGTCTAAGCTTTCAATTTCTATCAACGAAGCTACCTATGGGTTTTTCTCACCAACACGTGGAGTCAAACAAGGAGATCCACTTTCTCCTTTGCTGTTTCTTATTAGTTCAGAGGGATTTAGCAGAGGCCTAAAACACTTGTTTGATATGGGATCATTGCGAGGATTTTCTAGCGGAAGGGTACCAGTAGTCTCTCATTTGGCATATGCAGATGACTTGCTAATTTTCTTAAATGCGGGGCACAACAATCTGACTACATTTCAATCATTTCTGCACTCCTATCAACAATATTATGGGCAGTTGGTTAATTACAATAAGAGTCAATTCGTAACAAGTTCTTATACACCCACTCAGCAACTGCATCGCACAGAACAGACACTACAGATGCAACCTTCGGTGTTTCCTATTAAGTACTTAGGCTCTTATCTATATCGTGGAATAAATAGAGCAATCTACTGCACCTCATTGCTCCAACATTTTGACAACAAACTAACTGGATGGGCTCGAAAGTTACTAACTCCAGGTTCAAGACTAGTCCTTCTGAAAACAGTCCTTATGTCTACCCCGTACACCTTTTAGCAGCAGCTCGTCTTCCTAAGAGTGTTATCTCAGCTATTAATCGAAAGATTACTCAATTCATATGGGGAGATAGATACCACTAGCATAAACTCACAAATTTATGTTATCCAGAAAATGAAGGAGGGCTGAAAATACGCAGTTTATCACATATACAACAGGCTTATGACTGCAAGCTTTGGTGGATCTACCATACCAAGCAATCCACTTGGTCTATTTATATGCGTACTCGATACGGGTCAAGAGCGGATTATACACCTAGAATATATGATTCTCCTGGTTAGAAGCGACTATGCTCAATTCATCCGACGTGTTTGCAGCTCTCCACTGGAGTGACATACCCTCTTTGGCGATCTAGTCCTTCTAGCATATTTACAATTCAAGCCGCATACAATGATCTACGACCTATACAGGCACTACTATATTCACACAAGTTTATATGGTGGAAAAAGATCCCGAAGAAGCATGTTCATGTGGCGCTTACTCAACAAGGCTCTTCCACTACAGGATAACATGGTCAGTTACAAAACGATATGCCCCACAATATGCCCTTTTTGCAAGCTTCAATTTTCAAATATCAACCATATCTTTCTACATTGCGTCTATGTCAAGGATGCTTGGATGCGTTTGTCGTGGTTACTAGATGGTCCTGTATATCAAGAATCCCAAATCCGCATTCACTTATTGCAATGGTGGATGTCTTCCACTGCAAGTAATCTACGAGGTCACTTTCGAGTCATAGGTCCAATAATGCTTTGCTGGGCTACATGGAAAGTATACACTAACCAAATATACGGAGAAGCGAGCATCTCCCCTACTCAGATCTTTAGCATCACACGCCAATCTTGCTGTGACTGGGCATCCACACAATCAGGCGCACCTCATGCAACAAATATACCATCGCTTATATCTGCAGGATTCAGTCCTCGTCTTCGAATTAAGCCGTTAACTACCCTAAAATGGGAATTACCACCATCCGGGAAATTGAAGCTTAATGTTGTCGCTTCTGCGGGACGTAACTCGACCTCAGCTGGAGCAATACTCCGTGACTCGCAGGGTCATATGATTGCATCAATCTCTTTTCTGCTTCCTTGTTTATCACCACTACGTGCAGAAATTCAAGCTCTCCTATATAGCTTAATGTTTTTTGGGCGTTTACATCGACAGCTACTAGTTGAATCCGACTGTATACGAGCAACACAAGCAGGGGATCCTCACCTTTGTTTGCTACCAGAATGTTCCCGTCTTACAACGCTTCTTGACCTAACTAATAGTCACATTGCATATGTTCCTCGAGAGATAAACATGGTTGCTCATCAACTAGCACAGCATGCGAGAATGTCTCCCGCCACCACTATCTATTCTTCGGCTAGGCAACTCCCTCCTACGGCACGTGGTTTTTACCTCACAGACAGCGCCAATTATGCTATTAGGCCATAACTCCTCACGTTGGAACCTCTGCGATGTTGTCTGTATCAAAGTGATGCAGGCAACTTGGGTACGTAATCTTCCGCTATTAGTATATTTACTTCCTTTTAAGTCTCCCACATGGGTTGGCGATAAAAATTTGCTGTTGCCCGTAGTCTCTAGACTTTGGGCAACGATGGTATGTGCGTCATACATTAACATTTGGATCAATTATGCATATTTTGTCATGGAACCTAATCAGCTCGTTTCTTTTTTCTACCTAGGAATAATCACATGGGCCAAAGTTGTTACTGACATTATACATCTTTCACGTAAGAGATGCAAAGGATTCTCCACAAAGTTACCCGTCCGAGTTTACAAATCCAGCTACGCAAACACAACATTGAAGATATTGTTATTTCATTTGCAGTTCATTGTAATTCGTCATCGCTCCAATGATATAAATATGCACGCTTTTTCCTTCGCCAAGATTTTATCCACAAGGGTGGTTTTACTTGGCAAGATTTTAATGCGGCATATCATATATGATTGGAAGTTGACAATCTTACGTGTGTTACATTTTTGGTTTTCGTATGATTTATCAATGTAATAAGGTTTTCCTCCGCCATAAGTGAAGTTTTCAATAAATAAAATTTGCTCTTATATATATATATATATATAGACACACACACATAGATGTAGATAGATATAGGTTAGTAATTTCCTAATAGGTATAGCATATTATTTTTATGGTAATCTCCTAATTCAATTCTATCTTCACTTTTTTTTAGGCCACCCTAGGAACCTAAAGATAAGTATTATGTATTATTTGTATTTTATAATCTTTTCTTTCCTCCATGCCCCCAGGTCACCGGATGTAACATGTATGAAGAAGGAAAAGCAAGGAAGAAACTAAAAACGCTCCATTCTAACCAACCGGTATTGACTCCACAGGAACCATTGGTGAATGATGTGATGAATCAACACAAGTTCTAGAAACGTGATTTTCAAATTCAAATGATTATTGCAATTAAAGAAGCTATATCTGAAGCTTGATCTCAAAACAAAACATCTAGTTCTACGAAGAAGCAAGCAGTATGGGAGATACAGCAAACAACCCATACGGAACATGTGAAGGAAAAGTACTTATGGATCAACAGTTTGGCACATTGAAGAAAGCAGGCTCCATGAGTTGAGTCAGCTGTTCAAAGTCACAAGCAGGCTTCCTTTTCTGTTTCTTTTCCATTGAAGGCCATACCTAGAAACCACATAGACAAGGAGGAAAACGGAAACTAAAGAAATCAACTTCCTTTTAGGAGGAGAGTTTTCAATGTGGGATGCTCAAGGCCAAGCGTGGGTTCTTTTTTAAACGAAAAGGTTTCTTTCACATAACTACAAATGCCAAACATTACAGAGATCCCATTAGAGATGATATAGTCAGAAGTTCAACACTTTATATCATTCAATCTACTGGCACTTCGACCTCCATCTTTAAACCTGGATTTCCAAGAATCTGTGACAAACAAGACAGGAATTTAGGTACTCCATACAGAAAGCCAGACATCCTTTTAAATATTAGAATATATGCAATAAATACATACAAAGGTAAATGCATACAATTTTATATATATATATATATATATATATATATATATGTATATATATATGTGTATATATATGTATATGTGTGTGTGTGTGTGCATATATATATATATATATATATATATATATATATATATATATATATATATATATATATATATTTATGTGTGTATATATATATACTAGTTTGAGGGCCCGTGCAACGCACAGGCCTTAGGCCACCCACATAGTTGTCGTTTTTACTAATCACACCCAGTAAAATTAGCCCGCCAGCCTTTTGTTTCTGTCAACCAATCAAAACAATGCACATAAATCGGGCCCAGTTGATGGTGGCTGGGCTTCTATTCACTCCCATGGCCACTGTTTTCAACCAATGAAAAACTGAATTTTCACCCTTCAACCAATCATATAATACACCTCAGGAGCACACAGGATCTATATATATATATATATATATATATATATATATATATATATATATATATATATATATATATATATATATATATATATATATATATATCTGTGTGTGTGTGTGTGTGTGTGTGTGTGTGTGTGTGTACGTATGTATGCATGCATATATATATGTATATATGTACGTGCGTATGTATGTATGTATGTATGTATGTAGTTATATATAGGTATATGGTGTGTGTGTTTTTGTGTATTTATGCATAGATGCGACACCCTGCTATATTAAACCAGTTTTACAAGCTGATTTATCCAAACAACCGCTCTGCTGGTGTCTATGCTTCAACCTCGTAGATTTTCCTTGAATAATTAAGGCATCAAAAAGATGGGTCGGCATGTAAGTTCAGGATCTTGCTAGCTTTGACCAAGGCCTAGCTGTTGCTTGTGGAAAGATTAAAACTACAATCTTGTCATTTTCAACATATTCCTTCCACAATTAGCTGAAACACCAGCAATGTCAACAGAAGACACCATAATAATCATTTCACCTCCCATAGTAGCTGAATTATCTACTTGAATTATGTGGAAACAATTATGCGGTATTAGGTCTACGCAAGACAAATTCCTGATATTTTTGAAAGGAGAAGTATTTACCAGTGTCCCTTCTCATATCCCACAAACTAATTGTCTTTTAACCAAAGTAAAAGGAATCTCTAGCCACTAAAAATTGAAAGATGATACTAGAAGGAAAAATACTAGACTTGTAAAAAGGAATCCCGATAGGGCTCTCTCGCAGTCAGATTATAATAGAAAGAGAGGCAAAACATAACATGAGGGACATTCCCTAGCAATTGGGTTCTAGATGCGCTCATTTGGGTCTTACATGGGCTACTAAAATGTAATATGACCTCCAAAGGTTTTATGATGTATGTTAACTTGATATATCTATATTTAAAAAAACACATAATCTCTAACTACGTAAATACGGATCTGAGAATTCTGCCTGAACCAAGCCAGCAAAGTAAGCATGGATACCAAGTAATTGACCATCTTCAGTTCCTTATTATCATATTGCAACAACGACATAGGATGTCAAAATGCTTGAAGATGGCGAACTCGAGTATCAACACTTCCACCAATTCAACTCTCCTACAACTTACAAGTGATTATGAATGTAAAAGACCGGGGAAACATAAGGCATAGAATTAAACTAATCTTCAGACTGAAAAGTCACCATTTATCTGTTCCTATGCCAAAATTCTCTCAGTATGAAGTGAAAAATGCACATATGTTGAGTTGCTCAATGTTTGTACACTTTTAACTTCATAAGATACGGACAGAGATCCTTTTTCTAGAGACAAGTGCTTTAATGCCACAGGAGAAGTACATAAAAAACTCAGCTAACATAAACTCCAATCCTGTGTGTCACAAATAAAGGATAAGTCCATAAAAGATACAGAATATTATATATTCTTTTATGCTGGATCAATCTACACAAAAAGAACTTAAAAAAGGCCTGGAAAAGACAGATTTCCTCTGCCTTAGAGCATAAGTGCCACAATCAAGTTGCATATGAAACTCGAGGTAAAAGGAAGGATGCAACTGCAAGCAGATCAGGATAAATCTAGAAAAGCATAGTTACTGAAAGCTTACATATGCAAAAGAAGTCAAAGAGGAAAGGAAAGGGGCACTTCAAGTGAATTTTGGAAGTAAAAAGTGTAGCACTTTCCATTCAATAAAAGGTTAAATCTGCTGGAACAGCATTACCTTAATGAAATCGGATTGAGTCAACAGAGAATCCTTGCAGTAGCCTGCTTCCTCAAGAACATGGGAGAGAACGAGCTGCAAAGATACATTCCCCATTAAGAAAATGAATAAAAAGTTGAGTCCTCATTTCTGGTCATGGATTATGATGCTTTGTCAAATTCAAGATCCATAAAAAGAGGGAAAATGTTGAGACACCAAACAGCACCCCTTGAAAAACAAAAAAATAGACAGGAAATCATATATAGAGAGCTGGAATCCTAAGAAATCATGACAAACCTCTCTCTGCTGCTCTGATATAAATTGTCCTGTCAAGTCCCTCAGCACCTCCAGCATATTGGTAAAAGAAACCTTCCCACTCCCATCTGAATCGTAGACCTTGAAGATGACTAGAAAAGAGAATGCACAAGTTAGCGACCAAAAGACAAGAAACGCGATGTCTAAAACAGATTATTTTGATGCAATTTTCAGATATTTTCCAAAAGAAGAAGCTATACATTCCACTTTTTGTCGCAAGCTGGCACGTGAACTAAATGCAGACAAGAAAGCGACAAACTCCTTAAAATTCAGCCCATTCAGCATCCTTAACAATCTCTGCAATAGAAACCCCAAAATCAGTAACCAAATAAAGGACAAAGAGCACAACTTGAATATTTTGTATTCCATTACTCTGCTGCACAAGTAATGTCTAGAAGAAGATGGTGAGAGTTATTATAATTAGGCACTCTAATCCTCCTGAAGTTCCTTTATAATCAGATTTATAAGTTAAAGTGAAGGAAGATCAAATGGAAACTGCCATAATACTTGACTTATTCGATTTCCAGAGTTATAAGCAATAGACAACTACATCAAATGTACAGAATCTGCCTAAATACAATTAAACACAAAATTCTAGCATAGGTTACAAGCTTAAACTTCAATAGTTTTAAGGTGTTTCCGCCATCCACCTAGAAGCTACATAGCACCACATCTTCACGCTGATCATACAAGGACAAACTTAACCGGATATAATGAAATACGATAACGTTATGATATCATTGATTGAATTAATGTCACGTGAATCTACTAAAGACTAAAAGTTACAGCTCAACACTCATTCTCATCTCTGCTTTTCAAGATTACAATATGCCAGCGCATGTTGATTGAACCAAAAAAAAAAAACCTTCATAATTTCTTTCTTTATTTTCGCACCGTATTAGGTTAGGCAGCTTATAGTGCACATAAATGACCCAATCTTCTTCTCGACCCACAAAAGCCAGATGCTTCTTAGTAGTAGGAAGACATCAATTTCATTCAAAATAGGAGGAAACTGTAATATACCCCAGATAACGTATGGAAAACTAATACCTGGGAAAGAGGGTTAACAGCGAATTCAGGCACTGATAAGAATTCATCCGCAGAGATAAATCCAATTCCATTTCGATCTAGCTGGCAAAACCTTTGATATAGCGAAACTATCTCCTGCTGCGAAACTACACCGAATTTAACAAATGCAAGAACCAATAGCATCAGAAAATCAATTTTCCTCACTCAATCAGACCCTAAAACACACATCCCCCAAAAAAGAAAAAACTAATTGAAAGTTGAGAACCAAAAAACGGTGGAGGGGAGGGGAAAAGGAAGAATGTGGTTACACGTGTGATTGCAGTGTTGCTGAACCTCTTCAATATCATATTGGGTGAGCATAGAAGAAGAATTCCCCATGGTTTCTTAGAACAATAATGCTGTTTGACACTGCGTAAAATCCCAGAAAACGACAATCTACAATATTAATATAAATTTGTATATAATGTAACCCTCTTTTGGTTGAAGAAGATGGAGGACAAATGATAGAATTTGTTGTTTAAACTTTAAAGATGAATTTTTTGAAGGAAAAAAAAGCCCCTAAAAAAGGGAAATATATTATACAGCGATAGATAGAAAATAGGTGTTTTATTTTTTTTTTCTCGCACGTCTTATTATTTTTTTCTAGAGGAAAAGTTGGTCTTTATTTGTTTATGGTAAATCAGCTCCAACAACAACAAACATAGGCCGAGCTAGTTCGACCCCAAGCCAATGGATCGTCTAAGCCAAGGCCAAATTACGCTAACAGGTGAGCTGACATGTTGAACGAAAGAAAAGATTGTATTTGTGAAGCATAAAGATACAGATAGACTATGAATATCATTAACTAAAAATCTCAAGTCCGAGAGATCAAATTCAGCACACATGATTTGTTGGTGTACGAGTAGACAATCAGTTTCAAGCTCCACACAAGCCATTCCATGATTGTACGCCATGATCAACCCTTTATACTCATCAGATGATGTGCGGCTGTCACTCCTCGTACGGATGGTCTCTTCTAACACTTGGATCCATAACGGTTATAGGCAAGAATTTAACTCCCTAGCCGTTGATCACCAAGATTTTGTTTAAGTCTTTCTTTTCCAAAAGTTATCCATTTTCCAAGCAAGTTTGCACCCTCTTGGACGACCACACCTCCGATCATGGATATCCCTTACAAGGCTTGTATCGCCCCGCCCAAAACTAGGGTCTCGGATGCATTTACCCTACTATACTACGAGAAGTACAAGGCATCGATATCATACATGTGCATGTCGGCAAAATCATAGTACGATATAGTGGAAGCAACATAAACATAAACAAAATACAATCGGCATGCATTATATTACATTACAATTCTGTACAAATCATAATGTGCTAAGTCCTGAAATCCTTTGAATACATTATAATCAAATGACTAACATTTTCAAAGATAATCTCTTGTCATACTTCGTCAATATCGGTAATCTATCTGAATTCATCCTCAATAAACATGTACAGTTGTACCTATTCTCTGCAAAGTGATAAGACAAGTATGAGCGATAATGCTAATCACCCAGCAAGTAGTCCGACTAGATACGTCATGTGGATCATGCATGAGGAGACGGATTACGAAAATGGCATATTATAAATAGGAACATAACAAATTACGTCTCCAACTTTAATAAATAAAGTGCATAAAATAACGATAAATAAATAACATGTAACACATATATATCTATCAAGTAAACATTCTATACTATCAAATCTCTAGAAAACGCCACTATCATGTATATCCACACTTAGAATCTCAATCCAAGCATAAGATATCATCATACTTAATCTTATCATCTAGATGCATCAAGTCCGTATACGAGTTGTGTAAAAGCAATATTCCTATGATGTGATGCCTTTAAAACAATGTCATAGAAATTTCCATACGATGAAAAATCAAAATCGTTGTCATGAAACTTTCCATATCATGTACGATAAAACATCATGTCCATATCCATTTTCTTTAATATGTATGTACATATCATTTCCATAAAACATTTAAAACATGTCATTTCATATGATAGCTATAGCACTTATCATAACGTAAGAACGATACCGCACAACATACCGAATGATTCCCCATATGGTCATCATGTACAAATATGAATCCCGATGAGTCCACATGGTGTTACGTCATATGTACATGGCATCTAACAGTGACGTTGATAGAGCGGAGATCACTTGTCCTAGACAAGGTGTTACACTCGGCCAAACTGTCTGTAACGGTAGGGTACTATATGCCCATGACACCAACCTCTCCTAGGTTCCAGTGTCATGCTGACCTCCGGTCATCGATATTGTACTGTATGCCCCTGACACAACCACTCCATAACTATGTCAGGACGGCGCTCCAAAACATATCATATAAACATGTGTCGATGGAATCGATCATCTCGTCGGTATGGTTCGTTACGTATGAAAAACTTTTAAAACTTTTCATGAAATGCAACCATGTATGCAAATGCCTTCCTTTCTAAACCATTCCACATATATAAATACTCAAATAATCCTCATATCATCATGTACATATATGTACATAATCCATGACTTAAATCATGAAAATCCTTTTCCTTTTTCCCTATTTCAACTCTCTACCTAAACAGCCCTATTTTTGTCCAAATATATTCATCCACATATTTTCAAAATATCTATTTTATTGTCAGTAAAAAGGACCAAAAACCCTAATTTAATATTCATTATTATATACTTCCATATTTCATAAAAATATTTGTAAAGTAATCGTATTTTCTATCATACTTTTATTTATACCTTTTTATATCCAAAAATATGTACAAAGATATTTATTCCTTGTCCAATTATATATATAAACGGTATGTATGTATATGTGTGTACATATATATGTGTATATATAATCAGAAAAGATTATGTTATTAACAAAACCTCTCTTATGGCGGAGGGAAACCATATTACAATTTGTTCAACAAATCATCGTAAGAGAACAAATAATAAAAGTTCATGATGTGTGTGACAGGCCAATAACATATGATATGTCGTATTAAAACCTTGCCAAGTAAAACCACCCTTGGGTACTGTGCTAATGCCTTCTATACTTACTTTTGAGTTGATTATGATGGCGCCTAATGACATACATCAAGCCTTCAACGTCACACTACGAGGGATCATGCAGCTGCTCCCCAACAATACTAATAAATTAGTTGTATTGTCTTGCTATATAATTGTACTGATTAGATTTTGTTTTTCAATTTACGCATTACAACTTATTAATTTCTTTAGATCCACGTATGTCTTTTAAGTTTTTAAATCATTTGGTATGGGAGAGTCTCTCGCCTTAGATAAGGCTCTCAATGTAACCACGGTATTCCTCCACCACAAGTGAGGGTCACAAATTATTAATAAAACAACCAGACGGTACCGCCCGTCCTTCCACTAATATATATATATATATATATATATATATATATATATATATATATATATATATATATATATATTAGTGAAAGACGGATGGAATGGCGGCTCTGGCGATCAAGGAAGCACTGCGGCGATAGCCGCCGCCGCCGACTCCTACAGCCCAATTCCGACTACATTCTCCCCCGATCGCAGTTTTATTCATCCGTTACTGCTTTCATCCATCAGTTTTGATCCAAAACAGCTATTTAATATCGATATCGATGGCGGCTGCACCGGCCGCCTTCGTTTGCGGCAATAGTTTCCGGTGAGGCTTCAACGCCGAAAATATTCATTGCTCCTAAGACCGTTTCAAGATATAAAGGCATCCCCATGATATCATTCCTGGATTCTGAGATTGATGCCCTTGCTGCGTCTTTCAGATATTCATTGGTAGGTACATTCTGGTCTGGCCGTCCCCCTTCAAAAGTTATTCGTGAAGTGTTTGAAAAAATCGATTTTCATCATGATTTGCGTATCACACTTATCGATCAGACGCATATTCTGTTGAATTTCCGCAATGTGGCGGATTACCTGAGATGCTTTTATCGCCGCTCATGGCATATATCTGGTTGTCACATGCGTATTACAAAGTGGACTGTAGATTTTGATCCTACTGCTGATGTTCCCATAGTCCCTGTATGGATCGCATTCCTCGGGCTTCCTATCCACCTTCATCGCCGGGAAGCATTATTTGAAATTGTCCGTCCGATAGGGTCTCCTATCCAGCTGGACGTCGCAACCTCAGATGGTCTGCGGCCATCTGTTGCACGTGTTTGCGTAGAAGTGGACGTTTCCCAAGACTTGCCTCAGAAGATATACTTGCAGGCCAATAATAGATTTATTCTGCAGCCAGTGGTCTATGAAGATCTTCCATTATTTTGTACCTCATGTCGAAGGTTAGGCCATGCAACAGCCTCATGCCCTCCAACAGAAAATGCAGCGGTGCCTGTTCCACCGCCGCCGCCACCGAAGCGCCCGCCTCTACAAAGATGGACACCAGTTAAGAAGAAAACGGTAGCAGCGCCTCCTGCTAAACCTACATTTATGGGCCCTTCTAATGCAACACCAGCCCCGCAACTTGCTGACACTCCACGCAACGTTAATACCGACCAGGGTGATATCCCACAGTCAGACAATTTCGTTAGTCTACCTCCTCAAGATCATTTCAGTATCTTGAATGAAGACGTTGATTCTGGGGCGGTGGATCCTCCACTTCAAGATAATTTAGATCATTGTGATTTTGGCCACTCTTCAGATACTGACTTACTTGTCGCTGATCTTACTTCAGAATTATCGATTGTACCAGACGAAGTGGCCCGACATATGCAGTTAATTCCTCCATCCCCGGAGGACGATATTTTGATATCCCGATTGCAAGAATCTACCGAGGCTGCTGAATTTGTTCCAGTGGTTCCTCGTCGTAAACGTCGTGCAAGGAAGGATTTGCCTCCATTGCCTCCTTCCACAATCCTTACTCGTAGTGCTTCTCACGCCATCCAAGGAAGTGATTCTACCCTTTCTCAATGAATGTTTTAATATGGAATATTAGAGGCATACGAGCCTCTATGCCTAGACTACATCATTTGATCCATGTTCATCATTTACATTTACTTGCTCTGATAGAACCTAAACATTCCCCTTCTAGTATCACACGTTTTGCTTTAGACCTTGGATTTCCCCAGTATTACTCCTCTCAGTCGGAACATATTTGGTTTTTCAGGCGTGACTCACATTTTCATTTGGTTTCAGCACAGGATCATGAACAAGTGGTACATTTCACTCTTTTTTTCGGCCTCTGTAGTTTACAGTTGTCTTATCGGTGGTCTATGCCAAACACACACTGACTTTACGTCGCAATTGATGGCATTCCCTATGTACTTTCTCGGACCATTTCGATTTACCTTGGATTGTTGGTGGTGATTTCAATTCTTTTCGCTCGCTTGATGATCATGATGGGCGCTCCCAACCTTCCCTCACAGCGTTACAAGATTTCAATGAATACATTGAATCTTTCTCTCTTATGGCGCCGCAATTTATTGGTCCTCGGTTTACTTGGGTTGACGGCAGGGGACATGGACGTGTACACAGACGACTAGATTGGATTTTTGTTTATTCTTCTTTTAATGATGTGTTTGATGATTTGAAACTTACACATCTATCGCGAGCTTCCTCGGATCACTCGCACTTATTATTCATATGTAGGCAACAGTTGTTCCAGGGCCGTCGCCCATTTCGCTTTTTGGATTCTTGGATCTTACATCCAGACTTCCATTCTTATATGAAGCAAGCTTGGACATCTTATCCTCCAACAGGCGGTATGTATGTTTCTATACTAAATTATCCCGTCTAAAGAAGGACATTCAGCGTTGGAATAACGAAATTTTCAGAAATATATTTAGCAATCTCATGCAAACAGAATCCAATCTTACTCGTGCGGAGAGCAATTGGAACTCTCAGCCTTCGGAAGAGAATCGTATGGCATTCCAAAAAGCAAAAGCTGAGTATCAACGGGCCTCTATATATGAACTACATTTTTGGAAACAAAAAGCGCGGGTCCGCTGGCTGAAAGAAGGTGATGCAAACACGCGCTTCTATCACTCTATTGTCAAAGGCCGAAGGATGCAACAACGTATCCAGCAAATTCACACAACCGCTGGGGAACAATGCACCAAACCCGATTCCATCATGGCTAAGGCGGTAACATTCTATAATGCACTATTCGCGCGCGAGACAACACAAAATCATGAATCAATTTTATGCCATATCCCCTGGTTAGTGACTGATGATGATAATTCCATTCTTATACAATTGCCAACGGAAGAGGAAGTGAAACAGGCAGTTTGGCATTTGGATCCTCACAGCGCAGCAGGGCCAGATGGTTTAATGGTAATTTCTATCGCTCCTGCTGGTCGATCATACATGCGGATGTTCTTAAAGCGGTGCAGGAATTCTTTCTTGGCATTCCACAGCCAGCAGTAATGGCTAGTGCTCTTATCACCTTGATCCCCAAGAAATAGTCTCCCGTAACATTCAGTGACTTCCGACCAATATGTCTAACAAATTTTCTGAGTAAAGTCTGTACAAGAATAATTGCATCTCGATTAAATAATCTACTACCGAGACTGATATAGCCCGAGCAGACGGGTTTCCTGCCAGGTTTGGATATCTCCACCCAACACGTGAAATGATACATATGCTTGATAAGGGCGGTTCACAGCTATGTTTGAAGCTTGATATGATGAAGGCGTTTGATAGGGTCAGCTGGGAATATCTGGAATTTCTCTTGCACAGGTTCGGTTTCTCTGGTTTCTTCAGTCAGATTATTTTAAATCATTTACGAGCCACAACATTGTCTGTCTTAATTAATGGCCAGCCATCTACCACATTCCGCCTGTATAGAGGGGTCAAGCAGGGTGACCCTTTATCCCCCTGCTATTCATTCTATCTTCAGAAGGCTATAGCAGAGGTTTGAAATCACTGGTTACATCGGGAACAATACAACCCTTTCGTCTCGGCAGAGTCCCTTTCGCTATCACACATTTAGCTCATGCAGATGATCTTTTAGTATTTTTAAAGGGCACACAGAGAAATTTACAGCGCTTTCATGCCTTCTTAACACAGTATGAGGAAGCCTCTGGACAAAAAGTGAATTATCAAAAGAGCAACTTAATTCCATCTTCCGCGGTATCACCTCATCAGCGCCGTAGATTTGCCAATCTTCTTAAAATGCAATGGTCAGGTTTACCGTTTCGATACCTTGGATCTTATTTGCATAAAGGTATCAACAGAGCGCGGTTTTGCACCCCATTATTACAACATGTCGACTCACGACTCCTGGGCTGGCACTCCCGTTTGCTCTCTTCTGCTGGTCGTCTTGTTCTGCTACGTTCAGTCCTCTCGGCAATACATTTACATATTATGGCGGCAGGAGCCCTTCCAAGGTCAGTTATCAAAATCATAAATAGGAAGATGGCAGCATTTTATTGGGGACGTCGACATCATTGGGTTGCCTGGGATAAAATTACAAGACCGCGTGAAGAGGGCGGACTAGGCCTTCGAGATCTCAATGCACTTCAGCAAGCATATCACTGCCGAATATGGTGGTCCTATCAGCAAAATTCCACCCTCTGGAGCAAGTACATGCATGTTAAATATGGCCGCCGTGACGATTATACTCCTCGTTTATATGACTCCCCCATATGGAAGATCATTTGTCGTATTCACCCGACATGCATTGCCCAAACTGAGGGACAAGCGAACCATCTCAGCTGGCTTCCAACGGCATCTGGCGAATTCTCCTTACGATCGGCTTATGATATATGCCGGGCTTCCAATCCTACTCTGCTCACGACGAAATTTATTTGGTTCAAACATCACTCTCCTGTCATACAAGTTTTTCTGTGGCGTATTTTCCACTCAGCTTTACCTTTTGAGGATTTCATTGGCAGATATATTACCTCTAGGCCTTCGTAGTGCCCTTTCTGTAAGTCAGCATCAGCCACGGTAGATCACATATTTATATACTGGTCGCGTGTTTGTTCCATTTGGCATTATTTTGCTGGTGAGTTGCTTTGTCCTCCACCGTCATCGCCGCCTCTCCGTCAATACCTATTATCCTGGTGGTATCGGTTTTCTTTCTCTTCGCTCTCTGGTGCTTTAAAAGTTGTTGTTCTATCACTTATCGTTTACAATCTATGGTGTACGTATTAGGCCTTAACATATGGGTACACACACAATTTCTCAGCCTCATCTCTTCGGGCATCTGTCCATTATGACATTGCAATATGGAGCAAAGCCATTGCTGGATCTAAGCTAGCGTCTGGACCATTGCCGCAATTTGTTTGGTTTCCCTCGCCTCAGCCGTTGCGTCCTATATTGGTGCGTTGGTGTACTCCACCTTCGGGTCGATTCAAATTAAATATAGATGCGGCTGTAGGCAGACAGTATAGTGCATGAGGTGCTATTTTGCGAGATCACGCCGGTTCATGTGTGGGGGCAATCTCCTTCCACCTCCCCCCAGTACACCTCTAAGTGCTGAGATCCAATCTACCATCTTCGGCTTATTGTACTTCCTTCCACTGTATCGTTCAATTATTCTAGAGACGGATTGTTCGCAGCTGATAACTCGTCTCTCGCGGCCAAGCTTGGTTTATGGAAATTACCATCTCTGCTTGCTTCATACATTGACACACCTTCATCGGCTGGATTTTCTGCATATTTATAGGGAGGCAAATATGGCTGCCCATTATCTTGCACAACACGCTATGTTGCATCCTTGCACGCATGCTTATACCCATCACACACTTCCTCTATTAGTGCGTGGCGCCATTACTTTGGATCTCTCTACAGCTCGTTTGCGTGTTCCTTAATCAAGTCTTCCATATGGATTGACACAATTATCATAACTCTGCCTGTATCCTGCTGGATACAGGCAGGCTTGGTATGCTTTATATCTCATTGATGATTCGATTGTTGTTGTGTTCCATTGCAACTTTTAATGCTGCTTCTCTCCTAACATGTGCATGGTTTGGATTCTTCCTCTGGATGCGATACATGTACACGGTGGATGAGACAAACTGGCCCCTATACTTTTCACCGCCATTTTCGACTATAACATATGAAGGCGATTTACGCGGCTATTCACCCTGGTTGTTGTCTGTGTTTTTCAACACTGGCAACGTTGGTGCGTTTTCTTCATTTCCTCGTCATGCACCCCTTCGATTTATATTTTCATTTGATTCATTTAGCCTCACATCTGTGTTTCTTTTCTTATGGTTGAATTCACTACGACTATCCTTCACGAGGACGACACTGTTTAGCTCCAAGCAGACGCTGGCCGATATCTTGGCAATACCTTTCACCATCTGCGGTCCTCCTTCAGCGGCAAGATTTCTCCCACGCAAACGAGACAACACTGTTATTTACTATACAACAATCATTTCCTTGTATTTACGTTTCTATCCCTTCTATGTTAATGATAGCCGTATAAATATGTACGCTTTTTCCTTCGCCAAGGTTTTATCCACAAGGGTGGTTTTTCTTGGCAAGGTTTTAATGCGGCATATCATATACGACTGGAGATATACACTTCTTAGCTCTTTGATTCATTTATTCTCATACGATGATTCTTGTAATATGGTTTTCCTCCGCCATAAGAGAGGTTTTTAATAAAAGCCCCTTTCTATAAAAAAAATATATATTAGTGAAAGACAGACGGTACAGTCTGGCTGTTTTATTAATAATTTGCCCTCACTTGTGGCGGAGAAATACCGTGGTTACATGTGGTGTAGGAGACTCTCTTACAAAATAATTTTTTTGAATAAAAGCGTGATTTTATTGAATAAGATTAACCTCTCTCATGGTGGAGGCAACCATATTACATCATTGTATATCGTACGAAAAAAGGAAGTGTGAAGTAGCGAGAATGTGCAGTCTCCAATCATATATGATATGCCGCATTAAAACATTGCCAAGTAAAACCACCCTTGTGGATAAAACCTTGGCGAAAGAAAAAGCGTACATATTTATATCATTGAGTGATGCTGCATGAGTACTATCGCTAGATAAAGTAATGTGGAACACATCAAGTCTACGGTTGTATAACTTCGAGGCAGATGAGTTCTGCGCAAGATGTTGTAGAGCCATCGAAAAGAGCTGTGTTTATTTGAGTAGGTTGAAGCATCAGCAAGCTTTGTCCGCCAAATTGTGAAGTGCATAACCTTGTACCGCCATTGTGGATTGAATAGCAATGAGTATGATCCTCGCAAGAAAGTAACACAATATGCATTAGAGTCCATTGATTTAATATGGTGGTGCCAAATAATATGATATGAATTCCAACAACATACCGATGTTGCCCGTCGTCCAAAGACTGCGGGCAACAAAATAGATAGTGCGCTAATGAAAGACGCAAAAAGCTGACAATAGTGAAGATAAGTGACAAAACGTACCAGGGTTGCCTGTATCATAAGAGTACATGCAACAAGGCAGATTATCATGCCATAATATTTATGTCCGCAGCACATGCAGAACACCATCGGTATAATAAAACCCACGCACCGTGGGGGGCAGCTGACTTGCGGATGTGAAGATCTTTGTAGCTGGCGAAATACGTGCAAATTGACTCTCCTACAAAATAATATATATATTGTTAGTGTATGTGCCCTAGGCCATGATTTGGATATTTATGTTATGTATTTATTATTAATAAAAGAGGTTTTATTATCATTATTGTTGGTTAGTATGTTACACAATTTTGATATATGTCTCTGATTCATTATTGTTATGGAGATAAAATAATTTATAATCAGTATGAGTATTGATTTGATAATCATGAGATGATTATGTGTATGGTGATACGAATCAATCTCATAGATACTTGTTAGAGAACAGTGTATTGGATAGACCCATCATGAGATTGCTACATGGATTAGCGTCATAAGTAAATCTCATGACAGTCATGTTTTAATCCTTTGACTTGAGATTGTCATAGTTTCCAACATAAGGACTATTATATTTTGACATGATCAAACGTTATCCGTAACTGGATAATAATAAAGGTCATGATTGAATGTGATAGAAATTATGTAGAGGATATTGAACAATCAAGATAGAATTTGTCCCTCTCTTTTGAGAGAGATATCTTTGGGCCCCTCGATTAGTGAGACTGTGAAATGCATGGCCGTGCTCAAATGAATTGATAGTGTGATCAATATCATTTGTTTTATCAGTCTACTTAGAGATCGAGTAATCATATGTTTGAACTATATAAGTATGACGCTGACCATGACTTATGTTCAAACTAGATATCGTGTGACAAAGGGATTAATGCATGTACTATTATTAGGCTAGTTGGACTTTACTCGTATTAATTGGGTAGTTGTAATGCCTTGCTAGAGGCCAATTACGAATTGTTGGTTTAATAGAGATTTAATCAACTGCCAATTAATATGGGCCTATCGGGTCACACACAAGAATGCGTAAGGCTGAGAAGAATAATATTAATAATATTAATATTGGATATTAATTATTATTAATATTATTATTTTCGTTTTTGTGTATATTTATATCATCGGATAATAACAGAGAGTCCATATCTGATATGGATTTTGATTGGTTTTATCTAATCCTAACAGAATCCGTATTTGGTGCGGATTATGATAGGTATTAACCAATCCGATCAGGAATCGGATTTTGATATCTATATATATGTACTGAGCATGGTGTATCTCGTACACCAAACAACCAGTAGAAAACGAAAGGGCAAGAATCGTTTTTGTGAAAACTGAGTTCTTCAGCCGCGCCGTTTGAAGAGCTAGCACTCCGGGCGGAAGCGTTCGTGTGGATACCGACAGAGGGTGATCATATTTTCGCACCTCTTCCATCTGCAGATTTCGAATCTACGGAGGTACTTTTTGATTTCTTTTGTCGAATTAAACGAACAACATGGATCCTTGGTAGGAAATCAGAGATCAAGTTTTGTTTTCCGCTGCGCGTTTTTGCAGTGATCTCGGTTGATTTATATACACACATATATATATATATACATATATATATATATATATACATACATATATATATATACA
>AP025060.1:13476982-13514303 GCA_036186865.1 Eustoma russellianum
CGGCAAAAATGGCCCTTTAGCCCAAATATATATATACATATCTATAATGCCATTTTTCATGTAGTACACTTCTTTTTCCCTATTTTAACATTATGACCATTTTCTTTCATGACATACATATTCATATTTATAACATGTCATAAAGTTCATCTTTTCTCTTCTTTTTTGGACTAATATATATATTTTTTTTGAATAAAGGCGGGATTTTATTAAAATAATAATTCCTCACTTGTGGTGGAGGCAAACCATATTACAAAAATGTATATCATACGAAAAACGGAAGTGTAAAGTAGCAATAATGTGCAGTCTCCAATCATATATGATATGCCGCATTAAAACCTTGCCAAGTAAAACCACCTTGTGGATAAAACCTAAGGAAAAATCGTACATATTTATATCATTGGAGGACTAATATATATATATATATATATATATATATATATATATTGTATATGTCACATAAATCTTTTCTTTATCACATCTTTTACTTATATCTTTGTTTTGATATTTATTCCTACTACATGCATATTAGTTTTCATCAATATAATGACTTTTAATAACATCATAAAATACATAAACATACAAAATGATGGAAATCAAGAAACTAAAGTAAATAGGTTACAAAAAACACTAGTTTGGCCGTGTGACCTATATATACATAAATAAACATGTAGATCATCAAGAAACATACCAAAATCATAAATAAACACAAAAGTGATGATCTTCATGGAAAACATATGCAAACATGCATAAAAATGTCTTCTTAGTACACTTTTCCTAATATATCATATATCTTTGTTTTCTTTCTTTAACTTTTATATATATCACATACGAATGTTCATTTCATTTCATTTGTATAATAAGTCCATTTTTATCATGTTGGCCGTGTATATATATTTATGTGTATACATATATCATCATATTTACATCACTTATGAACATAGCTTTTGCATATTTATGATACAAAAACATTGAACATATATCATGAACGATCCAACTTTATATGAACATACATACATAGATCTTTGAAAATCCATGAAGGGTCTAGGAAGAGTATTTGCCTTTATCACTTAACCTTAGTACGAAAGTGAAGATTTCTTCACTTGGACTGAAGAAAACCTTCTCCTTTTGACTTAGACCACCCACGGTTTATACACCAAAAATGGAGGAGTTAGTGAGCAACTATGGAAATAGATAACTGGAATAAATCACACTTATCTTAGATGAAGCTCTTATCTTGTTACACCTTGGTTCTTGGCTCAACAAAATTTGTCCAACACTTCTTGGATGAAGGAATATGTTTAAACTATTGTCTTGGATGATTATGTGAGATGAAGAGAAGAAATTTTCCTCCTTACTTTCCTCTTGTAATTCTCGGCCTAAAGGAAGAGAATAGAGGGTTGGAAGACTTATTTTTCTTCTTGGAGAGAGACAAAAGTGTGTAGGAGATGAAAACTTTGCTAAATGTAGAATGGAATAAAAGAGGGTTTTCTCTCTTTCTATAGAAGGGACCATTTTGTGGCCAGATGGGGGTGGAAAAAACCATCATGAAATTGGGGGAAATGATGGAAGAAGATGGAATAGTTGTCTTGACAAATTGTAGGACAATAGAGTGAAGAAACGGTTAAGAAAGAAGAAAGTATTTCTTCCCCATTGAAAGGTAGTGGGCGGCCATAGTGGAGTGGCGAGGGAGTGGTTGGGTTAATTGAAATGCGTAATAAGAGTGTAAGGAGTTGGAAGATTTTTAGTGGGATAAATAATGGTTTCTTGGAGGGTACAACCACAAAATATCTTCTTCCTTTTTGTCCTAAGGTGGCCGGGTTCAAGGCGTAGGAAAATGGGGTTGTTTGGTTTGTTGAATATGTAAAACAAAGGGTGCAAGAAATGTCTAAGAGGGTGTAAGCTTTTGGATAGAAGAAATGATGTATTCTTGGTTGAAGAACACAAATTTTTCTTCTTCCTTCTTGCCTAGTGGGCGACGGCCAAGGGGGTTTGGGAGTACGTAGAGTAGGACAAAATATTATCATTGTGTTTCTATATAATTTTGTACACTTGGTATTTTGTTAGGGTATTTTTCTAACCATAATTTCTTTCTTCCTTTTTCTTCCTAAACGGTGCCATTTTTTTTTTTTTTTTTTTTTTTTTTATGAAAAGATTCTTTTATTAAAATAGAACCCTCACTTATGGCGGAGGAAAACCTTATTACATCAAAGCATAACGCAGATACAAAATATACAATTATCAGCATCCAGAAAGTATATGATATGCCGCATTAAAACCTTGCCGGGTAAAACCACCCTTGTGGATAAAACCCCGGCGAAGGAAAAAGCGTACATATTTATATTTCTGGAATGGTGATAGACGCTACCTAAACAAAAATTACAAGAGAAAAAGCATGCGTGAATCCAGTAATACTGGAAAGCCATCGTAAGGACCATTTTGCGGAAATGATGTTTGGTGACATAGAATATGTTGACCGGATCTATACCAGCGGGACCCAACCGTTTCTGCAGAAACCTCCTCCATAGACTAACAGGAAATGCTGATGGGACTCTGAGAATGCGTACGAGCCAATGCCTCGCCAATGCCACATGCAAATGAGAGCGTAAGAATATAAGCAATACAAGCCAATGAAAAATGTGAGTAGTGTGGCCATAGCTACAACCTGTACTGCCGGCACATGCTGTAGTACCGGCAGAATAACATTTGCGATGCCAAACCACATATCCGTCCAAGGAGAAATGATAAGCTGGCGCCTGGGGCTTGTGCAATACAAGATTGCCGCAAAGGCTATTGTTGTTGTTTCCTCCAATGCTCATAACAAACAACAAATGCCGAATATAACTCAATGTCAGCTGTCTGAAGTATGTTAAGTAATAATCTGAATGCCTGAGAAAAGTAAACGTACCGATGCTGCCTGTACTGATCAGTGTACAGACAGCAAGACGATGACCTGGCCAATCCATATGGAAGACATGAGAAGTGCGTATATCCATGAATCGGTGGGCCTCATGCATATCCCAGCAGCCAGTGCACATAAGTAAAAAAACAGCATTAACAAAGACAAGCATCAAAACAGACAGCTACAAATGTAATAAATATGAGGCGTACCGATCCTGCCCGTGTCCCTTAGTACACGGGCAGAGAATTGCATCAGACGCATATTTTAGAAAGAAAGTCATGCTGCGCGTAAAGCCACCGAGGAAATATCAAGAGTCACCGAAGCCTTGACCAGGGGAGGAAGAGTAGAGCTTGTATACTCCCCTGTTATAGGTTGCAGCATTGCATGTTGTGCTAGATAGTGTGCCGGCATATTTGTCTCACGATATGTATGGACGAAGTCTAGTCGATGCTGCCAAATGAGTTCATGTAGTAGACGGAGATGATAGTTTCCTGCTGACTGACGCGGGCTGCTTAGGCTTGCAATCATTTGAGCACAGTCTGATTCTACAATTATCAAACGGTAAAATGGGAGAAAATATAGCAAGGTAAACAAGGTGGCCTGTATCTCAGCCTGCAGAGGGGGACAACGGGGAAGCCGAAATGAAAGGGCCTTGATGCATGAACCGTTATGATCTCGGAGGATTCCACCACCCGCCGCATAGTGCTGTCCCACTGCGGCATCCACATTTAGTTTGAGTCTGCCAGAGGGAGGGAATTGCCAACGCATAATGCGTAGTCTGGGCGGCCGAATCTTAGGAAGCCAGGGTATGGGTGCAGTTGGAAGGGTAGCCAGCTTGGTTTCCTGTATTTTCATCACCCACGTGTGAATATCAAAATAAATAGAATTACGGACTGCGGTTGTGGAGAAGCGAATAGTGTCACCATAAGTAAGCTGCGCATAATGACGCCAAATATTATGTAATATGATCCCAGGAAGTATTAGCCGCAAGACGCCTAGAAGGGATGTGACATTGGATCTATACCACCATGCCATGATATATTGCCTAAGAGATAGTGTTGACGGATGTACACCATCAATCTCCGCGGCAAAAAAACTCCAGAGAAAACGGATGCGAGAGCATTGGATGAATAAATGGTCGACTGTAGCTGAATATGTTTTACAGAAAGGACATTGTGTAGGCCGCGACATGATATAGCTGCCGATATAATCTTCTAATGGAAGGGCCGAATGGAAGGCGGTGCCATATATATATATATATATATATATATATATATATATTAAATAAAGCTGCATGTATTATTAATATTCTTCCTCACTTGTAGCGGAGGAAAACCATATTACAGTAAAGCGTCGTATTCAAAAAGATAATGAAGCCTTTGAAGGATTGTCAGCCTCCAATCATACACGATATGCCGCATTAAAACCTTGCCAGATAAAACCACTATATATATATATATATATATATATATTGGTTATACGATATTTTTCGATGCTCTCTCTGGCGATTGCGGCACCATGGCGGCGCTAGCCGTTACTACTTTTTCTTTTCATTCAATCTTCACAGCGCTATTTCGATTGTTGTTTTTTACTTTTGATCCTCTGTCTCATGTTGGTTTTCTGCACTGATCGATCCAAAGATCGAACTTTTTGACGCCGTATGCATAGATCGTCGATCCTTCGCATCGGTGCTTTGTTCCGCTGGGCCACCATTGCCACCTCGCGAGATAACTAAATACAAGGGTGTCCCTGCAATAAAATTCACTCGCGAGGAGGTTTCCACACTGTCTGATCTGTTCAAATACTGCTTAGTTGGCACATTCTGGTATGGACGTCCTAAGCTTGCTGCTAGTCGCAAATGTTTTGATCGTATTGGTTTCTCTTCTTCAATCAAGATTACTCTGCTGGATCCCTCGCATATTCTTATGCAATTTGATGATGAAACTGACTACTATAGATGCCTTTCACGGCGCACTTGGACTGTATTAGGATATCATATGAGAGTGACGAAATGGTCGTATGATTTCGACCCTAAAGTTGATATACCTGTGGTTCCAATATGGGTTTCCCTTCCAGGTCTGCCTTTATACTTGCACAAGCAGGAATCTTTATTCGAAATTGCAAAAATGGTAGGGTATCCGCTTCGACTAGATGCAGCCACAACACAGCTTCTCCATCCGTCAGTTCCACGTGTCTTTATTGAGATTGACATTTCAAAGGAGCTGCCTAAGCGTGTTTTTATTCAAAGGGATGAACATCATTTTTTCCAACATGTCGGCTACTTGGCAACTCCTTAGCTTCTTACAAGGCTGAAAAGTCAACGGATACAGATCATAGAGAGGTTGTTCATCTGCCTGAGACAATCAAACGTGCAGATCAACGCCCATCACAGCGGTGGACCCCTATGAAACACCCATCACAAAATACGGCAGCAGAAGAACATAATCCTCCGGAGCAAATAGGGGAGCTACTGGCTGAACCAGATGCAAGCATTGCAGTTGAGCATACTCCGTTGCACCATAATGTTGACCCATTAGATAAACAAAGTCATCCAACACCAGCAGTTACGTTAGAAGGTCCAGAAACTGTTGTAGATGAACAAGATACTGCACTGATACCACCCCCATTTTCATGCACCGTTACAGAAGCGTTAGGCGCAACATATATTTCTAGTGTCCAAGACTTGGACTTACTGCACTGTTCATCTGCGCCACTCAATCCTCTTCCTGTAGAAGATGTCGATCTGGCTCTATCATATGCATCAGACTCTGAAATACATGCAGAAGCATCTGTGGATTCACAAGATCTGAGGGAGGCTGTTCTAGAGGTAGCCCGTGCACTAACTTATTCACCCCCATCGAAAGATGGCCATCCTGACATATCTCATCCAGAAGTGATGATGGCTGTGGATAACCTTTTGAAATTACGGACGAGACGCCCACGTAGAAAGAAAGGAGAGTTGCCTTCGCCTCCCCCTCTTCAGTTGTTACCTACGGTGCGCTAAAGCGTACAGTCATCAACTTACCCCCCTCACTGTCTCAATGAAAATTCTCCTCTGGAATATTAGAGGTATCAATACCTCTTTGTCACGTTTATTGTCTCTAATTCATCAAAGTTCTTTACACTTATTGTTTATCATTAAGCCTAAGCTAAGACTATTACGCCTTGAGTACTTTCACCTGAAGTAAGGGTTTACTAGCGTGTGTTCGTCTGAAGATGGAAATATCTGGATCTTTTTGCGAAACTCTTTCATGGATATTTTGAATTTGCGTCATGGGGTGCAGAATATATCTCTACATTTAAGAAGCCATTCAACATCAAGAGAATTCTGGTTCACTATAGTTTATGCGAAGCATACAGTTGTCTTGCGAAGACCATTATGACAAGATTTACGTGATTTTTCTAAAAAATGGCTTTACCTTAGCTTATAGGAGGGACTTTAATACGTTCCTCTCTTTAGATGAACATAAAGGAGTTGCCCAGCCATCCATACGAACTTTAGCAGATTTCAGAGACTT
Source organism: Eustoma russellianum (assembly GCA_036186865.1). Classification (NCBI taxonomy): domain Eukaryota; kingdom Viridiplantae; phylum Streptophyta; class Magnoliopsida; order Gentianales; family Gentianaceae; genus Eustoma; species Eustoma russellianum. Next base: position 13,483,403 of record AP025060.1, read on the forward strand.
TGTTGATTCATGTGGTTTTCAAGATATACCCTTCCAAGGTTCACCATATACGTGGTCTGATGGAAGGGGTTTAGGCAAGGTGTGGCGAAGACTTGATCGTTTTTCTATACTCCTGCATACTCTGAGGGCTACACTTCGCTTCTAGTAAAACACCTCCATAAAGCTACATCGGATCATTCGCCAATTCTCTTGCAATGTCAAAATGACGTCTCCACCAGATCAACCTCATTTCGGTATTTGGATGCATGGCACACCCATGCAGACTTTGATCAGTATGTGAAGGGGCAGTGGAGATCATATTCTACTGTTGGAGGTGTGCATGGATTCTATGACAAACTGAAAAAGTTGAAAATGGTCTTGAGAATTTAGAACAAGCAGATTTTCGGTAATATCTTTACCGAATTGCAATTGGCTGAAGAACAAACAATAAGAGCAGAAAGAGATTATGATGCTAGGCCAAGTGAATCACACCGTACGACATATCAATAGGCCAAGGCTCAGCTGATATTATTGCAGAATCGTGCTATGCTTTTTTGTAAACAAAAAGCAAATATTAAATGGCTTAAAGAAGGTGATGCGAATACAACTTTCTATCATCAAACAGTTAAACAACGTAGACTCAAGCAAGAAATAACCTCAATTCAAAGACAAGATGGTACTGTTTGTGAATCAGCTCAATCAATTTAGACTGAAGCAGTCTCTTTTTTTGAGCGAATGTTTGCAGCAGAGCCTACGGGTGACCAGGAGTTTCTATTACAGCATATACCACACATACTGACAGAGGCAGACAATAATCTCTTGCTAGGCATACCCTTCTTGGAGGAAGTTCGTCAAGCGGTATGAGGATTAAGTCCATCTATTGCATCAGGACCTGATGGATTTCCGGGATCTTTTTACAGGCATTTTTGGGATGATATTCATCTTGATGTTCTATTGGCAGTACATGAATTTTTCATAGGCATTCGAATGCCTAAAATTATGGCAGCCTCACTGATATGCTTAATTCCAAAGGTGTCTAATCCGTTGACATTTAGCGATTATCGTCTAATTTGCCTAACGAACTTTATTTCAAAAGTTGTGACACGAATTATTTCCTCTCGATTAAACACACTGCTGCCTAGTATGATATCTCTAGAGCAATGAGGTTTCATGCAGGGCAGAGGAACAACAGAACATATACTCATGGCCAAAGAAATGGTACATGTATTGGATCGCAAATGTAGAGAGGGCCAGATGATCATTAAACTAGATATGGCAAAGGCTTTTGATAGGGTGTCGTGGCAATATTTGGAAGCATTATTGCTTAAATTTGGCTTCCACCTGCGATTTGTACGTTTAATCATCAACAATCTTAATGCAACTTGCTGTTCGGTTATGGTTAATAGAAAACCATGTGGTTTTTTCCATCCATCCAGAGGGGTGAAACAAGGAGATCCTTTGTCTCCTCTTTTGTTTATTCTTGCTTCCGAGAGATTTTCAAGAGGCCTCAATGCACTAGTCCAGTCGGGCAGCATTAAAGGCTTTGCCAATGGGCGTGTACAACCAGTTTCACACCTCGCCTTTGCAGATGATTTGCTAATCTTCCTGAATGGTTCTCATCATAACTTGCAAGCCTTTAAACAATTTCTTGAGTGATATAAATATGCTTTGGGTCAGTTGATCAACTATCATAAGAGTCAGTGTATTGTAGGTGGAGGAATATCTTCACAAAGGGTAGTTTGAATCTTAAATATGCGTCATTCAGAGTTATCCATAAAGTACTTAGGTTAATTCTTATTTAAAGGTCTAAATCGTTCCCGCTATTGTAACTCTTTGCTCGCACATGTTGATGCATGTTTGACGGGTTGGTCGCAAAAGCTTTTAAGTATGGCGGGAAGAATTGCACTAATACAATCAGTCCTTACATCCTTGCCATTGCATATCATGGCAGCTTCACGACTCCCCAAAAGTGTACTAGCATAATTAAACAGGAAAATGTCTACATTCTTGTGGAATCATCAGCATAGCTGGCACTCGTGGGACTCAATGTGCTTTCCAAGATCAGATGGAGGCTTGGGCTTTCGTAATTTAGCAGCATTGCAAGATGCATATGAGTGCAAATTATGGTGGCTATATCATACATCTCAATCACAGTGGGCGGTATATATGCGTCAGAGATATGGATAGTGTAGCTTTACAACAAAGTTCAAAGGAACACCTTAGTTACACAAAGTATGAACAAGAAATAAGAGAAGAGAGAATAGCAGGAGAATGATCTTCAAGCTTGCTCTCAAGTGTTGTGTTCTTCTCTTCTTCACCTTGCCTCCTATTTATTGTGTGAAATGGCCCTTGAGGATAAAAATGCTAATGTGTCATCATCTTCATCATTAAAGCTTAAGCGTCCTCACTTTATTGGATGGCCACCTCAGCAACTTGTACACCTGGCAACTTTAAGAAGAACGATTGGTCCACCTTGGCACTTTGTTTGGCAAAATTCCCACCTTGGATTGTCTTGAAAATTATGAAGATAATAAGAAGGATTAAGATGACATATTCCTTCCAAGATTTCCTCAATTTCATGGAAAGATAATAGGACATGTGAGGCTGAGATTTCAACTCCAAAATCAACCTACTGGCCGTTATTTTCAAACTTGAAATTCCATGTTGGCAACTTTTGCCAACTGGCTTGTATTTGGTTGGTCCATGTGGCATACACTTGTACACAAGTCATAAAATGAATGGGACACCTTGTCCACATAATTGACCACGGTTTTGAAGCTTAAATAAGTGTACAAACTCAGACTTAATGAAGAGAAATAAGTAGATACAAATTGACAAGACTATGTCAACATATATTTCAAAATTCTCACATTTTTTTCCTTGTAAGTTGTGGTGAATTTTGTACCAAAAATTCCCTCAAATACTATGAAAAATGATGAATGAGAACCTCCAATAACATATATAACAATGTATTCACGAATAAAATAGAATGTGACACCAAAAACCGTCACATATCCCACCGATATCAATAATATCACCAAATAAAGTATAGAATAGATAATCATCAAATGATCTTCAAGAAACCTATAAATGAGCTCCATAATAAAGATTGATATGATACTCAAGTGCTGTCCTTGAGTAAAATGACCAAAATGCTCTTTGGGGGTAAAATAACAAAAATACCCCTGAAGATAGAAAACTCTGAAAATAACCTCGATGGTCAAAAATAAATATAAGAAGACCTTCATAGTTATGAATAAGACATAAACAAGTCCATGTATGATTGTTTCCGTGTCAAGTACCTACAAGAACACAAAATACCACTTTTACCCTTTTTGGTAAGTTATACAAACTTCCAAGGCACATTAGTCACAAGACATAATAATAATCATAAAAACAAGTAATAAAAATCACAATAATCATATATGAAACATATGCCAATGAAAACAACAATTTTACACATTTTAGACAAAATTTTCCAAAAACCCTAGACATCGATCGATCTATGTGCCTCTTTACGAGAGATCGATGTCTTACAGTAAGATCCTGGTTCTTATTTTGTCTTACATCAATCGATCTATGGGGGCAGTCGATGATTTTAACTCTCCAAAGCCAAACTTCTTAATCATATCATTTATATACTTAAGTTGGCTAAAGTGAATTCTTCGAGGGGTTTGTTTGATTTGTAACCCTAAGAAGTAGTTCAATTCTCCTACCATTGATATTTCAAATTCTGACTCCATACACTCTTCGAAGTCTTTAACTAGGGTAGGGTTGGTTGAACCAAAGATAATGTCATCTACATATATTTGTACTATTAATAAATCATTATCTTTTCTTATTAGGAATAACGTATTGTCTATGGTCCCCCTTTGATAATTATTTGCAATAAGCAAATTTGCAAATCTATCATACCAAGCTCTTGGAGCTTGTTTCAAACCATATAAAGCTTTCTTAAGCTTGTATACATGGTTAGGGTATTTTATATCCTCGAATCCAGGGGGTTGTTTGACAAAAACCTCTTTTTGGATGTATCCATTTAAGAATGCACCCTTAACATCCATTTAAAAGAGTTTAATGTTGCTTAAACTTGCAATTGCAAGTAATAACCTAATGGCTTCTAGTCCTGAAACGGGTGCAAAATTTTCTTCTTAATCTCTTCCTTCTAGTTGATTATAACCTTTTACAACTAGCCTAGCCTTATTTATTGTGATGTTTCCTTTTTCATCCATTTTATTTCTAAAAACCCATTTTGTACCTATTATAGAGTTATTTTTTTGGTTTAGGAACTTAATCCCACACGACGTTTCGAGTAAATTGGTTTAACTCCTCATGCATGGCATCTATCCATGATATATCACCTACGGATTCCTTAACATTCTTAGGTTCTAAGTGTGATATTAAGACATGTCCTTCAACTTGACTTATATTTCTACGTGTTCTGACCCCATCAATCAGATCACCAATGATCAATTTCTTAGAGTGTTTATGTTTGTCTTTTATGTGCCACCAATACCTAGGTTGACCAGGTTCACCTTCATCTTATTCAAATGTTTCATTAGTATGAACATTATCATATATAATTGTAACATCTTGTAAATTAGACGGACTATCGTCCAATTGTAGATTTTCTTGATTTATTTCATCTAAGGGTTCATGCATATCTTGTTTAAGGGGAGTTAGTTCTAGATGATCACATAACGGCTCAAGTAACAAGTCATCATCATCAAACATATTTTTAACGTTATTCTCTTTGTTCTACTGAATTTTATCACTTCCTTCAAGATGTGCATTCTCACTAAATGTCACATGTATAGATTCAATTATTTTTCTAGATGCAAGATCATAACACCTATATGCTCTTGAATTAGTTGAATAGCCAACAAATATGCATTCAATAGACTTTTGTTCAATTTTGTCTAGATTATCTTTAGTATTGAGTACAAAACATTTACATCCAAATACTCTTAGATAATCTATCTTAGGTTGTCTATTGTTCAATAACTCATAAGGTGTTTTATTTAACTTCTTTCTAATGGAAAGCCTATTTATTATGTAACATGCACAACTAACAGCTTCAGCCCATAAATATCTACCTACTTTTTTGGGAAAATGCAAATTTTATTACCTAAGTAAATGGCCATGGCAGTACCATGGACGATCAAAAGTTGCACCTAAATGGGGGTGCTACCCGTACATTAGACCTAAGTCGCAATGCAACACGCTGCAATGCAAGGCTAATGCAAAATTTACAAGTAAATGATGATGCAAAACAACAACCTATTCTGCAGTTCATACCTAAACAAAATATACATTCCCCGAGGCAACATATTGCCAAGGGAAGTATCTAGATAAATGAAAATCACAGGAGTGTGCTCCTAATAGCAACAAGCTGCATAATAGGAATATACAAAAGAAAATAGAATCCAAGTGGATGGTACAAATACAGTAGCTCAATAACCAACTACAAGATTGTAGTGATCAAAGTTAGCATAAGCAATCACTAATGATTAGCAATAAGAGCGGGGTAAGACTTACGTATAACTCGAAAAACATGAGTGTAAACTCTATTCGCGACATCCAATGGCAAAAAAGCAAAATCATCAAATACCATTTTGTTTCTGCCGTGCCAAATAAAATAAACTGTCACAGCAATCGACACCTTCACCGCCTTAAACCTGGGGTGTTTGGATTTTAACTTTTTTTGTCCCTAAGCTAAAACCCTAGTCAGATTCCTAATATCGGTAGGCATGCGGTCCTTGGTGAATAGTCTACCAAGGACCGCTAACCAAAGAATGAAGGTATGCTTGGGGGTTATGATAGGATCCCAAACAATGTTTTTACAAGGGACCTTGTCTCCTTTTGGCCTGAAAAAGTCAAAGGCTTTACCTGGGACCAAGTTCTCATCAATGACCCAATTCTTGATCAATACTTGGGCATTGGGGATTGTACCCTCATTGTGAACCAAGGTGTCTCTAATTTGAAGTATTTTCTTTAGAAGGAGGAATCAGATTTATTCACCTGTTTGGTCCACAATCTATTTGAAGTTTATACCTATGATTGATCCATTGTACCCACAAGGTGTCTTTCTTTTTATGTAGGTTCCACAGATGTTTAGCCAAGAGGGAGGAGTTCTAAAGATCAAATATGCCCAAACCGCCCTCATCCTTAGGCAAACAAATTTTCCTTCATCGTACAAAGGCTCGCCTAAACCCATTACTAGAATATCCCCAAAGGATATGCAAGCAGATGCAATTTGTATGACCTGCAAGGCACCACTAGAAGGGGGGTTTAATAGTGGATGCAAAAAATTTGGTTTTTAAAATTTTTTTAATCCAAAAACCCAACTTCTGAAAACAATTTCTGTTTTCAGGACATGTTTTGTGACGTTTGAAAAACTAGTTTATAGGTCTTCAAAAATTCTGAAATTTGGAGAGATCTTAGTCGTAGATGTTTTGAGTATCTCCTAAAAATTTCAGATCAAAATTCAACCTTTAACCATTTGAAAAATTGTTTGTGGTCAGATTGCGCAAATATGCCAGAAACGATAGTCTGACTTGAAAAATTTATTCTGATTAAACCGTGACTCTAAATGCTCTGAAACTTTAATGACAAACCCCCTTTATATATGTATTTAATTGGGTTGAAACAGTTTTGAAAAGTTCCTTTGTGAAGTTAGTCAAATACGTTCAAAGTCTCAACCTTTGCAAGCCTGAAAATCAGACTGCACTAGTCTCAGAACTTTTGACGTTTGGATGACTTATAATTATCGAAAAGGGTTTAAACTTGCTCCAAATGAAACTTAAAATGTGTGGCCATGTTTCTGGAAATTTTCGTGAATTTTAAAATTCGTTTGATATTTCTACGATCGTAATGAAAACGATACACTGTGCTGGAAACTGAAAGTAAGTGCAGAAAAGTAAAGAACACAAGGAATTTTATACTGTTTCGGTTAAATCAACCTACACCAGTCTTCGAGGACATCTTCCTCGGTTATCACTAATCAAAAAACAACAAACAACACCTTGCCACACAGGGTTGATGGAGTTATACACCAACTCTGACCCTTTATAAACCTTGTAAGCGATTACAACTATCACGAACACTACCACCGAGCGGATGCAAGATTGATCACACCTTGATCAATCTTTCACAATGATATGGCGTGTATGGTGTTTTCTATGAAGCCTATTCAATAAGTATGAATATGAATACAATAAGCTTTTAGAGAGAAGAAGAAAGAAATGTAGAAGAAGGAGATGTAGCGTACGTTTTTAGCTCTTTGATTTGTAGACTTGTCTTGTATTTTGTTTGCTCTCCTTCTTTCCTTTTTATCAAGAAGTGGCCGCCCCCTATACCTTGTTCTTCCCCTTGAAAATTATCTTTTAAGTCCTTGGAAGAATATCTTGCATCATTGTGACATTCACTTGCTTACTTGGCTACTACTCATTGGATGATCATTATAGCCTTGCTTACTTGCCACTCATTGATTGGATGAAAGTTGTCATCATTTGATGACTGTATAAATATGAAAATAACACTTAAAAAAATGTGCCAATTAGTCATAAAAATGTTGTCATAAGTCACATAATAAATTCCATAAAATTTGCAAGACAAATCATCTCCATTATCATCCATAAAATCGGCCATATGATTCTTTCACATGCTGAAATTTTAGCATGCGTGATATTCACACCATATTCAAAATATTGCCATGTGGGTATTAGATTAATTCCTTGAAAAAGAAGAATCATTTATGCTTAATTTCAAGACAAATTTCGGCCATATACATTCAACACATGCTGAAATTTTCAGCATGTGTGGTATTTCAAAATATCATCACAATATTTCTATAACATCTTCAAATCAGTTCATTAATATTGAAGAGGCAAATAAATCATCAATTTAGTGCAAGAATTCGGTTAGCACAAGATGCACATGCTGAAAATTTCAGCATGTGTTACAAATGTGTCATAGTTTGAAATATTACCTTGTGTAGCTCCTTCCTTTATGTCACCAACCTTGTATACTTCATTCTTGGCCAATCAATATGCCAACTAGGCTCCAAATATGCTCCATTAAGCTGATCTGGGAGTGTGATGTAGCTTGTACATGTGCTGAATTTTATTTTTGCAAACTTTGTAAAATAGTGCACAATAATTATACACAAATGGTATATTCCAATCAGCCATTGATTGATTTTTCTAGGACACTTTAGAATGTATAGAGTATGTAAAAAGTGTCTAGATACATGTTATATGTCATGCCAAAACTGTCCCATGTGTGGTGTTCGTAGAAAACCGAATTTTCGACTTTTGTCGATTACGCGATTTTTCTCCGATTGAATTCAAAATTTTTGCACATGTTATATATATTATGTCACACATAATATACATAGAATAACTTGAAAATTCAGCTCTAATGGCTGAAGTAAGTGGCGCCCCATGTGCTTAAAAAGTTGAATTTGAAATCTCCACAATTTGGCCTTAATTGGGGGTGATTTGTGTGTGCCAACATAGAATAATTTCATGGATGAATATAACATGTAGACCACAAAATTTCTGGTCATTTTCTGGTCATTTTTGAAGTAATTTTGTCATCACCATGACTTATATCATATGATATAAAACCTGGATATACTCATAAATTTGAGGTAAATATAGTGGTGTGACGTTAACCTACGTTCGTAAAATATATAACGTGTCGGTCAATATATTGGAACATATGTGTATAGTGCCTTTTAAAAAAAATCTGAATATATTTTTTTTATGAAAAGAAGATTTTATTTAATGTCTCGCTTATGGCGGAGAAAAGCCATATTACAAAATTCAGTATATGCAAAAACATAATACAAAGCTCGAATGATGGCGCTTCTCCAATCGAATATGATATGCCGCATTAAAATCTTGTCAAGTAAAACCACCCTTGTGGATAAAACCTTGACGAAGGAAAAAGCGCACATATTTATTCGACGGGGAATAGCGCATATCGTATATTTGAATGAATACATGAATGGAATGATGCGAAATGATGTGTAAAATGATTAGAACGTCGTTGGCGGAGGCTTGATACATTGCGTGGCCGCACTTGACATTGTTGAGCGTCAGGAAGAGCTTGCCAAGAGTATGTGGTTTCATATTGACGAGTACCTCAGAAACAGGGAGAAGAGTCGTTAGGAGTAACAAGACGTTTGTAAACAGCAGCAGACCAGATGAAAGACTAAACATACCGGAGTCGTCTTGGCATGAAAACCAAGACGACAAGACGCAAGTAAAAGCCATGCAGGATTCCATTCCCAGCCGCCAGACTATGTGTAGGAAGCTCCGTGTGGGCAGTATGTGGATGTGCCACCATGAAAAAACAGATACAAGAGCAAAAGTGGACCGAAGCATTGTAAAATCAATAGAAGAAGCAGCATGCCAAAGAGTCATACAGTCGAAGGATAAATGCACCGTGGTTGCCTGCGTTCGAAAACACAGGCAACTACCAAGAAAGTGGGCTGTCATGGATCAAAGTCGAAGTGTTGGCAGATGATGGTCCACATACAAGGCACCCCGTACCTCACATGGCAAGGCTTGGACCGAAAAGTAGCGAGTGAGACCGGGAGAATGATATCCATATCTTGCAAGCGTATGTGGTGCCAAATTAGCTTCTTTTGGGCAATATTGAAGTGTACAATTATTGAGTATGAGAAATTGTGATGCCCGGGCAATATCCGATGATAGCATTCCTGTGATTCGATCTTGATCAGCTAACAAGGTAAGCAAAGATTGACAGTCCGTTTCAACTATAAGACTGTCATGATGCTGAGCGTAGAACATGAGAGCAATCGTCAAAGCGTGAATCTCAGCCCGTAGAGGACTCAAAAGTGGCAGTGGAAAACTGATGGCCGAATGAAACGAACCCTGGCACGTCCGAAGTATGGCCGCCCCCGCTGACATGTGTTTACCTACAGCCGCATCCACATTTAGCTTTAACTTGCCTGATGGTGGAAGTATCCAACGAACAATAGTGGCGTGTTTCATGCGCAACGGAGGAGAAAAGTGCTGAGCCACGAGATGTGGTATGTTGTGGGCAAATTTCTTCCCATTAACTGAGGCACACCACGTGTAAATTGAACTCTTGAGCTTCGTGGAAAGCCGATCATAATCAAAAGTTTCTTCGCCAAACCTACAGGAAGTGTACATTTTCCATATTTCCCACACCGCAATAGAAGGGACAACGGCAGTGAGCTGACCTGTCATTGTTCCGGATGATGACCGATGCCACCATCGAAGCAAGTGACATTTGATTGTATGCGAAGAAGGCAACGGGCCATGGAATGTGATAGACATGTCAACCCAAAGAGGGCGAATAAGCGGGCAATGTAAGAATACATGATCTTGGGAGTCATGATATTGCCGACAAAATATACATTGAGAAGGATAAACTGTGAGCCATCCTCTGAAGTTGTCCACCATTGGAAGCGAGCAATGCCAAAGACGCCAAAGAAAGACCTTTTGTCTTGGATGCATGTTTTTCCACCAAATGTACTTGGCTTCGTCTTTGGGCAACCTAGCTGATATCAAATTGTATGCAGACCGAATTGAAAATTGACCATTCTCCTCTGGTGTCCAATGCAACAAACCATTGATGATGGTAGTATGTCCCTCCATGAACTCATGCGTGCGTGTTATGCGTTTCCATGTTGATGAGTCATAAATATGTGAATAGATGGAAGAACGATGACCATATCTGGATCTACAAAAGGCTGCCCAAAGATTGTTTGAAGTGAAATACATCCACCATATTTGACAATCATATGCCTGCTGGACATGCAAAAGAGATCGAATGCCTAATCCACCCGCTTCATGCGATTGGCATATAGTAGGCCAGGATTGCCAATGATGACGACCTTTCCATAGAAAGGATGCCATTCGCCTATGAAGAATATGTATGATGCCCTTAGGCAATCTAGAGCTGGCGATGAGATGTGTGGGTAATGTATTAAGGACATGCTTGATAAGAGTTAGCCTGCCCGCCATGGACAAGAAATTGGTAGACCAAGACGATAGCTTAGCATCAAAATGAGCTAGAAGATTGGAGCAATACATGGCCTTATTTATTCCCTTGTATAAGTATGAACCCAAATATTTGAGGGGCAGCGTTGTAGATCGCATCCCTAATGCAGTGGATGCCTGAGCCACCGAGGTCCCTTGTCCCACAACAAATTGACTTTTATTATAGTTTACCAATTGACCCGAGGCTTGCTGATATATATCCAAAAACTTTCGAAATTTTGATAAGTTTCGTGGTGTACCATTAAGAAAAATTAATAAGTCGTCTGCGAATCCCAAATGTGAAATACAAGGAGTGCGGCCTGCTCTAAATCCCTTAAGCTCTCCCGTTCGTATAAGATGATTCAATCCTCGTGTAAAACCTTCAGATGACAAAATAAAAAGTAAAGGGGATAGAGGATCCCCCTGCTTGACCCCCCTACCAACAGGAAATGATTCTGTCAAAGTGCCATTGAGCAAAATTGAGCATGACGTGCTGCGCAAGTTATTGATGATAATACGAACCAACCGAGCATCCATACCCATGCATTGCAACAGCTGCTGAAGATATTTCCAACTCACCCTATCAAAAGCTTTTGCCATGTCTAATTTGATAAGAACTTGTCCTCCTCGTGTTTGTTTGTCTAGGACATGAACCATTTCCTGTGCCAACAAGACCTGCTCTGTGATGTTGCGGCCCTTCATAAAGCCTGCTTGTTCAGGAGATATTATTCTGGGCAAGATACGTCCCAATCTGGTAGCAATCAGCCGCGTGATGGCCTTAGAAAGAAAATTTGTTAGGCATATCGGCCTATAATCTGCGAAGGATTGGGGATTACTAACCTTATGTATCAAAATAACGGATGCTGCTGCCACTGCCTTAGGCATTCGGATACCCAAGAAGAATTCTTGAAATGCTTTATGAACATCATTCTGGATATGGGGCCAAAACCGTCTGTAAAAAGAGCCAGGGTAGCCATCCGGACCTGCTGCACTTGTCGGACTGAGATCCCATACCGAATCTTTAACCTCAGAAATCAAAGGAATGGCCGTCAACATAGTGTTATCATCGGCCGTTATCAGCGATGGAATATATTGAAGAATTAATTCACATTCTGATATGGACTCCTCAGCAAAGAGATGGGAAAAATAACTAACAGCCTCAGCTTGGATGTCACATTGCTGCTCCAGTATCGTGCCATCCTGTTTAGTTATCATCTGGTGGCATCGTTTATGCTTAACTGTCTGGTGGAAGAAAGATGTGTTAGCATCCCCATCCTTCAACCACTTAATGTTTGCCTTTTGCTTCCAATAGAGATACGCGCGTTTTTGAGCTAAGCACAGCTCAGCCATGCGCTGATGATACACGGATCGCGTAGAGTCCGTGGAATTAGCATCATAATCACGTTCTGCACTTTTAACTTCAGTTTCTGCTAGTGATACCGCATCAAAGATGTTGCCAAATATATCCTTGTTCCATTGACGTAAATCTTTACTCAAAAGAGATAACTTACGATTTAATCCCCACATGCCGCCTACAGTTGGGTATGATTGCCACCTATGTACCACAAATGAGTCAAAATCAGCATGGGTTGCCCAAACGTCTAGATATCTAAATCGGGATGGTGTTCTTAGGACATCCAAGCCACATGTTAGAAGCAAATGAGAGTGATCCGAGGTGGCACGTGAGAGATGTTGAACTTGCATGTATAGGAAGATATCTATAAGAGAATCTGAACTCAAGAACCGGTCTAAGCGTCGCCACACACGCCCTAGACCTCTTCCATCTGACCATGTGAAGGATGAGCCTTGGAATTGTATTTCATGTAACTGACAATGTAGAAAAAAATCATTGAAGTCCTGCAATGTACGTAATGACGGCTGTGATCTGCCCCTATGTTCATCCAGCGTTCGAAACGTGTTAAAGTCTCCTCCGATGAGCCAAGGGATATCAAGTGATGTATGAAAATGCCGTAAATCATCCCATAGGATTCACTGCTAGAGAATCGTATGCTTCCCATATACCCCTGTAAACCAGAAGCATTGGCTTGTAATACGCCATTGGAATTTTATGGAGTGATGCTGACTGCCATAGCCTTCGTCTTCTCTAGCGAGAAATGCATCCTTCCAAAAAAACCACATTTGATCATTACACACAGATATTGCATTAGAGAATCCAAATTGCAACTGGTATGATTGTAAAGCACTGGATCGGAGTTTAGGTTTGATTATAACTAGCAAGTAGACATTATGCTTACGAATTAGTGAAAGTAGCCTATGAAATGAACTACGAATTCCTCTAACATTCCATAATAAGAGCTTCATTGGGAAAGAGGATCAAAAGAGTTTGAGATGTGCGCTGCACGTAACCTGGTCAAGCGGGGAGAAGGCGGCTGAGTTCGTCTATTGATTCGAGGCCCCTGGCTTAAATGACTATCTGGGTGTGCGTTTGATGCTTGTCCGTCTAAATTTGCATTTGTTGTCTCTATGTTGGCATGATCCATCAAGTCTGTCCCTGTTGGATTCTCAGTAGTGCGTGAATCAATATATGCTGCTTCAATTAAGTTGGCTATTTGGTCTGTTGCAGTTCTATCTTGCTCGTCTGAGCATGGATCTGCTTCTGCATCTGAATGGGAATCAAGTATTGCGGCCCCGTGAAATTCTCCTATAATTGAATCATCGACACCTTTCAAGCGTGACAGATCTTGAATATTTGATATAGTGTTGACGGCAATCATATCTGGGGATGAGGGCAATTCAGTTATGTGCTGATCCGGCTACAATTCTGCTGAATGGTGAGCATCGGGTTCTATGATCGGATCTGCAGTGGAAGGCCCCACCTTTTTGGGGGTCCATCGTTGCTTCTGTGTGTTTATTGTTTTCTTTGAGCGTGGAACTTCTGTTGGTTCGCTCTCCTGCAGACGCGGCTGCGTAGGGTTTTCGGTGCCACATTCGGTGAGTACGTGTTTGAGTTTATAGCAAGAGGAGCAGTATTTCGGCAGATCTTCGTACTCAACATTCTGCATGATTACTCGAGATGGTGTTTGGATGAAGATCCTTTGTGGCAATTCTTTGGAAACGTCCAATTCAACACAAACTCGTGCCATCGACGGACGATTCATCGTGGCTGTTGCTGAATCCAATTTAAGGGGCGTGCCTAGCATTGCAGCTATTTGAAAGAGCGAATCTTTGCGATGCATGTGAAGAGGTAGGCCTGGAAACGTGACCCAGATCGGAACAACCAGCACCTCTTTTGTAGGATCGTAATCTGGAGTCCATTTCGTAATTCGCATCTGCTTGCCTGAAATAATCCATCCTCTTCTGGAAAAGCATCTTATGTAATCTAGCTCTTGATCAAAATGAAGAACGATATGTGTGGGATCTAAAAGTCCCACCTTTACCGCTCCAACGAAACCAAATATATCATCATTTAATGAACTACTTAGTTTATTTAACTAAGTGCTTCACTTAGTGAATTAGTTTAGTTCATTAATGATGGCACTTGAAAATAGTTCAAACACAACAAATGTTCGCCATTTTATGTAGGCTTTAAAGCTTCATGGCTCGTTAGTATGGCAACATTATATATGAATTATATAATGCAGGTTTCATGCAAAAACGTGTTAAGTCATAAAACGTGTCATGCATTTCTTTCGTACACATTACTTAAATCATGCATTTATAATCACTCAAACCTCTTTTTCTCTACAATCTCTCCCTTTTGATGATTTACAAGATAATCCTAGTACATGATTTAAATTTGTTTCTCCCCCTCCAATTATGCACAAATTCAAATTTTGAATTTCAAATTTCAAAATTTGAATTTTCTCCTCCTTGATTTGTGCAATCACTCTTTTTCTCCCCCTTAAATGATGTATTCTCTCCCCTTTTATTTTGTAAAGACAATCAAAAGTGCATGTAAATATGGAAAGAGATATCAAATTAAATCAGTAGAAATCATGTCTAATTTAGAACGAAGATTTTCGTACGTGGCTTGATTTAGTGCCTTAGTGAAAATATCTGTTACTTGTACCTCTATGCGTACGTGATCTATGATAATATCACCATTGTTGACGTGATCACGAAGAAAATGATAGCGTACTTCTATATGCTTTGTTTTAGAATGTAGAACTGGGTTCTTAGATAAGTTTATGGCACTCATACTGTCACAATAAATTGGAATTTGATTTACCGTAATCCCAAAGTCAGAAAGTTGTTGTTTTAGCCATAGTAATTGTGCGCAACAAAGACTAAGTGCCATGTATTCAGCTTCAGTGGTGGATAAGGCTACGCTTGCTTGCTTTTTAGAAAACCATGAAATAAGTGATTTCCTATAAATTGACAAGTGCCACTCGTGCTTTTTCTATCTATTTTACATCCACCATAACTGCGTCAGTATAGGCATGCAAGTTAAATTCACAATCTTTATTATACCAAATGCCTAAAGTGGGTGTGTGCTTAATATATCGAAATATTCTTTTCACTGCATTATAGTGAGACACTTTAGTTTGACTTTGAAAACGTGCACACATACATACACTGAACATGATATCAGGCCTACTAGCAGTAAGATAGAGCAAAGAACCAATCATAGACCTATATAAAGCATTATCAAAGTCCTTTCCATGTTCATCTTTATCTAGTTTAGTGGTGAAGAAAATAGGAGTGGGGGACGGTTTAAATTCTCAAAATTGAACTTTTTAATCATGTCATTTAAGTACTTAACTTGGCTTATATGTATACCTTTACTCATTTGTTTAATTTGCAAGCCAAGAAAGTAATTCAATTCACCAACCATAGACATTTCAAATTCGGATTTCATGCAAGTTTCGAAGTCTTCAACAAGTTTATGAGATGTAGAGCCGAAAATAATGTCATCAACATAAATTTGAATCATTAGAAAATCTGATTTATCTTGTTTTAAGAATAGAGTACTATCTATAGTGCCTCTTTTAAAACCATTTTCAAAAAGAAAAGTAGCAAAACGATCATACCATACCCTAGGTGCTTGCTTTAAACCATATATGCCTTCTTTAGTTTGTACACATGATCGGGGTGTTTCAAATCTTCAAAATCGGGTGGTTGTTTCACGTATACTTCTTCTTGTATAAATCCATTTAAAAATGCACTTTTCACGTCCGTTTTGAAAAATTTTAAAACCTTTCATGCAAGCAATAGAAAGTAAGAGTTGTATGGCTTCTAAACGTGCTACGGGTGCAAATGTTTCGTCATAATCTATTCCTTCTTCTTGATTATATCCTTGTGCTACAAGTCTAGCTTTGTTTCTAACAACTTTTCCTTCTTCATTCATTTTATTTCTAAACACCCACTTTGTGCCTATTATAGTCTTATCTTGTGGTCGTGGCACTAAATCACATACATCATTTCTTACAAATTGATTAAGTTCATCATGCATAGCATTAATCCAAGAAAAATCACTCAAAGCATCAAACACATTTTTAGGTTCAATTTCGGATATCATGGCATAGAATTGGTTTATTTCCTCCGGATTTATTTATTCTATGTGGTCGCACATCGTGAGTGATATCGCCTATAATGAGATCATGTGGGTGATCTCTATCACATCTTGGTTGATTGTTTTCTACGTTCTCATGCATTTCTATGTGATCATGCATTTCTAATGTGTCATCATGCGTGCCATCATCATTATCCAACATGGGTTTAAATTCAAAATCATCGTCATATTCTTTATCTTTATCAATTTCACCAAATTCATTAAACTTCACATGAATGGATTCTAAAATTTGTCTAGTTATCTATATGCTTTTGAATTCACAGAATATCCAACAAAAATACATTCAATTGATTTAGATTCAAACTTATCTAAATTATCTTTCGTATTTAAAACAAAGCATTTGCAACCAAACACACGAAAGTAATCAATTTTAGGCATGCGATCATTTAATATCTGTCGTACCTAATGAAAAGTCATATTGTACTTGAAGACTTGTATAAGTGAATTAATAAAAGTGGCATTCTTCAAGTACATTTTACTAAGTTTTACTATGACTTCTTTTATTATATTTTGATAAAACAAAGTATTATGATCATGCAAGCATGAGTTATGGATCATGGCCAAATTCACCTAAGGATGTAGGGAATTTTGGCCACAAGGCATAAAAGGGCCTTAGAAGGTTTTCTTTCAAATTAAAAGAAGGCTAATCTTAAGGGCCTTCCAAAAATAAGCCCAAATAGCAATTAAACAAGTTTAAGTGGTGGGGTAATTTTTCCCCAAACTTTCGGTCCTATGAGTCCAAGAAGACTCAAAATTTTCCTAATTTCATTTTAAAGGAAAAGGAAAAAAATAATTAGTAAAAAGGACAATTACCCACATGGCTTTTCATAAACTCACTTGGAAAGAGATTAAGCATGGTAATGGCTATTAAAGGCCATTACCGCCGGATCCCCTCCATAGATTAACCAAGAAGCAATCTAAATCTTACTATGGTTACTTTATGTTAACCACAAGGCTAAAGTAACCCAAGCTAGCCTTAAAGTAACTATAGTTGGATAAAGTAACCTAAGTTAGCATAAAAGTAACCTTGATTAACTAAAGTAACTTAGGTTAATTAACTCTAACCATGCCAAGGTGATCCCCTACTTCCCTCTCTTGCTTCCAACAGCTAACCCCTTAGCCTAAGTGAAGAAAACTTTCTCCAAGAAAACCCTAGAACACTCTTACTCTCAACCTTTAAGAATTCATAAGGAGCAAGAGACCTCTCTCTTTTCCGTTAAGACACACAGCCAAGTTGAGCCAAGAAGGTTTAGGATTCATCCAAGTTCAAGTTTATCCTAGGTGAGTATATCCTAAACTCTTTAAGAGAATTTTTATATCCTTCCTTGAGTGAATCTCACATTGCTACTCTTCCTTGTTCAAAAACCGTGGCCTCCATGGCCACTAGGTGCAAGCTTTCAAGCTCTTAAGTGGTACTAGTTTTCTTAGAAGTTTGAACACCATTCAAGCTTCATTTTGGTAAGCCATCTAGCCTCCATTTGGTTTTATCTTTTACTTAAGATAAAAGATTATGTTTGTTCTTTCCCCCTCCAAACGGTGGGGTATATGTAGTGAAGAGGAGGAAGACTTCACTCATTTCATACTCATTCCAAGCTAAGGAAAGGTGTAAGCTTGAAGAAGTCAAGTACACTATAAATATTCATGACTTATGTGTGAAAGTATATGCTTGAATGGCTAGATGTTACTAAGTTTTAATCTTAGATGTAAAATGTTAAGTTGAAGCATGAACTTTCGGATTCTTCAAGAAATGTGGCTTGCGTGTTTGAGATTCTTTCAAAGGTGGATTCTTTGCCCTTGTTGAGTATGGATATGATTCTTGTCTAAGCTAAATGTGGCAAAGCTCTCTTCTTTACTATGTAAGGGGGACGGTTGGATGGCAAGATGTGGGTAAATGTTGTTCTTGTAAAAGATTGTGATTTATGGGGTAAAGGATGTATGTAGGTTGTATGTTTTATGACTTTGGTATAATATGTTCATGATGAAAACGAAATTTAAGCCCTTGCATGTGTATGAAACGGGCTGCTTTGGGGGTATGGTACATATACACTAGATGTGCCAAGACTAGATTTTTCTATGGACAAAATGTTCAAGATCAAGGTGTGCTATGTGTAACCCTCTAAACTGTTTTTGTAGTAAATTATAGATGATCTTTAGAATGTGTTATAACCTGCAAAGTGTATGCTAAAGAAGTATATTTGATGATTAGTAAGCCATTTAGGAAGAATAACTTAAGTTGGAAATCTTTAGGAAAAGTGACAAAAATGGAAATTAATGGAACAGGGCAGAAAAATGTGACATTTTGAAAGACCTGAAAATGGATCTTAGAGGTATGAAATTAAGCTAATTTTTGGTATGATATTATCTCTATGTGTGTAGTAAATATAAGAGTTGGAATTTTGGTAAAATAAGTTACGGTTTATTTTTAATAAAATTTTTAGTAAAACTGGTCAAGCTGGAATTACTGGACTGGACAGAATTTAAGTGACTGGTTGATGGAGCCGAAAATGGTTCTTCGAAACATGAAAATGGGCTGAGTTTTTTGTAGAATGCTATCCCTATGTGTTTAATAAGTCTGAGAGTTGGAATTTTCAAATAGGAATTACGGGTTGGTCATAATAAAATTCGTAGTAAAACTGGCCACTCCAGAACTCAGCATGTACCCGTTTTGGAAAAGTGAATAAATAACCCCTTGAAAGTTATTATTTTACTCCGGAAATTTTATGGCGACGACTTAGGACATACATGAGCATGTCAATATAAATTAATCAGCCTGGAATAATTATTTTAAGGGGTAAATACCAAAGTAAAGCGAACGCTACTAAACTGGAAAATTAGGCTGAAACTACGGAACTAATTGGAGGCTTTGTTCTTGTGATTTAGACCAGTCTAATTGGCTTGGGCTTATGCACAACATTTATTGGCATGTTTACAGTATTTTTCCAGGTTTGGACCAAATTAAATAAAGATTATTGGGCTTGAAAGAAACGTAAAAGAGGGGTGTCGCACCGCTGAATTCAACGGTACCCTGTTTGGTAACTTAATAGTTTAAGGGTCTTAAATGTCTCGAAATGTTACGAAAATTTTTATGACAAGTAGAAAAGACACCCTTATGTGTTGTATGTTAAGAAATTATGAGGAGAGCCGAAATCATGAGGATTCTAGGCCGCATGAACAGAATGAAATTTTTCCAGCCTAAAGTATAAGAACATACATGTGTATGTGACGCATTTTGTCACGAATTGCATAGTGCACGTCATGCATTGCATCATCGTCACTTACATTATTTATGAAACTAATTTATGAAAAATAATGACGAAAAGCATTTTTAAAGAAAAAGATTTATTTTGAAAAGAACGCTTTCCTTCGGTACCGTATATTTCTGGCCAGCAGGACCCGCTCCAGATCCGGGTTTAATTGATCTGATGATTATGATCGTCTAGGCCAGGAGAGAATAGACCTGACTATGATTATGATTGTTCAGGCCCGGAGAGAATAGACCTAATTATGATGATTATGACCGTACAGGCCCGGAGGGAATAGACCTGATGACTATGATTGATAATGTGACCGTTTTCGGATCCGAAAATAATAGATTCGAAGAGAGAATACGACCGCCTCAGATCCGGATAGAATAGAGTCTGAACACTCTCTCTTGTTTTTATTGACGATGATGTTTTGAAAGAAAGAACGAAAGAACTTATCCCTCATTTTTATCATGATGCATCACATGTGCATACTCATGCATGTTGCATTTAATGGTTCGTCGAATATTTGGTACATTGTTACTTAGGCTAAGATGTGATGATTTGATAGCTCCTGAGTTATGACTTAATAAGTTATTAGCTTATTACTTATGGATATTGGATGGAAGGTCAGGTATGTTTCTAAACCGAATTTTTGGGGTTCGGTTCTTGTATGTACTTTCCATTTAATTCACGACTATTTATGGTTTACTTGCTGGTGACGTTGTCGCTCACCCCTTATTTTTCCTCCCAAAACCCGCAGAAAATAGGGTCGAATGGATCGAAGACGAACCTAGGGTTCCTTATCCGTAGGAGAGCGAGTGGAGGAAGACTTAAGGGTGTTTGTCGTGATGATTATGACTGATGAACTCTTTTTATTAACTATGTTGGAAAAATTGACCTTCGGATTTCTGTGTTGGTGGACATGTTTGTAAACGTATGATGGATGTTTAGATGTTTTATTTTAAAATTTTTTATTCTGCCTCGGTTTTGCTTACTTGTTGACGTGTAAGCATGAAAGTCCACACATTTTATTCTGGACTATGATATGTTATGGATTGACGCCTGGTACTCTCTGTAGTGAAGTACGGCGGGCACACCGTATCCGGCTAGCCGGGGTGCGGGGCGCTACTGTATCTCATAAGGCGTTTTATTTATTTTCTTTCTAATAGACAAACGATTAACTATGTAGCATGCACAATTTACGGCTTCCGCCCACAAAAATCTAGGCAATTTATTTTCACACAGCATGGTTCTAGCGATTTCTTGTAGTGTCCTATTCTTTCTTTCTACTACTCCATTAGTTGTAGAGTTCTATGTGGTGAAACCTCGTGCTTGATTCCTTTTTCTTCGCAAAATGCAATCATGTCCTTGTTTTTAAATTCACTGCCTCTATCGCTTCTATCTTTTTCACATTTAAACCATATTGATTTTCAAGTTGTTTATTAGTTCGCATCTCAATGGCACTATCATCTTTATTTGCAAGGAACAAAGTCCAAGTATAACGAGAAAAATCATCAACAATCACACATGCATAATGGCAATCCACCGAGACTCGTAGTGCGACTAGGACCAAACAAATCAATGTGTAATATTCTAAAACTCTAGTCGTGCTTATTTCATTTTTAGTTTAAGTGACTCGCGTGTTTGTTTGCTTTAATGCAAGATTCACACAACTGAAAGCTGTCTAAATCAAGTTTAGGCAATCTTCGTATTAGGTTCTTTCGTTGGAGTTTTTCAGTGTAGAAATGCCGATGTGTCCTAAACGTCTATGCCACAAATTTACGTTAGGTTCATTTGATATAAAACCTCAATCTTAGCGTCTAACATATCATCCATGGGAAAGAGTGAAAATATTTCCTTCCCTTTTTTCCTTTAAAAAACCGTTTCTTCCATTTTATTTATTATATTACAATATGGATGAGTAAAGCATACATCAAAGCCGTTGCCAATAAATTGTGATATGCGAAGAATATTATAGGATATACTACTTACCAGGAAGACGTTGGAGATTTGAAGGGTACTTGGACTTCCGATTGTACCTTTTCCAATGATTTTGCCTTCATTGTTGTCTCCAAAGGTCACGGATCCACCTTTTGTGACCTTCAATTTTGTGAACAAGCTCGGGTCACCCGTCATGTGCCTCGAGCAACCACTGTCAAGGAACCATTTGATAGATGTGTCTTTTGATGTGTGGGTTCCCTGCAATGTACAACAATGATTTAGGTACCCTTTTAATTTTGGGTCCTTACGAGTTAGTTATTCACCTCTTAGTAAAAGTACCTTTCGGTACCCATACTTGGGTGATCCTTCTCGGTCTAGCAAATGGTAAGAATGTAGATGAAGGAGCAATGTAGTAGACATGTGGTGAGTAGACTTTAGGCCTTTGGCCGAGTCCTTTATGCATCATATGGTGTGCGTTTTTGATATGTTCTCGTGTTGGTGTGCATAGTGCGTGATCTAGATGGATGAAATGAATGTCGTGTATGCATCACTTGTTTCTTCTCATATTTATACACATAATTATATTTCGTATGATATGAAGAAGAGATGTGACGAGATGAGGGGAGAGGGGGTCTTTGCGTTACTTTAGGCGCTATGTATGCCTTTGATGTGTCTACTTTCTTAGACAAAACAAATTGGTTGGTTTAGTTGATGCTTCTTGTCTCAATGTATCCTAATCCAGTTTTATCACTATCATGTTTTTGTGATAAAATAATGCGATCTAGCATGTTAGATCCCGTATCAAACTGTTTCATCATTTTCTAAATCCGTATTCCTTGATTTCAAATTTGAAATCTCGGATTTCATTTCATTATTATGTGTTGTCAATGATGATCTCTGATTTTAATGCATTTATGATGCATGACGACTCTTCTTTTGAATCGTTTAATTGAGCAACAAGATTCGTGTTAGAAGATTCTCTTCTTGTCTTCAATTAATCGCTTCTTTTCTTTTGCGAGAGTCTTAGTAAATTTATGCAATTCTAAATACTGACTGAAAAGATCATCATATGAAGGCTCAGAGTCAGAATCAGAGTCAGAAGATACCTCGTTTGATGCTTTGGATACAAAGCATACTTGTGCAGTCTCCTCTTCTGTATCAGTCTCAGAATCAGATGTGTCACTCCAAGTGGAGGCCTTGAGAGCTCTTTCCTTTGCTTAGGTTCTGAGACGAGTCTATTTTTGGTCCGATCCTTGTCAAGGTGTTTGTTTGTTTGCTTGTCCTTGTTAGGGCAGTCATATGATAGATGTCCAAGTTTACCGCATTCGTAGCATTTAACGTCCTTGTCATTTGTTTTATTTTATTTCTTTTAGTGGA
Source organism: Eustoma russellianum (assembly GCA_036186865.1). Taxonomy (NCBI): domain Eukaryota; kingdom Viridiplantae; phylum Streptophyta; class Magnoliopsida; order Gentianales; family Gentianaceae; genus Eustoma; species Eustoma russellianum. The sequence goes on from AP025060.1 coordinate 13,506,517, forward strand.
AGTAGCCTTAGGTTTGTTTTTAAATGACTTTCTCATGAATTTTCTCAAGCCTTTAGCCAATAAAATTAAGTCATCGTTGTCTGATTCAGAATCACTATCATCTACGTGATCGGAAGAAGTAGAGACGTATTCATTTGATTTAAAAGCAATAGTCTTACCTTGTTTTGATGATGATTCCGATTTCCTTATAGTGAGTTTGTTTTCATATACCTTAAGTGATCCAATTAGTTCCTCCATTTTAATTGATTTGGTTTCTTTGCTCTCCTCTATAGCCGTCACTTTAGGGTCCCATTCGGATGGAAGGCTTCGTAATACCTTTTGGACCTTTTCCTGCATAGAGAAGGCTTTGCCAAGAGACTCAAGAGAATTGTAAATGTTAGTCATGCGTAGATCCATATCAACAATAGACTCATTTGGCAATAATTTAAATGACTCAAGTGTGGACATAAGCATGTTAATTTTGGACTTTTACTTGACTAGTCCCTTCGTGTTTCATCTCAAGAATTCTCCACATTTCTTGAGCACTAGAGCAATTAGACACATAGCTAGATTCACTTTTACTTAGCCCATTTAGAAGTAATTGCATGGCTCTAGCATTCATGCTCAGTCTTTTTATCATCACTAGTATACTCTTGTTTAGGCTTAACAACCTCTAGTGTGACTCCATCTACAGTGGATAATTTTGACGGAACAAATGGACCATCTTCTATAATGGACCATAGATCAATATCAATAGCCATAAGAAAAGTTTCATTCTTAACTTCCATTGAATAAAAGACTCACCGTCAAAAAGAGGAGGCCTTTGACTAGACATACCTTCTTGCTCGGTTTTGAAGTTTGTGGTTGCCATCTCACTTAGATCGTTGGATCTTTTTGTTGTGAGTGTTCCTGCTCTGATACCACTTGTAGGACCTGCAAGGCACCACTAGAAGGGGGTTGAATAGTGGGTGCGGAAAATTTGGTTTTTAAAATTGTTTTAAACCAAAAACCCAACTTCTGAAAACAGTTTCTTTCAGGACCTGTTTTGAAACGTTTTGAAAACTAGGTTACAGGTCTTCAAAAATTCTGAAATTTGGAGAGATCTTAGTCTCAGATTTTGAGTATCTCCTAAAAATTTCAGATTAAAATTCAACCTTTAACCCTTTAAAATCGTTTGGTCAGATTGCGCAAATCTGCCAGAAACGGTAGTCTGATTTGAAAAATTATTCGATTAAACCGTGACTCCAAATGTCTGAAAATTTAATGACAAACCCCTTTTATATGTATTTAATTGGGTTGAAACAGTTTTGAAAAATTCTTTGGAAGTTAGTCAAATACGTTCAAAGTCTCAACCTTTGCAAGCCTGAAAATCAGACTGCACTAGTCTCAGAACTTTTGACGTTTGGATGACTTATACTTGTCCAAAAGGGTTGAAACTTGCGCCAAATGAACCTTAAAATGTGGCTATGTTTCTGGAAAGTTTGGTGATTTTTGAAGTTCGTTTTCTATTTTTAAGAACGTGATGAAAATGATGCACTGTGCTGGAAACTGAAAGTAAGTGCTGAAAAGTAAAGAACACAAGGAATTTTATACTGGTTCGGTTAAATCAACCTACTCCAGTCTTCGAGGACACCTTCCTCGGTTATCACTAATCAAAACAACAAACAACACCTTACCACACAGGGTTGATGGAGTTATACACCAACTCCAACCCTTTACAAACCTTGTAAGCGATTACAATGATCACGAACACCACCACCGAGCGGATGCAAGATTGATCACACCTTGATCAATCTTTACAACAATATAGCGTGTATGGTGGTTTATATGAAGCCTATTCAATATGTATGAATATGAATACAATAGGCTTTAGAGAGAAGAAGAAAGAAGTGTAAAGAAGGAGATGTAGCACACGTTTTTAGCTCTTTGGATTTGTAAGACTTGTCTTATGTTTTGTTTGCTCTCCTTCTTTCCTTTTTATCAAAAGTGGCCGCCCCCTATGTCCTGTTCTTCCCCTTGAAATTATCTTTTAAGTCCTTGGAAGAATATCTTGCATCATTGTGACATTCACTTGCTTACTTGGCAACTCCTCATTGGATGATCATTATAGCCTTGCTTACTTGGCACTCATTGATTGGATGAAAGTTGTCATCATTTGATGACTGTATAAATATGAAAATACACTTAAAACATGTGCCAATTAGTCATAAAAATGTTTGCCATAAGTCACATAATAAATTCCTAAAATTTGCAAGAAATCATCTCCATTATATCCATAAAATCGGCCATATGATTCTTTCACATGCTGAAATTTCAGCATGTGTGATATTCACACTATATTCAAAATTTCCATGTTGGATTAGATTAATTCCTTGAAAATGAAGAATCAAATATGCTTAATTTCAAGACAAATTTCGGCCATATACATTCAACACATGCTGAAATTTCAGCATGTGTGATATTTCAAATATCATCACAATTTTCCATAACATCTTCAAATCAATCATTAATATTGAAGAGGCAAATAAATCATCATTAGTGCAAGAATTCGGCCAGCTCAAGATGCACATGCTGAAATTTTCAGCATGTGTTACAAATGTGACATAGTTTGAAATATTACCTTGTGTAGCTCCTTCCTTTATGTCACCAACCTTGTATACTTCATTCTTGGCCAATCAATATGCCAACTAGGCTCCACATATGCTCCATTAAGCTGATCTAGGCGTGTGATAGCTTGTACATGTGCTGAATTTTATTTTTTGCAAACTTTGTAAAATAGTGCACAATAATTATACACATATGGTACATTCCAATCAGCCCTTAATTGATTTTTCTAGAACACTTTAGAATGTATAGAGTATGTAAAAGTGTCTAGATACATGTTATATGTCATGCCAAAAAGTTCCATGTGTCGTGTTCGTAGAAAACCGAATTTTCGACTTTTGTCGATTACGCGATTTTTCTCCGATTGAATTCAAACTTTTGTACATGATTATATTATGTCACACATAATATACATAGAATAACTTGAAAATTCAGCTCTAATGGCTGAAGTAAGTGGCGCCCCATGTGCTTAAAAAGTTGAATTTGAAATCTCCACAATTTGGCCTTAATTGGGGGTGATTTGTGTGTGCCAACATGGAATGATTTATGGATGAATATAACATGTAGCCAAAATTTCTGGTCATTTTTGAAGTGTAGGGCTGGCCATCTATATATGGCAAGTACGTGACACGTTGGTGAAGTTTCGTATTCCCGATACTACAATTTTTGGTTTAGAACCTTGTAACGTGTCGTAATAATTTTGTCATTACCATGACTTATATCATATGATATAAGACCTGATATACTCATAAATATGAGGTAAATATAGTGGTGTGACGTTAACGTACATTCGTAAAATATATAACGTGTCGGTAGTACGTGGAACATATGTGTATAATGCCTTTTAATAAAAATCTGAACATATATATATATATATATATAATATATATATATATTATATATTATATATATATATTATGTAAAAAGGTGTGTATAAGGAGAGGAGAAAACTTTCCATTCTTCAATTTGTGGCCTTTGTGCATTCTCCAAATATATCATCATTTAATGAACTACTTAGTTCGTTTAATTAAGTGTTTCACTTAGTGAACTAGTTTAGTTCATTAATGATGGCACCTGAAAATAGTTCAAACACAACAAATGTTTGTCATTTTATGTAAGCTTTAAAGCTTCATGGCTCGTTAGTATGGCAACATTATATATGAACTAATAAAGCAGGTTTCATGCAAAAACGTGTCATGTCATAAAACGTGTCATGCATTTCTTTAGTATACGTTATTTAAATCATGCATTTTGTAATCACTCAAACCCCTTTTTCTCTACACAATTAACCTGATCTAAAACAGAGGAGGGGATTGAGAGGACACTCAACCAAAAACAATGTATGCCTTGGAAAACAGACTTGATCAGCTCAACTCTACCTGCATATGATAGGGAGGAAGTTTTCCAAACGTTGACTTTTTTAAGAGCTTGGATATATATGAAGAATAATGGCAATTTTTTAATTTCAATCCAACAACTAAGATACCAAGGTAACGAAAAGGCATAGAACCTAGTGAAAAACCGGTGAGGAATTGCAAAGTAATAGGATCAGTTACCCCGGCAACAAAGATGTTTGATTTCTGAAGGTTTGCAATTAGACCGGAACAATTCCCAAAGGCTGTAGGCTTTTACATAACTAATCTGAGGGAGGCTGGATCAGCTTTGGAAAAGATGACCAGGTCATCGGCGATACAAAGATGGCTTAGTAGTTGTTCACGACATTTTGGATGGAAGGAAAACTAAGGGTCCAAATGCAGCAGCCCTAATGATCTGGAAAAATATTCCATGGCAAGAACAAAGAGGAACGGGGAAGTGGGTCACCTTGTCTTGGCCCCCATTCACCTTTGAAGTATCCGTGAGGAACTCCATTGATAATGATCGAGTAAGAGGTAGAAAAGACACACTGCATAACCCACCCGACAAATGTAGATGGAAAACCGAACCGTAAAACGACAGTACGGAGGAAATTTCAATCCAAAGAATCAAAAGCATTACGTGTGTCAACTTTCGACATATATTTAGGAGCAGCTCTTTTCCTCCCATACTCCCTCATTATTTCATGTACTAGAAAAATGTTTTCAACCATGGACCTGTCTTTTAGAAACCCATCTTGTGCTCTATCCATAATCTGGGGCATTACCGGGACTAGCCTTTTGACAAGATTTTTGAAATGGCTTTATAAATAATATTATAGCAAGATATTGGTCCATAGTCCTCAACCCTTAAGACTTTATCTGATTTTGGAATCAAGGTTATAAGGACATGATTTATTTGCTTGAGGAGGGATCCATTTTGGAACAATTCATGAATGGTCGCCTGAACATCATTTCCAACAATGTCCCAAGCAGCCATGAAAAGGTCAGATGTATACCTGTCTGGCCAGGAGATTTATATTTTCCTATTGAGAAGATTGCCTCCTTAATTTCATGATTGTCAATCGGACTTATGAGTTCAGCTGCGGTATCTGCAGGTATTTTTGGCCTAAGGTCAATAATAGAAGCTGATAAGGGCTGCACTACCTGTTTTGTTCCAAACAACCCACGATAATAAACATTGGGCAACTTGATTCAAATTTGAGGTGTAGGATCCACAAGTTTGTAATACCGAGTGGATGAAAGACTTGGTTTTGTTTCTTTTGAGGATAGCATGAAAGAATTTTGAATTCCTATCAATAAGATGAATGTATGTCCCTTTAACCAGTTGTGCGAAATATCTACGCTCACATATCATAAGGAGACGCGTAGACGATTTGCATTCCTTAAGCTGTTGAGACGAAATGGTATTTGGCACAGATGGGGAGTTTAATTAAAAATTCTCAAGTTCATTTACAACCCTATCAACCCTAGAAGAGATATGTGTGAAGGCTTTATTGTTGAGAGAGCGGAGACTTGTTTTTAGATTTTTCAATTTTTTGTACAAGGAAAACATGGTTGAGCCTCTAATGTTGGAATTCTAGATTTTTGCTACTAGTGGGATGAATTCAGGGTTGGCAGACCACATATTATAATATCGGAATGAGACAGGTTTATGACCATTTTGCTAGGACAGGGAGAGAACTGCGGGGGAGTGGTCAGAAAGACAACCAGAAGCACAAAAGTGGACACTGGCATGCGGAAAGGCTTCTAGGAAGTCCCCATTTCTCATAATCCTATCCAACTTAGATTTTACTCCCCTTTCTTCCTATGTGTGGAAAAAACCGGTGAATTTGATATCAACTAAACCAGTTTGGGCAAAACAATCTAGTTGATCTTTAAGCTGATAGTAGGTAACCGGTCTCCTCCCAGCCTTTTCTTCTTAAAAAATAATACAGTTAAAGTCACCTAACACAACCAAGGGTTCGGGGTAACTAATGATTGCTGCGACAAATTATTCCAAAGTGGTTGACGATCCACAAAGGAATTGTAGGCATAGACAAAAGTGGCATAAAATGATGAAGCAGAGATTAAAGAAGTGATTCTACAGTAAATCATTTGCTCATCCTGTGCCACCTTTGAGACTTTGGCTTTCATCGGATTCCATAGTAGAAGAATCCTCTTGCCAGTATGGGATTCAAAATTATGTGCATAATCCTTGTGTTTGAAGGTGTTTGTGAGTAATTTTGATAGCCTTGTGAAGTTTAACTTGGTTTATAAGACAACAACAATATCAGAGTTAGAGGAGTACACAAAGTCAAAGAGACCTTTGTGTTTGAGAGGATTATTGCATCCCTGCAAATTCCAAGAGGAGATGATCATTGACAATGTGCGATTGGAGTAGAAGATTTCTTTCTGCCCCTCCGTTTTTTCTTTGATTTCAACCATTCAGCCTTTTCATGGCCTTCTAGGTAGTCTTCCTCCATAGGGTCCAATGGTGGATCCTGGTGGAGGAAGGATAACTCCATCGGAAAACCCAGGCTATCAAAGTGCTTTGGACATGTGTTTCTTCATAAAACTGAGATTGTATATGATGGAAGTTTACCAGGAACTTGTTGCGCTAATGTAGTTGAGCGGCAGAAAGATTGGCCTTTGATTGAGTCCTTGAGTTGATGAGCCATGTATCTTCTGCCTCCTTCTCTAGTTGGCCTTTGATTGAGTCCTTGAGTTGATGAGCCATGTATCTTCTGCCTCCTTCTCTAGTTGTACATCTTCGGTGTTCTTTGCTAAGGTACCTGTTTTATACAAATGGGTTTGTGACAGTCTTGAGACTTGGTGAGCCTCATTTATAGTTACATGAGGGAATACATCAAATTCACTGCTTGGGGGGGATTATCAATGTGCTTGACCCTAAGTGATATACCACTATTATCCCTACCAAGCCTGACTTCATCCAAAACAATCTTTCCAGGGATTGGCGAAAGAGACTGTATTAGAAGGATCTCTTTGCTGGATGTAAGCTCTAATACCTCCAGGTTGTTTACAGCATCCAGCTCCAAATTTCCAGTGGTGGCTACAACTAAAGCCTATTCATTACAAACAGAGGGCGAAGCGCAGATCTAAGTATCCATAGGAACATAAGAAAGTTTAGTAACAGACCTATCTACCTTACCAACTGCATCATGCTTTTTTATTGGTAGCTCCCCTCTTGAGGCACGAGAGTTTTTAGATGCCTCCAGATTTTCCTCTCTCAAGGGGACTTGCACCATATTTTTGCTTCTTTATGGGGCCATTATTATGGTTCCTTGTGCCAAATTATAACTTTTTAGGCATCGTATTTCGAATCTGCTGTGTTTTATTTCTGATTTCATGCACATATCTGTTTTTGGCATACCGTTGCGAACATGCCTGGGTGTGACATGATCAGTTACATAGGGTGAAGGTTCAAATTCATGTTTCTTATCTTAATGCCTAATATGTATGCAAGAGTGGCAAAAGCGGGGGAGTTTCTCATAAATGACCTTTTGGACCAGAACCTCATCATTAGATAGATGAATTGCAATGGAATCTAACAGTTTGCCTGATAAGTCAACATCAACTAAAATCCCTAACATAATGTCAAATTCCCTTTGTGGCAGTTAAATGATCAGTCATTATAGGTGTTATAAAAATAGTGGGAAACAAGACAACAAACAAGAGAACAAGAACAGGAACCTTGACTTAGGCGTGTATACACACTTTCCGTAAGGAATATTTGCCCCCACTTGATGCTGCAGGGTTATATGCAAACTTCCTCCTAGGATACAACAGCCAACAATCTCTAATCCTCAGCAAATAGGATTGAGAAACTAT
>AP025060.1:13514313-13557292 GCA_036186865.1 Eustoma russellianum
ACCGCACTTTATGGCCTTGTGCTACCCCTAGTATTCATGAACATTTCAAGATCATTGCTTGTCGAAGCGGCACCACTTCCCATGTTCATATAGGTGAAGATTAAGATAATTCCTCTTAATCCTTCATTAAGAGTGCAATGAACACTCACCCTCCTTTAACACTAACATTCCAATTCTTTAAAGATCAATATCATGCGGCTTGATTCTTTAAAGATCAATCGTAGTGCTTTAATACCTCACTTTGTGACTTGTTGTTACCCATTGAACCTTTGGCTAGTGGTATGCTAGACAAGGTTGGGTTTCTATCACAAGTGAACTTATCCCATACGTCTCAATCCCATCCCTAAAGAGTACTTTGTACCAAGTCTTTTGATAGACTCTTTGTCAACGGATCCGCCAGGTTATTGCAGGATCTGACGTACGCAATGGCTATTACACCATCAGTATTAATTGCCTTACATAATCATGCCTAAGGCTGACATGTCTAGATTTCCGTTATAGATTTTACTATAAGCTCTAGACATCGTTGCTTGGCTATCACAGTGTAAAGAAATGGCTGGCATCGGTTGTGGCCACAACTCTATATCCAATAAAGATTTCTCAGCCATTCCGCTTCTTTACCTGCAGACCCAAAGCTATGAATTCGGATTCCATTGTAGAATGAGTTATGCATGTCTGTTTCTTTGAAGCCCAAGAAACAGCACCACCACCCAATGTAAATATCCAACCCGTAGTAGACTTGTTATCACCAACACTAGTTATCCAACTAGCATCAGTATAACCTTCTAACACGGCTGGAAAATTACTATAAACAATCCATAATCCATAGTCTTTTTCAAGTACCAAGTACTCTCGCCCAATTGCCTTCCAATGGTCTATACTAGGATTACTAGTATACCTTGATAATTTACACAACACGCAAAGCAATATCCGGTCTAGTGCAATGCATAGCATACATTAAACTACCAATTGCACTAGCATATTCCAATTGAGCTACCGCTCTACCGGTATGTCCAGTCAATTTGTATGAGGCATCGAATGGTGTGTTTGCTTCTTTGATCTCCAAGTGTTTGAACTTGTTCAACACTTTGTTTATGTAATGAGATTGACAAGAGCAAAACCCCCACTATGTTTGGACACCTTAATTCCTAAGATAGTATCTACCTCACCCAAATCTTTCATTTGGAATTGTGAAGTTAAATACTTCTTAGTTCATTTACTCCTTCCATATTAGTACCGATAATAGCATATCATCCACGTACAAACAAATAATACACCATATTTGTCTGTAAACTTGGAATATACACACTTATCTGCACCATTATGTCGGAAACCATCCTTCAAAATGGTAGTGTCAAACTTTTCATGCCATTGTTTCGGTGCTTGTTTCAATCCATACAATGACCTTATCAATTTGCACACTTTGTGCTCATTCCCCGGAAGTACAAAACCTTCCGGTTGTTCCATATAGACTTCCTCGTCTAAATCACCATTGAGAAATGCAGTCTTAACATCCATTTGATGAATAACCAAGTTATTAATGGATGCTAATGCCATCAACACTCTAATGGATGTTATTCTTGCTACAGGAGCATATGTCAAAATAGTCTATCCCTTCTCGTTGTCTAAAGCCTTTGGCTACTAATCTAGCCTTGAAAGTTTGAAGTGAACCATCCGTATTGTATTTCCTTCGAAATACCCATTTACATCCAATAGCTTTGGAACTTGGAGGCAAATCAGCGAGAATCCACGTATTGTTAGACAATAACGAATTCATCTCATCATCAATAGCTTCCTTCCAAAATGATGCATCTCTCGATTGCATCGCCTCCTTATAGGATTTTGGATCATCTTCAACGCTTAGTACAATAGGTATTTGATTAAACACCTTTGTCCTATTACCTTCAACTAAGAAAGTAATGATTGCGAAGAAATGAAGTCCGGATGTAAACTTTTTTTTTCTAGCACGTTGACTTCTCCTAACCTCAGTTGGAGAATCTTGATTGATCATCAACACTAGAAGGATCATTAGTAAAATCTCCAACAATAGGTCATTCAAACTCTCACTTGTTGAACTTTGATTTGAATCTGTTCTTAAGAATTTATTCTCAAGAAATTCAACATCTCTAGATTCAACAACCACATTGGATTCTAAATCTAGAATCCTATATGCTTTAGAGTTTTCGGCATATCCAATAAAGACACCTTTAAGAGCTCTTGGCCCCAACTTAGTCCTCTTTGGATCCGGAACTCTATAATAGGCTAGACAACCCCAAACTCTAAGATAACTTAGATTTGGTCTTCGTTTCTTTCTTCCATATTTCGTATGGAGAAACTTTGAACTTCTTAGAAGGAATTCTATTATGAATATGACAAGCCGTTAACAAGGCTTCTCCCCACAAATTCTTTGGCAAACCAGAGTTTATTAACATTGCATTTAGCATGTCAACTAAACTTCTATTCTTTCTTTCAGCCAAAAACCGTTGTTGGGAGTGTATGGAGCACTTTTCTGGTGTATGATACCATTCTCCTCACAGAATTGATTAAATTCAAGAGGAAAGTATTCACCACCACGATCACTCCTTAGAACTTTGATTTTCAATCCCGATTGATTTTCGACTTCCATTTTATAGACTTTGAACATGTCAAAGGCTTCATCTTTATGCCTTAGTAAATATACATAAGTATATCTAGAGCATCATCAATGAAAGTTATGAAATATCGATTTCCACCTCGGGTTAAAACTCCGTTCAATTCACAAATATCTGAATGAACAAGTTCTAAGAGTTCGTTTTCCGTTCACTTTCGGAAACGGCTTCTTTGTCATTTTGCTTGTATGCATACTTCACATGTTCTTTCATTTTCATCTTTACAAGAAATTAAGGCATGCTTAGACATGAACTTAATAGTTGTATTACTAACATGTGCAAGTCTATCATGCCACAATGAAAAAGAAGAATCAACAGAGTAAACAGAAACCGCGGAATTTTATTAATACTTAATTTAAACATCCCGTCGCAAGCATAACCCTTGCCGACAAAGATACCATTCTTGGACAATATAATTTTGTCCCCCTCCATTACAATCTTGAATCCACTCTTACAAACAAGACTAGCAGAACAAGATTCTTAGAAATCTCGGGTACATGTAGTACATTGACTAATAACAACTTCTTTCCAGAAGTAAAGTCCTTCTATACTACCTTTACCCAAGACTCTTGTGGCACTGCGGTTTCCCATCAGAACCTGCTGGCTATCATCCACAACATGGTAGGTCTTGAATAGATCCTTGTTGTTGCATACATGCACTGTTGCACCCGAATCGAACCACCAATCTCTTGTGATTTCGTTCGTAGCCATATGAAGTTCTGTTACCATGCCAACATGCAACCTGAGACCATTGCAACCAGTTGATCGGTTCCAATGTCTATCATATTCGCATTGTTGACATTCTGAGAATCACCGCCCTGTTTTTGTTTCTTTCGAAACCAACAGTCCTTTTTCAAGTGACCTTTCTTGCCACAATTATAGCATCTCTTGCCTTTCTTGGATTCTGCTTTGTCTGTGGATCAGCATAATCGGAGTTCTTCCTTTTGTTTCCAACCGAACTCCCTGTTCCCTTTGACATAATGCACTCTAGGTGCATCGTCAGAGACATGTCTCTTTACAAGACTCCTTGTCTCTTCTTCAATTCGCAGATGCTTTTGAAGTTGTTCAAGGGAAAAGGATTCGGTTGAGTGCAGTAATTTCTTCCTGTAGTCATTCCAACTAGGAGGAAGCTTAGCAATGATTCCTCCTACTTGTAATGCCTCAGAAACTTCTACACCCAACTCTTTCAGTTTGGACACAATGACCTGCAACTCGTGCACTTGGTCCATGATGACAAATTTTCAACCATTTAAAATTAAAATACCTACTCATCACCTGGAATTTGTCTGCGCCTTGTTTCGTTGTTGTACTTGAACTCCAAGGCGTTCCATATCTCCTTTGGTGATGAGTTGCCGTGAACAGATCGTAGATACGATCTGTCAAATTGTTGAGGATATGCCCTCGGCAAAGCATGTTATCCTCCTGTCTCTTCCTCCAAGCAGCCTTGACCTCCTCGGAGTCCTCTTCTTTTGGAGTTGGCAAATCCTTCAGAGTTGGGTCGAGACAATACCCAATCTGCAGCGCCGTCAGAAGGAACAACATCTTGTCCTTCCATCTCAAGTAGTTGGTACCATCGAATCGGTCCAACTTCATGCTCTCTTGATTCAAGAATGTCTTTGAATCCATCTCAAATATTCCTTACGATTGTTATAAAAATAGCAGGAAACAAGACAAAAACAAGAGAACAAGAAGAACCTTGACTTGAGGCGTGTATACACACTTTCCGTAAGGAATATTTGCCCCCACTTGATGCTGCAGGGTTATAGGCAAACTTCCTCCTAGGATACAACAGCCAACAATCTCTAATCCTCAGCAAATAGGATTGAGAAACTATGAACTTTCTTAACAAGAGTGTTCTTAGCAAGAAGAAGAATATGGAATGCTAGATAGATATGTTGCAAGATCACTTTCTAATGGGTTATAATAGCCTATTTATAGGCTCTCAAACTCCAGGATGTCGTTGAAGGAGGTTGCATGATTGGACATGTCTTTTGGTGCAAAAGATGTGAATTTCCATGAAAAATCACGTCTGTCAGGACATCGATCGATCGATGTGATCGATCGATGTCCTCAGTTCAACATCGAACCCTGACATCGATCGATCGATGTCATCGATCGATGTCCCCAGTCAGACATCAGTCTCTGCATCCAGGACACATGATCGATCGATGTGACATCGATCGATCGATGCATCGATCTATGTCCGGCAGAAACTCAACTTCATTTTCAAGCCACATAGATCTATCCATTTGATACATGGATTGATCCAAGTCATGAGTCAAGCTATTCTTGCTTACTCCAACACCATTTCACCCTCATCTTTGATCTCAAACATCCATTCTTCGTTCCATTGCCTTTACAAACTATTATTACAATAGGCACACCAGTTGGGAACCTAAGGCTGCTAGATGCTTTTCATTCCAATGATCTAGGGGTAATGCAGGGAAACGCACCCAAATAGGAAAAGGTGTAACTTCAAGGCTACCAAAACTAAAAAGCACGGGCATTTTTTTAACACATGTAGTCTGCCAAAATAAAGTATGGACCCGAATATAGGTCTTCCTCCATATTCTACGCAGTGTTGAATTTGAACACTATCCAGCCGGAGTCATGGAAGTGTATGCTAGGTTTATGTTCCTAGGTTTTAACAAGTTTAAAAAGTAATGGTTTACTTGGGAAAGCATCAGCAAAACACCCTACTAGGCATCTTGTCCTTTCCTCATTGGGTGGGGTATCTTCAATGTTAATGTAAATCTTACCCGTTCTTTCTAAGGCAATGTGCTGCAGTTTGATGCAGTTAACATGTGCTCTGTTGGAGCCCACCACCTCCTTCCAGGAAGGTTTAGCACTGATGGAATTTGGAGCCTGAAGAGGAGAAGGACAGGTGGCATCCTTGGGCTAGATGTGTAGTCTTTGGAATATTCTGGGATAAGGCTCGAGAAGAAGATGGGGGATTAGAAGGGTCAATTCTAACCCAGACTTTTGTATTTGTTTCCTTACCACGTGGAGGTTTTCGAATGGTGGATGGATGTTTTTAGCTGATGTGGATTGCATGACACAATCCTGCTGATGTGAAATTATTTGATTGGGTGGTAGGGTTCTTAGTTGGCAGGAAGGATGATTATCTAGCGAGGTGGGACAAAACGTTGTCATTGCATAGATTTTGAACGGGTGGTGGAATTGGATGGCACGCGTCTAAAATACAATTAATGCAGTCAGAAGGGGTTAATGCATGTAAACCATCTGTTATCTTGGTACCTAGTCGGTGGCAAGTGTAGGGACTAGTGGGCATTTGATTTGAAATGGGGTCAGAGGGGTAATTAATGCAGGCATATCTGGGGGAATTAGGTTTCCGACGCCGCTACAGCTGACGGGGGTATCTCCAGCTAGTGTTCTGGCATAAATTCCGGTGCCATCCTCGCCGGCGGGAAAATTTTCGGCGGGTGTTCTGACCATTTTTCCTACGTAATTTTCACAGCCAGGAAAATTTTCGGCCACCATAACAACCCCACTTGGGGCTGAGATTGAGCTCGAAGGAGCAAAAATCATAGGCGAGGAAGTATTGGAGTCTAAGTAGCGCGAAGAAGAAGGATCTAGGTTAATCACCGCCACATTTTCCTTCTGAATTTCCCAGATAGAGAACAACCATCAACGTACTGGAAGTAAGGAGTGGCAGCTTTTTTGGTTTCAGCAGCAAACACATTAGATTCAAGCGGAAACAAGGCAGAGCCCGCTGAAGAGCATTCAGAAAGGCTAAGATCCAAATGGGTTATAGGCTTGGACACTTTCTGAAGGATTTTAGTACCAAGAGGACAAGAGGGAGGAAGGTGGTTGACGAAGTTTTTTACAAACTCCCCTGTACTTTGATACCCCAAAACTGAATGTTCATCAAGAACAAACCGTTCGCTATTTTTGGATTTTGGAACATGATTTGGGGTAGCATGAAGAACATTGGGCAAAATATCCGAACCTGCAATCACATCAGTTGCAGCATACTCTAGGGAGGATTCTTCATCAGAGCCCACTGCAAAGGAGAAAGAATCAGAAGGATCTTCCTCCAGGGACTCCTCTAGAAGCAACCCCCGGGCCTTAGAGCCCTTTTTGTGTTTCTTCTGTTTCTGCTTCTTCGTGCCTCCAGGGGAGGAAGTAGAAGACTGTTTCTTCCTATCCATCATGTTCCCATATTAGAAGATTCAGAGAAAAGCGATGAATGAGAAGAACGAGTAAGAGATGGAATGACTTCTCTCCTGTAGAGAGAAGCGAGAGAGTTTTTCTCTCTAGCGCGTCTTTTTGCATACAATGGTGATATTCATTTAATATCTAGGTACTTTTTTCACATAATATAGTCCTAGCTATTTCTTGAATTGTTCTATTTTTACGTTGAATAACTCTATTGAGTTGTGATGTCTTTGGTGGTGAAAATTCATATTTTATTCTGTGTAATTCATAAAACTTAATTACATCTTTGTTTTTAAATTCTCCACCTCTATCACTCCTAATTATTTTAACATTTTCATCATAAAGATTTTAAAATTGTTTAATAAGATTTTCGATTGTTAATGGGGCATCTTGTTTGTTGTTAAGAAAAATGTCTATGTATATTGTGAGTAATCATCTACTATGATAGACATATAGTAGTGTCCACCTAGACTTCTGGTTCTACTTGGAACAAATAAGTCTAAGTGAAGCAATTCTAGTACATGACTAGTACTCACTTTATTTTTGGTTTCAATGTTTCTTTTATATGTTTTCACTTAATACAAGTTTCACATAGTTGAAAATTACCTAAGTCTAGCTTAGACATTCCTCTAATTAGACTCTTCCTAGATAATGTTTTATTGTTTGAAATCCCTATATGGCCTATCTACTCGTCTATGCCATAAGTTCATATCTGAGTCATATGATACTAAACAGTTAATTTTATCATTTAACATGTTACTTAAGGATAGAGTGTAAATATTACCATCCTTATTTCCTTTTAACACAATTTCTCCCTTTTAATTTATTATGTCACAAGAATTAGGGAGAAAAGAAACATGGTATCACAATGTATAAGCTAAGAAATACTAAGTAAATTGTAAGAAAGATTACTTACTAAGAATACATTTCTTATTTAAAATGTGTTGGGGTCCCCAATGGTTCCTTTTTCAACAACCTTACCTTGGTTGTTGTCACTGAAGGTCACTTTTCCTCCATCTTTTATTTCTTTCAGCTTAGTGAATAGGTTGAGGTTTCCCCTCATGTGCCTTGAACACCCGCTATCTAAAAACCACTTGGTTTTTAGGTTCTTTGGCTTTAACTCCTTGTCTTTTATCTCATATTTTTCCTACAAAGGAGACAAAATTTTAGGTACCCTTCCTTGAATGTTACGGGCAACATCCTTGTTTGTGTACCCTTTGAGTATCCAAACTTGGATGTACCTTCCAGACACATATTTAGCATTTGTAATATTAAACGAATAAAGCGGATTTTCATGTACTTGTCCATTCCATTTAAAAGGAGATGTATATTTATACGAGTTGTATCTTGGTTTCTAAGTTCTACGTTGATTTTGATATGCAAAGTGAGCCATATAACTTTGTTTCTTAAATTGTGCCATGTATGCATAATCATATACATTCCTATAAGTCTTATAAGGAGAATAAGATATTTGCCTATGATTAGATCTATATGTATTATAATAAGTTGGATGCATTTTATTTTGTCTATTAATATTTGTATACATATATGCATACTTTTTATGTGTTTTAGATGCAAAACTTTTCTTAGATTCTTTTGTAGGTACATGTTGCGTTTTACCTTAGAATGAACACAAGAAGGAGTAGATGAAACATGTACATTTGACTTAGTTGTGCTATAAGGTAATTTTGACTTAGATGACACAAAGTCAGTCTTTTTACCTAACTTGTCATTTTCTTCTTTATAACCTAGTCTCTTTTTATCGTTTCCATATTTTTGTGACGATATAAGTGTGTCTAACATGTTGGTTCCAGATTTAAACTGATCTAACATTTTTTCTAAGTCTAGCTCAGATGTATTAAGTTGTGATACTCATTTTTACAACTTTCTACTTTAGCATTTAACATATTATTTCCAGTTTTTAAGGATTTTTTGTTTTACTTATATGGATCAATTTTAAGCTTTAAAGAGTCAAGAGTATTAGTAGACTCTTGTTTAAAAGACTCTAATTGATTAGAAAATTCCAAGTTGGATGTCTTCAACTTGTCATTTTCTTCAACTAGTTTCTTTTTCTCTTAAGATAATCTTTTACAGTGAGTATGCATCTTTAAAAAAATTTCATACATTTCATCAAACGACATCTCATTATCAGAATCTATGTAAGAAGACGAAATTACTTTGTTGGATATAAGCACACTTGAGCTTCTTCATTGTCTGACTTTTGGATTCCGAGTCGGAGGTGTCGCTCCATGTACTTGCCTTAATTCCCCTTTTGCCCTTCCATGCCTTGGGCTCATTTGGCTTGTGTTTTTGAGACTCTTTGACTTGTTTATTATTGTTAATATTATTCTTTTTCTTTTTTGCACAGTCATATGAAATGTGTCCATTTTGACCGCACTCCTACCATTTTAATTCTTTATTATACCACTTGTCACTATTTTGAGTTGAATTATTTCTCTTAAGTTGAAAAGAGAAAGAAGAGGATTGTTGTCAATTCCTATTCGGCCATTTGAAAAATTTTATAAGCTTTCGAGCCACTAAAATTAAATCATCATCCAATACACTATCACTATTACTTTAATCTTTCTTTATACGAGAAGACTCAGTTGATTTGAAAGCAATAGACTTACTGGATGATTTAGATGACTCGGACTTCTATTGGTTCAGTTTTACCTCGTACACTCTATGTGAACCTATCAATTCATCCATCTTAGTAATTGACTTCTTTTCTTCAATTGCCGTTACCTTTGTATCCCATTAAGTGGGAAGGCTTCGTAGCACCTTTTGAACATCTCTTTTTTGGTAAATGATTTATTTAAGGCTTCAAGTGCAATGAAGATATTAGTAATTCGTAAATCCAAAGATGTTATGGATTTGTTCGGCAATATTTTAAACGATTCAAGTTCAGTCATTAGCATGTTTATTTTTGACTCTTTTACACCGTTAAATGCTGTCATTCTAAAGATTTCCACATATAATGATAACTATTACAATTTGAAACACATCCCACTTCAGAAGCACTAAGTCTATTTAAAAGTAGTTGCATTGCTTTCGCATTCATGGTGTAGTGTCTCTCATGGGAATAGGGTCTCGGCATGGTGCACCCACCGTACTCTGCTACAAGAAGTACAAGGCATCGATATCATCTATATGCACATCATCGTAAATGTGTATCGAATAGCAAAAGCATCATAATAGACAGAAATAAAGCATTGACATGAGTACGAACTACTACACCCGTGATAGTTTCATAGGTGCATCAACAGTACAATTATTATAAGTACAGAGAAAATATCCAAAATACACACAAAAGCTGACAAGAGCTCTATTAACAGCTCCCTGAACCTATTCCTTGGGCTTATCCTCTAAAAACTTCGGCTCGTGGTCTTACAGGTCTGCATGGTAAAAAAAAGGTGAGTGATAACGAACCGCTCAGCAAGTTTTTCTGCCTACATTCGTCAAGTGGATCATACATGGGGACTGGGGTAGTAGAGATAATACAGTGAAACACAGAGCATGGATCATATAAATGACATGTATGGAAAATAACATTCAAAGAAATCAAAATAAATAAACAGTATAGTAAATCGGACAGTTACTTTTTTCCATCAACTTTACTTTAGCATATAATCTGTGTCATTCTTGAGCACAATCTTTTAAGCTCATTTTCATGTGTTTGCTGGTTCATGAATGGCAACATATAGAGGAAATCATGACTTAAGGGTACTAAGAGCTCGTGGACATGTTCATGATGTATGCATTTGTGAAACTTACAGAAAGCATATCATTTCATACATTCATAAAAATGACAGAACATGAATTGGCTATATCGCTTTTCGTAAAATATAATGGTACCTATGACATGCCGAATGATTCCCCGAGTAGCCTTCAGTACCGTCTATGAATCTCATGGTCCAACCACGGTGTTACATCATACGTACCTAGACTATTTATAACGCATTATGACTGAGATCCTGAATCCCGAACGCGGTGTTACAGTCAATCATAACGTCCTTTTCCCCTGATATCCTCCCCCTGGACCAAACATCAGGAAGCTCTCCATACAAAACGTTGTAGATGTAACAGAAGGCAGAGATCCATTGCCCCAGATAATGTGTTATACTTGCCAACATAACATGCATATTCGGAAAGGCAAAGATTCCTTGTCCCCGACAAGGTGATACACTCAGCCAACAGAAACATGCATAAGTCGTATGAAAACATTCGTCTCCCGGTACGGTTCTTTAATCATAAAATTCTTTAAAACATTTTATACAGAATCCTTTCATAAACGAGTTCATACATAAAACTTGTTTGCTTTGAAAATCATGATGACATATGCGTATGATAATGCGCAGTTTCTGGACTGGTTCTAAGGTCTTATAACAATTCAGCTCCTAATTTCTTACTTAATTAATGGTCATATCATGTGTTGGAGAAATTTGATAGTTTTGCCCTTTTTGTCTTCATTTAAGGGGCTTTCGGATTTGGGGACCAAAACAACCCTTGTTGGTGTTTTGAACGTCAACTTCATTTTATTAATATATTCAACACTTATTAATATTTAGAAACTTCCAAAACAGCTCACATATCATAATTCTTAAAGTTGGAAATTACTAAATAGCCCCTACAGGGTAGTTTCGGCCAAATGTTCCAAAACAGCCCTCTTTTAGTGGTTCATTCTTTTTATTCTATTAATTTGTGGATTCCTTGATTTTCCATGTATAACATGTAATTTTATGCATACATTTACATAAATATAATCATCTAAATATTGTCATCACATTGGTACCGAAAAGGCCATATGGTCGAGAGTCTCTTTGATTTTTCCAACTTGTTACGTACATGCAAGAGGCAAAAATCATAACCTTCATTTATACCATAACTTACCATGGATATATATCATGATTGTGCATAAATTTCATGGACTTAACATATTAAACTTAAAACAAAGTCACATCCATAATCATGATCATAGGGTCCATATTATGCGGATGTTCATACTATTATTACATGCAAGTACATAAGAGAACCACACCCATGCAATTACACCTGATTAGACTATGATCATCAAAATACACACCATGATGATGGTGATGAATTCATGTTCTTTGATGAAGGCTCAAACAGCCCCATCATAGAAGGCTAATGGTGTAGTTGTGGTGATGATCATCAAAGATGGAAACTTTTATGACATGCATTGTACTATAGATTATATTGCACCATAAACATGCTATACTAAGGCCATCATCATGAAAATACACTCTCATACATATGAGAACAAAGGAATGATGGTCATCAAACATGCATATACAAAATGAGGTTCTCATTTGCCTACATTTTGCATAGAATGATGCATGTAAATTTGCTATTCATTTCTTAGGTCATGCATGTCCCCAAGGGGCTGTCCATACTTGGACTCTGCCATGCATGTCCTATTTAAATATCATCCTAGCAATATTCATGAACTATACCAGAACAATACACATGAATACATAGTTTGAACATGCAATTACACTTTTCATGACTTGATGACAAGAGCTTCATTTTAAGATATGCATACATGATCCATCCTTTTATATGAACACATGAGGCGCATTTTTAAACATTCTTGAAGAAGCTAAGAAGAATACTTGTCTTGGTCGTTGGATCTTACACTTAAGAGTGGAGGATTTCTTCCTTGATCTTGGCTTAGGGGTACACAGCCTAGATGGCCAAAGTGAGGAAATGGTTAGTCACTTTTGAAGAATAAGAGGTGATGGATGTTTTAAAACTTATTCTTAGTAATTCTTACCTTGAAGGCTTGAAGTCTCTTACTTTCCTACACTTATAAGATGTCTCCTTCACTCTTGAGGAACCTTCGGTTTTGGGTTAAAATAGAAAGGAATTTGAGTAATTTTGAAGAATAGAAGAGAGGAAATTGCTAGCATGAATGTTATAACACGTTACCTTAAATATTCCTACTTGATTCAACTTAACCACTCTTCCTTCCCCCTTGATTGCATATCGTGGCCAAGGCGCCTAGAATAGGGAATATATTGAGCCGTGATGAGGAAATGTGCGAAAAGAAAATGTTTAGGAAGAAGAATGGATGATTACCTTAGTGATGTTGTAGTGGGTGACTTGTCTCTTCAATTGAAGATAGAAGAAAGTTGCCTCCTTCTTGAAGAGCACTCTCAGTTGAAGGGGTGTTTAAAATGAAGGAGATTTCTTGTAGAGAGAGAATGGGATGGAGAGAATTTTGAAGTGAGAGGAAATGAAATATGAAGAATGAGTTGCCAAAATAGTTGGGAGAGGAAATTTTATTCCTTATAGAATACTTGGCCGAAAATGGGATAGTGGAAGGCAATGATTATCATTCCTGGTTTAGTAAGTTATTGGAGAGGGAAAAGTTTTTGTATGTAATTTGATTGGTATCCATTCTTACATGGTGTATGAACGGTGATGATGGGATATAAAATAAAAGAAAGGAGAATGAAAATTTGGGGAAAATTAAGAAGGGTGGCCAGTTCTTAGGGTGGGGGTCAAATGGGTGGTGAAAATAGATCTAACTGTGCTTTATTTTCCTTATATGCAATTTTCTTTTTCCCTTATTTAATTCCTAGATAAAATTTGTTCCATTTATTTACATTCTTCATTAATTAGACTTTACACTTATTAGGTTAATCCCTAATAGTTCGTAAATTTTATTTCAGTATCTAAACTTATTGAACTAAGTGCGGTACAATGATCGCACTTGAATTCTGTCTTAGTTTCCTTTGTTTTTTGTATCAACTAGTCCGGAGATGCGGGCCATAACAGTCATCCACCCTTATAAAAATTTTCGCCCTCGAAACTTGAGTGTTCAGTCATAATCCACTACTTGATATTTCTCTACTGATTCCATCTCTAATACATGTTACAAAGATTTCCTGATGCATCACCTTGGCACTCGAACATGTTTTTCTAGAATTGTAACCTATGGCTTTGACTTTGGACTTTAGCTACCAATTATGGGGTACTTATCTGCTGTTGGGACCTGTGAATAAAGTATTCTAACTCCCGCGCTTTTGTCAGTTATCCTTCCCATTATAAATATTTCGGCCACTATTAACCAATCAGAGTGACAATTCTAAAAACACTTGTCGATATTAAATTGAGTAACTCATCATACATGATACAACAACAAACAACAACAATCATACCTAGTATATTCCAACGATAGAAAAACTATCGCTAGGGTCTGGGGAGGGTAAGAGGCAGACAAACAGTACCTCCATCCCAAGGGATAGAGAGTTTGCTTCCTGTGAGACCCCCGGCTCTATATGTAGCTATATCGATAGTACAATAACAGGAATATGTACTAGTGAATGGAATTTATTAAACATAAAACAAAACCTCACGATATTAAAATAGTCAACAATGGATATGCACAAATAGTTGAATGCCAAAAAAAGTGCAAATCAACCTAAAGTGTAGAGACTATCTAATTCTCTAAGTATGCTCTAGGGTGTCCCTATATCCTGTCTACCCCTCCTTAACCTTAATCCTCAGCCTCCATGAACTCCTATCTGGACCATGTCCTCAGAGAGGTGCAACTCTAGTAAGTCATGCCTAATTTGCTCATCCCACGTCAATTTGGGCCTGCCTTTACTCCTCTTCCCTTCTATAGTAAGGCTTTCAATTGCTCTAACAGACGCCATTGTCTGTCTCCTTTTGACATGCCCAAGCCATCTTAGTCTTTCTTGTCTTATCTTATCTGCTATACTAGCCACCCCTAACATTTCTCTGTATACCTCATTTCTTATTCTGTCTAGTTTTGTGTGCCCACACACTCATCATACATGATGCAACGTCAAATGTCCAAAATTTCTGGTCACGCATCTTTTAATCCTAAGTGTCCGTCTGCGAGGGTCCCGCTTGTCGTCGTGTCACTCGCAGTGAAATTCTTCTCCTTCTGGGACACTCTCTTACCCGGTGCCCTGTTTCGCCACATCCGAAATAGGCATATGTCCGCAAACGGAATTCACCTGTATGCCGTCTCTATCATTGTAGACATCTTGGGTTTGTTGCTGCCCTCGGTGAGTATGGACGCCATCTCCCAGTCTGAACTCCCCCATTCCTATTCTCAGGGATATGATGATGTGATAGCACGTTCCATTCTATAGCAGTTCCCTACTACTCTCTCGAAGATATCTGAGTGTGTACCGATCAACCAATTCTGAATCCGAGAGTCTAGGCCATGCCTAAAACTGATCATCTTAAGTGCGTCATCACTCATTATCTCTGGAACATATCGGCCCAGGGTGACGAAGCGCTGAAAATACTCGGAGACTGAAACACCTGCCTCTTTCTTCATGGCAGCAAATTCCCCGACTCTCTGTATAACCAATGCCGAGGAGAGATAGAATATACAAAATTCTTCTATAAAATTTGTCCATGCTACTGGTTGAGGCAAGGGCTGTATGTATCCTTCACCACTGTCTAGCTCATCCGATCAGAAACAGTCGTGTAATCAGCACCTTTACCTCATCAGGCGCTTGTATCAATCGGAAACCCTCCTCAATCTCTTCTAACCATTTTCTGCCTCATCTGGATCGAATACCCCATGAAAATTTGTAACTCAGGCTCTTACTAACAGCCCATAGCAATACCCACTACTTCTCCGCGTCTGAGAATGAGACTGCGAAGATACAGATAATGGAGCCCAAGCTGTCTCCGTCTATGGCGCTTTGCCTATCTGACTCAGCATGTATAAGGCCTCAGTGAACGTGCAGAGAGTCTCCTCTGGAGAAGGTGACGGAGACTTTGAGGTATGTGTCAGTAGTGTCAATGTCTGCTTAGGAGCTGGTGCCAACTCTGGTGACAAAGTTGATGGTGTTCGGCTAACAGATCGTGATGTCATCATACTGAAATCATCACATTGACGCTATTAGTTCACATAAATCATATAAAGTCCAGTTTAAAGTTTTCGTTATACTTAAGGGTGATACCCTATTGAATCGCTCTAAGTAATTTATACTAAGGGTGGCTCACTGAACCTAAAATCAATCTTAAACTCTAAGATCATAGGCTGCGTACATGTCGTTGTTAACTTATGTTGTCCGCTGTGGAACTGGAGCCTTGACTCTGATACCACCTATAGCGCCCCGCCTAGGACAAGGGTCTCGGCATGGAGCATACGTCGTACTCTGCTACAAGAAGTACAAGGCATTGGTATCATCTATATGCACATCATCATAAACATGTATCGAATAGCGGAAGCATCATAACATAGATAGAAATAAAGCATCGACATGAGTACGAACTACTACATCCGAAATAGTGTCACAGGTACATCATCAGTACAATTATCAGAAGTACAGAGCGGAATGTAAAAATTACACACAAAAGCTGACACAACAGTATACTAACAGCTCCCTGAACCTATTCCTTGGGCTCATCCTCTATAAACTCTAGCTCGGGGTCTTGCAGGTCTGCATGTTAAAATAAAGGGGTGATCAATAACAAATCGCTCAGCAAGTATTTCTGCCTAGATTCGTCGAGTGGATCATACATGGGGATTGGGGTAGTAGAGAAAGTACAGTGAAACATAGAGCATGTATCATATGAATGACATGTATGGAAAATAACATTCAAAGAAATCAACATAAATAAACAATACACAGCAAAATGGATAGTTACTTTTTTCCATCAACTTTACTTTAGCATATAATCCGTGTGATTCTTGAGTACAACCTTTTAAGTTCAGTTTCATGTGCTTGCTGGGTCATACATGGCAGCATATAGAGGAAGTAATGACTTAAGGGTACTAAGAGTTCATGGGACATGTTCATGATGCATGCAATTGTAAAACTTATAGAAAGCATATCATTGCATACGTTCATAAACATGATAGAATATGAATTGGCTATAGCACTTTTCGTAACATAAGAATGGTACCTACCACATGCCGAATGATTCCCTGAGTAGCCTTCAATACCGCCTATGAATCCTGACGGTCCAACCCCGGTGTTGTATCATACGTACTGAAGACTAACGGTAACGTGTTATGGCTGAGATCCTGAGTCCTGGATGCGGTGTTACAGTCAATCATAATGTCTTTTGTCCCAGATATCCCCAGACATCCAGCACCTCTCCATACAGATCGTTGTAGACATAACAAAAAGGCAGAGATTCCTTGTCCCGGAAAAAGTGTTACGCTCAACCAACACATGCATATATGGAAAGACAGAGATCCTTTGTCCCCGACAAGGAGTTACACTTAGCCAACAGAAACATGCATAAGTCATATGAAACCATTTGTCTCATGGTACAGTTCTTTAATCATAAAATCCTTTAAAACATTTTATACATAATCCTTCCGTAAACGAGTTCATACATAAAACTTGTTTGATTTGAAAATCATGATGACATATGCGTACAAATGCACGGTTTCTGGACTGATTCCAAGGCCTTATAACAACTCAGCTCCTAATTTCTTACTTACTTAATGGACATATCATGTGTTGGTGTAATTTGACCGTTTTTCCCTTTTTGTCTTCATTTAAGGGGCTTTCGGATTTGGGGACCAAAACAGCCCCTTGTTGGTATTTTGAACATCAACATCACATTATTAATATATCAACACTTATTTATATTTATAAACTTCCAAAACAGTCCACATATAATAATTGTTAAAGTTGGAAATTACCAAATAGCCCCTATAGTGTAGTTTCGGCCAAATGGTCCCAAATAGCCCTCTTTTAGTGGTTCATTCTTTTTATTCTATTAATTTGTTCATTCCTTGATTTTCCACATATAACATCTACTTTTGTGCATATATTTACATAAATATAATCATCTAAGTATAGTCATCGCATTGGTACCAAAAAGGCCTTATGGCCAAGAGTCATCACATCCATCCTCTTTGATTTTTCCAACTTGTTACGTACAAGCAAGAGGCAAAAACCATAACCTTCATTTTTTACCTTAACTTACCATGGATATGTATCATGATTATGCATAAATTTCATAGTCTTAGCATATTAAACTTGACACAAAGTCACATCCATAATCATGATCATAGGGTCCATGTTGTGAGGATGTTCATACTATTATTACGTGCAAGTACATAGAGAACCACACCCATGCAATTACACCTCCTTAGACTATGATCATAAAAATACACATCATGGTGATGGTGACGAATTCATGGTGTTTGATGAAGGCTCAAGCATCCCCATCTTAGAAGGCTGACGGTGTAGTTATGGTGATAATCATCAAAGATCGAAACTTTTATGACATGCATTGTACTATAGATTATATTGCACCATAAACATGCTATACTAAGGCCATCATCATGCAAATACACTCTCATACATATGAGAACAAAGGAATGATGGTCATCAAACATGCTTATACAAAATGAGTTTCTCATTTGCCTACATTTTGCATAGAAGATGATGCATGCAAATTTGCTCTTCATTTCTTAGGTCATGCATGTCCCCAAGGCGCTGTCCGTACTAGGATTTTTCCATGCATGTCCTATTTGAATATCATCCTAGCAATATTCATGAACTATACAAGATAATACACATGCATATATAGTTTGAACATGCAAGTACACTTTTCATAAATTGATGATAAGAGCTTCATTTTAACATATGCATGCATGATCCATTCTTTAATATGAACACAAGAGACTCATTTTTAAACATTCTTGAAGAAGCTAAGAAGAATACTTGCCTTGTTTCTTGAATCTTACACTTAAGAGTGGAAGATTTCTTCCTTGTTCTTAGCTTAGGGGTACACGGTCTGGATTGCCAAAGTGAGGAAATGGTTAGTCACTTTTGAAGAAGAAGAGGTGATGGATGTTCTAAAACTTATTCTTAGCAATTTTTACCTTGAAGGCTTGAAGTCTCTTACTTTCCTCAACTTCAGAGATGTCTCCTTCACTCTTGAGGAACCTTCGGTTTAAGGTTAAAATTGAAAGAAATTTGAGTAATTTTGAAGAATAGAAGAAGAGGAAATTTCTAGCATAAATGTTATAAACCTTACTTTAAAGATTCCTACTTGATTCAACTTAACCACTCTTCTTTCCCCCTTGATTGTATATCATGTCCAAGGTGCCTAGAATAGGGAATACATTGAGCCTTGGTGAGGAAATGTGTGAAGAGAAAATTTTTAGGAAGAAGAATGGATGACTTCCTTGGTGATGTTGTAGTTGGGTGACTTGTCTATTCACTTGAAGATGGAAGAAAGTTGTCTCGTTCTTGAAGGGCACTCTCAGTTGAAGGGGTGTTGAAAATGAAGGAGATTTCTTATAGAGAGAGAGAATGGAATGGAGAGAATTTTGAAGTGAGAGGAAATGAATATGAAGAATGAGTTGCCAAAATGGTTGGGAGAGGAAATTTTATTCCTTATAGAATACTTGGCCAAAAACGGGGTAGTGAAGGCAATGATTATCATTCTTGGTTTAGTAAGTTAGTGGAGAGAGAAAAGTTTTTGCATGTAATTTGATTGGTAACCATTCTTACATGGTGTAAGAATGGTGATGATGGGAAAATAAAATAAAAGAAAGGAGAATGAAAATTTGGGGAAAGTTAGGGAGGGTGGCCGGTTCTTAGGGTGGGGGGTCAAGCGGGTGGTGAAATTACATTTCTAACCTTGCTTTATTTTTCTTATGTGCAATTTTCTTTTTTCCTTCATTTAACTCCTAGATAAAATTTATTCCATTTATTTAGATGCTTCATTAATTAGTCCTTACACTTGTTAGGTTAATTCCTAATAGTTTTTAAATTTTATTTGGGTACCTAAACTTATTGCACTAAGTGCGGTACAATGATTGCACTTGAATTCTGTCGTAGTTTCCTTTATTCTTTGTATCAACTAGCCCGGAGGTGCGGGTCGTAACACATGGACATTCTCTTGTTATCTTTGATTGACCATTCACTTTTATATTTCTCAACTTCTTGTGTGACTCCGCTAACTTGTACAATTTTCATCGGTATGCATGGCCCATATTTAACTATAGGCCATAAATCAGTGTCTATCGCCATTAAGAATAGCCTTATCCTATGTTTCCAATGTACAAAATTATTACCACCAAAAAGAGGAGGGCATTGGGTAGACATACCTTCCATCTCACCTTTATGACAAACTATGACCATTTTATAATATACCTTTGATCTGGGATGTGCAGGATAAAATGAACTCTTGCGTCTTGACTTTGTCTTCTTAGTGCGGTGTTAAACCTTGGCACTGATATCGATTATTATACCGTAACACCCGATAAACACCACTAGAGAGAGATGAATAGTGCTCAGCAAAATTACACTATTTTTAAACCCTTTGCAAATTACCCCTCAAAAACAGAACATAAGACCTTCTCAGATTCAGTACCCATTTTGGAAAAATTTGCAATTCTCAGTACCCAACTCTAAAAATTATGAAATTTTTTCAGAAATCAATTTCACGGTCTTAATTATGCTCTATCCAAAACGAGTCTAAAAATAAAATTGTTTGGCCCTTCAAACAAATAAAAAGATTCAGATGTTCAATCTGGACAACTTTGAATAGAATGTTGACAAACTTTGAAAGACTATAACTCTATGTATACTTAGCCAAAAAGATTGATATTTATATCCAAATGCTCCTTAGAATATCTAGTTTAGGTTTGCTGCTAGAATGGAGCAGTTGTCTTCCAAACATTGAAAGATTAAAATTGGGTGATTCTTATTACAAATGAAAGCTAGGCAGCCTGAAATTTAACTCCACCAAAAATAAAGAATTTTGAAAATGTTTTGCTATTTTTTCAAGGTGTGTAAATGTGAGTGAAAACTACAGTGAAAAGGGCAAAAATGCAGAAGTAAAGAAGAAAGTCAAAAATACCAAGAATTTATCCTGGTTCGGTCAATGTGACCTACTCCAGTCCCAAGGAACACCTTTACTTGGATTTTGCTATGAATCAATCACCAATATAACAAGAACCAAGTTTGATCCTTGGTTTATACACCATCCCTATTCAAGAGATGGATAATCACCTCTAAGCATCTTTGGTTGCAACACCTCAATCACCTATTGATGTAGCCTTATAAAATAACTAATCAATCTTACCAAATACAATACAAGAGGTGTATATGTAGCTCTACAACAACTTTCAAAGGAGAACCTTAGCTACACAATGTATGAACAAAAAAAGAGAATATAGAATATCAAGACAATGATCTTCAAGTTTGCTCTCAAGTGTTGTGTTCTTCTCTTCTTCACGTTGCCTCCGATTTATAGTGTGAAATGACCCTTGAAGATAAGAATGTCAACATGTCATCATCTTCATCATCAAAGCTTAAGTGTCTTCACTTCATTGGATGACAACCTCAGCAACTTGTACACTTGGCAACTTCAAGAAGAATGATTGGTCCACATTGACACTTTGTTAGGCTGATTTTCAACCTTGGATTGTCTTGAAAATTATGAAGATAATAAGAAGGATTAAGATGGCATGTCCCTTCCAAGATTGCCTCAACTTCTTCGTAAGATAATAGGGCATGTGAGGCTGAAAGTTTGACTCCAAAATCAGGCTACAGCCGTTATCTTCAAACTTGAAATTCCATGTTGGCAACTTTTGCCAACTGGCTAGTATTTTGTTGGTCCATTTGGCGTACACTTGTACACAAGTCATAAAATGAATGGAACACCTTCTCCACATAATTGAACACGTTTTTGAAGCTCAAATAAGTGTACAAACTCAGATTTAATGAAGAGAAATAAGTAGATAAAAATTGACAAGACTTTGTCAACATATAATTCAAATTTTCCACAATTTTCTCCTTACAAGTTGTGGTGAATTTTTTGTACCAAGAATACCCTCAAATTCTCTGCAAAATGATGAATGAGAAACTCCAATAACATATATAAAAAGTCTTTAAGAATAAAATAGAATGTGACATCAAAAACCGTCACATATCCTGCCGATGTCGATCATCATCAAATAAAGAATAGAATAGATAATCATCAAACGATCTTCAAGAAACCATAAATGAGCTCCATAATAGAGATAATATGATACTTAAGTACTGGCCTTGAGTAAAATGGCCAAAATTCCCTTTGGGGGTAAAATGACGAAAATACCCTAAAGATAGAAAACTCCGAAAATAGCTTAGATGGTCAGAAATAAATAATAAGTCTTTGTATGATTTCTCCACGTTAAGCACCTACAAGAACTCAAAATACCACTTTTGCCGTCTTTGGTAAGTTATAGAAACTTCCAAGGCACATTAGTCGCAAGACATAATAATATTCATCAAAAATGAGAAATAAAATCACAATAATCATATGAAACATATGCAAATGAACACAACTATTTTATCACATTTTAGACAAAATTTTCCAAAAACCCTAGACATCAATCGATCTATGTGCCTTTCTGTAAGAGATTGATGTCTCATAGTGAGGCCCTGCTTCTATTCTGTCTTACATCGATCGATCGATGTGAGAGATTGATGTGGACATTGATCAATCGATGTGCCTCAGGTTTAGAGATCGGTGTCTCACAGAAAGGCTTTGGTTTTATCCTACCTTACTTCGATCAATCGATGTGTACATCGATCGATGGATATGTTTCTACCTGAGAGATCGATGTCATTTCTATTCACTTATTTGATATATTTCAACTTTTTATCATGTGTGACATTTTCACTTTTTAAAGTTATAATTTTGAAAATTATCCAAACATATTTCTCAATAGTACAACATAAATCATACGTACATGTTCTAATGGTGACGCATTATGGCAGAGATCACGTGTCATGGACAAGGTGTTACACTCAATCATAACGATAACATATGTCCATGACATCTATCACTCTGGTCCTGATGTCATGCTTGTGCACCATAACATAACATAACATAATATAATTGTAGCATAACATGTGTCATTGGAATCAATCGACTAGTGTTTATTATTCGTTACGCATAAGAACTTTTTAAAACATTTAATGCCATAAAATATTTTTACAAAACTTTTGGTTTATTGGATCATTAGGCTTGGTCCAAGGTCACTTTGGTCATTCTAAACTATAGTCATCATAAATCCATAACTTATCTACATCATACATGCATAACTTCAGGAAATACCGATCTTACCCCCAAAGGGTTGCTTTCGGCCATGACCTCAGAAACAACCCCTGTTTCTGCAATTTCATCCATCATCACTTCCTTAACTTATATATTCTACATACAAGCTTATGACTCACACTTAAGCATTTAGCACACTTATTTCATAAATACCTTAACATGTAACAAGAAAATACATAACCTAGTCATAATTTCGATCATGCTACATTTCACACATACATATGTCTATAAACATGTAACAAGATTTGTTTCTTTCAAAAGTTGGCCTCATAACCGTGTAACGTATACATATTATATATATATATATATATACAACATGTAACAAACTTGTTTATTCCATTTTAAGGCCTTGTGGCCAAATATTAGACCTACACACATGTACTTATATCTCCATAACCTGTAACAATATATTTACTCCATGACTAGGCCTTATGGACGAAAGTTTTAGCCATTTACAACCACATAAATCTCCTTTTTTCCACATCTTATATATATATGTCTTGAGTTTGACATTCACACTAATTATGTGCTTATTAGTTTCCATTACAATGAGGATTTTTCAAGCTTAAGAACATGATGACAAATGCATACAACATAAGGATGATGGGAACCATGAAAAGTTACCTTTTTGAGCCATGGCCAATATTATGCAACATTATGAAGATGGATAATCAAGCTCAAGTGAGGAGCTAAAAATTGCCCCTTTGTCGTGTGTTATATATGACATATGAGCATGATGATCATCAAGAACAATATTTGTGATCTAGCATATTAGTTATGATTATGATGCATCCATAACATGCTAAACCAAGACCACCAAAGCATATGAAAACCGAAGCACCATAGAAAATACACAGCTGATGATCACCATGAAAAATACATGAACAAGTGTATCAAAGTTACATTCTTAATGCTCTTTTCTTAACATACCATATGACTTCATTTGTTTTCCTTAGTTTCTACATACATCACATAAGAATGTCCATTTATGCATAAGAGCCCATAATTCTTAATATTGCCGATTTTTAGAGGTCACATATCACAATATATACATCATACAGAAACATATATTTTACATCTTCTTGCTACTATAACCTTGAACACACTTCATGAATGATCCAACTTTTATATGAACATATGAACTTAATCTTTGGAAATCCATAAAGGATCTAGGAAGAGTACTTAACTTTCTCACTTATTTCTTAATTTAAGGTGAAGGTTTCTTCACTTGGCTTGGAGAAAACATTCTCCTTTCTTCTCCTTGAAGGCCAAAGGTTTGGGGTTAAAATGAAAGGGTTAGTGAGCAACTATGGAAATAGATGAATGGATGAACTTGAACTCATTATATATGAAGTTCTTCTTACATTGTTCTTTTTTGGTTCTTGGCTCTACAAAATTTTCGGTCACTACTATTTAATGTAGAAGGAGGTTTGAATCTTGTCTTGGATGATGATATGGGATGAAGAATGGAAGTTTTCTTCTTGGTTCTTCCTTGCTTAATTTCTCGGCCAAGGTGGAGGGGAAGGAGTTGGAAGACTTTGTTTTTCTTCTTGAAGGAAAGAGAGTGTTTGGTTGGAAGATTGAAATGCGTTGTAGTGTAGAATAGAAGAAAAGAAGGGTTTCCCCCTTTTTCTATGCCTTTGCCCGGTTGAGTGGGGTGATTTTGGGGTGAGTGGGAACCAATCATTAAGGTTTGGTTAGGAGGGGGATAGACTTAATGATTGCGAGTCTTGGAGATGGAGAAAAGATGGAGAAAAATCTTCTCCACTTGCCCTAGGGTGGCTGGCCTAAATGAGGGAATGAGGGGAGGGGAATTATTTGATTTTTTCGAAAGATGTAAGAGATGCAATAATGGGTATTAAAAGTCGTCAAATGTCGGGTAAAAGTTGTGATTATCTTGTGGTTGGTTGAAGACAAAAGAGAAGAAAATTCTTCTCTTCCTATTTTGTTTCAGCTATTTGCTTTGCTTTTACCAATTGTTATGCCACTTCGTGCTGAATTAATGGCGATATTGTATGCCCTAATTTTCTATGCACAAGATCATGACCGTCTTATTATTGAAACTGATTGTCGTATGCTGCTTAGCTTGCTTTCTCATCCCGAATGATATACGGGTTCCTATTGGTGGATCTACATCGCACATCGAATAGTTATGCTTAACATTTCAACATTATGCTATTGTCCTAGGGAGGCTCACACGGTGGCTCATACATTATCTAGGTATAGTCTTCATGGGGCTGGTGGCATAGTATATCCTGTGATTACTAGTCTGCCATGCGAAATGCGCGGCTCAATTACGCTAGATAACTCGCTACTTAATCTACGGATGTAAGTCTCCCGATGGGTTGGCATTTTGCACACGAGTTGCCTATGTTCTCAAGATAGCATAGGCAACATTAAGGTACAAAGACATCTTCGGCTGGACGATCTTCGGTCCTTGTTGGATGGCGATATCACTTGGTAGGCAACGGGCAACTTGGGTATGGCTTCACTTGCTAGTTTCAAGTTATTGTTCTTTAATATCTTCCAATGGGTACATTAATTTGTTTTTTATGGCTGCTTTCCGAGGCGCACATACATAGGATCCTATATGGTTCAAGGCCTCCCACATGTGTTGGCGATTTCATCTTCATTGTTACCTTGGTCAATTTTTGGCCAAGGTAACGGCGGTATGTTCTTTAATCTCTCTTATTCTAGTCAGCTTATTCCACTGATCTTAACTGTATTTTGATCTCTCATTTCACTCATTTTGACGGGTGCATCTGTCTGCTCTACCAAGACGTCAATGCTGATCACGCCGATCGCCTCACGTACCACAGAGCTGCATTATCAATTTCACTAGTTCCTTTTATTATCTATTTATGTTTCATAAGCAAAATTGTACACAATTATTTGGACTCATATATTTTTGCGTTTATTCGGGAGAGTCTCCCATAAGCATAGGAGAAACAAATGTAACTACGGTGTTCCTCCGCCACAAGCGAGGATGCAAATCAATAAAACGCTGGACGGTACCGTCCGTCTTTATCTAAAAAAATGTATGTATGTATGTATATATATATATTATTTTTTTCCTTTTCAAAATATTGTAATGGCCTACTTTATTTTCTTTTATTTAAGTAGTCTAATTTCTGGTGTCATGCCTTTTAGTCTTGATTTAATTTAGCCTAATAGCCTAAGTGTTATCATCTAGTCTTATTTAAATTTCACACGATACTCAAAGGTGTTCGGTATCGAATTCACGAGTTACCGATATTCCGAATAACTAGCACACGCGCATATATCGTACGTTACTAAAATGCGATATTTAAAACGTTCCAACGTAACAGAAATTTTGGGGGGGGTAACATACGAGGTGTCGATATAAATCATGTACACGTCATCAAATGACATATGATTAGATCGCGGAACATTATAAAACTGAAAACCATTATAAATACTTCCAAATGCAATTATTGAAATAATAAAGTAAAGGGTGACCAGGCCGAAACAAATTCACCAAAAAGATGAATCCAACTTAACAAATAGTCTATGATCCCATAAACATTACAATACGTAGAAATCTATAAAGATACCCGAAAGATCATCACATCACAATTTATGGCTCCCACTGAGCCCACTGGCTTCATTTTTATATAAATCTTGTCATATCATGTATCCTCTACAAAAATAAAACAACTACTTACGTGTGATTTTAGTCTTCAGTAAATACCTACATATACCTGCATTTGGATCGTATATGAAAGGACTGGGGTAAGAGACGTAAATACAGTAAATAAAAACATATCAGGTCCTCATTCGCAAATCCAGTTATCTAAATAACTTCTTCAATCAAAAACGAATAAAAGTAAACAGTTGAACAACTCATTTCCTCAATGTCACACTCACGCGATGCATGCCTTCTTTAAAATCATGTCACACGTAGTCAAAGCCAAGCAAATGATATGTCTGTCTTTTAAAACCATGATATGGTATGGCATATCCTGGGTCCTAATGGTGATACAATCTATCATCCTGGCACCTGTGTCACGTTAGACACAGTCTGCCGTTGTCGACAATCGTGCCCATGTTAGTCCCAGCCTGCCTCGACACCTGTACCCATGTAAGACTCGGCCTGCCCTCTGGCACCCGTGCCCATGTTAGACACGGCCTGCCGCACCTGACACCTACACCCATGTTAGACACAGTCTGCCGCCCTCGACACCAGTGTCCATGTTAGACATAGCCTGTCACTCTCAACACCAGTGCCCTTGTTAGACACAGCCTGCAACTCTCAATACCCGTGCCCTGTTAGATAAAGCCTACTAATTGTAATGCTCATGCTATGAATGCAAATGCACACTCACTCGTAATTTGGTGCATCCATACTCATACATATATATATATATATATCAATATTTATTTTCCTCACCTACTTACGAACACTCTTGTAATTATACTCACATCAAAATATAATTTCCTATGCAAATACACTTTCAGCCAAACACATACTCATAAAAATATCTATTCTCAATTTTGAAAATAATATAAATGAACATATATTTCCAAATTCCGTAAATAAATTAATATATATCTATGTTCGTCTTGCTATTCCCTGAATATGAATATTACGTGCTATTCCCGGAATATTGCGTCTTCTTCTTCGGTCTTGGTATTCATATTTGGTTTTGACGTCGTCGTTATTGTCCAAGATGCTTGAAAGTCTTCATTGATGATATCTGTTATTGTATCTGTAACCTTTATCTTGGTAGATCTTCACCATTTGATTATGTCTCTGATGATATTGTCCTGTATTGCTGTAATCAATGTTGTCATTGGTAATCTTGTCCTTCCTTAATAATATTGTCCTTCATTTGATGAATGTATCCTTTATTTGCTGAATGTATATGATGTGATTTGATTCCTTTTTTTAAATTGCTAATAAGTCAATTTCTTCTTCAATTTAGGAGCATCCGATGCTGTAGAGGATTTGGATGATTGCATATATGGAGCAAAAGCTCTATTATTTGTTCCATCTCCTCTTGATTTTTGGCGGATGCCAATTGAGCCTGCATCCTCTGCTTCATTATTAAGAAATTTTCCTCCCGGTCTGAGTAATGGCAGGAGTCTTCATTTTGCGTTCCAAAAGTGATCTGTTCCATTGCCTTGGAGGGATGAGACTATTTGGTATATTGAATGCCGTCCACCATTTTATATAGAATTCTCTCATTAGCGGATCATATTTTGAGTATATTCGGCCCGCCATTGCATAACCCATGGTAGATAAAACTTCATATGAAATACAAGAAGCTTGAGAAATATTTTTCTTCTCAGTGGGGTTATAGTGTTTTGAGAAAATATCAAATGATGTCTTCACTGTATCTTGCCCGATGAAATATTCTGCACAGATCCAAAATGTTCCCACCAACTATTGAACCACAACGGGATATGTTTCGTTGTGATCTGTTTTGTATCAAATATATTAACCATGTATGGGAACATCTTGAGTTCTGGATATAAAAAGTATTGAACCATGCCTGCTGGTAATCCCAATAATTGAAATCGGTTGCAAAACGTGCCGTAGAATATTGTTTGGGGAAACCAATTTTCTCTGTCAAGGACCCATATTCTTTGATCCATCATCAGGTGAAATTAATAATATTCTGAAGCTTGAATAAGCAATTTCATTTTCTTTTGAAAAACTGTGTTTTATTTCAACAGATTTGTCATAAGTAATATAGTTTGATAATAATCTGTTGTTTTTGTAGAATCCCATGATTTATAATAAAATTTTTACCAAAATAATTTTGCAAAGCAATCATAGGATCCTTGTGAAAAAGGAATGTTCTATCGTAGTAATATATTGAAAAAATTTTTTTAATGAAATTATTTTTCTGTACTACTTTCTTATAAGTAGGGAAAGTAGTAGTTTGTATTGACTAGTATTAGGAGAAAATATTTTTTGTGAAACAGGTTTTTTCTCTACTACCGTAGAGGTTTGTTTTTGAAAAATATTGAGTTGATATTTCTCGAACCAATCCTGGAATTCTGCACTTTGAGACAAGTTTCAAGTATTGATAGGTATTTGGGGTATTTGGGTTATTTTGAAGGAGATATTTCTGACTTGGACTTATTTGGGTTATAGGGGTAGCTGGTATTGGATGTTGGAGACTTGAAGTTTCTTCTTCTCGACCTTGTCGGCCCATGTTTTGCGGGATTGTGGAGTAGCTGGAAGTTTCCCTTTATCCTTGGTTTTTCTGGGCATCATGTCTGTTTTTGGAGAAATTCTCGTGTCAGAAAATCTGGGACAGAATTTGTATCTCCTTTAATAAATTCAATATCAAAATCATATATACTTAATAATGCTTGCCATCTGGCAAAAATCTGTTTTGAAGCTAGGTTTTTTACATCTTTTTGCAAAACTTCTTTTGCAGACTTGCAGTCTATACGTAAAAGAAATTTTTGATTTAGCAAATCACTTTGAAATTTGAATGCATAACACAATGCTCAAATTTCTTTCTTAATCGTAGAATATGATTTTGTGTGTCATTCCAATGACCAGAAGTATACTGAACTATTGACTCTTTCCATTATATAGTTGTTTTAAAATTCCTCCATATCCTATATCAGACGCATCAGTTTCGACTATTTTTGGTAGATTAGGATCTGCATGTATAAACAAGGTATTTCTGATACAAGCCTTGATTTTCTTAACTACTGTAGTATGTTCTTCAGTCCATTGAGGAGGATGTTTTTTAAGTCTATTATGCAAGGTTTGGATAGTTTCATTATATTGGGGATAAAATCAACAACGTAATTTAGTGATCCAAGAAACCTTTGTAATTGATTTTTCTAATATTTATCTGGAAATTTGGAAGCAAATATTAAAGATCGTTCTATTGGTAAAAGTCCCTTGCTGTAGATAGTGACCTAGAAATCTTATTTTTGTTTGGAACAAGGACATTTTTGTTTTTGATAATACAAGCCATTTTTCTTGACTATATAGAAAAATGTTTTTATATTTTTAAAGTGTTCTATGGATTTTGAAAATATCAATACGTCATCTATATAGACAATACAAAAATTTGAATAATCCATAAAGATGTTATTCATTATTCTTTGGTATTCTGATGGAGCATTTTTTAGACCAAATGGCATTACTTTCCATTCGTATTGGCCAAATGGAACTGTAAATGCTGTTTTATCGATCTTTCTCCGATATCTGTATTTGCCAGAACCAGATTTCATATCAAATTTTGAATATATAAATGCGAATGTAGTTTTGATAGTAGGTCTTTTTTATTTGGTATAGGATATCTTATCCATTTTAAAGCTTTATTTAGGTTTATAGTTAATTACCAATCTTGGTGATCCTCTTTCTATTTCAGAGCTTTTATTTACATAAAATGCTGCACAACTCCATGGGGATAGACTTTTGGATGAGACCTTTCTTTTCTAATTCTGTATTTCTTTTACAATGTTGCTCTAATTCTGCATTCATTTGAATTGGTCTAGCCTTTGTTGGTATATTTTCTTCCTTAATTCTGGGTATATGGTAAATCAACAATATGTTGTTTTCTTGACCAGAATGCATTTGGTAATTCTGAGCAAAGTTCTAATTCAAGTAATTTTTGTAGGTCATGTATTTTATTTTTTATGATTGGATTTTCTAATGATTTTTGTATCTTAGCTGTAGATACTGTATCTTTAAGATTTTGTAAATGAAAATTTTTACTTTGAATAATCGTATTAATTTGTTCATTATCTATTGAACATGCCTTAATTAAATCTAGATTTTTTGTTTTAGGTTTTTCTAAAAATTCAAATTTAAGTCTTTTATTTTGTATTAAAGTAATAAACTTATTGTCTACATTGTATGGTGTTATTAGATTCATAAACGGAGTTCCTAAAAAACCATGATGAATATCATCAACTACCAAAAATTGTGTTTTGATAGAGGTATTTGAATTTATAACAAATGCTTCAGTTTTATATTTGACTTTAAGTTTAGAATTATTTGCTGCTGAAAGTCTAGTTGTTGTGGGTTCTCTATAGCAACTAGGAACTAGGTCTGTTTTTATGCAATTTAGATCGGCTCCTGTATCAAACAGAGCAATTGTATCTATATCATAAGTATTTGAGAATTTAATTTTGATTCTTATCAGATATTTTCTAGAGTTATTTCTCTTAGTGCAAATAAAAATCAGATGGTATATTTGTAAGATTTTCTATTATGTTTGTTTCTTCGATTTTAAT
Source organism: Eustoma russellianum (assembly GCA_036186865.1). NCBI lineage: Eukaryota > Viridiplantae > Streptophyta > Magnoliopsida > Gentianales > Gentianaceae > Eustoma > Eustoma russellianum. The sequence continues at coordinate 13,545,471 of AP025060.1, forward strand.
ATCTGGATTTACTTCTGTATGATTCTTCAGTTATCTTTTTAGAAGAATTTTTATAACTTCTGAGTCTTGTTTTTGTTTTCTTTGAGTTCTTTTAACTCAACTTGACTTCTTTTATTTCCTTTTGAAGGTCTGGTATAGATACATTTTGATTTTTTGTTTTCTTATGTTTATGTAATATTTTGTGAGATCATAATGGCTTGAAGCCACATTTGGTAGTAAGATGTTTTTACATCTTTTTCTTTAGAAGTTTTATCTATAAATTTGTCAAGAAGATCTTTTTGTATTATAGGATCCTCTATATATTTCAAATATCTAAATTGTTTCTTGATCTTTTGTTAAAACAGATATTATTTTATCAGAAGTTCGGATTCAGAAGAGGTGTTAATTTCATCAACTTGCAGAGCTTCTTCAGATTCAAGATGATTGAGATGTATCGGATTCAGATGAATCTATTAGAAGATTAGAAATTTTATTAAGAATTGATTCATCAGATCTAGTTCTTGTAATTTTGCATTAAACCTACAGTAATTTGCAGTATGTCCTTTTTATGACATTTGTAACATTCAATATTTTTGAAATCTTTTGTATTGGTATTTTTCTTATAGTTGTTCATTTTTATAAGGCTTTTTTGTATAGTTTTTTTTTTATTTTTAATAGGTAGGTGTTTGAAATTCTAAAATTCCTATTGTATGTATTCTCTTATGTATCTATTTGATATGGAGATTGCTTATTATATTTTTTAGAACAATGTCCATTGCATTCTTTTTTATAAAATTGATCAGGGTCATTGTCAAATTGCTTACAAAAAGTACCTAACTCGACTTGCTTTGTCTTAATTCTTTTTTAAGACTACTTTGTAATTTTATATCTTGGCATATTCTTAAACCTTCCTTTGTATTATACTTATCAGTTCTCCATAAGTATAGGCTGAATATGGATATTTGTTGTCCTGATATATCTCTTATTTTATTTCTAACTTTTTCTCCTAATAAATTAGGGAGGCCTGCAAGGAATTTTTCTTTCCAAAATGGTTGGTTTGAATCTTCCCTAAACATTACTCTAGTTAGGAAAGTGTTTTATACCATTGGAAATCACTTAATTTTCTACATTTTAGATTTGATAATAATTCACGCATTTTTATCTTTGATATGTGAAGGATCTCCTATAAAATGTAAAGATATACATAGTATAAGTGTAGCTACTGCATCAGGAATTGTTTCTCCCTCATTTGTATATATGGATTATCTCTTGATCAATTTTTATTGCATCTAATTTCTTGTCTCTGTAATGGAGTCAAATAATGATCCCACCAACCTTTAAGTTGACCAGAAATCCGAAATGAGATGCTCTGCTATTGCTTTATCATCTGTTGTTAGTTGTGTTCTGTATGCATTTGCTGCCATTGTCATTTGTTGTAGAATATTCAGAATTTGATATTCTGACATTCCATCTATTGTCCATGTATAAATGAGTTTGAATTAAATCTATATTGTGAGATTGGTTTTATGTGTAAATCAGGAGATGTTTGGATCGGAATTATAGATCTATTCCATTCTATTTTTTAAGAATGTGGTGTTGTTTGTGATTTTGTTGTTGAAAGTGTTCAAGAGCTTGACTAATATCACTTTCAGAGTCTGTTTTGACTTCTAAGGTATTTATTTTGGAGGTAGTTGATATTTCTTTTCATTAGCTATTTTATTCCTAGTTCCTTAGCAATAGACATGACGTAGAGGGTGTATCAGCTACGACTTCATTTGTGGAATTACTATTGTCTAAACTTTTTCTATCCTAGAGAGGTGTTCTTTAGATTTTGTTTAAATTCTTTATTATTAAATACAGTGTTGACACTACTTGAGGATATTTGATAGGGTTTAAATATAGGTTGTTTGAATTTGTGTGATGGTTGATCACTAGATGTGTATTGGTTGTTTTTCATAATGTTTGCTATTTTGTCTAATGTTTTCCTATTGTATTTAGGTGTGTGTTAGTGTAATTATTTTGTAAGATAATATTCTTTGTGTTCATGAGAGTTCTTCACCTGTATTTTTAGGAATTGCTTCTATAGTAGTTCCTGAAAATCAACTTTTATCCCTAAAAGGGTGGATGATTTGAAACCATCTTTTTGTGGTAAGTGTTGTCCAGTTTTTGTTAATTCTGTTAGTGGAGTTATATTTTTGAAAGGAAAAGTGATATTATTTTGTGAAGCATATATTTCGAACCAGTCGAAAAAGAATATATTAATTTATTATTGATAAATTCATAATATGTTCTTGAATTTGTTTTCTAGTATTATTATAGTCTCTAAAACCATTCTCTTTTATCTATATTTTCATTATTGTAAAATTCATTATGTAAAAGATTTTTTTACCACAAATCTTTTTCTATGACATTTAATTCATTTGCAATATTCTCAGTTATTGCAGACTGAGTCGGACTATTTGGTGGGCTGTATTCTGGTCTAGAATAAACTGGTTTTGGGATGTCTGTAGTATAATTTGCATTTCTAAGGAAAGAATTTGTATTATCAATATCTGATGTTGAAAAGCGAGATTTTTGATATGGAGTGTTTTTTAGTTTATAAAATGTTTTGATGATACAAAAAGATGTTTTAAAAAGAATAAGATGAAATTTCATATCTTAAGTTCAAAGCAAAATTGAAGTAAACATGTGCGAGACAAAAATCTCTCATGAATCGGATGAAGGTTACATCAGCTCCTCAAGAGATCCATGTGAAGTTGGTAAAAATTTAAGCGCTCAGAATAACGTCATACTCTCAGCTAAGAGACGTAGATCGATTGACATGTATCTGAGAGACGTCGATCTCTCAGTTAAGCATACGTCGATCGATCGACGTATAACTGAGAGACGTCGATCTCTCAGCTTCAGGTATGTCGATCGATCGACATACATCTGAGAGACGTCGATCTCTCAGCCTAATGACGTCGATCGATCGACATCATTCTGAGAGACGTCGATCTCTCAGCCAGGCTGACGTCGATCGATCGACGTCTGACTGAGAGACGTCGATCTCTCAGCTCTGGCACGTAGATCGATCGACGTCTCCAGAGTTCAAAAATTTTCAAACGTTGGAACAAAGTCCAAGGGAGATCTATGATATTTTCTCTCTCCAATCTTGCTTAAATTTCTTGTGGACTTTAACCTAACATACTACATGCTTCCTTGACTATTTTAACCATGTCTAAGATTCTCTAGGGTGGCTATCCAAGATCAAATCATTCCATAGGGTGGCTAAAGACTATTTGGGCACTATATTGACATTTTTGAAGATGAAGACTTGGTGGTGAGCCTCAAAAACGTGGTCAACTTGTCTATAAATGGAAGAGGCTTGGATGAAGCAAATATACACTTTCAACATCATCTAGCTTCATTTTCCATTGTTGTATATTTCTCTCATACTTGTAAATTTGTTTAAAGTGTGTCTAGCTTTTCTTTGATCTTCATTAATTGTATATTGAGAGAAAGAGGGTCAAGCACAAGAGGAACCATAAATATTTGATCTCTTGCTTGTGCTTAGACTTGTGAGAAAGTGTGAACCTTACCATATCTCTTCAACCCACTGTGAGAAGTTCTTGAGAGAACTTTTGTTGAAGTTGTGAGAAAGCAAGAAGTTGTTCTTGCTAAGAGCTGTAGTTGCGTATTTGCACAAGTGTGTTTTGTGCAAGAAGTTGTTGTTGTTGCTTACACTAAAGTGTTAGTGTAAGTATTGCTGTGGTTTGTTCTTATTGTTCATAATAAGAAGAGTAGTTGTTGAAAATCCACTTTGGAAACAAAGTGGTAGTGGAGTAGAATCATTTACGATTCGAACCACTCTATATCCGGTTACTCATTCATTATTTCTCATCTCCAATTCTTGCTCTGATTTGAATATCTTTTTGAGTTGAGACAAACGAGAAAATTCTGCAAAAGAGCCAAAACTCTATTCACCCCCCCTAGAGTGTATTTCGGACCTAACAATTGGTATCACAGCTTAACCTTGATTGCTTGGCCTATCTTTGCAAGTAGCAAGGTTAAAGATCATGGCAACCTCGACCTCAACCTCTTCATCTCCTAAGCCTACTGCACTATTTTTCGGATCAAACACTAAAGCACCTATGTTTGATGCCCAAAATTATTCCTTGTGGAAATTTCGAATGATCAATCGCTTGAAAGGCTGTGGATTCGATATATGGAGAGCCGTTGTCAAAGGAATTGAAGAATGTTATAAGACTTCAAGGTCTTGAAACAGCTCATGAGGCATGGAAAAGGCTTGAAATGATACATGAAGGAACTGAGCAAGTAAGAATGGCCAAACGACTTATGCTCATGAAGGAGTATGAGATGTTCGGAATGAAAAGCGGTGAGAAGATTGAGGAGACAATCGATCGATTCACACGAATAGTGAATCAACTCTCCATGGTTGACAAGAAAATCTCAAATGAAGACCTTGTCTCAAAACTCCTCAACTCTTTGCCAAGAGAATGGACACCCAAAGTCACCGCCATCACCGAATCAAAGAATCTCAAGACTCTTACCCTTGATGAGCTATCCGGTAATCTTCTTACTCATGAAATTCTTATTGATGAACAAAATAGGATGAATCCCATCAAGCCTACACAAACATCACACAAAGGATTGGTAGTAGAGTCCGATGAATCGGATGAGGAAGTTGCCCTTCTAGTAAGAAAATTTAGAAGAATGGCAACTAGAAACAAAGCTCAAGCAAGAAAGTTTTTCAAGAAACCATCTAAAGAAAAGGAAGCAAGTGAAAATTGCTATAGATGTGGTCGACCCGGTCACTTCATTGCCGATTGCCACGTAAAAGAACCGCAAAAGCAAGAGAAAAGGTCTTTCCTCAAAAGAAGAAAGCCCTCAATGCGAGGTAACCACGTGGGATGATCTCCTTTCGGAATCGGAAGGAGAAGAGAGTGAAGATCAAGGTGTTGGACTTGTGGCAATGGTTGACAATCCAAAGTTTCAACATACTTGTCTTATGGCGATTGAAGATGACCTTGAGGTAAATTCTAACCCTTCAAATTTGCATGATGAAATAGGAGATTTGCAAGATGACTTTGAGAAATTAAATTTGAAATATAAGCATTTAAAGAAAGAATTCAAGAAATGCATTTTAGAAAATAAGAGCTTGCATGACAAAAATATTTTGATGTTTCAAGAGCATGATATCATACTTACCATGCATAAAACCGTAGCTCTTGAAAATGAAGAAATTAGAAAAGAATGTGAGAAACTAAAGTTAGACTTACAAAGACTAACAAATGGTAAAAACAACTTAGACATACTACTTGGAAATCAAAGAATTGGAAATGATAAATCCGGTTTAGGATTTAACTCATCATCTTCTTCTATTAAACCTAAGTCCTTAAAGAAAAAGGCAAACAATAGAAAAACACAACAAAATTCATCATCTTCTAAACCAAAGCATGTACCCACTTGTTTTTATTGCAACAAACTAGGACATGTAAAGAAAGCATGTAAAGCTCGATTTGAAAGCACATATGTTTGGAAGCCTAAGGGTCGAAAAACTAACCCTAAAGGACCCAACCATCAAAGGGTACCAATGCATACATCTTTTGGTTTTGTAGGCTCTCAAGATAAATGGAGTAGCCAAAGAAGAAGGAACCAAATGGCTTATGGACAGCGGATGTTCAACTCACATGACCGGAGACAAGACGTTGTTCACCAAGCTCAAGCTCCAAGATGGTGGAACGGTGCATTTTGGCAATGGGAGAGCCAAAATCCTTGGACATGGAGAAATTGGTAATTCTTCCTTTACTATTAATAATTGTACTATATGTAGAAGGGCTTAAGTATAATTTGATAAGTGTTAGCCAACTATGTGATGCTAATTTTCAAATAGAGTTTGTGAAAAGAAAATGTGTTGTGAAAAAGAACGATAAGATTGTTTTTGAAGCTATTCGTAAAAATGATGTTTACAAATTTAGCACACATGATTTGATATCACAAAATGTTTCTTGCCTAGTTGCCAAAAATGATTTGACTCAACTATGGCATAGACGACTTGGACATATTAGTTTTAAAAACTTCAAAGAGATTTGCAAAAATGAAAAGTCCAAGGTCTTCCAAAATTAAATTTCGAAAACCATGGCTTATGTGACACTTGTCAAAAGGCAAAGCTTGTTAAAACAAGCTTCAAACCCAAAAGTGAAATCTCCACCACCAAACCCTACAATTGCTTCATATGGATTTGTATGGGGATATTGGTACGGCAAGTCTAAGTGGAAAACACACCTTTGTGGTGGTAGATGACTTCTCTAGGTACACTTGGGTAATGTTCTTAGCTAAAAAGAATGATGCATGCCAAGAATTTATAAAGCTTTGTAAGATTAGAAAATCAAAGAGAGGACACAATTAAGGAAATTAGAAGTGATAGAGGTGGTGAGTTTGATGGAGAATTTCAAGAATTTTGTGTATCCAAGGGGTATGGACACAATTTCTCAGCTCCAAGAACTCCTCAACAAAATGGTGTTGCGGAAAGGAAGAAAATAGAACACTTCAAGAAATGAGTAGAGCCATGCTAAACGAATTTGAGTTACCCAAATACCGCTTGTCATGTGATCAATAGAGTTTATTTGAGACCATTTCTCAAAAAGACTCCTTATGAGCTTTGGAAAGGTAGAGTACCAAATATTGGTTATTTCAAGGTTTTTGGTTGTAAGTGCTTTATACTTAACACCAAAGATAACTTGGATAAACTCGACTTCAAAGCGGATGAAGGAATCTTTATGGGCTATGCTCAAAATAGCAAGGCATTTAGAGTATAATAAAAGAAGCATGAAAGTTGAAGAATCAATTCATGTCAAATTTAGTGAACTCAATGAGGACAAATCAAACATTAATGATGATGATGATGAAATAATTGAAGTAAGCCATATAGAGAAATTTGAGAATCCAAAAGGTAATATTGTTATTGACCTTAGGATTGATCCACTTGAACCTAAGGTTGAAAATGAAGAAGTAGGAGGAGATACCTCAAATTTACCGGATTCATATAAGTATAGGAAAGATCACCCTAAAGAGTTGATATTAGGTGAAACTAGCCAAGGCATAATGACTAGGAGAAAATTCAATGAAAATGCCTTCATTTCACAAGTTGAGCCTAAAAACATAAAGGAGGCAATAAATGATGAAGATTGGGTATTGGCTATGCAAGAAGAATTAAATCAATTTGAAAGAAGTGATGTTTGGGAATTAGTTGCTAAACCTAGTGATCATCCCGTAATTGGCACTAAATGGGTATTTAGAAATAAAATGGATGATAAAGGAAACATCACTAGAAACAAAGCTAGGTTAGTAGCACAAGGCTATAGGCAAGAGGAAGGCATAGACTATGATGAAACTTTTGCCCCCGTAGCTAGGTTAGAAGCTATTAGGATGCTATTAGCATATGCATGCTATAAGGATTTCAAACTATATCAAATGGATGTGAAATCCGCATTCTTGAATGGAATAATTCAAGAAGAGGTCTATGTAGCTCAACCTCCGGGGTTTGAAAATCATGATTATCCAAATCATGTTTTTAAACTCAAAAAGGCCCTTTATGGACTTAAACAAGCTCCTAGGGCTTGGTATGATAGGTTAAGTAACTTCCTACTTGAGAACGAGTTTTCAAGAGGAAAAGTCGACACTACTCTTTTTATTAAAGAACAAGGAAACCATCAATTGCTTGTTCAAATTTATGTGGATGATATTATATTTGGTGCTACTAACGATTCTCTTTGTGAGCATTTTGCAAAATTGATGGAAGGAGAATTTGAAATGAGCATGATGGGTGAACTCAACTACTTCCTTGGTCTACAAATCAAGCAAACTCAAGATGGAGTGTACATATCTCAAACAAAGTACACAAAGGATTTGCTCAAGAAGTACAAATTCGAGGATGGAAGAAGTGTGAGCACTCCGATGAGCACAAGTACAAAGCTTGACAAAGACGAAAAAGGAAAGCCGGTTGAGGTAACCAAATATAGGGGTATGATTGGTAGTTTACTTTATTTAACCGCTAGTAGACCGGATATTTTGCATGCTGTGTGCTTATGTGCTAGATTTCAAAGTATGCCTAAGGAATCACATTTAGTTGCTGTTAAACGTATCTTTAGGTATTTAAAAGGAACTTTGAATTTTGGATTGTTTTATCCCAAAAATGGATGTTTTGATTTAAGAGGGTATAGTGACTCCGACTATGCCGGAAATCTTGTTGATAGGAAAAGCACCTCCGGGACGTGTCAATTCCTTGGAGATTGCTTGGTTTCTTGGTTCTCTAAGAAACAAAATAGTGTGTCACTTTCAACGGCGGAATCCGAATATATATCGGCCGCTTCATGTTGTGCACAACTACTTTGGATGACAAACACATTGAATGATTACAATGTTAAGTTTGATAAAGTTCCCATCCTATGTGACAATACCTCAGCCATAAGTATAGCACAAAACCCGGTTCATCATAGTAGAACAAAACACATTGAAGTGAGACATCACTTCATAAGAGATTGCATTCAAAAAGGATTGGTATGCATTGAGTTTGTTCCAACAAATGACCAACTGGCGGACATCTTTACCAAATCTCTCCCCACTGAGACATTTGAATCAATTAGAACGAGACTAGGAATGATAAACATCAGTTAAAGGGATGAAAATTGAAAATTTCAAAATCAGGGACACGACGATCGATCGACGTATCAAAACAAGAGATCGACGTACGTCAATCTCTGACATCGATCGATCGACGTACGTCGAACTAGACGTCGATCGATCGACATAGACGAATTTCAGCAGTTATAAATACTCTGCAAAACGCGAATTCCTCTTCACTTTCCACCATTTCATCGGCTGAAACCCTACAAAAACGCCGCCCCTTTCCTTCCAAAGCCATTTCTCTCTTCAATTTCATCTCCAAATCAACATTTAACTTATTTCTGCTCTTGATCTTGAGTTCCTCTCTTAAATTCCTCACATTTCAAACTACAATTCTCTCTCTCAAGCCCTAAATCTCAAAAATGTCTTCAAGGAGCAAAAATACAACCAAGAGACCTAGATCTTCTAGGGGTGGAGGAGAAGGTTCAAGCTCCTTTCAAGGACAATCTTCTCAACCTATGATGAAACAATCAATGGACATGAGTCAAGGGCGCGTACTTGCCGGGATTAGAAATGAGCTCACCCTCTCAAACTTCCCTTGGATTAAAGCAAAAGCTGCCAAGGAGGCCTTGACGGAACCCTTGCCCCCGGGGGCATATAAGGTATATAACTAGACATTCTTAGATTTTATATGATAAATAGGATGATGATGAAAGAGCAACCATCCCACTCAAGTTGCTTAGAATAATGATATTCTAAGCAATAATAACTAAGCCCAATCATTGAGTGGTTGGATGTTCAAGAGTGGAGGAGTATATGGAATGAGAATGAGATGTCAAAAATGTCCACTAGGTATACTCGACTATTTTATGCAAATTTGTGGATTGAATACATAAATAACCTTCCCTTAGCTCTACACTCTGTTATTGATGGACACCATATCAAATGGAAAGTTGAAAATATTTGTGACCTGATTGGTGTACCCAACGAAGGGTATTTTGAGTTGATGCGTGGAAATGGGATGCAACCAAATGGAAAGTATCTGAAGATGAAGTTAAGACTTCCTAGGCTTCCATCCTAGTAAAAACACAAATGATATGCCTTTAGTCTACCGCACTCTTCTGGCTATTGCTACATTCTGTATCAATGGTAAATCCGCAAAACTGCCAAGTAACCTTGACTTCTACATAGCGTACGAATAGCTAACCGGAAGAAGGTTAACTTTGGGGAGCTTTTCATGACAAATGTTGTCGAAGCAGCAACCAAACAAAACAAGGCCCTACCCTATAGTAACCTTATTTATAGGATTGCTTGTGAAGTCAGGTATTCAGGTTGATGACACGGATATTGACAGTATTACGCACAAAGAGTTCTACAATAAAGTCAATATCCAACAAATACTAAAGTCTAGAAAAGAAGCGATGAGGAGAGAATAGGAGGAGGAGGCAAGGGAAGAAGAGGAAGACTTTCCGGATGAGGCACCTATTCCTGAACGGACGCTCAACCAGCACAAGTAGCTTGATCTCCAATGTTCCAGAACTTCAAGCTCAAGTTATTAGTCTTCAGCAGGAAGTCGGTGAGCTAAAGGGCAAAGTAACGTGCACGAATCAAGATTTGCCAAGCTCAAGGCAAAAATGAAAGCGTGTATTCCTGGAATCACGTTTTCTTCAGATGAAGACTAGAGTGTTTTGTTTTAGCTTGCTTCTAGTTCTAGCTTAGTGTTTGTTGTTGGTGTAAAACTTGAATGAGTCTTTGAATTTAATGAAGTATTGTTGCTTATTTTTTTTGATGCTTTCAAAAAGGGGGAGAAAATGGTTGTTGGCTCATTGGTTGATTAAGTGGTTTGTTGGCTCATTGGTTGATTAAGTGGTTTATTTGACTTATTTGTTGCTTATTGGCTTATTTGCTTAAATGGTTTATTGGCATGGTTTATTGGAATGATTTATTGGCATGTTGCTTTTCTTTGGCAAAATGAGGTAAGCTTGAAAATTGTAATCTTTGACAATTGTTAGTGAAATGAAAATGAGCATGAAAAGTTATCTGGTTGAGGGGGAGCAAATTTAAGGATGATTGGATTTGCCAGAATCTTGTTCACATTGATTATTGTGGAAGGTATAGAGTGCATATACTTAGGGGGAGATTGATATTTTTTCAAATGTAAAATATTCAAAAATAAAACAAAAACATCTTTTAGAATCTCGGTTTTGAAATCATCAAAAAGGGGGAGATTGTTAGTTTATAAAATGTTTTGATGATACAAAAAGATGTTTTAAAAAGAATAAGATGAAATTTCATATCTTAAGTTCAAAGCAAAATTGAAGTAAACATGTGCGAGACGAAAAATCTCTCATGAATCAGGATGAAGGTTACATCAGCTCCTCAAGAGATCCATGTAAAGTTTGGTAAAAATTTAAGCACTCAGAACAACGTCATACTCTCGGCTAAGAGACGTAGATCGATTGACATGTATCTGAGAGACGTCGATCTCTCAGTTAAGCATACGTCGATCGATCGACGTATAACTGAGAGACGTCGATATCTCAGCTTCAGGTATGTCGATCGATCGAATACATCTGAGAGACGTCGATCTCTCAGCCTAATGACGTCGATCGATCGACATCATTCTGAGAGACATCGATCTCTCAGCCAGGCTGACGTCGATCGATCGACGTCTGACTGAGAGACGTCGATCTCTCGGCTCTGGCACGTAGATCGATCGACGTCTCCAGAGTTCAAAAATTTTCAAACGTTAGAAACAAAGTCCAAGGGAGATCTATGATATTTTCTCTCTCCAATCTTGCTCAAATTTCTTGTGGACTTTAACCTAACATACTACATGCTTCCTTGACTATTTTAACCATGTCTAAGATTCTCTAGGGTGGCTATCCAAGATCAAATTATTCCATAGGGTGGCTAAAGACTATTTGGGCACTATATTGACATTTTTGAAGATGAAGACTTGGTGGTGAGCCTCAAAAACGTGGTCAACTTTGTCTATAAATGGAAGAGGCTTGGATGAAGCAAATATACACTTTCAACATCATCTAGCTTCATTTTCCATTGTTGTATATTTCTCTCATACTTGTAAATTTGTTTAAAGCTTGTCTAACTTTTCTTTGATCTTCATTAATTGTATATTGATAGAAAGAGAGTCAAGCACAAGAGGAACCATAAATATTTGATCTCTTGCTTGTGCTTAGACTTGTGAGAAAGTG
>AP025060.1:13559339-13715504 GCA_036186865.1 Eustoma russellianum
AGACAAACGAGAAAATTCCGCAAAAGAGCCAAACACTCTATTCACCCCTCCTCTAGAGTGTATTTCGGACCTAACATGTTTATCACAGATGGTATTTGTGAAAATCTTCCAAGATCTATTGTACTAGAACTAGTAGAAAATCTTTCAGGATTTATCTTACTAGAAGTGGAGGCTACATCAGTTGTATCATTATCCCTAGTTGAGAAAGTTCTAGCAAAGCTTAGTTTTACAGATCCATCATTTAATTGTTTTATTTTTGTTAATTCTATGTTTGGCCGATGTTTATCTTGGTTTATGGCTTTTACTGCCCCTTCAAGGATCCATTCTTGTGGAAGATTTACTTCATTCCACTTTATAGATCTGGAGATTATAGCATTAGATCTTGATAGATCTGTATGTAATATCATTGTTTCTCCTTTTTTAAGGAGTTTTTTGGTTTAGGACCAACAAACATGGAACTCATTACTTTATAATGAATACGATATATTAAAGCCAAAGGAATTGATCCTGGTAATATATCATATCCATGTGTTTTAATTTGTAAGACCAAAGTTTTTAATATTTATGTATCTTTTAAGGAGCATGAAAAATTCGGATAACAATCAAAACGAGATTGGTCCTGTACAAAGACTTGACTCAATCGAACTCAGAAGAGATTGTTCAAAGTTATTGTGACGAATATCCCTTAGGACAATTAATATTGATGTATCTAAACCTTCTCTAGTTAAAGGTTTGATTCCTACTTGTATTAGTCCTACATGGAGATATTGGAAACCTTTCTTCCTATGTTTTTCAAGAGATTTATAAGAAAGTAATTGTATTGTTTCAAAGGGTTTTGAAAGAGGGATATCTCTTTCTTCCGTTTTGATTATGTAGTCTGATTTTAGCATATTGAAGAGAGAAGACTCATATACTTCAGATTTCTTAATCCTTGGAATGACCCAGTTATTTACAGCTTTATCAAAATTTTCTATTATGACTTCTTCAGTATTAACTATCTGATTCGCATCTGTATTTGATGTAGATCTAAATGAAGCAGATCTATTAAATATTTCTTCCATTCTTAAACTTTCTTTTAGATCTTGTTTATATTCTGGATTTTCTGGTCAACTTAAAGGTTGGTGGGATCATTATTTGACTCCATTACAGAGACAAGAAATATTAGATGCAATAAAAATTGATCAAGACGATAATCCCATATATACAAATGAGGGATAAACAATTCCTGATGCAGTAGATACACTATATTATGTATATCTTTACATTTTATAGGAGATCCCTCACATATCAAAGATAAAAACGTGGAATTACTATCAAATCTAAAATGTAGAAAATTAAGTGATTTCCAATGGTATAAAAACACTTTCCTGACTAGAGTAATGTTTAGGGAAGACTCAAACCAACCATTTTGGAAAGAAAAATTCCTTGCAGGCCTCCCTAATTTATTAGGAGAAAAAGTTAGAAATAAAATATGAGATATGTCAGGACAACAAATTATTCCATATTCAGCCTATACTTATGGAGAAATAATAAGTATAATATAGAAGGAAGGTTTAAGAATTTGCCAAGATATAAAATTACAAAGTAGTCTTAAAAAAGAATTAAGACAAAGCAAGTCTGAGTGGAAGAAAATATACCAACAAAGGCTAGACCAATTCAAATGAATGCAGAATTAGAGCAACATTGTAGAAAAGAAATATAAGAATTCAAGGCAAACACTCACCAGTTTATAAACAAATATCTGAAAATTGGGTTTCTTCTTCTTCGACCTTGTCGGCCCATGTTTTGCGGGATTGTGGAGTAGCTGGAAGTTTCCCTTTATCCTTGGTTTTTCTGGGCATCATGTCTGTTTTTGGAGAAATTCTTGTGTGGGTCGAAGAAGAAGAAACTTCAAGTCTCCAACATCCAATACCAGCTACCACTATAACCCAAATAAGCCCCAAGTCATAAATATCTCCTTCTCTAAATAACCCAAATACCCCAAATACCTTGTCAATACTTGAGAACTTGTCTCAAAGTGCTTTATATATATATATATATATATATATATACACACACACATATAGATAAAGAAATATATATATATATATATATATATATATATTTTCTTTATCTATATATATATATATGGAAAAAGATGACGAATGAAGCAGTGGCGGCGGAACGCGAACATGATGGAACCCTCTTCTGCTGATCGATCAAACTTTTTCAAATCTGATTTTCATCGTTTTAGTTTGCGCCATTAGTTAATGCACCACAGTAATAGGCATACTCGGTTTTCTGTGAAATTCATATGTCGTATCAATCGTCAGGCATGCAGGCAACCCAGAAAAAACCAACCTTTGCAGAGATCGTTGCTCCAAAGTCCTTAACAAAGCAAGATCAACCACGTACTGTTCAGAGATTTAAAGGACTGCCATCAATTACATTTTCTGCGGATGAGGTATCTACCTTCTCTCAGCCATTATCGTTTTTCTCTAATCGGTTCCTTTTGGAATGGCCGCCCATCTATGAAACAATTGAATGTATCGTTTGAACGTATTAGATTCAAAGTTACGCCAAAGATAGGACATTTGGATGCCCAGCACATTCTAATAACTTTTTACAATGATGAGGATTATCAACGATGCTTCTTACGACGTACATGGGTTATGCATGGATACCACATGCGAGTAACGAAGTGGACACCAGATTTTGATCCAAATTGTGACACACCCATTGTTCCAGTTTGGGTATTAATTAAAGGATTGCCTTTGTTTTTGCACAATCGGACAGCATTATGGGATATAACACACATGATAGGTACGCCATTGAGAATGGATACAGCTACAATGCAAGGATGAAGACCCTCAGTGGTTCGTCTCTGTATCGAAATTGATATATCTAAGCCACGGCCACCTAGACTGCATGTTCAGGGAGGACAATTTGAGTTTTATCCAACAGTCGGGCATGAGGAGGTGCCAGAATTTTTTACAGACTGCAGAATGTTGGGTCATGTAGTAACTAACTGCAAAGGAAAGATAGTTCACAAAGAAGAGCAAGCAGTGCGTACGATACAAACAGGGGAAGGAACAAACGCATGGACAAAAAACAATGCTGGACCCCAAAGAAAACTCCTAAATTTCCAATCCAAATACTGTCTCGTTCAACAGATCATATTCCAGTCCATGAAGCAATCAATAATCAAAATGTCAATAATGAGGCTGCCTCTGACGTTGATGACACTCATGAGGAAAATAACAATGATGACAATGACTTGCCAGCCATAGTAGATGTAACTGACAAGCAAGATTTATCTAAGATGGGCATTTCTAAGGAAACACCTACAGATGATCAGGACGATGTAATTGTGGCTAATGTCTCAGACACAGAGCCATCAAGTAAGGATAGATACGAACGTTTTGCTGACTTTATGTCAGCTTTGTCTCCTCGCGATCAGCATTATGTGAACGTAATAAAAGAATAGGTATATCAGACAGTGCATAATGCTTGGTTAGAAGACTTACCCATAAATCTACCGGATGTTGATCATAATATTCAGGCACAATCGCAACAGAATGAACAAGACAGTGATCTTATTAATCAGTTGACATCACAGCCTGCAACTGTGCGTAGACATCGTAGGCCTAAGAATGCCTTGCCTCCCCCGCCTCCATCTTCAATGGTTACTCGATCTAATGCTCATGAAGCTTCAAGCTCAGTTACTCATACCACCCAATGAATTACTTAATTTGGAATGTTGGTGGATTAAAGACCTCGTTACTTCGTCTTAAGCGTTTGGTTCAAAAGCATCATATTCAACTGCTGATTCTCATTGAGCCAAAACAAACTGCAGATAAAATCATACGACATCAGCTGAAGTCAGCTTTTACAAACTCCCTTGCAACATGTGTTGTCAAAATTTGGGTATTTTGGCAAAGCCCAATCCTTAAATTAGAGAACGTTTTACATGGTGAACAGATTAGTTTGTTACAATTCTGCAATAGCAACACAGGTCAGCAAATCTCTATAAGCCCAGTATATGGTCGGTATACAGTGACAGACCGAAGACGATTGTGGTTGCAGATGCATCAATTTACACATCATGCGCATTCTTTATGGTTGATTGGTGGTGATTTCAACACATACATGACAGTAGGGGAACATCATGGTACTTAAGTGCCACACTTGACTTCGCTAGAAGAATTTGTAGATTGCGTCAATCAGTGCTCCTTAGTGGACTTACCTTATGAAGGCAATCCTTACACATGGGTAGGGGGTCGTGGATTGGGTATCGTTAAGCGGCGTTTGGATCGAATATTATGCTCTCAAACTTTTTATACTCAGTTTCCCACGGTAAAGATCAAGCATCTATCCAGGATAACTTCGGATCATGCTCCATTACTGCTCAATCTTACTATCCAATCAGACAAATCGCCACGATCCTTTCGATTCCAAAATGTTTGGACAGAGCATGCCGACTTTTTGAAATTTGTTGCTGCCCAATGGTCTACCTATCCAACAATCGGAGGAATGAGAGGCATGTACAACAAATTGCAGAGGCTAAAGAAAGATATTCAACATTGGAATAAACATGTATTTGGGAATATCTTTGATAAATTAGCAGCAGTAGAAAGAGAAGCAAACATACGGGAAGCCATATATGATCTAAATCCCACATTGGAGAACAGGACACAATATCAGAAGCTGAAAGCTGAATATCTGAAGGTATCAAAACATGAGCAGATGTTTTGGGAACAAAAAGCACGTTGTAAATGGATCAAGCAAGGGGATGCAAACACTGCATACTTTCATAATTTGGTTAAAGACCGACACCGTAGGCAAACTATAACACAAATCAAAACAACTGCTGGGGAGATTTGTCAGACGAAAGAGGACATTCAAAATGAAGCCATCTCATATTTCACTCAGCTTTTTAAGGCAGAAGAGGTACAAGATCCCAATGAAGTGTTGCAATTTATCCCAGCCTTGGTTAATCATGAAATGAACACCAGACTTTCACTATTGCCTACTCTAGAGGAATTAAAAACAGCAGTGTGGTCACTTGATCTGAATAGCGCAGCAGGCCCTGATGGATATAATGGATTCTTTTTTAGGCATTGTTGGGAGATCATATGTCAAGATGTCCACAAAGCCATTCAAGAGTTTTTTCTTGGCTTCCGTATTCCAAAGGCTATGGGAAGCACACTAATCATGCTGATACCAAAAACTCAGTCACCAAACACGTTTACAGATTTCCGTCCAATATCGCTATCAAACTTTATGGCAAAAATTGGAACACGCATATTGACAACCAGGCTTTCTCTCATATTACCTGAATTAATATCCAAGGAGCAGGCGGGATTCATGAAGGGAAGGGATATCACGGAGCATGTCCTCATTGCACAGGAGCTGACACATATGATTGATAAGAAAATAAGAGGTCACAACATTATGATCAAGCTAGATATGATGAAAGCGTTTGACAGAGTGGATTGGAAATTTCTTCGGGCTCTCTTACAGCGAATGGGGTTCTCGGTACAATTTCTAAATCTTATCTTTAATCACCTAGAGAGCATTACACTATCTATTGTAATCAACGGCACGCCATGTGGTTTTTTCAAGCCAACGAGAGGAGTTAAGCAGGGCGATCCTCTTTCCCAATACTATTTATACTGGTTTTGGAAGCTTTCTCTCGAGGACCCACTTCATTAAAAGCAAATGGTGCTCTCAAACCTTACGCAGTGGGTAGAGTCCGACCAGTTATTTCTCACCTCGCTTTCGCAGATGACTTGTTGGTATTTCTCAATGGATCACCTGCTAATCTGAAGCGCTTTAAAAAAATTTTTGGATTCATACCAGGCGGTCTCTGGACAATGCGTGAATCTAAGCAAGAGTCGTTTCATAACATCTTCCCATGCCCAACCAAGTCAAATTCGCACTATGGACACCCAGCTTCAAATAACTTCAGCCTTGTTGCCAATGAAGTACTTAGGAGTATTACTGATCAGAGGTAGTCTTAGGCCAATTCATTGTACAGAGTTACTTGCTAATATTGACAGAAGAATATTGGGATGGCAGAATAGATTTCTATCTCCAGCAGGAAGATTAACTTTGGTAAAGTCT
Source organism: Eustoma russellianum (assembly GCA_036186865.1). Taxonomy (NCBI): domain Eukaryota; kingdom Viridiplantae; phylum Streptophyta; class Magnoliopsida; order Gentianales; family Gentianaceae; genus Eustoma; species Eustoma russellianum. The sequence continues at coordinate 13,565,445 of AP025060.1, forward strand.
ATCTTGAGTTCTATACCAACTCATATAGTGGCAGCGCATAAGTTACTGAAGACTATTATACGAGCAATCCGACAGAAAATTTGTAATTTCCTTTGGGCTAGCCAAGACAATACACCAAGATATCATTGGGTTGGCTGAGAAACCCTGTTTACACCAAAGGGCGAAGGTGGCTTAGGCCTTCGCAGATTGGATGATTTATATAAGGCATATTCAAGTCGGTTGTGGTGGTCATATCATAACAACAGTGGTTTATGGACAAGCTTTATCACCTCTAAGTATGGAAATCGACAAAATTACAGTCCGCGCATCACAGATACTATTACATGGAAACGAATTTGTGTAGTCCATGAATTTTGTTCCACACATGAAACAGGCAACATACATTCCAAGGTGTGGACGTTTGAAACACATGGTCATTTCACAATAAAGTCGGCGTATGAAATGATAAGGTGCTCAGGCCCAAAGTACCTATCACATAGGTTCATTTGGCATCGGTTCCAACAACCAAACATCCAATTCATACTATGGAAACTCTATCATCACGCTCTGCCTATTGAAGATAATTTGAGAAGATTCAGTACATCAAGGCCCATGTGCTGTTCGTCTTGTCGAAGCTCGTCTGCAACACAATTACATCTATTTTTTACAATGCCAGCATATACACAGATATGGACATACTATGCATCAATAGTTGATGGCCCTCAACCGGGAAATCTACAACTCTTTCAATCCCTTATGTTATGGTGGACGTCTACAAGTGAGAAATCATTTCGTGGCGTGCTACGACTCATTTTGCCAGGAATTGTTATATGGCAAATATAGAAGGCGTATTCAGCAATGACATTTGGAGAGGAATAATACACTCCTATCCAACTAAAAGAACTAATCAGACGCCATACTTATACACGGAGTTGTGCTCAGCATGGTAGAAAATTCGTCAGCAATGATCCGGACTTAATAACATATGGATTGACACCTAAGATGCGTCTTCATCGGCCACAGATTGTTGGATGGCACACGCCACCTTCAGGAATATTAAAGCTTAATGTTGATGCAGCACATGGATCCATCACAGCATCAGGAGGGGCAGTTTTGAGGGACCCAAGTGGCAATTTAAAGGAGGCTATTGCATTTCACCTTCCATTGTCTTCGCCTTTTCAAGCCAAGCTTCAAGCAGCGCTTCTGGGGCTTTTGTACTTTCTGCAGAGATATAGGCATTTGGACATGGAGCTTGATTCACAAGGAGTTATTGACCATATTCATTCTGTGCATTGTCCTCCTCTCCTTCGTAGCTTACTAACCTATGGTGACGTTAAAGTTTCACATATTCCATGGCAGGCAAATGTGGTGGCACATTTGTTGGATCAATATGGACAATTACATCAGAGATATCATCATTTCATCACACTATCTTCATTACCACCTATGGTTAAAAGAGCTCTACTTACAGATGTCTCAACACCACATCTACGGCTTTAACATGGGAGAAACACAAGTACAAGTTCCAATTGCCTGCCTGTGTCAACCAAGGACACAGGCAGTTCAGGTAATATCTATTCTCTGGATGCGCATACTCCTATTTTATCATCATCTAACATATGCCCTGTCTGTATCCAATGATACGGACAGCCTGGGTAGTCTCAGTTCATTTCAGCCTTCTTTTATATTCGAGGTTTTTATTGCCAATATGCTTAGTAATGTGCTTTCTTTTCATATGATGCACTTCAGTCGGACATTGCACGGCTGCGCTGAGTCTTGGAGTATGATCCTCAATTTGGCTGATTGGTGTCTTGCAACTGAGGAAAATTTCACTCGAATGCTGATGGGCCAAACTATACTACTGATACTATCACTAACTCAAATGAATGTTGGGAAATGTCTCTATTGGGCGTTACTATCATTACCACGAAGACAATGTCTCTTTTGGGCGATTACGACACAAGAAGTTTGCATACGTATATATGTTCCCAGCTGCCTACAAATTTCACCAGTTGATACACATGCTTTTTCCATTTCCATGATACCTCCTCATATAAATATGCACGCTTTTTCCTTAGCCAAGGTTTTATCCACAACGGTAGTTTCACTTGGCAAGGTTTTAATGCGACATATCGTATATGACTGGAGGCTACATATAATAGCAGCATTATACTACTTTCATTCGTTTCAAGATGTATTCATGTAATATGGTTTTCCTCCGCCATAAGTGAGGCATTCTATCAATAAAATTCTAGTTTAATAAAAAAAATATATATATCTATATATATACATATATATATATTTCAGTGCTCTTATCGCTCGTGCTTCAAATGTTGTACATACATATATATATTTTTTTCCACGATTATATTATCTATCGCTGGCTTGCTTGCGTCTTGATGATTATCAACTGAGCATAATGTCTTTTGGAGCTACATTGACACACAGTTTTCGACATTCCTATGTATTTGTCTGACACTCAAATTGTATAAATATATACGCTTTTTCCTTCGCCAAGGTTTTATCCACAAGGGTGGTTTTACTTGTCAAGGTTTTAATGCAGCATATCATATAGGATTGGAAGTTGACCCTCATTAGCTCACTGTTTCATTTATTTTCCTACGATGACTTCTTTGTAATATGGTATTCCTCCACCATAATTGAGGCTATTTAATACATTATCGTATTCAAAAAATACATATATATATATATATGCATGTATTTTTTTGTATAAGGACGGACGGCACTGTCCGGAGATTTTATTAATAATATGCCCTCACTTATGGCAGAGGAATACCGTGGTTACATATGGAGCAGGAGACTCTCCCACTAGATCATGCATGAAATGAATACAATGAAACCTAAAAAAACATGGAATGCCACGTGGAAAAGGGAAAAGGCGAAAAGAAACAAACTATACAGCAATCTATGAGTGTTATGAATTATGATTAAGTACGCGTATGATGCCATTGATGCCCTATATATATATATATATATATATATATATATATATATATATATGTGTGTGTGTGTGTGTGTGTGTGTGTGTGTGTCTGTACAACCATCTGGACTGGATAGCCATCTGGACCGGCCGCACTGGTTGGGCTTAGATCCCATATATCCTGCTTAACCTTATGTAAGGAAGGAATTTTTTGCAACATGGCATTATCCTTTGCTGTCAATAACATTGGTATGTTCCTCAAAATATCTTCACAATCCGTCACTGATTCCGCTGCGAAAATATCTGAAAAGTAGCGCACCGCCTCTGCTTCAATATATGAGCTGAAAAACAATTAACTACCATCTGGACACAGGATACGGCTAATGGATAGTTTTAGTCTTTTTCCTTCACTGAATTATGATAAAATGAGGTGTTTGCGTCTCCTTCCTTAAGCCATTTGACATTGGCCTTTTGCTTCCAGTAAAGAAAAGCCCGCTTCTGCGGAAGTTGTAGTTGAGCAACGCTTTGATGATAGCTTGTACGCGCCATGTCAGTAGGATCATAATCAAATGCTCGCTCGCAAATAATGACCTGAGCTTTTGCCGGTGCCACCACATCAAAAACATTACCAAAGACCTCTCTATTCCACTGCTTGAGCTCATTTCATAAGCATCTGGATGCGGTGATTTCCTATGGTTACACCGCTGAGAGCGGAGCTGTTGACATTGATGTTAGCACTGGCTTATTATGCGAGGGAATATAACAACATTATAATAGAGACGGATTGTAAATCTATTCTTTCAATGTTGGCACATACTCGGTCGATCACGTGCATGGTAGCGCTTGATCTTCATTGTGCATCAATATTTCTCTCATTAAATCAATCTACTATACAACATTGTCCAAGGAAAGCCAACATTGCAGCTCATCGACTAGCGTGTCATGGTTAAAGAGCAGTTGTCCTTCAACATTATAGTACACTCCATGACCTTCCTTGCGAAGTTTGTCGAGCGATACTTATGGACCTACAGTTTCCTACTTTGCGTAGATGATCATGTCTCACATGGTGATGGCGATGTTTTCTTTATGTTGCCTGTGTCGTTTACTGGCACAGGCAACACTGGTGCGTCTTTTTCCAAGCTTGCATCTATTTTTGCTTTGGCATGTTTGGCATTCCCATTTATGCTCACACATTATTTCTTTGCTAGGTAATACAATGCTTTCGTCATTTCTACTTCAACTGCTGAATGTGCTTTGCCGGCATCTGGGGAGATCCCAATCGAGACTAGCTTCAGATACTTTGAAGGATGTATACATCATGGAACACCTTATACCATGGATGTCGCCTTGGTTCCCTTTGAATCAAGGCGGCATGGATACGTGCTTTCTCCGTTTATTACCTTTGCCCCATATTCATTATATACTGCTGATGTTATCATTACTTTTTGTCTTGAGGTATTATGGATCGAGCCCGCTGCATTTACACGGATCATCTATTGGCGTCATGCTGATTATACACGGAGCTTTATGGTTTTTGGACCAACATTGCAACACGGTTTTCAGCACTTCTCTGTAATTAGCCAACTCGCACATTGTATAAATATGATTGCTTTTCCTTCGCCAAGGTTTTATCCACCAGGGTGGTTTTACTTGGCAAGATTTTAATACGACATATCATATACGATTGGAGGTTGGCAATCATTAGCTCATTGTTTCATTTATTTTCATACGATGACTTATTTGTAATATGGTATTCCTCCACCACAAGTGAGGCTATCTAATAAAATATCTCTTTCGATAAAAAAATATATTTATATACCTTTCGCCGAACCTTATTCAATACATATATATTTTCCAATTCTGAAAATAAAGATATATATCACCCCAAAATCGTTTTATATATTCGTATAGATATTCTAAAATTCAGAAATTACTATAATTACATGTGTAAATCGACCCAACCGAAAATGTTATACCTATACCTATATATCTGTCCAAAAACAATTCCGTTTCCGTTTGCCTCAATATATCCCAACGACAGCAAAAGCTATCGCTAGGGTCTGGGGAGGGTAAGAGGAAGGCAGACAGTACCTCCATCCCAAGGGATAGAGAGTTTTCTTCCAGTGAGACCCTCGGCTCTATATGTACCTGCATAGATAGTACAATAATAGGAATATGTACTAGTGAATATAAATCAAAAGCTTCCGATATTAAAATAGTCAACAGTGGATATGCACAAATAGTTGAAAGTCAAATATCAAAACAAAAAATTGCAAGTCAACCAAAGTGTAGAAATTTTCTAATACCCTAAGTACGCTCTAAGGTTCCCCTATATCCCACATCAGTTTGAGCCTGCCTTTACTCCTCTTCCCTTTTGCAGTGAGGTTTTCAATTGCTTTGATAGACGTCGTTGTCTATCATAAATCATTTTGAGGATAAGTTAACTTCTTGGTCAAATATGATGCTGTCAATGGCGGGGCGTTTGGTGCTGGTAAAACACGTTTTAAGCACGATGCCAATACATATAATTGCGAGCTCTTGTTTACCAAAAAGTGTGGTGGACATCCTAAATCGTAAAATGGCTGCTTTTCTCTGGAAGGGTAGGTATCATTGGCTTTCTTTCCTCGATATGTCATCCAATCAAGGAGGGTGGATTGGGTATTCGAAACCTTTTGGGGTTGCAGCAAGCGTATGATTGTCAATTGTGGTGGAAATATAATCATTCAGATACTCTATGGGCTCAATTTAGCAAACGTATATATGGAAATCGTCGTTCTATATATTCTTATGTTTATGACTCGCCAACATAGAAGCGAATATGTCACATCAACGAATTTATGGAGTCCAAGATAGAGCGGTTGGACAATACATTCCAATGGATACCGGATGCTAATGGCCAATTTTCTATTAAATCCGCATATGTAGAAATTACATCAACAGGGAGTCTAGATAAGTGAATATCGCTGTATTTGGTGAAAGCAATCCCAGCCGGGCATGCGGTTGTTCTTATGGCGGCTATGGTTGCGATCATTACCAATAGTGGATAATTTGAAGGTTTGGCTCACGGTATGTCTATCTCAATGTGCTTTCTGTAAATTACATTCAGATACTCAAGATCATGTATTTCTCCACTCTCCATTCAGTCGTCCGCTATGGCTGGAAATAGCGAGTATATTTTCTGGTCCTCTGCCCAACAGTAACACCATTAAGGGACATCTAAACAGCTGGCGGCGCACATCTAATCAGACATCAATGATAGGACAACTACGGGCTGTAGTTCCTTTTATCGTAACGTGGGTCATTTGGAAGGATTATGTGGCAATAAGGTTTGGTTCAGAAACCTTTGTTCATGCGAGACTTTTTGAAAAGGTACGAATGACAATCTACACCTAGAGTGTGGCAATGAATGGAAAAAAGTTTGCAATGAATATCTCTCATTTTGTAGCTCTTCATTTTTCACCACCTTTGCAGACAAGACGCCTCCGGATAGTTCGATGGGAACTACCTCCTTCTGGAAAGCTGAAGCTCAATGTTGATGCAGCGGTGGGCAGATTCAAGACGGCCGGAGCTGCGGTGTTGCGTTCTGATCATGGCCAGCTGATATCGGCGATATGCTTTGCCTTGCCTATGGTTACACCACTGAGGGCAGAGCTTGTGACATTGACGTTCGCACTGGTATATTATGCGAGGGAATATAGCAACATTATAATAGAGACAGACTGCAAATCAATTCTTGCTATGTTGGCATCTACTCGGGGGATCACGGGCTTTTTGGAGCTTAATCTTCAGCGCGCATCCATATTTCTATCATTAAATCAATCGACTATACAGCATTGTGCAAGGGAGGCCAACAATGCCGCTCATAGACTCGCCCGTCATGGATATAGAGCGGTTGGACTTCATCATTATCGTACACTCCACGATCTACCCTGCGAGGTTCGTGGCACGATACTTATTGATCTCCAGTTACCCGCTTCACGTTGATGCTCATGTCTCACATAGTGTTGGCGATGTTGTCTTTATGTTGCCTGTGTTGTTTACCGACACAAGCAACACTGGTGCGTTTTTGTCATCGTTGCATCTACTTTTACTTTGCTAAGTTTGGCTTCTTTTTATCCCATTCATACTCACACATGATTGATTTGATGGATATTCCAACGACTTTGTCATCTTTATATCACCGGCTGAGCATGCTACACTGGCACCGAAGGAGATTACAACGTAGATTAGCTTCAGATACTTGGAAGGATGTCAGCACCATGCAACGTAATATACTATGGATGTCGCCTTGGTTCCCTTTGAATCAAGACGGCAGGGTTACGTGCTTTCACTGTTTACTATATTTGATCCATCTTATTTATTTCCGGCTGATATTGTCGCTTCTATTTTGTCCTGAGGTATTTTGGATCAAGCCCGCCGCGAGTCTATATTGCCGTCATACTGCTTATACTCGGAACTCAACAGCTATTGGATCATCACTGCACCATGGTTCCCAGCATTACTCTGTACATAGCCAACTCTCACATTGTATAAATATGTACGATTTTCCTTCGCCAAGGTTTTATCCACAGGGTGGTTTTACTTGGCAAGGTTTTAATGCGGCATATCATATACGATTGGAGGTTGGCAATCATTAGCTCATCGTTTCATTTATTTTCATATGATGACTTCTTTGTAATATGGTTTTCCTCCACCACAAGTGAGGCTCTCTAATAATACATCACTCTTTCGATAAAAAAAATATATTCCACACGGCTCGTACATGAATATGCAAACAAATACACGCCCGTATATACATCTCAAGGCACACATATTTACACACAGCCCATACATATAATACATACACGGTATATATATAAAATTGATATACAAATATATACAATCATACCATATGGTATACATATACATAAAACAATTATTGGCTAAAACATATAATCACATGCCACAAATAAAAATCTAGTCTTTTTGATCAAACATGGCGGCACTCGATCACACCATAAACCCTACTGGGTCGTCTCGCAAGAAAAGCTTTGCCTCACATTTTCAGACGTCGCCCTCGACTACTATACCTCAGAAACCAATCCAAAAATACAAGGGAAGTCCAATGATCTCATTTACGGATGAATAAATTTCATCTCTCGCTGAGCCATACAAATTTTCATTAGTTGGGACGTTCTGGTATGGCAAGCCGCTGATCGCCACTATTCGTTCAACGATTGATCGAATTGGATTTACTGGACCAGTGCAGGTGGGTCTTTTAGACGCATCTCATGTGATCCTCCACTTCAAACATGAACAAGATTACTTAAGATGCTTTGCACGAAAAAGTTGGATGATTGCAGGAAAATACATGAGGGTTAGAAAATGGACTCCAACGTATGATCCCTCAGTAGATGTTCCCATTGTGCCAGTTTGGGTTTTGTTTCCAGGGCTGCCATTGCATTAGCATCAGAAATCGGCCCTAATGCAAATTGGACGAATGTTGGGGACCCCCATGAAGCTCGATACTGCAACTGTAGAAGCCATTGGTCCGTCAGTCGCTCGGTTGTGTATTGAAATTGATGTTTCGTAGGATCTTCCGTCCAGAATTTTTATACAAGCGTTGAACCGGGTCATTGGACAACAGGTAATTTATGAGGATTTGCCAAGATATTGTTCCAAGTGTTTCAGATTGGGTCATAAATCTACGGACTGTAACTCGCAAAAGGAAGAAGATACAGTTGAGTTGCTGCAACCCAGAGATATTCCACAGCAATCTAAAGATAACAGACAAAAAATCAAACAGGCTGTTGCTGGTCCATCCACGGATCAGAGATGGACACCCAAAAAAACAACTGATTCTATACAGCAGAATAACACGATAACCATACCTATGTCAGCATCACCAGATATCACAACGAAACACATTGTTTCAGATATGCAGGACATTACCAGGCTACGTGGGGTGGATGATAGTTTTCTTGCAGATATTACACACTCTCATCAACCTTTTTCTGTGTCTAACAGTGAGGTAACACCTATTCAATTGGAGACATCAAACGAGTTGGAGGATGATACAACCCCTATAGCGGTTGTCTTAGAGATCATGCAAGAAATTATTCACGCTGCTATGCAGTCAGATCGCACTCATATTGATGATTATCCGGCAACATCAATGGCTGCAACTACAGAAATTCCTTTCCAAGCACCACCTCGTCTGCTTCGTCGACAACGTCATCATTTAGAGCTTTCCTCTCCACCTCTAACGTGGTCTAGAGCAGCTCTCTCAAATTCATTTGATTGCCTATCAACTCAATGAAGATTATGATTTGGAATATTAGGGGGATTCGTACTTCCCTGCAGCGTCTTTTAGCTTTATTATGTCGTTATAATATACATCTTCTGGTTCTCATTGAGCCGAAACTGCGACCTTCTTCTTTGCTGTCTTATCATCTTAAGCTAGGTTTTACCAAAGCACAATCAGTTTGCAATGATAACATATGGATCTTCTAGAGTGCAGCATTTTTGCATTTGGAAGTGGAGCGCTTGGGTATTCAAAATCACTCCATGCAACTTCAGTGGAAACCTACAGGTCAAACGTTTTACACTACTTTTGTATATGGATTACATACGGTTGCCTCACGTCGGCCTCTTTGGGAGGATCTGGTGAACATTCGTACTGAGATTGCTCTACCTTGGTTGTTGGGTGGAGATTTTAATACTTTTTTGACGTTAGATGAACACAAGGGCCGCTCTTCTCCTTCCCTACGAACACTGCAGGATTTTAATGACTGTGTATCAACATGCTCGCTACTTCTAATCAACTATCAGGGCTCTACATTTACATGGAGTGATGGGCGAGGACTTGGTCGGGTTTGGCGGAGATTGGATAGATATCTATGAACATCTAGCTTCTTTGATTTATTTGAGTCTGTCTCATACCAGCATCTCAGTCGTACCACATCAGACCACTGTCCACTCTATCTTGAATGTTTATCGGATAGAACAACTAGGACAACGGCTTTTCGCTATCTAGATGTCTGGACCACTCACTCGGATCTCCATCATATTGTTGTGCAACATTGGCAATCTTACGCTACAACAGGAGGGATGTTTGGGTTTTACAACAAACTTCGGCACCTTAAAAAACATCTCAAACAATGGAATAAGGATATTTTCGGGAATATTTTTGACTCTATTACTCAAGCCGAAACTGAGACTCTAAGATTGGAACGTGAGTATGACAACAATCCCACAGATGATTCTCGTGAAAGGTACCATCGCAACATGGCGTTTCTGTTGAAGTAGCAGCATCGTGCTACATTATTTTGGCAGCAAAAAGCACATGTGAAATGGATGAAGGAGGGTGATGCAAACACACGTTACTATCATCAAACAGTTAAGGAGCGAAGAAGACGCCAGACAATTACTAGAATTGTTGATTCTAATGGTATGGAATATTTACAGCAAGAAGATATTGAACGCCAGGCAGTACATTACTATGAAACATTATTTGCTGCAGAACATCTGTCGGATGCATCGCCATTATTACAATATATTCCATCTATCTTGACACATCACGATAATGAGATTCTAGCGGCTTTGCCAGACATTCAGGAAGTACAGAGGGCTATTTGGGATCTTAGTCCTTCTAGTGCTGCTGGCCCAGATGGTTTTCCCGGATCCTTCTATCGTACATTTGTGTCTACTATAAAAACTTACGTCCACAAAGCTGTGCAAGAATTTTTCCTTGGTATAATTCCACCTAAACAGCTTGCGACAACATTAATCACACTCATTCCGAAGGTATCAAATCCACAATCATTTAGTGATTACCGTCCCATTTGCTTGACAAATTTTCTGGCAAAAGTTATCACGCAGCTGCTTGCTTCGCGTCTTTCGGATTTTCTACCCAGATTAATATCTCCTGAGCAAGATGGATTCCTAGTATCACTGATTATGTTTTATTAGCTCAGGAGATGGTTCACATGATAGACCAACGCGTCTATGGCGGGCATGTAGTAGTCATGCTTGATATGACAAAGGCTTTTGATAGAGTGGATTGGTTGTATCTTCGGCAACTCTTGCTCTCATGCAAGACTCATGCGAATGACCATGAACAATTTCTCAGCCACAAGATGTTCGGTTCTCATAAATGGCAAACTAGTGGGCTTCTTTCCTGTCTCCCGTGGAGTCAAACAGGGAGACCCGCTTTCTCCTTTGTTATTTATATTAGCATCGGAAGGATTCTCACGGGGTATTAATTCCTTAATCAATTCGGGGGAGTTGCGTGGATTTCAAGTTGGCCGTGTACCACAGGTATCCCATTTGGCATTTGCAGATGATTTGGGGGTTTTTCTCAATGGCAGCTCGTCTAACATGGGGCGCTTTCAACAATTTTTAGATATTTACCAGACAGCATCCGGACAATTAATTAATTTCTAAAAGAGCCAACTCGTCTTAGGGAAAAATGTGGTAGGACGACGAGTGGCACAGCAGTTAAATATACGTCTGGTTAACTTGCCCATGAAGTACTTAGGATCCTATCTATACAAGGGGATAAACTGTTCATCATATTGCACAGCATTGATAGAACATTTTGACAAGCGACTTAATGCTTGGTCATCAAATTTGTTGTCTATAGCAGGCCTGATCCTTATCAAGCATGTACTGTCTACTATGCCTATCCACATTATAGCAAGTTCTAGGCTGCCAAAAAGTGTAATCAATGTCTTGAACCGAAAAATGGCTTCCTTCTTATGAAATGGTCAACATCATTGGATGTCTTGGGATCAAATATGTCGCCCAGTTGACCATGGTGGGTTGGGTATCCAAAATTTGGAGCTGATACAGAAGGTGTATGACGGGCAATTATGGTGGAAGTATCACTCTTCTGATTCACTGTGGGCTATCTTCAGCCGGGCGTAATATGGCTGCAGGAATGATATCTACGCAGACATCTATGACTCTGCCACTTGGAAGCGTATTTGTGATACTCATGCCTATATGCAACTTAATACTCTTTCCACATCGGATGGCTATAGCTGGCCTGCTGATTCCCTTGGTCAATACACTATTAAGTCGGCATACTCGCTGTGCCACTTGCAAACACCATTGTTTGAGGCATCTAAATTCATTTGGTGGCCTACATCGCCTCCAAGCGCGAAGGTCTTTTTGTGGTGTTTGTGGTCCCATTCTCTTCCTTTAACCAACACTCTTCGCGCATGGCAAGTCATTTACCCATCTCAATGTGTTTTCTGTATGGCGCAGTCGGATACTCGAGATCATATATTTCTACATTGTCCAGCAACTAAGTCCTTGTGGATACAAGTAGCCAATTTGTTGTCTGGTCCTATGCCTCGCCAGAACACTATATATTCTTATCTCTTATGCTGGTGGCCTCAAGCTTCCATTGTTACGATGCAAGGCCATGTGAGAGCAGCAATGCCAACACTAGTTACATGGGGGATTTGGAAAGAATATTCTTCTATCAAGTTTGGTGATAGCAAATTTCCGTCGCATCATCTCTTTCAACAAGTCCGTTCACATATATTTACGTGGTGCACAACACTTCAAGGTCGCAAATTTGCAGAATCTCTTCCTCAGCTGGTTACCCAAGGATTCTCACCCAAGTTAAAGATTCGTCGGCATAGACTTGTCAAATGGTCCCTCCCCCATCCGGCCGTATGAAGTTGAATGTGGATGCTGCTGTTGGACGCACAAAAGCTGCTGCGGGTACGGTGCTGCGGGATGAATATGGACACTTTATCTCAGCCATTTGTTATGCATTACCATGTGTACCACCAGATCGGGCTGAATTGCAGGCTTTGCTGTTTTCTCTTCTATATTATACAATTCATTATGAGGGTCTGTATGTAGAAACGGATTGCCGCCATCTACTTCACTTGGTTAGTCAGTCTTCCAACTACACAGGATCAGTCGGAATGGATATCCAACGCGTAATACAGGTGCTGCGATTGAACGGTTACACACTCTGCTACTGTCAACGACAGGCAAACTCCGCTACACATTACTTAGCACAATATGGATTACATACAGCCGGTGTTAACTTATGTACTTTGGCTGCGTCACTACCTTATGATGTCCGAGGGTCTTTGATGCTGGATACTTCTTTACCCAATTTACAACTCTGATGGAATGTCCTACAATGTTGGAGGTTGCCTACGCCAATAATGGGTGTAGGCACCCTTGGTATGTCTACTTCTATACATGCTTTTGGTATATACATATTATTGATACTCTGATACTTTCATGGATTGTGGGTAATGCCTTGTGTTTGTGCAATTTGTTTGAGGAATGGACGTCATGCGCGCTGATATCACCGTGGGCTTTCAGCTATTGCAACAACAGTTGGAGGTTGCCCATGGTCATATGCCTATGGGCAACTTGTGTATGTTTTCACACTCTTACTTATCCATATTGGATTGACACAGATGCTTGCCTTATGATTCATCTTGATGTGCGAGGTACACGTTTGGCGTTGATGTGGGAGATTCGTGAAGAGCTCCATAGTGCTGCAATGCTGGCTGCTGCAACTATTCCCTTGGATCGATGACTTTCTATTGTTCCGCTGTTATATCTTTTTGATTATTTATCTATCATTTATATTCAACCTTCCTCTCATATAAATATGTACGCTTTTTCCTTCGTTAAGGTTTTATCCACAAGGGTGGTTTTACTTAACAAGGTTTTAATGCGGCATATCATATATGACTGGAGGTTACACATACTAGATTCTCTTCATGTGTTATTTTCTTATGATGACACCGACAAGGTTTTAATATGGTTTTCTCACACCATAAGTGAGCCTACTTAATAGAAATTCGCTTCTATCAAAAAAAATATATTTGCATATTTATCATATTTTTATACACACACATCTACAACAATCCAACATACCAATATATGATCTAATATGGATATGAAAAATAAGGCCAATTTTAGAAAATACATAGCACATGAGGGTACTTACCTCTACTCTGATTATACTGTATCAACGGTTACATGGGTTTTCTGTTGGAATATCCCATCTTCCTTCTTCCTCTTCTTCTTCTTTCCTTCCTTCCCCTCTTCCTCTCTTTTCTCCCCCTTTTATTTCTCTCAGATGTTGGGGGTGTGTGTGTACCGAAATGTATGTGTGTGGGTGGGTAAAAAGGTTTTATTTTTTTCTAAGGGGGAGTTAAGGGGTTGCCGGTTATGGAGAGGAGTGGGTACGGGAATGGGGGAGAGAATATATGGATAATTATTAGGGGGTTAATGGCTATGATAACTGGCCATTATCTATTTTTTAAAAAACATTTGTATATATACTCGTATATATTTATTTATTTTCCTTTGAAGCAACGGTCATAACATACTCTCCCCCATTTAGTAAGTCTCATCCTCGGAACTTGCATAACTTAGTCGAAGAGGTGCGGGTATCCCTCCCACATTTGCTCCTCGAGCTGCCAAGTTGCCTCGCGCTCTGTGTCTTTAGTCCACTGAACCTTGATGTATAGGATCACCATGCGTCTCAACACCTGATCCTTCCGATCCACTATTCTAACTGGGGTCTCCTCATACGTAGCGTTGCTTCTAACCTTCAGTAGCCATGCCTTAAGCACATGATTGAGGTTTGAAACATATCTTCTCAACATGCCTTAAGCACGTTATGCACTTGCGACAATGCATGGGGTAGAGCAAGTTTGTAGGCCAAGGTGCCACCTCGAGTACCTTGTATGGAGTAATGTAATGAGGACTCAGCTTACCTTTTTCTCCAAATCTCATCACACCCTTCGTTGGTGGTGACACCTTTAAGTAAACTTTCTCTCCCACGGTGAACTCCAAAGGTCGTCTCTTGGAACTCGTCCAACACTTGCTCTGGTCCTGTGCCACCTTGAGCCTATCACAGATGATCTTGATTTTCTATTGAGTGTGCTCCACTAACTCGGGCCCTGTAATAGCTCTATCTCCAACCTCATCCCAATAAACAAAAGACCTGCACTTATGCATATATAATACCTCAGATAGAGCTATATCGATCGAGCATGATGCTGTTGTTGTAGGAGAACCCAATCAATTTCACGATGATATCCCAGCTCCCCTCGAAGTCCAAAGCACAAGTCCTCAATATATCCTCCAAGGTCTGAATAGTTCTCTCTTATTGGCCATCGGTCTGAGGTGGAATGTAGTGCTCAATCCTAGATCGATCCCCATGACCCTCTGATAGGCTATCCAGAATCTGGAGGTGAACCTCGGATCTCGATCAGATACGATACGCACTGGTACACCGTGTGGACTCACAATATTATCAACATACAGTGCCACAAGTCTCTCCATCGTAGCTTCACTAACGCCGGCAGAAAGTGTGTAGACTTGGTCAGTTGGTCAACTATCACCCAAATCATGTAGTTGCCATTCCTTGTCCTAGGGAGCCCTGAAACAAAATCCGTCGTAATATGCTCCCACTTTCACTCTGGTACCTCCAACGACAACAAAAGATCTCCGGGCCACCGATGCTTGGCCTTCACCTGTTGACACACAAGGCATCTCTCAATGTACTCTGCAATGTGTCTCCTCATGCTGCCCCACAAATCATTCCTCTTAATGTTGCTGTACATTTTGGTGGCTCTCGGATGGATCCATTGCTTAGAATTGTGCGCCTCTTTCAACACTTCTTTTCTGATCTTCTCAACATCAGGCACACATAGTCTCCCTTGGTACAACAAACTCCCGTCATCAAGAATATGTAATCCATCCAAGTGCTCAGTCCTCAACCTTTCCTCAGGCCTTTCAGAGTCGCATCATCTTGCTAGGCTTCCTTGATCTGGTCTACCAGGGTCGGTGTGATGATCAAGGTCGTGAGAACATTCGGCGTGGAGTCTACAATACTCAGATTAAACTCTTCCATCTTTTTCTCCAACAGTGTTTGCATGGCGTGACTTGATTTTCTACTTAAGGCATCGGCTACCCTGTTTGCTCTTCCTGGATGATAGCTGATAGTTAGGTCATAGTCCTTAATCAATTCCAGCCTCTTCTCTCTCTCATATTTAGTTCTTTCTGTGTGAACAGATACTTCAGAGTTTTATGATCGATAAATACTTCCCACTTCTCTCCATATAAATAGTGTCGCTAGATCTTTAGTGCGAATACCACAACTACCAGTTCCAAGTCGTGAGTCGGATAGTTTTACTCGTAAAACTTTAGCTATCTTGAGGCATACACAATCACCATGCCTCCTTGCGTCAAGACACATCCTACAATAAGAGGGATAGATCACCATTGATACGCATATAAAATCATAATTTCAAAATCATACACATATACCTAGGTCATTCTTGGATGCGTCACTGTTGATCACGAATCCTTCAGTGCTTGAAGGTTGTGTGACCACAGGTGTTGTGGTCAATCTTTTCTTCAGCTCAACGAAGCTCCTCTCACACTCCACGGTCCACTAGAATTTCGCCTTCTTTTGGGTCAATCTGCTCAGTGCTGCCGCAATCCCTGAAAAGCCCTCAACAAACTTCTTGTAGTATCCGGCCAGGCCAAGAAACTCTGTACTTCTGCCACATTAGTAGGCATGTGCCACTCCATGATGGCCTCAATCTTCTTTGGATGCATAGAAATCCCCTCCTCAGAAACAACATGGCCCAAGAATGTCACGCCTCTCAGCCAAAATTCACATTTGCTAAACTTTTCATACAACTTCTTCTGCCTGAGGATCTCTTGAACCAACCTCATATGTTCAGCATGTGTCTCCTTATAAGATGAATATATCAGCATGTCATCAATGAATACCACCAAAAACTTCTCCATCTACTCCTAAATACTCTATTTGTTAGGTCCATGAAGGCCGCAAGGGCATTAGTGAGACCAAACGACATGACCAGAAACTCGTAATGCCAATATCTGATGCAAAAGACTATCTTTGCTATGTCTTCTACCCGGAGTTTTAGTTGGTGGTATCCTGATCGGAGATCAACCTTAGAGAAAAATTTTGCACCATGTATAGATTCCAATGGGTCGAAGTTAAAAGAACTTGAGGTATTATACGTTAAAACAATAAATAACGGTTACCTTCAGATGGTCAAACAGATCTTCTATTATGGGCAAAGGAAACTTATTCTTGATGGTAATCTTGTTTGGCTCCCGATCGACGATACAGAGTCTCATACTACTGTCTTTCTTCTTTACAAACAATACAGGGGTTCCCCATGGTGAGACACTGGGCCGGATGAACTTCCGATCCAATAACTCCTGCAACTGCTCCTTCAATTCTTTTAGCTCGTCCAGAGCCATCCTGTATGGTGCCTTTGATATCAGCTCAGCACCGGGTAACAGATTAAAATCAAACTCTACCTCTCGACTGGGAGGCAGTCTTGGCAATTCGTCGAATAATACGTCTTTATATTCATTGACCACCACTATCAAGTCAATCGATGGTACCTCCTACTTTGCACCCATGGCATACATGAGAAATCCTTGGCCGCCTTTTCTCAATGCTCGGTATGCCTATGATGCTGTCAGGCAAATCTTCCTGGGCACGCTCTTTAGCTTGGAGTTCCCCTGGAATATCAGCTCCTTCTTGTTGGGGTCCCTGATGATCACCTGCTTCTGTCGGCAGTCGATGTTATCGTGATACTTTTCTAACCAGTCCATCCCAAGGAAAATATCAAAGTCACTTATTTGTATCAGAATGAGCATAGCTGTTAACATTTGATCCTCGATCTCCTACTCACATCCCTTGTACTGATGATGGGATATGATCACCGATCTCCCACCGTTAATACTCGTTAAGGGGTCTCCAGCCATTCTGGACATCTGTTTAGGTTCTTTACTAACCTCTTAGCAATAAAAGAGTGGCTATCAAACAATACGTTAGCTGGGACCTAATTCACAAGAAAAGCACCTAACACGTTTGGGGGTTACTAGGGATAACACAAACAAAATTGACATAATAAAACTTAAAGCGTTTAAACTTAAATTGCACCAGTCACGATGTCATTTGACTCCTGGACATGGGTATCAGTCATCAAATGAGTTACGACCCGTATTTCCAGGTCTGTAGAAAAGAAAATAAGATGATGGAAAATAAAACAAAAGTGCGATGTCGATAAAATCTCAATAGAATTTAAAATTTTGAAAGGGATTAATAGGACATCGGTAGTATATATTGGGTTAGAAACGCTCGGAAAAAATAACCGAACGGTTAGGTAACCGATATATCGATATAAGATGAAATCCATTAATGAACATTACGATTTCGTCATAAGAATTAAAATCATACGAACATGTAACAGCTTAAATATTAGACTAATAGAAATATATGACGCAATAATTTCCACCATTTAAAATAAAAGAAAAGGCAAGTAGGACATAATAAAATAACTTGGAAAAGAAGAAAAGAAAAAAGAATATTTTTCTTGACAGAAAATATTGATTTTATTGATATAATCCTCACTTGTGGCAGAGGAACACCATATTACATATTACAAGAAACATCGTATGCAAAATGTGAATATGACGCCGTAAGAATCTGTAATCTCCAATCATATATGATATGTCGCATTAAAACCTTACCAAGTAAAACCACCCTTGTGGATAAAACCTTGGCGAAGGAAAAAGCGTGCATATTTATATGAGAAGATTCTGTATCTAGCTTATGCGTACAATGGAAAAAATGATGTAATTCATAATTCCATCCTATGAAAATGTTATGACATGGCGTTGAGATATGTCTCCAAAGAAAGTTGCTGCTCCCAGCACTTGTATCTTGTCCCCATTCTATTGCATCCCGAGGATCATAAGCTCTCAAACTTCCCTCTGAAGTATATCTGAATCGATGTCCCATGTTGCCCGCATCCGTAGGCACAGACAACCCAAAATATTCATAGCTCTAGCACCCGTATAAGTATGCGATAAGAGCAAGAATTATTAAACAGGAGACAAAAAGGCGTACCCGTTTTGCCTATATCACAAAATATGGGCAACCAAGTGAAAGAAGATCATTATCCATGTCACAAATGTGGTGTGGATTCTGTCTGATAACTTGCACGAGCTGATGGAGATAATTCTGCCATGGTCCAAAATATTGAAAGACAGTTACACTGTTGACCAAATTGAGCTAGATAATAAGCTGGTTGATTTGCCTCCCGTGGTGCATAAGAGAGAGATGAACCCATAATGTGTAAGAGATCTCGAAATAATATCGCTTGAGAAGATACACTGTTCTGAACTTCTGTGATTACCCTTTGAGCATCAACCTCTACATCTATAGGAGTCCAATATCTGGCAAAGAATAAATACGCATAGTATGCTGTTTGAAATTCTGCTGTTGCCGGATTAGTCAAAGTCAAATGGAAAGAAATGGCGCCTACGAAAGTACCCTTACTATCCCGCAATATAGCACACCCAGCTGACATTGAATGTCCATGTGCTGCATCTGTATTTAGTTTAAATCCGCCCGATGGAGGATGCAGCCATCAAACAATCTTGCATCTTGGCCCTTTTAGAATCGGTGAAACCCAAAAGATATAAGGGAGTAATCTGAAACTGCATACTTTTTCCCAGATTGTGATGCTGACCAATCATGAATAGAACGTCGAATACTTTCTAATGTAGCTTGGCGATGCCATTGTCCATCTCCTAAAATAATAGTGGAGTAAGCCTTCCGATTTCCCAAGTGATCATCGCTGGAGCAACTATACGTAGACGACCTTTGAATGAGCATTCTCTAGTTGACATCCACCATTGCAACAAATATGGCTGAAAAGTACCTTGTATCAAAGAAGGACCATCTAGACAATAGCTGAAATACCTCCAAATGAAACTAATATCAGGGCATTCAAGCCAAATGTGGTTTCTCGACACTTCTGCAATAAGACAAAATGGACACTGACTGGGACAAATGGTTGCAAAACGGAACAAACATTCCGGAATAGGTATTACCTTCTGATAAAGCCTCCATAAAAATAAGCGAATATTTGACAGAATGACCTTGTGCCAAATAAAATGAAATGACAAACTTTGTATCGCAACCACACAAATGTTTTGGTAAGCAACTTTTAACGAGAACTGTTCCTAAAAAATTGTCCTGCATGTAATTCCGAATGCTCCTTACAAAATGGATGAACTCTACATATTTGTTTACAAAGTGGAGAATCTATGATTCTCATTTGTATGCCAGGGCGATTTCCATATCTTTAATGGAAAAATCTACTCCATATAGATTGTTGTGCATGATATCTCCACTATAATCGACAAGAGTATGCCATCTGAAGATCCTCTAACTTTCGGATTCCAAACCCTCCTTCCCTAGTTGGCTGAAACAATAGATCTCTTGAGACCCAGGAATGCTAGACCCGTTCGTCAGTCCCACCCCAGAAGAATTTACAAATTAATCGCCGCAAAGTGCGAATGATGCTTTGAGGAAGTGAACAGGCTGCAATCATGTGTAATGGTATAGCTGATAAAACATGTTTAATTAATATCAGTTTAACTGCATAATTCAGAAACTTATTTTGCCACATGTGTCGCTTTGAATGAAATGCTGAAATTAGATTGAAGAAGTGCAATGCTCGTGCTTTGCTTCTGTGTAATTGGACTCCCAACTATTTGATGGGTAACACAACAGATGTCATTTGTAGCTCCTCTTCCATCCGCCTAACCACTGATGTAGAAAGATATGAAGCTGTGACAAAATGACTCTTCTTAAAATTAACTGCTTGTCCCGATGCTTGCTGATATTGTTACAAAAACAGTCGAAACCTCCTCAAATTCAACAGACTACCATTTAAAAAGACAAGAAAGTCATCAGCGAAAGAAAGATGTGTAATATATATATATGTATATATATATATATAATATTTTAGAAAAATGGCGAATTTCTCTCTGACCCAGTGTGATCTCCGGCGGCGGCCGTAGGCAGATGCCTGCCGCTGATGTCATTGTTCTTCTCTTCTGTTTTTTGATACACATTTCCTTTTCTCTGTAATTGAATTATCATGGCGGAGATTCCGCTATCATCTACGGCACAAGATGTGATCTCGGTTCCGGCGGTACCAAAGTCTTATGCCACCCTTTTTTAATCTTCTTCAACCCCTATTCTGCCAAAACCAATACAAAAATTTAAAGGTAGTCCAATGATCACTTTTACCAGAGAAGAAATTCAATCTTTGGCTGCCCCTTACAAACTCACATTGGTTGGAACTTTCTGGTTTGGTAGGCCGCCCCTAGCGACTATTAGATCAGCCGTGGATCGCATTGGATTTTTCAGGACTGTCAAGATTGGGCTTCTTGATGCAAAACATGTTCTTCTCCATTTCGATCATGAACAAGATTATCTTCACTGCTTCTCACGACAAAGTTGGACGATCTCTGGCAAACATATGCGTGTCACAAAATGGACACCGGATTATGATCCTGCCATTGAGATACCATTGTTCCAGTATGGGTGTCTTTTCCGGGACTCCCAATCCATTTTCATAGAAAATAAACTATTTTTCAGATTGCTCGTATGATAGGCACGCCCATGAAGATGGATGCTGCAACCACAGCGGTAACTTGACCTTCAGTTGCACGAATATGTATTGAACTTGAAGTCTCAACTGAGTTGCCACAACGAATTTTTATTCAAGGCCCAACAAAGATCATTACACAAACTATTGAATATGAGGACTTACCGTCGTATTGCGGCAGTGGTGAACAAGACAATCATAGTAGCCTCGTGCAGCTCAATCAGTGCGGAAGAGAAGTCAATGTACATCAAAAAGTGACAAGTGAAAACTGGAAAAAATGCAGGGAAAGAAAAAACATACCCACGTTGCCGTGGCCAAGAAGAACCAAGGTAACCATCCAAAAAGGTCACGCCAACCCATATGGGAGACATTGTGCAACCCATTTGGGGATAGTTTGGAACACCTCAATGGAGTCCTCAACAGAAATGTAATGAGAATAGCAACTCCATGACTCAAGCTCGGGAAACAAAATTATAGTTAATTCTAATAGAATATATGAAACTTTTGAAGAATCTAGAATAGTATGGATATGAATAAGGAAACAGAATGCACCAATGCCGCCAGCATCACAGCATAACACAGGCAACCACCGATGGAATGGCCCAACCCAATGGGAGACTTTCATGTCAAACACGCAAGGCTGGAACTGAGACATCTAAAATAATTACGCCACGAACTTCACAAGGCAGATTATAGAGTGAAGTAAACGTGCGGGAACCTACCATGTGATAACCATGCCGTAATAACGTATGAGCTGCTGTATTGGTTTCTTGAGGAAAATACTGGATGGATGCGGAGTTAAGAGACAGAAACAGCACAACACGTTGTAGATCTCTTGCAAGCCTGCCCGTAAACCGATTCGTATTAGCCAATGATGAGAGAAGTGAACGACAATCTGTTTCAATGATGAGACAGCCATACTGTCGGCCATAGTATACCCAAGCTATTGTGTGTGCCAATAATTCTGCACGCATGGGGCTTGCTGAAGGTAAGCAAAACATATGGCCGAAATGAGATCACCCTGTGCATTTCGCAGGATAGCCCCTCCTGCCGAGACTGATCTCCCTAAGGTGGCATCCACATTCAGTTTCGATTTTCCCGATGGAGCTTCCAATGCACTATTTTTATGCATCTCGATCGCAAAGGTGGGAAAAAGGAAATATCAACCAGATGTGACATATTTTGTGTAAACTTCTTTCCATCATGGCGGAACACCAAGTGTAGATGTCCGATCAAACTCTCTCAAATAAATGCCGATATGAAAAAGCATCTTGGCCAAATCGAATAGACGCATACACTTTCCAAATAACCCAAAAAACCACTGAATGTACAACAGCACGCAACTGACATTGCATGGACGTTTTAAACGAATTCTGCCACCATCGAATTAGATATCCTTTGATTGTTTTGCTTTGAGGCATTGGACCCGAGAAAATGACAACTATTTCATGCTAAAGATCCTGCATCATAGAACATAGCAGGAAGATGTGGTCCAGCATATCGGACTCTTGTCAACAAGACACACACTGTGAAGGTAGAACCGAAAGCCATTAACGCAAATTATCAACTATAGGTAATGAATGTGTCCATAACCTCCAAATAAAAAGACGCATCCCCGGGTGTGAATTAACCCACCACACATAGCGTGAATAAGGAAAGGAGGTAGTAGTTTCAAATATCACATAATATGCAGATTTAAGTGAAAACTGGCCATCTGCATTAGTCGTCCAGTTCAATGTGTCCTGTGCGCTTTCCACCTTAGTAATCATAAATTTATGTATTCTGCAAAGGCGTTTCCAAGTTGCGGAGTCATAGATATGTGAATAAAGTGCCTTTCAACCTCCATATTTTTGTCTGCAATACTCCGACCATAAAGATCGTGATTGATGATACCTCCACCAAAGTTGGCAATCATATGCCTTCTGTATATGAGGAAGAAGTCGAATACCTAATCCTCCAGCCTCAATGGGGCTGCATATAGTTTCCCACGAACGCTAATGATGTCTACCGCTCCATAGAAAATTTGACATCTTCCGATCTAATACATCAATGACTACCTTCGGTAAACGTGAACTAGCAATTATATGAGGACATGGCGTATAAGAACAAGCCGACCCACCATGGACAACAGTTTAGAAGACCATACATTGAGCCTGACATCAAAATGATGTAATAAGGCTCACAATATCTTGCCCTGTTTATTCCCTTATATAAAAACGAACCAAGATATTTAATAGGTAGTGAAGCTAACCGCATACTCAAGACTTGAGAGGCATTGGTTCCCAAAACACCTAACAAAACCACAACTTGACTTTTATGATAGTTGATTGATTGTCCAGACGTGCGTTGATAGAGTGTCAAAAAATCATGAAACCGTTTAAAGTTGCGACTTGATTCATTCCAGAAAATTAACAAATCATCCGCGAATCCTAAATGAGAAACCCAAGGTAGTCTCCCTGCCTATAACCCACGAAGAATACCCGTCTCCATCATAGCATTTAGTCCACAGGAAAATCCTTCAGATGCTAGAATAAATAATAAGGGCGACAAAGGATCACCCTGCTTGACCCCTCGCCCTACTAAAGAGAAGCCTAGTGGTTTACTGTTAATATGAACAGAACAATGTGTGGCATGAAGATTATTCAGCACAAGGCGCACAACCCGTGGATCAAAGCCCAATTTTCGCAAGAGTTGATCAAGATAAGACAAACTAACTCGGTCAAATGCCTTGGCCATGTCTAATTTTACAAGAACATACCCCCTCTCGATGAAGAGTCCAGAACATAAACCATTTCCTGAGCCAGTGGTATGTGCTCTATAATACCTCTGCCTGCTATAAATCCTGCTTGTTCGGGTGCAATGAGCCGAGACAATAAAGAGAACAAGTGTGTAGCAATCAAACGAGTGATCACTTTAGATATAAAATTTTCCAAGCAAATAGGACAAAGGTCATCAAATGTATGCGGGCTTTGCACCTTAGGGATCAATGTGATCATAACCGAAGCCACTTGACAAGGGACGCATATGCCAAGGAAAAACTCTTGAACTAGTTTAAGGATATCAAGATGTATAACTGACAAAAAAATGCCGATAAAATAAACCTGGGTATCCATCCGGGCCTGCTGCACTGGATGGGCTGAGATCCCACACCGTTTGCTTTACTTCCTGTAAGGTTGGGACCGCCTGCAGATTTGCATTATCTTCCCTCGTTAACACTTGAGGGATGTACCTTAGGATAGAGTCTATCTCCATTGATTGAACAGCCGTAAACACTTGAGGGATGTACCTTAGGATAGAGTCTATCTCCATTGATTAAATGTCTTGTGACTAACGTGCCTTGGAAGTTTCTACAACTTACCAAAAAGGACAAAATTGGTATTTTGAGTTTTGTAGGAACATCACATGGTGAAAATATTTCAAGGGTGTATTCTTATACTATTTATCATGACAAAGGTGATATCATGATTGTTTCTAATCATCTGGGTCATTTCTGGAGTTTCCACAAACTAGGGGTATTTTGGTCATTTTACCCCCAAGGGTATTTTTGGTATTTTCACTCAAGGAATCTCTTGAGCATATTATTATCTTCATTCTGGAGCTGAGTTATTATTAATTTCAAGATAATCTGGTGATTCTTTATCTTATTCTCTCATATGATGATGTTATTGACTATAGCTGGATATGTGACGATTTGAGATGTCACATTCTATTTTTCTTGGAGACCCTCTTATATATGTTATGGAAGCATATTTATCATCATTATACAGAGAATTTTATTGTGTCAAAGGTGTGGAGATGATCACTACGTACAAGAAGAAATAGCTGGAATTTTTGTGTTATATATTGGCATAATCTTGTCAATTATTATGTGGCGATTGCTTTTTAAAAAATCTGAGTTGATATACATATATATGGGTAAAAAAAACGTGTATTATCATGTGGTGTTATTGGTGTACTCATTTTATAGCTTTGTGACAAGTGGACCAACCAAAAAGGAGCTAGTTGGCAAAAATTGTCAACTAGGATTTTATGGAGAAAAGGAGCTGATTTTTGGTTTGAAAGGGTCAATTATCACATGCCTATTATCTTGCCAAAGATTTGAGAAGATGATGGAGTTGTTATGGTCATATTATCTTCACATTTTCAAGATAATTCCAAGTCATTTTTTGGAGCTAGAATTTTTGGCCAACAAGGTAATGTCCAAGGTGGACCAATTATGTTGTCTTATTTTTCCAAGTGTACAAAGCCAACCAATGATGTGAAGACACTTGGACTTGATGATGAAGATGGTCACACATGTGAAATCTTATCTTCAAGGCTAAATTCACACTACAAATAGAGGCAATGGCGAAGAAGATGAAACACATTTGAAGCTCACTTGAAAAGCATTGTTGATTTGTCTAGCTATCATCCTCTTGTTGTTGTTCTTGTTCCATTCTTTGTAGCAAAGGTGTTCTTGTTTTTTTGTTGAGCTACAAGCCTCTTGAGCTTCATTTGTTATTGATTATCCATTTCTATAAGGCTATACAAATAGGTAGTAGAGGTGTTGCAACTAAGTGTTGCATAGAAGGTGATTATCCAAGTCTTGAATAGGGTTGGTGTATAACCCAAGGATCAAGCTTGGTTCTTGTTGTAAGGTGATTCATTTCATAGTGAAATCCAAGGAAATGTGTTCCTTGGGACTGGAGTAGGTCACATTGACCGAACCAGGATAAATTCTTGATGTTCTTGTCTTGTTTCTTCATTTCTGTTTTCTGCTCGTTTTTACTGCAGTTTGCACACAACTTCTTACGATTTGAAAAAATATCTAAACACTTTCGAAATTCGTGATTTTTTGTGAGTTATACTTCAGACTGTTAGCTTTCATTTGCAATAAGAATCACTTTATTTGAGAAAGGAAAAGTTAGTCTTTTAGTCTTTGCAAGATAACTGCTCCAATCTGGCTGCAATCTGACCAGTTTTGAGAAAAATTGAATTCTGTATTAATCAAGAATTGTTTAAGGTTATGGCCTTTTGGAAACATCAACTAAACTTCCTAAGGAGTGTTTTGATATATATATATATATATATATATATATATATATCAACCTTTTTGGTTGAGTATTCAAAGAGAAACACGTTTTTCAAAATCAACAACATTCTGTCCAGATTGACCATATGATTTTTTTATTTGTTTGAAGGGCCAAACGATCTTATTTTTGTCTGATTTTTGGACAAAGTCTTGTTAACACATTGAAGTTAAATTATAGATAGTTTCATAATCTTTGGAGTTGTGTACAATTAGTTTTGATTTTTCAAAAACGGGTTCAGAATCTGAGGTGGTTTCAGATTCTGTTTTTAAAGGGCATTTTTACAAAGGGTTGTAGTGTAATTTCCGCTAACCACTATTCACCCCCTCTTTAGTGGTTTTTATTGCAGGTGCACGGTCCAACAAGTGGTATCAGAGCCAAGGTCACAGGTCCGATTCCTAGTGGGAGCAAATGCTAAGGGAGAGATTGTTAGATGCAGCAATTGTCCCGTGACGCGCAGGCCGTGTGGGCCAAGTCACAGTCGAATGCCGTGGGCGCTTGTGTGTGTTGAATGCACTATAAGGCTAGGGTATGCGCATCTCCTGTCACCAATTGGTTTCAAACACATAACTGCATCAAGACCTGACATCATGTTTAGTGTGTGTATGTGTGCTAGGTTTCAATCTTGTCCCAAGGTATCATTGCGGTGAAAAAGATCTTTAGATATCTTAAACACACACCTCACTTAGGACTGTGGTATAATAGAAACGCAAAGTTGAAATTACACGCATATAGTGATGCTGATTATGGTGGTTGCAAATTAGATAGAAAATCCACTAGCGGTATTTGTCAATTCATAGGAACCAACTTTATCTCTTGGTTTTCTAAAAAGCAAGCTAGTGTAGCACTTTCTACCACCGAAGCCGAGTATGTAGCATTGAGTTTGTGTACTACCCAAATCCTCTGGCTTAAACAGCAACTTAGTGATTTTGGCATTAAAATGAATAAGATGCCAATTTTCTGCGATAGCACAAGAGCAATCAATCCTTCTCGGAATTCGTGATTCATTCCAAAGCCAAACACATTGAGGTGAGATACCACTTTCTTCGAGATCATGTTCAAAATGAGGATATAGTTATAAATCATATAAGAATTGATCACCAAATAGATGACATCTTCACCAAACTCCTTAATCAAGCTACTTTTGAAAACTTACGAGCCAAGTTAGGTATGATGACTTACGATACCATTGGATAGTTCTATCTTTTGCATGATTTGTAAAATAAAGGGGGAGATAGAATAAGAACATGATTTTAGTTGGTAAGTCATAATTTGTTGAATAATATGCTAAGTTTCAATTGGTATAAGATGAGTTTCAATTGGTATAAATTGGTGTAAGTTGAGCATAGGTTAAGGGGGAGAGTGTAATTTGAGGAGGAGTACATGAGCATATGAATACATGAGAGTTGAAAATTTCACAACAATGTGAAAACAATTGGTAATTGGTTGGAGGTTAGTTTCTAAAACAATTGGTACAAATTTGGTGAAACAATTGATAGATCTGTAATAAGCAATTGGTTATAAGTTGTGACATTAAAATCATGTTAGGTTATTTTGAAAATCATCCAAAAGGGGGAGAATGTTGAGAAATATGTTTGGATAATTTTCAAAGTCATGATTTTAAGTGGTAAATACATAAAAATATCATACATGATGATATATGTGTTTAAAAGTTGAAAGAGTTGAAAAAGTTGATATCGATCTCTCAGGTTGTTGCACATCGATCGATATATGTACATAGATATCTCACATCGATCGATCTAAGGCAGTGAAAGTTCAAGACCTTACGGTGAGACATCGATCTCTGAACCTGAGACACATCGATTGATCGATGTACATCGAACCCTCACTTCGATCAATCGATGTAAGTCAGAAACAAATCCTGAACCTTACTGTGAGACATCGATCTCTGAAGTTGAGGCACTTCGATCGATTGATATCTAGGGATTTTAGAAATATTTTTCTAAAATATGATAAAATGGTTGTTTTCATTTGTATGTGATTTATACATGTTTATTATGTGATTATTATGTGTTTTTGGTAATTTTAAATGTCTTGTGACTAACGTGCCTTGGAAGTTTCTACAACTTTCCAAAAAGGACAAAATTGGTATTTTGAGTTTTGTAGGAACATCACATGGTTAAAATATATCAAGGGTGTATTCTTATACTATTTATCATGACAAAGGTGATATCATGATTATTTCTGATCATCTGGGTCATTTCTGGAGTTTCCACATACCAAAGGCATTTTGGTCATTTTACCCCCAAGGGTATTTTTGGTATTTTCACTCAAGGAATCTCTTGAGCATATTATTATCTTCATTCTGGAGCTGAGTTATTATTAATTTGAAGATAATATGGTGATTCTTTATCTTATTCTCTCATATGATGATTATTGACTAT
The DNA here is from genome assembly GCA_036186865.1 of Eustoma russellianum. Lineage (NCBI taxonomy): Eukaryota > Viridiplantae > Streptophyta > Magnoliopsida > Gentianales > Gentianaceae > Eustoma > Eustoma russellianum. Next base: position 13,594,333 of record AP025060.1, read on the forward strand.
AGCTGGATATTTGATGATTTGAGATGTCACATTCTATTTTTCTTGAAGACCCTCTTATATATATGTTATGGAAGCATATTTATCATCATTAAACAGAGAATTTTATGGTGTCAAGAAGAAATAGTTGGAATTTTGGTCTTATACATCGGCATAATCTTGTCAATTATTGTGTGGTGATTGCTTCTTCAAAAATCTGAGTTGATCTACATATATATGGGTAAAAAAACGTGTATTATGAGGTGGTGTTATTGGTGTCCTCATTTTATAGCTTTGTGACAAGTGGACCAACCAAAAAGGAGCTAGTTGGCAAAATTTGCCAACTTGGATTTTCAAATTTGTAGCCAACGGCTACATGGAGAAAAGGAGCTAATTTTTGGTTTGAAATGGTCAATTCTAACATGCCTATTATCTTGCCAAAGATTTGAGAAGATGATGGAGTAGTTATGGTCATATTATCTTCATATTTTCAAGAAAATTCCAAGTCATTTTTCGGAGCTAGAATTTTCGGCCAACAAGGTGATGTCCAAGGTGGACCAATTATGTTGTCTTATTTTGCCAAGTGTACAAAGCCAACCAATGATGTGAAGACACTTGGACTTGATGATGAAGATGGTGACACATGTGAAATCTTATCTTCAAGGCTCAATTCACACTATAAATAGAGGCAATGGTGAAGAAGATAAAACACACTTGAAGCTCACTTGAAAAGCATTGTTGATTTGTCTATCTATCATCTTCTTGTTGTTGTTCTTGTTCCATTCTTTGTAGCAAAGGCATTCTTGTTTTTTTGTTGAGCTACAAGCCTCTTGAGCTTCATTTGTTATTTATTATCCATTTCTATAAGGCTATATCAATAGGTTTTAGAGGTGTTGCAACTAAGTGTTGCATAGAAGGTGATTATCCAATTTTTGAATAGGGTTGGTGTATAACCCAAGGATCAAGCTTTGTTCTTGTTGTAAGGCGATTCATTTCATAGTGAAATCCAAGAAAAGGTGTTCCTTGGGATTGGAGTAGGTCACATTGACCGAACCAGGATAAATTCTCGGTGTTCTTGTCTTGTTTCTTTATTTCTGTTTTCTGCCCGTTTTTACTGCAGTTTTCACACATTCTCACGATTTGAAAAAATATCTAAAGACTTCCAAAATTCGTGATTTTTGGTGGAGTTATACTTCAGACTGTTAGCTTTCATTTGCAACAAGAATCACTTGATTTAAGCAAGGGAACGTTAGTATTTTGGTCTTTGCAAGATAGCTGCTCTAATCAGGCTACAATCTTACCAGTTTTGAAAAAAATTGAATTCTGTATTAATCAAGAATTGTTTAAGGTCAGGGCCTTTTGGAAACATCAACTAAAATTCCTAAGGACTGTTTTGATGTAAAGATCAACCTTTTTGGTTGAGTATTCAAAGAGAAACATGTTTTTAAAAATCATCAACATTCTGTCCAATTCTGTCCAGATTGACCATCTGAATCTTTTTATTTGTTTGAAGGGTCAAACAATATTATTGTTGTCTAATTTTTGGAAAGAGTCTTATTAACACATTAAAGGTTAATTCTAGAAAGTTTCATAATTTTTGGAGTTGTGTACAATTATTTTTGATTTTTTCAAAAATGGGTTCTAAATCTGAGGTGGTTTCAGATTCTGTTTTCAAAGGGTTTTTTTAGAAAGGTTTGTAGTGTAATTTCCGCTAACCACTATTCACCCCTCCCTGTAGTGGTGTTTATTGCAGGTGCATGGTCCAACATAAATGTTCATAATATAGAATCTCCTCATCCTCTATATCGTCGGCCGTGAGACATTCTACTCCATCCTCGCGTAAAATCCTATGAAAATTTTGTCGATGACGCTTATCCTATTTGATGATAAAAGGATGTATTAGCATCTCCTTCTTTCAGCCATTAAGCATTTGGTTTTTTCTTCCAAAAGAGAAAAGCCCAGGACAGGGCAACACGCAGTTTAGCCACACTACGATGATATCGGGTACGCTCAGTTTTCGAAGGAGAAGTATTGTATTCCCTCTCCCGTCTGGCCACCTCTTCCTCTACAATTGAAACCGCATCAAAAATGTTTCCAAAAATGTCTTTATTCTATTTGCACAGGTGATGTTTAAGAGGTCCCAGCTTATCATAGAATCCCCACATGCCTCCAACTGTAGGGAATGACTGCCAAAGATTTTGCACCAAACAGTCAAAATTCGGGTGAGTGGTCCACACATCAAGATATCTGAATGTAGCAGGCACATTGAATGTCTTCGGATCACAAGATAGATAAATGGGCGAATGATCAGATGTTGCTCTATTAAGATGCTAACAATGTAACACGGGGAATAAATCCATAAAATAAGGTGAGCACAAATAGCAGTCCAGTCGACGCCATACCCTCCCCGATCCACGACTGTCACACCATGTATATGATGATCCCTGATATGAAATAGAAATTCATTCCGGTAGAATTGGGACTTCAATGGCGGGATCATAATCCGGTGTCAATTTCGTGACACGCATGTGTTTGCCGGCTATGGTCCAACTTTGACGAGAAAAACTGCGAAGATAATCTTTTTTGTATGCAAAATGGAGAAGGACATGCTTCGCCTCAAGGAGGCCGATATTACTGATCCGTAAAAGACAATACGATCAACCGAGGTGCGGATCTTTTCCAGCTGTGGGCATCCACACCAGAAGGTGCCAACCAATGAAAATCTGAATGGGGCTGCCAAAGAATGAATCTCGTCTTCGGAAAAAGTAATTAGAGCGCTGCCCCTGAATTTTTGAATCTGTTTCGGTGCAATGGAGGTTGATGGGGATGCAGTGAACAATGACACGAAAGTCTTTATAGGCACCGAAGATGGCGGTGGTGCGATGGATGATGTATTCGAATGCGATAGCGCCATTGTGGTAGCCATATCCGATCGCAGTGCTGAGAAGAAAATAGATAAGGGGGAAAGAGAAGGAAGTGATTGCCGAAGAGAGGAAGGCGGCGGCAGGCTTCACCATGGCGCTGGGAGCTGCAAATTGCCCAGGGTCATCCGCACCCAAGAAGGCAGGAAGAATAACACACATACACACACAAACACACACACATATATATACACACACACATATATATATTTTGGTGAAGGACGGGCAGTACCGTCCGTGCGTTTTATTAATGTAGAAACCCTAACTTGTGACGGAGGAATACCGTGGTTACATGAATGGCCCTGTCTATGGAGGGAAACACTCCCAAACTAAACAAACAGATAAAGAAAAACACATGAAAAGATAGCGTCGGCAAGGTCTTGATCCACATAGTAGATACAAGTAGTGAGCACTCTTCAAGGTAGAAAATCGGCCTCTTCGATATGTAGGCTACCTCAGAAAGATAAACATGGAAGATGTCATGCATCAAGAAGAGTGGGAAAGCTGAAATTAAAATTGAAGACGATAGATAGCTGAATACCCAGGTTGCCTGTAACCAATAAAGGCATGGGCAAGAACAAGTTTAAAGCATTCCAGCAGTCTGTAGCGATGGCGCAATCATCCAGGAATTGAGAAAGATATACCATGAACCTCAGCAAATGAAAGATATATGACATCAGGCAGCTAACAGATAGGAAAATAGATAGATAATGAGCATACGACAAAACATACCCGGTCGCCCACATTAATACGATGCAGGCGAGAATAGAGTTGACGGATTTCATGAATCCGCTATGGACGAACATAGGCTGTATAAATATCTGTCTGCAAGCTACCTCGTATTAATGAGGGATGCTCCAAGAGTGTGGAGAAGACGCATGTCTGTGTATGCATAATACCATGTTGAGCTAGATAATGTGCAACCGAGTTACTCTCTCGGGGTACATAGACGACTGTAGACCGCATTAGATTCAGAAGCTTCTTTAGAAGGTCGTAATATTTACCCAACCATGATGCTGCTTAGGTTCTATTAAGACTAGCATATCAACATTGTGAGTTGTGTAGCATGTTAAGAAGAGTAGACAATGAGGTCCTCAGTCCCCCAACGTTCCAAGTTATGGCATTCACTGAAGCTGAGATTGAGAAGCATAAAGTGTCCACTTCGGGTTGCACTACGAGTGACCATCTGTGATGGCAAACGCGGAGGAAGCTCTTTACATATACGTCTTCCTTTCAGTATCTCGTAGGTCATCTAATTTACGCAACAGACTGTAATCATCAAAAATATTTGGCTTGGATGATAAACGTTTACCAAGTTCCTCCGATGCCACTGTCATCTGATTAATAAAATCCGTACGCACACCATCATCCACCACAACATGATCTCTGAATCAAAATTATGACAGTCATCTGGATCATCAAGTTGATTGTCTGGAAGAAGGGTATCCTCTTTATCTGCATGTAAGCGGGTCAAATCCTACGGCTCTGGAATTTTTGGATCTTCTGGCGGCGGAGACGATAAAATCTCGGGTGACTTGGAGATATCAAGCTGTGGTGCAGTAAGAGAAGAATTATTTGCCCTGGGGAACACTACAAATGGAGGTGATCGCCAGCGGCGGGCTTAACTGTTGCCACCAGCCGCCATTTTTCTCCTCCAGCAATCGTTCAATGTCCTCCTTTTTCTTCTATCTACATTTTTCTATTCTATTTACGTTTTTGCTACAATCGCAGCAATGGATCATGCTGCAGCCACACCACCATCGAAGAATGTGGAACCATCGGGTATGAAGCACTCTTTTGCATCTTTGTTTCAACTTCATCTGCGTCATCAGTTGTGCTGAAAATGATTTAAAAATATAATGGCAGTCCAATGATTGCCTTCTTGGACAAAGAGATCATTGCCTTAGCCAAGCCATATCGTTTTTCATTTGTAGGGACCTTTTGGTATGGACGTCTCCCACTTGCGACCATTCGTGCCGCAATTGATCGCATTTGATTCATTGGAACGGTACGTACTGGACTTCTAGATTCAAATGATGTTTTATTAAATTTTGCATAAGAACAAGATCACCTACGTTGCTTTGCCAGACAAAGCTGGACTATAGCAGGCAATTACATGCGAGTTACAAAATGGACTCATGATTATGATCCTAAAGTTGATGTTGCAATTGTTCCTGTATGGGTTTTGTTTCTGGGATTACCAATTCATTTTTATCAACGTGAGGAATTATTTCAAATTGGGCGTATGTTGGGAATGTCGATGAAATTGGATAATGCAACAACTGAAAATCTCCGGCCATCTGTAGCACGTTTATACGTTGAAATTGATGTGTCACAGGAACTCCCTTCTCGTGTATTTATCCAGGTTTCCAATCATTGTATCTCATAAACTGTTTTCTATGTAGATCTGCCTACGTATTTTTCTACCTGCTCTAGGCTTGGACACAAGTCGACTACATGTGGGCAGGATGATCCAATCGAAGCTCAAGCGAAGGATCTGGTTCAGAGGCCTCCAATATCCAATACAATGGCCAAAGATAAGTCCCAGCACTGGACATCCAAAAAGATGGAACCAGAGGTGCAGCCCACCATGTTACCTGAATCTCTCCCTCAAATTGACGCAACTTCATTGTCTAAAGAAATTGTTGCGAAAGCTCAGGATGATTTGTCTGCTGCAGCAATTCCACCTTCGTTGCTAGTCTCTCTGGATATGAATCGACTTGATAATATTTCACATGTCCAAGATGTATCTCGACTCAAAGGCATTGATGATACTATCTTTCAGAATTTGCCTGCTAGTTCTAATATTACTTCATATTCGGATGGTGAAGTGGAAACCGCTCATGATGTTGTTGAAACTCAGGCACATACTACATCTCCTAAAGATGCTTTTATTTTGCATGTTAATGATATGGTGTAGGCAGTATTATTAGAGAGGGCACATGATAATTCGGCAGCTGAAACAAGTGAGCCGCCAACAACGCCCACAGTTTCAAGTGACGAACCCCAATTTCAAGTCCCTCCAAAGTTTTTGAGGAGGAATCACAAACAAAATGATCCTTTATCTCCTCCATTTACTCGATCAAGAGCAGCCCTCTCAAACTCTTTTGATATGCTGTCATCCCAATGAAGTTGCTGACATGGAATGTTAGAGGGATTCAAATGTGAGTGGATCGTTTACAATTGTTCTTGCGTCGATATCAATTGCATATTGTTGTTAATATTGAGCCTAGGGTTAGGCCATCATCTTTGATTTCTTATCGTCTTAAACTTGGATTTTCACAAGCTGTGTCGGTTAATAACAATAGCATATGGATATTCTTGCGGGATTCATTTTTCCGGCTGGATGGGGAGCAACCTGGTATTCAGAATCATTCCATGCGCTTTTGTTGGGTGCCCACAGGTAACTCTTTTTGGTGTACTTTTGTATATGTCCTGCACACGGTAGCGGCACGACGCCTTATGGGCAGACCTGTGTACTTTTCGTGATTCCTTTGATATTCCATGGCTTATGGGTGGAGATTTCAATACCTTTCTGATGCTGGATGAACATAAAGGCCGATCATCTCCCTCTCTTTGATCTTTGCAAGAGTTTAATGATTTGATTACAGAATGTTCTCTTCAGTCAGTTAATATCCAAGGATCTATCTGTACCTGGTGTGATGGAAGAGGCCTCGGCAGAATCCGGATGGTTAGATTGCTACTTGTGTTCATTGGATTTCTTTGATATATTTTCAATAGTACAGTGTCAGCATTTGAATCACGCTACTTCAGATCATTCTCCCATCTATATAAACTATCATTCAGACACTCACAGCAGCTGCGTCCTTCAGATATTTAAATGCTTGGACAACTCACCCAGACTTTCACAGTTTCATTGTTCATCAATGTCAATCTTTTTCGACAGTGGGAGGCATGTGGGGTTTCTACTCTAAATTGCGAAAGCTAACGCATAAGCTGCGCATCTAGAATAAAGATGTTTTTGATATTATATTTGATGCTATTGTTGTTGCGACACTGAAGTGACACGTTGCGAAGGAGCTTATGATTTAAATCCCATAGACGAGTTACGCATGGAGTATCATCAGAGTGTAGCACAGTTACGCCTTGCCCATTCGTGTGCGTTGTTATTTTGGAAGCAGAAGGCAAATGTAAAATGGTGTCTGCTGGTGACTCAAATACCAAGTTCTTCCATCAAACAGTTAAGGAGTGTCGCAGACCACAAGCTATAAATCGGATAGTCCATGACGATGGAGTGGAATGCGACAGCCCTCGTGATATTGAAATTGAAGCAGTTTGTTACTATGAGACACTATTTAAAGCAGGCACTGCTTCTCAATATGAGTCTATCCTGCAATATATTCCGGTTCTAGTCTCTGATGAGGATAATGCGCAGCTTTTGGCCATGTCTACGTTGCAAGACCAGTGCTGATGGCCCTGATGGCTTTCCAGGATCATTTTATCGTCTTTTCTGGCAGATCATTAATATGGATGTCTATAAGGCGGTTCAATAATTCTTCTTAGGTATTCGCCCACCGAGCCAACTCGCATCGACACTTATAACTCTCATTCCTAAAGTCACAAATCCGAACACATTTGCTGATTTTCGACCTATATGTCTCACTAACTTTATTGCTAAGGTAATTACTAGGCTGTTTTTCACATGCTTGGTAGTTTTATTGCAACATTTGATTTCAAATGAACAAGCATGATTCATGAAGGGAAAGGCTATTACTGAACAAATTCTTCTGGCTCAGGAGACGGTACATGTATTTGACCAGCTTGTTCGTGGCGGCCATGTTCTAATCAAGCTAGACATGGCAAAGGCTTTTGATAGAGTATGCTGGTCTTACTTGCAGCAACTTTTATAGAAAATGGGCTCTGACCCAAGATTAGTGCGCATTCTTATGAATAACTTAGCAGCTACAAGATGCTCAGTATTGATCAATGGGGAGCCAACTGGTTTCTTTTCAGTGTCACGGGGTATTAAGCAGGGCGATCCACTATCCTCTCTTCTTTTTATTCTTGCATCAGAAAGGTTTTCTCGGGGATTACAAGCACTTATGTTGTCCAGCCAGTTACTCGGATTTCTGGCAGGGCGCGTTATGCAAATATCGCATTTGGGTTTTGCTGATGATCTTGTTATTTTCCTCAACGGATCAGTGCAAAATTTAAGCCTCTTTCGTCATTTTTTGGAGGCATATCAGCAAGCCTCTAGACAATTAGTGAATCTTCATAAAAGTCAGGCAGTGGTGGGTGCAGGAGTTTTGGGCGCACGTGTCTCACAGGTGTTAGGTATGCGCCTAGCTACCTCACCAATCAAAAATCTTGGTTCGTATCTTTATGAGGGTATTAATTGAGCGGCATATTGTGTTCCACTTTTAGCATATTTTGATGCTAAACTAAATTCTTGGTCTTCAAAGCTTCTTTCTATGGCTAGCCGCCTCACATTGATTCAACACGTTTTATGTTCCATGCCATTGCATATAATAGCTAGTTCAAGGTTGCCTCAAAGTGTACTTGCAACACTTAACCGAAAGATGTCAACCTTTTTGTGGAATGGTCGCCACCATTTGCAAAGATGGGACACTATCTGCCGTCCTAAAGAATATGGAGGTTTGAGAATTAGAAATCTAAAGTTGATTCAGAAAGCATATGATTGTGAACTTTGGTGGAAATATCATCACTCGCATACATTCTAGGGGAATTATAGTCAGAGTAAGTATCGGCATCGCAATAAGATATATTCACATATTTATGATTCGTTTACTTGACAATATATTTGTCGCATACACGGTTATATGTCCTTTACAGTGCAACAATTACCGGACGGAATACATTGGATGTTGATGCTAATGGACAATTTTCATTAAAATCTGTTTATAATCTGCTTGTCTCTGATACATCAACCTTGGATTATACTTGCTTCATTTAGTGGCCACGATGTCCTAAGGGATGCAATGTATTTATATTGAAACTCTGGATGAGATTTTTACCGTTGGCTGATAATATCAATGCATGGCAGCTCATTCTTCCTACACAGTGTGTCTTCTGCCGAGTACATTCTGATTTCAGAGATCATATTTTTCTTCATTGCCCATTGATTCTGTTGTGTTCATATGGTCAAGGAGGGATTGCATTTCCATGGACTGCCTATACTATCGTACTGTTGTCGGTATCACTGGTTGGTACAAACAACATGGGTACCTAATTATTTCCATCAATTTCGCTGCATCATACACCATCGATCTTCTTTACCTTATTAGATTAACTTTGATTATTATTGAGTTTGCTGCAAAATTTGATCACAATAATTTATTCTATGGACTTGACGAGGCATTGGATCGCATGATATTGATCTTTTGTGTGGATACTCGGTTTTGGAGGACCTGGATGGCTGGCTGGATTCCATTAATGTTGTCTGTGTTCATCTTGAATGCAGGCAACGTTGGTATGTACATGGCTTTTACATCAATCTACTCGTTATACTTTGATTATGCTCTTCTGAGAATTTCTTTTACATTAGTCTTCTCGTTATACTTTGATTATGCACGACATATGTAATCACGGTATTCCTCCGCCACAAGTGAGGGTTCATTTTATTAATAAAATCTCGGATAGTACCGCCCGTCTTTCACCAATATATATATATATATATATATATATATATATATATGTGTGTGTGTGTGTGTGTGTGTGTGTGTGTGTGTGTATTGGCGCCATTTTAGGGTAAGAAAAGAAAGAAGAAATTGTGGTTAGAGAAATACCCCAGCCAAACACCAAGGGTACAAAAGTGTATAGAAACAACACGATAGTATTTTGTTCTATTCTACCCACTCCTAACTCAGTCTTGGCCGCCACCTAAGCAAGGAAGGAAGACAAAATTGTTGTCTTCAACACACATGGGAGCAATCATATTGTACACCAAAAAGTATTCCACCTTTTCACTATTTCCCACACTATTATTACACTACTTACATATTCAACACAACAAGACGAACCCTATCCTATTTCCCTAATTTTGGCCGCCCCTAGTTCAAAAGAGTGGGAAGATTTTCTCCCAAGCACCCCCACTTTCTTACACCTTTCCTTACAAATTCTTACACACTTTTTCCTACACACTTCTTATAACTCTCAACCAAACCCAACCCCACAATTTCCCTCCCCACAGCCGGCCAAGAGTCATGGACAAAAGGAGGAAGACTTTTTATTTCTCATACTCCACCTTTCTTACGTCTTCAGCCAAACAAACATCCCAACTTTCTCCGAATTCTTCCAACTCTCCATAATTGTTTTCTTCTCCATTTCTTACACACAAAAACTGTCCCCTCCACCCCAATAAGAAGATATTTTCTTCTCTATTTCCTTTCCTTACACTCTATTGTCTTGCACTAACAACTCCACCTTTCTTCCATTTTCATTACATCGTTCAATCACCTCAACTTTCTAACCATTTCAAGACTTCAACATTTCTTTCTCCCTCTTCCTCACACTCCCCACCTTCCCCTCCTTTATTTCCACTCATTTTTCATCTTCAACTCATTTCTTCTCTAACACACTTCTCTTTCCTCTTCCAAAGGAAGAACAAGTCTTCAAACTCCTTATTTCTCCTCAATGGCCGAAATCATCAAGAAGGAGGAACCAAGAACATCTCTCTTCTTATGCTCCTATCACACCTGGTAAATCTTCATATCAAGAAACTTCTCTTTCCACTCCATGAAAACGAAAACAAAGTCTTCAAAACTCCATTTTTACTCCTCCTGGCCGAGATTTACTAAAGCATAAACAAGGAGGTAATTTCTTCTATTCATCTCATAGACACATTCAAAACAATAACTACAACATCCTCCATCAGTTCAAGCATATGGCCGAAATTTTAGAAGTTGAAAACCAAGATATGGCAAGGTAAGAACACCATCTAAGATTGGTTTATATTTCTCCATTTATCCATTTTCATAAGTTGCTCACGAACCCTTCATTTTTCTTGTTTCAATGTGGGTTCATGGAGCATAAAAGAAGAAGACTTCTTCAAGCCAAGTGAATAAATCTTCACTTTCATACTAAGCTTAAGTGATATAGAAAAGTACTCTTCCTAGATCCTTCATGGATTTTCAAAGATCTAAATATCTATGTTATTATAAATATTGACCATTAATGATATATGTTCAATGCTTTTGTATCAATAATATATGTAGCGCCTCACCGAAGGACTAGGGTCTCGGCACGGTGCACTCGCCGTATTCTGCTACGAGAAGTACAAGGTGTCAATAACATCTATATGCGCATCGTCATAAACATGTATCGAATAGCGGAAGCATCATAAAATAGACAAAAATAAACATCAAAATAAGTTCGAAATAACTACATCCAAATACAGTATCATCAGTACATCAACAAAAGTACAAGGCTGAGGTATCAAAATACAAAAGCTGAAACTGAGGCCCCCTAGGCTGTCCACAGAACCTACTCTCTCAGCTTGTCCTCTATGTAATCCAGCTTTGGGTCCTAAGGCTCAGCATGATGAAAAAGAAGGGATGAGCGATAACGAATCGCCCAGAAAGTATATCTGCCTAGGTTCATCATGTGGATCATGCATCGGAGAAAGGGTGATAAAATAAATACAATAAAGAAAGGAACCTAACACGTTTCCGATTCACAAATACTGTAATAAGTAGGATAAACCGCTTGAATACATATAACATGCAAAGTACAGAAATAAAATCACAGAACCACTAGTATAGTTTTCAATCTCTCTTTTCGTCTTGCTTACGCATATACTAATATCTTATATTCTGTGTTGAGCCCACTCTAATTACATCTATGTCCCAGACACATGTCCTGTCCATTCATCTTAATTTCACTCATGTTGTAAACCTGTACTGACAGGGTGGTTCAGTGATATACATATGCTCATCTGTAATGTGACTCTAACATAAGCATTTAAAACATAACATACCCATGTCTTTTCCTTTCAAAACTGTGTCAAATGCATATTGTATCACTTTACGTTCATAAATAATGTGCACGACATACCGATTGATTCCCATGTAATCCTATAAACATACTGTATGCCCATGAAACCAATCTACCCATAGGTTCCAGCGTCATGGCGCCATCTATAATTGTAACATAATGTATCATACTATATGCCTACTGACATACCCTACCCGATGTCAGTCCAGCCTCCAAAACTGTATGCTGTGGAAACAGCAAATCATATAACTGTATGTTACGAACAGCGAAACATATCACGTATCATAAACTGCACCGTCAAAATCAATTGTCTAGTGACATATTTTCTTAAACTTATTTTAAAACAAATCATGTGATCAAACATTTGTGTAAACGTATATCATGTAGCATGCACTTTTCGAAATGTATTGCATGGTGAAAACAGTTTGCAAACATGTGTCTACAATAAGACGTATCGATTGAAAAACTTATGTTCATATATGTATGCAAGTATGCTTAGTTGTGGGACTGATTTTTAGCCTGTGATCCCTTTCAGCTCATAAGGTGAAGAAATGGCTTAGGTTTCATAACATACCCTATGTGAATTCCTATTTTGCCCTTCGTATGTTGCTCTCGGTTTTGGTAGCCAAATCAACCCACCTTTAGGTTCAATTTACTAGTATCATCATCTTAACTTGTCTAATTTCTATCTTATTTTATAGATTTTTAAATCAGCCCACACTTCCACATGTTTTGAATTTTAGAAATTATCGATTTGCCTATCTAGGAAATTTTGGCCCATTTACCAAAACAGCGTTTGTATCCATGCTTTTTTCTATGTGTCCACCTCATAAATTCCTTTGCTTATACATCTTTTGGTTAGCCACACATATAATATACAATATACATATCTTTACATAAATGTATCCACATAAATCTTCAAACATCATCATGCCACCTCCATAAGGCCTCATGAATGAAATCATTTAATCACACACCCACATAATTTTTGCAACTTGTTCATTGTACCATACATGAAATGTTACTCACCTTTTTCTTATTCTTCAATCTATCATGCATTTATACCATAATGATGCATTAATCTTGGGTTTGAACATACAAAGACGCATGTAACTTTCACCATGACATAAACATAAGTGTCATAATTATGGTGATGGTCACCATGAAAACCACATGCAAATACATAAGAGAGTCAAACCCATGAAAATATACAACTTTAGGCCATGATCGTCAAAAATACAAATCCAAGGATGGTGATGAATCATGCCTCAATTATTGGAGACTCAAAACAGCCCCATTTCAAGATGGATATCTGTTGAGATGACATAATGATCATCAAACATCAGACTTTAGTAGCCATGCAATATATTGTGAATCATAATCATGCTAATCTAGGCTCGTAACCTTCATGAACACTAAAATTCATGGATGAACACAAGCATGAGGATCATCAAGAAAATGTAAAAAAAGATGAGGCCAAGTCTAGTCCTTAACGTACTTTCTTGAGAATATGTAAGATATCACCAATACTTTTTCAAGAATGAACATGCATGCCTAATCTTCTATTAAACATGGCATGCACATACATAAGAGTCCTATATGTACCATAAAATTCACATGCATGCCCTTATTTTATCCTCATCTTAGCCTCAAGTATACATACTTTCAAGAACACACAAGTCTTTATACATTTAGCAGACAAGATACATTCTTTTTGTATGATCATAGTAGAAATCCATTTGAACATATGCATGCATGATCCAATTTGAGAACACAACATAAATGATATACTTTTCAACTTGCATGAAGAAACCAAGAAGAGTACTTGCCTTTTTCTTTGAATCTTACACTTAAAATGGAAAAAGATTTCTTCTTTTTCCCCCTTGCTTGGTATCCACTGTCAAGATGACTATAAGGAGGGAAATATTGGTCATTATTTAGGAAGAAGATATTGAGGAGGTTCTAAAAAACAATTCTTAAAAAGACTTACCTTTGAACACCTTGAAGATTCCTACTTTTTAACCTAGGAAAATTCTTCCTCTTCTTTTTTGCACCTCATGGCCTAAGACTTCTCCCTTTTCCCCCTTGCTTGGTATCCACAGTCAAGATGACTATAAGGAGGGAAATATTGGTCATTTTTTAGGAACAAGACATTGAGGAGGTTCTAAAATCAATTCTTAAAAAAACTTACCTTTTAGCACCTTGAAGATTCCTAATTTTCAACCTAGGAAAATTCTTCCTCTTCTTTTTTGCACCTCATGGCCCAAGTGCCTAAAATGGAGGTGTTTTGAGTTTTTTTGGGAAGATGAATGATGAGAAAGATTTGTAGGAAGGATGATAAGGTCCTTATGTTAAAAATTCTTGAATTGGAATGCTTGATCTTTGCTTGAAATTGAAAGAAGAACTTCCCCTTTGTGGCTTAATAACTCACGGATCGAGAAGGAGAGATGATGGTGAGAGACTTTTTTGGTTAGAGAGAGAATAGAGTAATGGAGAGTAATTTTAAGTGAGGGAGAAGTGAAACAAAATGAATTGAAGTTATGTCATGAAATACATTTTTGTTTCTTTGTTCTTATTGGGTGTTGGTCGAAATTTAGGTAAATGAGCGGAGAGGGAATCATTAGGTTTTTGTTTTGGGAAGTGGGAGTGTGAGAAGGTTATGCCATGCATGGCAATTGCTTGGGTCTTCCTTAAGGTGTGTAAGAGAATGAAAATGATGGTGGAAAGGAAAGAAAATGAAAGAAAATAAGAAAGTGGGTGTAAGGCATACATGAAATGCCATTGGATGGAATAAGGTTGTGAAGGAAATAATTAAAGGAAATAGAATAAAATGCAAGACAAGTTTGTCTTGCATGGCCTGGGGGGTGGGGCGGCCATGGTATGGATAGGGTGGTAACTTACCATTTTGCCACTCCCTCCTTTTCTTATGTGTTATTTCTTTTTCTTTTTCTTTAATTCCTACTAAAAGTTGTACACTTCTTTATATGCTTATTTTAATTATTCTTATGTCTATTATGAGACTTTATTAGTTCTTAAATTTTTATTTTAATACTTTTACACTCTTATTATACCAAGTGCGGTACAACGATCACACTCTACGTTCCATTGTAATTACTTTTTGTTCTTTTTTCCACTAGACTGGGAGTGCGTGTCGTAACATTTCTCCCCTTATAAAAAGTTTCATCCTCGAAACTAGAAAGTTTAGTCTTATCCACTGCTTAGCATTATTCTATTGATTTCACTCTTATCATCTGTCTCGAATTGTTATCCATCGTCTGATTGCACCGCTCTGACATTCGGACATGCCTTCTAGGATTTTTGCTTACTTGGCTCTATTTGGAAATCTGATTGTTGGCTTATCAGATGTTTATCGGTTTTGAGAGTTATTCTTAGGTTATTTACCTCGGCATTCTAATTTCTACGCTGCCGTTGCGCTACCCTGATCAATCATCTCTCTTTACTTGTGTAAATATTCCTATCTTGCTGTGTCACGAACTCCGTTTTCCTATTGGTGATAAATCATGCCTTAGGGATTCCTGTCTCACTACCAGATTGTATCTTAGCAATTTCAATTTATACCTAGTAGACAACATTCGGATACTGATAATATAAATTGCGATTACATTTTGTATCTAAGTGTACCTACCACCATATCTGGTGCATCCTCAACCACTGCATCTATCATAACCTGGACCCAGGCGTTAGCCCGTGGGTGTCTTCCTTGCGGTTGTGCACCTTCATGTGGTTCAATTCTTTTCTTTAGACAGTCCCTCATCATATATCCCATCTTACCACAGCAAAAACATGTGCCATCTTCATTCGACACTCACCCGTGTGCTGTCGCTCGCAAGTGCAACATATCGGAATAGCACGTTGTGGTAAGTGCAGCTGCTGGAACTGGTGTTGTTCACCTGGCCTCCTCTAAAATTTGGCCCGTTGGCCAAACTGATTATTAGTAATATCTTGAGGCCTCTTATTTCTAGCCTCCTCATCTCTCCGAGCAATGTCCTCCTCCACTCAGAAGCAGGCATCTATCAGCTGTGAGAAATTATCTGGGTTTGCATTGACAATCTAAGTCCTGATTCTCGAATTGTTGCTGCGCTCGAACTTGATCATCTTGAGCCTCTCATCTACCATAACGGATGGAACATAGCGGCCCAATGCAGTAAATCGATTAGCATACTCCGAAACAGTAACGCCAGCCTCCTGTCTCAGAGCCTTGGACTCTCCAATCTTCTGAATAGTCACCGACGGAGGAATATATAACTTTTGAAACTTGTCTAAAATCTTGTCCATGCAACTGGCCTGGTCAATGGCTGTATAACGGTCTTCCACCACTGATTTACCCACCAATCAGAAACGGCCAGATAATCTGTGCCTTAAACTCATCTGGGACTTGTAACAGGTCCAAGCAAATTCTCCACTTGATCAAGCCATTTCTCAGCTTCGTCTGGATCTGGTCCCCCTTCGAAGTTGGGTACTCGGGACCACTTCAGCTGTCCAAAATAAAATTGCGTGCCCATCATCTGAGGCGGTTATGGGGGTGGTGGTGCAGGTGTAGCCTGAGCATTCCCGATGGCCTGACCCAGCTAGATCACGGCATCGAAAAATGCATGTGGAATACCTCCGGGCCTTGTGCCTGTGGAGGTGAAATCTGATCCGGTGGTGATTGCTGAGAAAGTTAACACGCGCAGATTTGTCAAACAATTCAAGAATAAGACTTACGAAAAAAATCGGCTCCGCGCCCACAAAAACATCCGTTACGCAAAACCGCCATCGCCGGAAGGCATCATCGCTGACCATGCTCACCGTTTCTCATGGAAGACAATGCCCTTGAACGCAGTGCAGAAGAAATTGATCAATACAAACGAAGCGTGAAAAAGTATAAGAGACCTGCAACGGATGATCCAGCCGTACCCATGGATCAACACATGTAAACAGATAGGGTTTGGGCAGATTTACTCAAGAACCCACTAAACGCAACGCAACAACACACTGAGGGGGTTTATATTGGTGGGGATATTCGGACACAGAGGATGATATGGAATGGATTATACCAAGAGAAATGGGTCCTTCCATGAACGACAATCATGGAGTTGGACAAATAGCAGTAGACGTTCCACTGGAGGAATGGAGAAGCCTATGTCGTCCATGGCGCCGTGCACTGATCATCAAACCCTTGGGAAGACATATCTCGTATAATATCCTGACTCAACGACTCACCACCTTATGGTCCCTCCAGGGCAGGCTTGATATTGTGGATCTGGAAGATGGGTTCTATATCGTTCGTTTCTACAGTAAATCTGACTATGAGCACGTCTTAGAAAACGGCCCCTGGGTAATCCAAGGACACTATTTAACGGTTACAAAATTTCGGCCAGGCTTTTCACCAACTACAGCGACAATAAATCACACGATGGTATAGATTCGAATCCCTCGTTTACCGGTTGAATTTTTCAATGAAAACTTGCTGATGAGGGTGGGGGACAAAATTGGAAAAGCCATCAAAATAGATTTACATACAATGCAAGTGCTACGTGGAAAATATGCTAGAGTGTGTGTTGAGATCGATCTACAAAAACCGCTAGTCTCAACGGTAGTCCTAAATGGGCATGTCCTAAAAACTGAGTATGAAAGTCTCCATTTGATTTGTTTTCAATGTGGTAAATATGGTCATCACAGTGAGGAATGTCCTACCAAGCAAGCTGCTCAAAATCAAAACCCTGACGCGCAAGGGCAGACCATAGTTGATAATACACCGGCTAACCCTTTTGGCCTATGGATGCTAGCAAAAAATAATACACAAAGACGATCCATGGCACGAATCCCTTCTGAACAGCCGGCTGGAACCATGCAACACTGTAATAATACATCTCAAAGACCATCCCAGCAAACATATGCGGATTCCCGTACAAATACTAATAGAGGATCTCGATTTGCACCTATAGCAGCGGATGTTGATGATACCAACATAGACAACCCAACGGATTTGACTGAGGAATATCTTCGTGCTATACCAGACGGTGGGCGGGCAGTGTCGTTTACAGCAACAACTAAGGCACAAATAAACCAACCTCGTCAGCGGAAACTAAAAGGTATTCATGTCGGAGAACCATCAAAAATCCGACTCCCTCCCCGGAGCACAAGCAATCGTACCAGGAACACCAACTCAGAGTTGCCCAGTGAATGCACAGTCCGCACCAATGTGCATCAAGAACCCCAGTCGCATACCTCAGGATTACCACTGATTCTACAGCGCCCACTTACAGACATCACAAATGGAATTCCTATAGACACACAGCATAAGAAGCATGATACCAATCCTTATGAACCACCATCTGCCATGTCTGACGACACTAGGATGGAGATTGGTGACCAAACTAAGCAGCACCCCCCAGTCATTAGCATAGCTGACAATATCCACCTACCACATGCTAGTGATTTTTCGGATGACCTTCACATGTTGATTGATGATGTCGCACGTGCTGACCAGACAACCCGTCACACCCTAGATTGATATAATCTTAATGATGAGGATTATCGCATGGAACTGTCGAGGTGTAGGTGCACCGACTACTATGCGTACATTAATGCAGATGGTGCGTCACCATAAACCCAATCTACTTTTCCTTATGGAGACAAGAGTGTCCAGCTCTCGGGCACAGTACATAGTCCGAAATTCTCATTTTACACATATGGCGGTGGTTGAAGCTAGAGGCTTCTCAGGTGGTCTTTGGTGTTTTTGGGAATCTCCCGGTCTACATATTCGTATTCTGAGCTACACAGCCCAAATGATTAATCTAGAAATTTTGGATGGGCATTCCACGTCTTGGATCCTTTCCCTTATCTATGCGTCTCCAACACTGAGCATACGTGAAGCATTTTATGATTATGTTGAAAGTATGTCTCCTCATATACATACCCCATGGTTATTATTGGGAGACTTTAATCAGGTGATAAGACAGGAAGACAAAAGGGGCGGACGGATCGTGCGTTGTATTGGAGTAGATCGGATGCTGAATATGATTAACAAATGTGATCTCCATGAGTTAAACTTTTCAGGACCCCGCTTTACTTGGAGTAATGGGCAGGTTGGAAGATCACTTATCGAACAACGACTTGATCAAGCATGGGCAACATCTAACTGGCACTTGCAGTTTCCCACTTCTACACTTCATCACTTACCTAGAGTACAGTCTGATCACCATCCACTACTATTAACGGTGATGAATAACGTAAATATGCCACCCTCAAAATCAAGATTCAAGTTTCAAGAATGTTGGCTCCTGCACAAATCATTTTCTGATTTTATGGCGAAAGCATGGTGTGCATATCCGGATGACCTAAACCGGACAATACGTAAATTTACGAAGCGTACAGAAGATTGGCGCGTACATGTGTATGGAAATCTTAGTCATCGAAGAAGAAGATGCATCGCACGATTGCAAGGTATACAACGAGCCCAAAATGATAGACCTTCGACATTCCTTTCTCGGTTGGAGTCAGAATTATTAGTGGAATATGATGAAATATTACTTCAAGAGGAAACTTATAGGCGACAAAAAAATCACTTGCACTGGCTAGCTGAAGGGGAACGCAACTCACGTTACTTCCACACACTCATGAAGATCCACCAAAGGTCCTCCAAGATAACTGCCTTACGTGATACACAAGGAAATTGGACGACAGATGCAAGTGAAATTAAACAAATTGTGGTTCATCACTATAAAGCACTTTTCGCAGATTCACACGACCACAATCCTCTGGGGGAGATTCGACTGCCACCACTATCTGATGAAGATAAGCAAAGCCTAAACCGACCTATATCACATAATGAGGTAGAAACAGCGTTATTTCAGATGGGCGCAAATAAAGCACCCGGACCGGATGGGCTACCTCCAGTTTTCTTTCAAAGGAACTGGGTGATAGTAGGAGATGCAGTGACCTCTTTCGTGATCAATGCCTTTCGAGATAGATCATTCGGGGCAGATATGAATGCTACACTTATTACTTTGATTCCAAAACAGTCCCCTCCCAAACAGGCTTCTCACTTTCGACCTATTGCACTTACTAATGTTGTAGTCAAGCTGATATCGAAAGTCATTGCTAACAGACTTAAAACTGTCATTGATAAGTTAATATCTCCCATGCAGCGCGCGTTCATACCTGGACGACAGGCCACAGATAACATCATCGCTCAAGAAATAATTCACACGATGCGTATGAAGAAGGGGCGTTCTGGTCTCTTGGCAGCTAAGATAGATTTGGAGAAGGCGTACGATAAAGTTCATTGGCCATTTTTGAGAAATATCCTCTACGCAGCGGGCTTCAGTGATAATATGGTTGACATCATAATGTACACGATTACCTCTGCTTCTTTGTCAATCATATAGAATAGTGAATGTCTAGAATATTTCCGGCCCCAACGGGGAATACGCCAAGGTGACCCATTAGCACCTTACTTATTTTTACTGTGTATGGAAGTGTTGAACAACAAAATTACAGAGGCGGTTGAAGCAAAACAGTGGATGCCTAGTAAAACATCTCGGATGGGCCCCAGGATATCTCACCTCTTTTTCGCGGATGATCTATTATTATTCGGAGAAGCATCGGAACGTCAATGTAATACCATGGAGAGGGTTCTCAACGATTTCTGCCGCGACTCTGGGCAGAGTATCAGCACAAGAAAATCGTCCGCTATGGTTTCACGCAATATTACTAGGCATTTCAATTCTACAGTACTAAATAGGATGGGTATTAAAGTAACCACTTCTCTTGGCACTTATCTTGGACAACATGCGGCAGAAAATGAATCCATGGAAGGCAAAAAATCTGTCTCTGGCCGCAAGGTATGTCCTTGTTCAGAGCGCCCTTTCTCTAATGCCTATATATATTATGCAAACTGTGAAACTGCCGGTAAGCCTGCTTAATACAATAGAGAAGATCTCACGGAAATTTTTCTGGGGCGAAAATGAGGACACGCAAAAGATGCATTGGTGTTCATGGTATTTGATTTGCAAACCGAAGATAGATGGAGGACTAGGCATCAAACGGTTGAAAGAAATGAATTTAGCAATGCTCGCCAAACTGGGATGGCAAATTCTTACGCAACCAGATCAACTCTGGGTGCAGACCCTAACGTGTAAATATGGTCATCTCCTAAGCGATCGCACACCAGCCAATGCTTCCCCTATTTGGCGAAGTATACTGACGGCAGTGCCATTATTGAAGAGAGGACTTGATTTCCCAACTATATCTCACCAAGATAATCATTCGGACATCATATGGAAGGCAAACACATCTGGGAAATTTACGGTGCAAAGTACATACAACATGCAGATACCCTCAAACCCGTCGCCGTCAGCGAGGGTATGGCAAACCATTTGGTCCATGTGCGGTCCATTGCGGCTTAATTTGTTTCTCTGGCAGATTTACCAACAAGGCCTCCCTACGAAGGTTTTTCTTCATAAACGACTCTTATCAGATAACACCCAACGTGATACTTGTGGTTGGTATAGAGAGGATATATTGCATGCACTTCACGATTGCAAATGGGTTAAAAGAGTATGGAATTCACTACTTCCACTTTCACGTATTCCACCCTTCTATAATACACTAGACTCAAGAAGCTGGCTTGTGAGTAATTTGAAAAACACCATGCAAGGAGATGCTTTGGATGTTGAATGGCGATACCTCTTTCGAGAAACAATCCATACGATATGGTATTGGCGTAATCAATTAATTCATGGAAGCATTGATCGAAGACCTCCTCCACATTGCATCCGAGGACAAGTGTACCACAGAGCATGCATGAAACAGTTTGTCAGTTTAGGTAGCATTAGCTAGTATCATTACAGATGTGATAAGGAGACTGCAAAGTTGATGTACAGCACATTTTGCTTTTGACGTTAATAAAAGACCCTTTCTTCCACAAAAAAAAAATCTGATCCGGTGGTGATGGCTCCAGATCCTCAACTAGTGGTGCCAGTAATAGTGGAGGTAACTGCGCGGGGTCTACCTTGTGGTCGCAAAGTCATCCTATTGACATAGTCATTTCCCACAACCAGTCCTCATAAATCACATATAAAATTCAATTTAAAATTTTGCTTGTCTATAAGGATCATATCCTATTAAACTGTTTTGAGAGGCTTATACTAAAGCTGGCTCACTCAGTCTAACGTCAAACTTAAACTCTAAGATCATAGCCCTCGTACGTGTCTCTATTTACTTTATGTTTCCTGCTGGAGATGTGGAGCCTAGGCTCTGATACCACCTATAGCGCCGCGCCTGAGACTAGGGTCTCGGCACGATGCACCCGCCGTACTCTGCTACAAGAAGTACAAGGCGTCGATAACATCTATATGTGCATTGCTATAAACATGTATCGAATAGCGGAAGCATCATAAAATAGAAAGAAATAAACATCGACATAAGTACAAAATAACTACATCAAAATACAGTCTCATCAGTACATCAACAAAAGTACAGAGTTGAGATATCAAAATACAAAAGCTAAAACTGAGACCCCCTAGACTTTCCACAGAGCCTACTCTCTCGGCTCGTCCTCTATGTAATCCAGCTCTAGGTCCTAAGGCATTGTATGATGAAAAAGAAGAGATGAGTGATAATGAATTGGCCAGCAAGTATCTCCGTCTGTGTTCGTTATTTGGATCATGCATCGGAGACAAGGTGATAAAATAAACATAATAAAGTAAGGAACCTAACACGTCTCCGATTCACAAATACTGTAACAGGTAGGATAAACCGCTTGAATACATATAACAGACAAAGTACATAAATAAAATCACAGAACCACTTGTATAGTTTTCAATCTCTCTTTTCGTCTTGCTTACGCATGTACTAATATCTTATATTCTATGCTGAGCCCATTCTAATTACATCTACGTCCCCAGTCACATATTCAATCCATTCATCTTAATTCCACTGATGTTGTAAACATGTATCTTACACAGTGGTTCAGTGATATGCATATGCTCAATTAACTGTAACATGACTTTAACATAAGCATTTAAAACATAACATACCCATGGCTTTTCCTTTCAAAAATGTGTCAAATGCATAATGTATCACTTTACGTACATAAATGATGCGCATGACATACAAATTGATTCCCATGTACTCCTGTAAACATACTGTGTGTCCATGACACCAACCTACCCATAGGTTCCTACGTCACGGCGCGATCTATAACTGTAACATACTGTGTCATACTGTATACCAACTAACATACCCTACCCGATGTCAGTCCAGCCTCCACAACTGTATGTTGTGGAAACATCGAATCATATAATTGTATGCTGCGAACAGCGAAACATATCACGTATCATAAATTGTATCTTCAGAATCAATTGTCTCGTGACATGTTTTGTTAAACTTCTTTTAAAACAAATCATGTGATCAAACATTTCTGTAAATGTATATCATGTAGCATGAACCCTTCGAAATGTATAGCGTGTGAAAACAGTTTGCAAACATGCATCGTATGAGAAAATGTATCGTTTGAAAAACTTATGTTCATGTATGTATGCAAGTATGCTCAGTTCTGGGATTGATTTTTAGCCTGTGATCCCTTTCAGCTCCTAAGGTGAATACATGGCTTAGGTTTCATATCATACCTTATGTGAAATTCATATTTTGCCCTTTGTATGTTGCTCTCGGTTTTGGCAGCCAAATCAACCCACCTTTAGGTTCAATTTACTAGTATCATCATCTTAACTTGCCTAATTTCTATCTTATTTTATAGTTTTTTATATCAGCCCACATTTCAAGATGTTTTGAATTTTATAAATTATCAATTTGCCCATCTAAGAATTTTCGGCCCATTTACCAAAACAGTCCTTGTATCCATGCTTTTTACATACCTTAAATTCCTTTGATTATACATCTTTTGGTTAGCCACACATATAATATACAATATACATATCTTTACATAAATGTATCCACATAAATCTTCAAACATCATCATGCCACCTCCATAAGGCCTCATGGCCGAAATCATCTAGGCACACACACACATAATTTTTGCAACTTGTTCATTGTACCATACATGAAATATTACTCACCTTTTTCTTATTCTTCAATCTATCATGAATTTATACCATAATGATGCATTAATCTTTGGTTTGAACATACAAAGACACATGCATATAACTTTCACCATGACATAAATATAAGTGTCATAATTATGGTGATGGTCATCATGAAAACCACATGCAAATACATAAGAAAGTCAAACCCATGAAAATATACAACTTTAGGCCATGATCATCAAAAATACACATGCAAGGATGGTGATGAATCATGCCAAATAATGGAGACTCAAAACAGACCTATTTCAAGATGAATATCCATGGAGATGACATAATGATCATCAAAGATCACACTTTATTAGCCATACAATATAACACAAATTATGGTGAATCATAATCATGCTAAATCTAGGATTTTAACCTTCATGAACACTAAAAATCATGGATGAACACATGCATGAGGACCACAAAGAAAATGTACAAGAACATGAGGCCAACTGTAGTCCTTAACATACTTTCTTGAGAATATGCAAGATATCACCAATACTTTTCAAGAATGAACATGCATGCATAATTTTCCATTAAACATGACATCAACATGCATTAGAGGCCTACATATACCATAAACTTCACATGCATCCCTTTTTTATCCTCATCTTAGCCTCAAGTATACATACTTTCAAGAACACACAAGTCTTTATACATTTAGCAGGCAAGATACTTTCTTTTTGTATGATCATAGTAGAAATCCATTTGAACATATGCATGCATGATCCAATTTGAGAACACAACATAAATGATATACTTTTCAACTTGCATGAAGAAACCAAGAAGAGTACTTGCCTTTTTCTTTGAATCTTACACTTAAAATGGAAAAAGATTTCTTCTTTTTCCCCTTGCTTGGTATCCACTGTCAAGATGACTATAAGGAGGGAAATATTGGTCATTATTTAGGAAGAAGATATTGAGGAGGTTCTAAAAAACAATTCTTAAAAAGACTTACCTTTGAACACCTTGAAGATTCCTACTTTTTAACCTAGGAAAATTCTACCTCTTCTTTTTTGCACCTCATGGCCTAAGAGCCTAAAATAGAGGTGTTTTGAGTTTTTGTGGGAAGATGAATGATGAGAAAGATGTATAGGAAGGATGATAAGGTTCTTACCTTAAGGATTCTTGAATTGGAATGCTTGATCTTTGCTTGAAATTGAAAGAAGTATTTCCCCTTTTGTGGCTTAATAACTCATGGATGGAGAAGGAGAGGTAAGGGTGAGAGAATTTTTTGGTTAGAGAGAGAAGAGAGTAACGGAGAGTATTTTTAAGTGACGGAGAGGTGAAACGAAATGAATTGAAGTTATGTCATAAAATGCATTTTATTTCTTGGTTCTCCTTGGGTGTTGGCTGAAATTTAGGTAAACGAGTGGGGAGAAAATCATTACGTTTTTGTTTGGGAAGTGGGAGTGTAAGAAGATTATGCCATGCATGACATTTGGTTGGGTCTTCCTTAAGGTGTGTAAGAGAATTAAAATGATGGTGGAAAGGAAAGAAAATGAAAGAAAATAAGAAAGTGGGTGTAAGGCATGCATGAAACGCCATTGGATAGAATAAGGGTGTGAAAGAAATAACTAAAGGAAATAGAATAAAATTCAAGACAAGTTTGTCTTGCATGGCTTGGGGGGTGGGGCGGGCATGGTATAGATGGGGTGGTAACTTACCATTATGTCCCTCCCTCCTTTTCTTATGTGTTATTTCCTTTTCTTTTACTTTAATTCAGAATAAAAGTTGTACACTTCTTTATATGCTTATTGTAATTATTCTTATGTCTATTATGATACTTTAGTAGTTCTAAAATTTTTATTTTAATATACTTACACTCTTATTACACTAAGTGCGGTACAACGATTGCACTCTAATTTCCATCGTAATTGTTTTTTGTTCTCTTTTCCATTAGTCTGGGGGTGCGGGACGTAACAATATATATAAATACTATGTTCATAAGTGATGAAAGTATGATGTTGTATGTGTACATATGTATATATGGCCAAGGGTATAAAAATAGACTATAGGTATAAATAAAATAAAATGGATACACATAAATAGTATAGGTACAAGTTAAATAAAGACAATAAAGATATATGACATGTTAGGAAAGGTGTACTAAGAAGATCATCACTTATATGTATTTTATGATTTGGATGTGTTTATTGATTATCTACGTGTTTATTTATATGTGTATATCTCGGCCAAATAGTGTTTTTATACCCTATATGCTTCATTTTCATGGTTTCCATCACTTTATATGTTTATGTATATTATGATGTCATTGAAAGTCATTATAGTTGGAAAATCATATGTATATAGTTGGAATATATGTTAAAACAAGATAAGTAAAAGAAATAAAAGAAAAGAATTCATGTGACATGTATCAATACGTTATATTTTCGGCCAAATGATAAAAAGGAGGAGAAAGAATAAACTTTATGACATGTTATAAATATAAGTATATTTGTCATGAAAAGAAATGGTCATAATATAAAAAATGGAATAAAGAAGTGTATTATATGAAAAAGAGAATTAAAGATATGTATATATACGTAATATGTATCGTGCCGGGGGTCTCACTGGAAGCAAACTCTCTGTCCTTTGGGATGGGGGTATTGTTTGGCTGCCTCTCACCCTCCCCAAACCCCAACGATGGCTTGCTATTTCTGGGATATACTGGGTATGATTGATTGATTGATATATATACGTAATACATATATCGGCAAAATAACCATTTTGGGCATTTTCGGTGAAAGACAGGCGGCACTGTCTGGATGTTTTATTAATTAAATACCCTCACTTGTGGCGGAGAAATACCGTGGTTACATAAATTTCCTAGCTATGGTGGGAGGCTCTCCCAAACTAAACAAAAAAGATAAATGAAAATGCAGAGGAAATTTAAAATCTGAGGCAATAATAAGCTATACATTGACAAAATAAATACAAAACAGTCTATTCCAATTTGTTGTGTGTTGTCGTAAAGATCGGCATTGGAGGGCAGCTGCAGCATCGGAGATGTTGCACAAGACATGATGTACCTCAGACAAACAAACATATAATGTTGCGGTGTGTAAAAAGACAAATTAATCCGAGATCGAAGTGTATGAAGAGAGACAAAAGAGTACTCAGGTTGCCCATAGCCAAGCTAGATAAGGACAACAAGTATGGCATTCCAGTCCAGCAGCGGTCATGTAGAGTGCAGTCTTCAAGGTAATCAAGCAAAAGTAGAGCGGACCTCAGCAAGGAAGGGAAATGGTGCATGAGTAAACTGATAAATTGTGAAGTATATAGAAGATAATCACAGCGTAAAACATACCCGGTCTCGATGCAGGTGATACAGATGAGAAGTGCTGCCATCATTGAAGTGTCAGGAGCGGATGTATAGTGTATGAATACCATCTGGAGGCTACCACGGGCCGTAGGGGGTAGTTCCGAAATATTGTTATAAATGGCCAGATGAGCCTGCATAATTCCATGCTGTGATAGAAAGTGTGCTACTGAATTACCCTCTGGGGGTATATATAATAGCGTCGCCTGCAAATGTGTGAAAATGCAGTGAAGCCGTTCATAATCCACGCCTAGTCGACCTGAGAGTGTGGGCGGATTTTTCATTAAATTTAATAAAGGATGACAATCTATCTCAACATATAGATCATAGTATCCAGCTGTTGCAAAGAAAATAAGTGAGAATAGCATCGCCTGCAACTCTATATGCAATGGCGGCAACATCGGGAGAGGAAAGCAAATGGCCTGGACAAGCTAGCCTGTATTATTACGCAGAACTGCCCCTCCAGCTACCTCTCTGCAGCCTGCTGCAGCATCTATATTAAGCTTGAGTTTGCCTGTGGGCGGCAGTTTCCATCTAATAATGCGAATCCGACATGTTCGTAATATAGGCGAATAGTGCATGACTAGCAGATGTAGTGGCGTAGCAAATTTACTTCCCGAGATAGAGGAACACCTTGAAAAAATTCCATCTCGAATACGTTACCGGAGACGCAATAATGAGAAGTCATCTCCCCTAAATTGAATAGCAGCGTATTCCTTCCAAATAGCACAAGAAGTCAACAGCGTTACCACAACAAATAATTTGCCACTCATAGAATTGACATGTGCCTGACCCCACCACTCTCGTAAATACTTTCGAAAAAGGCATCAAAGTAGGATTTGGGCCGCTGAAAAGTATAGAGAGATGCTTCCATATTGCCTTGATTACTGTGCAGGTATAGAAGATATGGTTTTGCATCAACGAAGCTCTGCGACAAAAAACACATCATTTAGGAAAAGCCACAATCCATGTACAAATATGATCTGGCATAGGAAGACCATTACACCATAATCTCCATAGAAACACTTGTCCAGTAGTAGGAGTGCCTTTCCACCAGATATATCGGGCGATTGGGAAATGTATACCGCGTGGGCGACAGGATTCATATGCCCCTCTAAGCATGGATTGACCATGAGCATCATCCAATCAAATCAGCCTGTCAAGGTTTATATATATTTATATTTGGACAAGGAATAAATAGATTTGTACATATTTATGGAGGTAAAAAGATATAAAATAAAGTATGATAGAAAAGATGGTTAATTTATCTATATTATTAGGAAATATAAAAGTATATGGTATGAATAGGAAATTATGGTTTTTGGCCCTTTTTATTAAGTATAAGATGGATATTTTAAGAATATGTGCATGGATAAATTTGTACCGAAATGGGGCAGCTTGGCCGAGGCTTAGTATGAGAAAAAGAAGATGTATTTTCATGATTTAATGCATGGGTTATGTATATATATGTGAGGGTTTAGAATATGATGATTTGAGAAGGTTTAAGAAGCATAAAGATGATGGCATGCATAAAAGGTTAAGGCATATGCATACATTTGTCAGATTTCATAAAGTGTTTGAAAAGTTCACCCTTACACGTAGAATTATATCGTATAGTCGGATATCTCATGTCATGTTATAGTATTTATATGTTTAGTGGGTACGCCGTCATGTCATTGGAACTGGAGTGGTGGATGTCATAGGGCATACATGATTTTATGGATTGGAGCGCTCCATCATATCGGAACCCAAGGAGGTTGATATCATGGGCATATCGGCCTTAGTGTATTCCTTATTGACAGATAAGCGATCACCGGCATACCGAGTTACCGTTAGCAATATGTACATATAATATAACACCATATTAACTCATCGGGATTCATATTCGTACATATTTCTATATGGGGGATTATCCTAATTCTGTGTTGATATAATTTGCATGCAAGAAATAGTGTCATCGTTACAGGATGAAAAAAGTCATGTTTACAGGAAAGTTATGTTTTGATATGTTACAAAAAAACGGATATCATTCATAATTTACAGTTATGTTTATGACATCGTTTCACAGACACCGCATCATAATGATATTGCATTTATATGACTTGTATAGGGACTTGATTTATTGGGATTATAAGATTTAGGATGATGATATCTTAGACTTGGATTGAAATTCTAAGAGTGGCTATGCATAATAGTGGCGTTATCTAAGAACTTGACAATATATATGTTTACGTGATAGAGATATATATGTTAACTGTTATTTATTTACTTTTATGTTATTTCACTTTATTTGTAAATGGAGATGTGCTTTATTATGTTCATTATCATGATTATCATTACTTTGTTACCCCGTCTTCACATGTATGATCCATATAACATATCTAGTAGGACTAATTGCTGGACGATTATGTTTTATCGCTCATGTAGGACCTGTATAGCACCACTAGAAGGGGGAGGGGGTTGAATAGTGAGTGCGGAAAAATTGGTTTTTAAAACTTTTTAAACCCAATAACTCACTTCTAAAAACAGATTCTATTTTCAGATCCTGATTTAGATTAACTAGATGACCAGGTTGTAGACTTCCGGAAATCCTGAACTTTGGTGACAAAATGCTCTCAGACATTATGATTGTCTCTAATAAATTTCAGATTCAAATTCAAGGCTTAACCCCTTAAAAACGTTTTTACTCAATGCGTCAATCTGCCAGAAACTGTTCTTCAAAATAAAAGTTTATTCCTATTAATTGACAACTCTAATGATCTGAACATTTTATGGTATGACCCTTAGGATGTGTACTTGAATTGTTTGAAACAGTTTTTCAAAATTCTTTTGGTATGTATGTCAACCACGTTGATGTTCTCAACCTTTGTAGATATGAGAATCACATTGCACTAGTCTCAGAACTATGAACGTTTGAGTGACTTATACTTATCCAAATTTGATGAAACTTGTTTCAAATGAAAGCTAAGACCCTTGGCTATGTTTTTGCAAAGTTTGATGATTTTTGAAAAACATTTTCTATTTTGACTGTTGCTATGAACACGATGCAGAAAACAGAAACTAAAAGTAAAAATGCTGAGAGGTAAGAACACCGAGATTTCTATACAGGTTCGGTTGAATCAACCTACTTCAGTCTTTGAGGACACCTTACCCGGTATTCACCAACCAAAAATAAAAACTTGACACAAGGGGTGACTGGTGTTAAACACCAACTCCACCCTTTTACAACAAACAAACAAAAACAATAATACGAACACCACCACCGAACAATTGAAGGTTTAATCACAGCTTGATCAACCTTGTACAAAAGATGAACGTATGTGGGTGGTATAAACAAAGCCTATGTAGTATATGGAAGATAAGAATGATAGACTTGAGGCTAAGAGAAAGAGAAAAGAATAAGAGAATAGTCTTGCTTGATCTTGATAGGATATGAACTTTGGTTTGGCTTTGTCTTGATCACTTTGCCTCTATTTATAGGTGTGTGGCTGCCCCCTAGGCTGAGTTCACCCATTGAAATTTTTCTTGAATGCCTTGAAAGATTTCCTTGTATGAAATGGTGACACACTCTTGCTTACTTGGTGAAATATGATTGGACGAACGACTTGTCTTTGCATAGTTGTCACTTCATGATAGGCCATCGTTTATCCATCTTGGCACTCCATAAAATGAATTGGGAATTTGAACCAAAAATCTGAAACACATTCTCAAATACACACAAGTTATGTTTCAATCAATCAAGATGTGATTTCGCAATAATTTTTGAAGAAAATTGGAAGAAAATCAAGGCAAAAATCGGCTAGCAATAAAACATGTGCTGAAACTTCAGCACTTGTTTGATTTTGAAATGTTTTCATGTGTGTGTTGCCTTCTTCAATGTCACCAATCACATGTGGCTTATCCTCCACCAATCAAAGTGCCAAAAAAGCTCCACCTAGGCTCCAAATGAGGTGAAGTGGAGTGTCAATACACCTGCACCATGTGATGAATTCTCTTTTGGTTATCTTTGCCAAATAATAATGCATAATCTTCACACACATGGTAAATTGCAATTAACCCTTAATTGATTTTTTTAGAATACTATAACATGTCTTGGATGTGTAGAAAGTGTCTAAATACATGTTACATCAAGACAAAAACATTCCATGTATGCATTAGTGTAGAAAACCGAATTTTCGACTTTCGTCGATTACGCGATTTTTCTCCGATTAATCTCAAACTTCCGGGACATGTAATATATGTAATGTCACACATAATATACATAAAATAAAGTATTTTTTAAGCTCCAATGGTTGAGGTGAGAAACGTCCATGTACTTGAAAAAGTTTGAATTTGAATTTTCAACAAATCGAGCCAAATTGTGGGTGATTGATGTCTGTAAACATGGGATGACTTTGGAGCTGATTTTGACATGTGGTGCACGAAATTTCTGAGCATCAAGAGTGTATATAGGCTGTTCATCTTTATATGGTAAGTATGTAACATGTCGGTGATGATTCAGTAGTCACCTGATGCAACAATTTTTAGTTTATGGACTCGTGACATGTCGATATAATTTTTGTAACAATATGACTTGTAAAGTAGACATGAGACCTGTATATACTCACAAATATGATGTGTATATGGTGTTGTGAAGTCGACGTATGTTTATGATGTGTATGACGTGTCGATGGAACGTCGGGATAGAAACGTATAATTCGTCGTTATAAAAAAAATATTAATATATATAACATATATATATATATGTGTGTGTGTGTGTGTGTGTGGTGTGTGCATATGTGTGAAGAGAAGACTTTCCGTTTCAAGTTTGTTGCCAAGTAGCTCTCTCCAAATATATCTCCATATAATGAACTAGTTAGTTCATCTCCTTAAGCACTTCATTAAATGAACTAGTTTAGTTCATTTATCATGACACCTAAAATTAGTATAAAGACAACAAATGTTTGCCATATGATGTAAGCTTTAACGCTTCATGGCATGTTAGTACGACAACAATATATATAAACATGTAAAGCATATTTGTGACATACGCATGTCAAGTATCACTTAATTCATGCATCTCGTAGACACGTAACATTTAAATAATGCATTTTCAAACCACTCAAATCCTGGTTTTTCAACAATCTCCCTCTTTTGATGATTTGCAAAAAAAACCTCTGTTCATGATTTAAATGTGATCGCTCCCCCTACAATCATGCATAAATTTTTAAATTCAAAAATTTGAATTTCATATCGTGCTCCCCCTTAACTTTTTCTCTCTCTCCCCCTTAAATCATGTTTTTGTCTTCCCCTTTATTTTGTAAATCACATCAAAAGCATTAGTAGATACGGAAAGAAAGAGCAATTTATATACAGAATCATGCATTTCTAATGTGTCATGCTTATCATGTATTTCTAGTGCGTCCTTAAGGGTTATTGATTCAACCCTTTGCAAGAGTACCTTTTGGTGTCCAAACTTGGGTGACCTTTCTTGTTCTTAGAAAAGGTGAGAAGAGAGATGAAGAGGCAATATAATATATGTTGGGAGCATTCCTATTTGTCCTATGGCCGAAGTCATCATAGTGAGCATAATGTGATTTTCGGTTTTGATGTGCATCTCTGTTTGTATGCATGGTGCGTGATCTAGACGCATTGGTATTGCATGAATTCTGTATATGCATCAAAGGTTTTATTTCATATCTAAATGGTATATGATTATACTTTGTATATGATGAAAAAGAAGGAGTGCAATGAGATACAATAGGTGGTGCGCTAGGCATCTTCTTAGGCTGTACATTTGACTTAAATGCATGCGGTTTCTTAGATGAAGATAGAATAAAGTTTTTAGACTTATTTTGTACTTTATTATCTTCAACATAGCCTAATCCGGTTTATCATTTTCATGATTCTGAGAAGAAATAAGACGATCTAGCATGCAATTACCCGTATCGAATTGTTTTACCTTCTTTTCTAAGTCTGCATTTCTTAATTTCAAATTTGAAATCACGAATTTTATTTCATTATTCTCAGATGTCAATTATGAAATCTCTGATTTTAATTGTTAATCATGCAAGATGACTCTTCTTTTGAATCATTTAATTGGGATACAAGATTCATGTTAGAAGATTCTAACATCTTCTTGCTTCAATTAACCGTTTCTTTTCTTTTGCAAGAGTTTTCATGAATTTATGCAACTCAAGATATTGACTAAATAAATAATCATAAGCAGCATACTTGTGCCGTTTCTTCTTCGGTTTCTTCAGTCTCAAATCGGATGAGCCACTCTATGTGGAGGCTTTGAGAGCTCTTCTTGTATTCCTTTGCTTAGGTTCTGAGATGAGTCTATTTTTGGTCCAATCCTTGTCACGGTTTTTGTTTGTTGATTTGTCCTTGTTCGGGCAATCATATGATAGGCGTCCAAGTTTTCCACAAGTATAACACTTAATGTCTTTATCATTATTCTTAATTTTATGGTTCTTAGATGAAGTAGGCTTAGGTTTGTTTTTAAATGACTTTCTCATAATCTTTCTTAATCCTTTAGCCA
Organism: Eustoma russellianum; assembly: GCA_036186865.1. Classification (NCBI taxonomy): domain Eukaryota; kingdom Viridiplantae; phylum Streptophyta; class Magnoliopsida; order Gentianales; family Gentianaceae; genus Eustoma; species Eustoma russellianum. Next base: position 13,628,143 of record AP025060.1, read on the forward strand.
ACGTGATTAGATCTTTATTATCGGAATCCGTGTCGCTACATCTACGCAATCAGAAGAGGTAGAGATGTATTCATTTGATTTAAAAGCTAGTCTTACCTCGTTCAGAAGTTGATTCAGATTTCCTTAAATTGATTTTATTTTCATATACCTTTAGTGATCCCATCAATTCCTCCATTTTTATCGACTTGATTTACTTGCTTTCTTCAATTGTGGTGACTTTAGGATCCCATCTAGATGGGAGGCTTCTAAATACCCCTTCACCTTTTCTTGTGAGAGAAATACCTTGCTAAGAGACTCAAGAGAATTGTAGATGTTAGTCAATCTTAAATCCACATCAACACTAGATCATTCGTTAATAATTTGAAGTATTCAAGAGTAGACATAAGCATGTTTATCTTAGACTCTTTAACTTGACTAGTACCTTTATGTTTCGTTTTAAGACATCTCCACATTTCTTGGGCACTAGAACAATTGGACACATAACTTGATTCACTTTTACTTAAACCATTTAGAAGAAGTTGCATGGCCTTAGCATTCATATTCAATCTCTTTTATCTTCTATGGTATACTCTTGCTTAGGTTTTACAACTTCTAATGCAACACCATCAATAGTAGTTATCTTAGACGGAACAAAAGGACTATCTTCTTTGATGGACCATAAGTCTATATCAATAGCCATTAGGAAAAGTTCCATACGAAGTTTCCATTGTATAAAAGACTCACCGCTGAAAAGACGAGGCCTTTGGCTCGACATATCTTCCTGCTCAGTTTTGTGACTAGTGCATGCCATCTCATAAAGATTGTTGAATCTTCTTGTAGTGAGTGTGTACTGCCCCGCTCCCGAGCCCCTAACATCGGGAACAGTGCACCCGCCGTAGTCTACTAAGAGAACTACAAGGCGTCGATACAAATTTCTTGAAATCAATCGCGGAAACGTCATAATTAAAACTTTGAAGTAAATATATTCCAAATAAGACACACCAGATATAGGGACAATTAATCCTAAATCACAAGTCACTAAAATATACATATTATCCCATCCACCTCGTTGGTAATCCGATAGTACTATCCCATCCACCTCGTTTGTAATCCGATAGCCTCAATCAACATCCTCTAGCAGAAGTCTTATAAGTCCGTCAGCATCCTCATACGACAACGCCCTCCGTGCGCATACTCTAACTTCTCATACCTGCAAAACTGGTGAGTGGTGGTGTGAGCCAAAATCAACGGGTTCAGTAAGCAACCTACATATACCTGTTATAGAAATCATACATGCAGAAGCAAATACAAATAACCTTTATCGTTAACATACATGTCCTTATTCCACAAATAATTTCATTTGATTATCTTTAAAAGTTAACACTTCAAAAAAACACAAAATAAACAATTCATAAGCTCAATCTACATTACCGTGATACATGCTCTTCTCAAATTATGACATGCACAACAAACAAATAATCACATAAACAAAGAAGAGAACAACACATGCCAATGGAGCAAATAAACTGATGAAAGTAAGTCACTCCACATAATAATTCACAACTTCATGATGCATGCCTTTCTCTGCGTGTCACGCGCAACAAAAAATGTCATGTACAATGCATATATCTCTACCGGGCAATGCATGATCCCAGGACCTAATGGTGATATAGTCTATCACTCCAACACCTGTGTCCATGTTAGACACAGCCTGTCGTTGTTGGCACCTGTGCCCATGTTAGCCCCGGCCTACCGCCCGACACCCATGCCCATGTTAGAACCGGCCTATCGTCCCTGACACCTGTGCCCATGTTAGACGCAGCCTGTCATCCTCGGCACCTGCACCCGTATTAGACGCAGCCTGCCATCCATCAATATCCATCAATAACCATGCCCATGTTAGGCACAACCTATCGAATGCAATGCAATGCTCATGCCATGAATGCAAATGCATATCATATGTAATCGGGTGCATCCATACTCATACATATGCTCGCACCCATACATGTGCAAATATACATGCATGTATGACCTCACACATCCATATACATACGCAATACTTATTGAAAGCATACCACCATACATACACATCATTCACATGTACATACATATATCTAATTTACATATGTAATCATATATCTCACACAATACACATAACTCGCATCTACACAAATACAAATATACAACGAATAACACATTGATGCATGATACACATAACAAGCACAGATAGATCACTTACCTCTGATGCATGACAGTATAACGAGCACAGATGGACTACTTACCTCTGATGCGTGACAATATAACGAGCACAGATAGACCACTTACATGACCACAAGCCCTGTATATTGCTTATAGCCGCCACGGCTTAGCCACCTCGTGCCGCAATAGCAACCAGTCTCTTCCATGTTTGTTCGCCCTACTGCTCCACTTCTTGGGACCTTGCTTGTTTCTCTGCAACTACGTTTGGCACTCCTCAAACAAGTTGCAATTCAATATATGTCCGGACGGCCTAGCTCCTTACAGCAAAGGTCAATATGTGCTTTGACGGCCCATTTGTCTTGAACCAAACCCAACTATACAATAGATTTCCTTCGTAAGGGTGAAATTTTCGAAAACATGAATTTCGCAAACACTTTTACAATTACAGTTACACTTTTCCGTTTATCATTTATTACCATTTCAATTCCAATTTATCTCCTATGTATAAGTATACTCACGTATATGCTCACGCCCATACACGTGCATATACGCACTTATACGTACACGTTTATATCATATAATTCTGATTAACACGAAATAATCTGCAAATAAATCCAACTTAAATCGTGCATAATATACATATACAAATAACAAGGCAGCGGCACATATGCCTGAAAGCCAAGAGTAAAATAGGTAAGAGTTCATTTTCTAATGGCATATTCAGTGATGCTAACAGAACCAATCTAAATAAACCTTAATATTAGGAAATCATGCATTACTCATATATATATGACATACATCATGGCCGCTGCCTAGGGCAGCGGTATACCCCTTAACCACGGCCAATCAAGGCCCTTAAACACCAAGATTATACTATTTTTATACATGTACACAAAATCAATACACAATACAACAATACATACGTATATACATCAAACTACGCAAATCACAACTACGAATGCATGATCCAATTGGATATGAAAATAGCATAATAAATTTATAAAACATAGCAAATATAGCAAGGATTACTTGCCTCGGGTCTTGATTATACACGACATACGAAGAATTAGGGTTGAACGGATTGAAAATCACTTTTTAATTGCTCCTAGGGCTGGCGGCCAATTCTTGGAGAAAATATGTTGGCCGTTTGCTTGTAACATGAGGATTAAGGAAATTGAATGTGGAAGCATAAGGTATCGGCAGAATTGCCGTTTGTTTAAATATAAAGAATGGAGAAGGTAAATATCTCTGGAAGAAATAGGGTTGCCGATCGGTTTGGTGTTCCTGATGGCTGCCTTTTTTTTTTTTGTTTTTTGATGAATGTGTAAAACTTGGGTTATGTGTATGTATAGTTATAGGCTAGGTTTAGGTAGTATCCTAGTGTATTTCGGTTAGTGTATTTCTAATGGTTTTAGGACTTGTATTTAATTCAAATTCTATCTTATTTACTTCCTAGTCACATTAGGATTCTTGTTTATGTTGCCTTACTTTTATTTTGTTTTCTTTTCTTTTCCTTTGTTCAATCGTGTAGGTGTAATATGTAATATATTTATATATTTTGTTGTTGCTGCCGTGTAATATCTATATATATTATTGTGTATGATCGTGTGTGTTTGTAAATGCATGCATTTTACGTACGAGGGTCACGGGCTGTAACAGAGTGTTCCTGACTCTGATACCACTTGTAATGTTATGTCCCATTTTTTTAATAAGGGTAAAATAGTCATTGAGGGGTAATTAATTATAAAACCTAATTGGATTAGGAAATTTTTCCTAAACCCTAATCAAATTTCTCTTTAATCACGTGAATACTATTCTCCCTCCCCACATAAGTCAGCCGCCCCTTCATGGAGGGAGAAAGAAACGTTTCTTGCTTCCAACGCTCAAGGCCGCCGGTTTCGGGAGGAGCACCGCCAACCCGATTCAACCCTTCAAAACACGTATCAATTACCAGGTAGGTTCTCCCTTAGCATCCGTTGAATGAAACAAACGAGAATCTTTAATTTCTCCATGAAAATCAGATCGTGCATTAGTATTGTGATTGTATAGATGCTTGATATTAGATTATATGTATATGTGATGAATTGTTTGTACGTATACTAGATCGTATGTGTATATATATGTATGATGCTATTTTCGTATGAAAACTCGAAAAAGATTTGATTTTTGATGTGCGTGTGGAATACCAGAATCATAGGAGAAGTGTTTGTGTCGGCGGTGCATGGCCGGTGGTGGTGTGCTATGACCACGTGCTGCCGGATGGAGGAATAGAGGAGGGGGCTGAGAGGGTGTGCTGGGGGTGGTGCGGGCTAGTCAGGAGGGTCGGTCGGAGGGTTGGGGGCTGAGGGGCAAGGGGGCAGCTGAGATGGTTGATGGGGGTGGTGTGAACTGGAGAGGGGTGGGGTCGGCTATTGTTGGGGGTTGGACATGGTTGTGGTGGGGGGCTGAAGGGAGATGTCGGGCTGGAGGGGGCATGAAAGGCGCAGGAACGGGAAGCTGAAAACAAAGGAAAGAAAAGAAAAAGAAAAAGAAAAGGAAAAAGGCAAAAAGAAAGCAAATGAATGATTCGTGTATGAGTTCTGGCATTCATGCATCACGACATTGCATATATGATATGTTCTATTCCGTTCCGTCCATCTGTTAGGATATGCGAGACGTAAGTCGCATATCTGATCTGTTCTGTTCCGTCTCCGTTCTATTCTATTATGACCCAGGATCATGCATTGCACGATTAGATGAATGTTTTGAGAAGGTAGGCTTATCATGCATCACGTATGGGCATTGCATTCATGCTCGTTTTGCACGATTATGTGTTTGATTGTTTTAAGAAGTTATGACCGTTATACGTATTAATGAAAACGTCTACAGTCTATTTTTGTATTAACGTACTTATATGTATTTCAATATTGTCCTAGCATGTATGATCTCACATGGCCGATGCAGGCAGGGTACCTACTGAGTGACTTTTTGTCGCTCACAACGTTCATTTTGTTTTATTGCAGACGATTCAGGGTATGATTACATATAGGTTGGAGAGGACTCGGAATGGGCACATTGGGACACGTGGACTGGTTGATGACCGATGATCAAGAAAAGAGGAAGTTTATTTTACTTATTATTTCATTTGAGGAATTAGCTTAAGGATTTTATTTTTACGAACTTACGAGGTCGTTTAGGGGATTTTGACTAGATGTTGACTATATATGGTTTTTGGGCATTTTACTTTTGATTTAGGGTTTTGAATTGATTTATTCTGCTTCCGCAAGCGAATACTGTGTCGTTTCGATAAGTGCATGAATTCGTACAGACGCCTTGTATATCCCTTAGTGGAATACAGCGGTGTACCGGTTCTGACCCTAGGGTTCGAGACGGGGTGCTACAGGTGGTATCAGAGACAGGTTCTAAATCTACTGCGGAAAACGTAGGAATTAAGAAATGACCTTAGACGTAAGAGCTGACTATAGAATTAAGGTTTGATCGTAGATGTAAGTTTGATATTAGACTAAGTTTGATTCTAGACGCAAGTTGTGATCTGAGACTAAGTTTGACTTGAGTTTTTGATCGTAGATGTAAGTTTGATATTAGACTATGTTTGATTATAGGCGTAAGTTGTGATCTGAGGACTAAGTTTGACTTAAGTTTTGATCGTGGATGTAAGTTTGATATTATACTAAGTTTGATTATGGACGTAAGTTGTGATTTGAGGCTAATTTTGACCTTTAGAATAAATTTGATTTAGACCTAATTGATGATCGGACTGGAGACATGGATGGTTTTTATCTCCGTTTTATTTTTTTTCGTATTTGATTCTCTCCTGTTTTTTCTTAAGTTTTGTATATTCCTGAAATTCCCTTGAAAAAAATGAAATTTTGCTTGTCGTAGCAAATATTGCCATCGAGAAGAGAATGGTAGGAACGACATTGGGAATCATTTTAAGAATGTGGCCCCACCGCAGGTTGTGCTTCCCCAGTCCCTGACTGACGGACTAATGCTGGTTATTGCCCAAAGCTGTGTGGCGCAACCACGTCAGCAGCCACAGGCTCCACCACCGCACTCGGACTTGAGATCTTCTAACAAGTAGATGCAGAGGAGTGGTGGCGCAGCAAACTGACACTGTCGATCATTTGGATCTAATTTCAGCCTGAGTTCAGAGTATGATTACGTTGCCACAGTACATCTTCAGAGCATGGCTCTAGATCCATAGCGGAAATATAGAATTAGGCCATGATATTAGAAAATAAGTTACGATTTTGTCTCTAAGTCACAATCTTAGACATAAGTGATGATTTGAATATAAGCGCTGATCATGAACATAGGTACTGATATCAGTTATAAGCGATGATCCTGAACATACGTCACGATCTTAGACGTAAGTAACAATCTCGATTAAAAGTTGACTTTAGACATAAGTACTGATTTAGTAATAAGTGTTGATCATGTACTAATTATAATTTGGAAATAAGACGTGATCTTAGACTTAAGAAATGATGATGCTAAGAACGATCCTAGGAATAAGTTATGATCATAAACTTAAGAAGTCGATCGGTTTTGAAACATGTATACCTAGGATATCCCGTACGATTCTTCTTTATCTAATGTTGATCATAACTCTCTAAGCTGTGATTTTAGTAACCCTAGTTGAGTACTATATAAATGATTTAAATGAATTACGACGTTAGTCAGAATACCCTACTACAAATGATAGTTGACATATTAATGGGTCAGGCAGTAACTCGGCTGCCTTACCATAACTGCAACATGGTACTCGGTACCATTAGGGTAAAGTAAAGCGGGTCCCTATCCCTAATTGGACTGTAACATCAGAGCAGGCTTAGGTCTAAGTTGGGACCATAGCTACTAAGAAATGAATTATAAGAGTATAATAAATACTAAGAGATGATTTATAGTAGAATGATAGAAACTAAATAACGATTAGCGTTATAATGAATGGAGTTTAGTTAAGGATATTGTATGAAGGAATCTATAGTCTAGGGTTAAGATGTTGAATGTAGGGTAATCAAAATAGGTAGACGATATTTGTCTTATTAGAGGTATTGAACAATAGCGACATACGAGAATCGACTATAGTATGTGCCTTGGAATACTATATCATTACAAATTGTGGGTTAGGTGTTGACATAGGTCATTTGGTTTGAACCCAATAGGCTTAAACTGAAATAGAGTAAGCATAAACAAGTAGTGGTTGTTTTTCGTATGGGATTTAACTAGGTTAAAACTAGCGATTGGAATAACCAGTAAAGAATTACTGTGGATCACTGTGGCGCGCGGAAGCATGGTGAATTAAAATACCTTAAGTCGATTAATGTTCAGTGTGTCATGCTAAGATTAGACAACTTAAGTTAAAGATTTTATCATGAGTAGGGAAACGTGTGACTTAGAAGAACCTATGCATAGGAGACTTTATTCGAAAATAAGGATGATTATAGAATTATACGAAATATTAGACTGGTATATTTCCAAGCAAACAAATAGTTTATATAAGCCCGTACAACAAGGTATACATATACTTTACAGGGCCTTCAAAAGACATTTTACTTTCGAAAATACCTTATTAAGTCTCATTTCTTTATAGTCTACTAAACTTTACGAGGCTAAATTTTTATCCGTACTTGAGAATCAGCATAATAAAAAATTTCAATTCTTTTGACGACCCTAAAAAGGGAAAACTTTTAAAATATTGATGTTCTTGCAAAAACGATGTGTTTATATATATATTCCTTATAGAATGTTTCAAATTTCTGTTTTTGTTACATCTATTTTTTTTCTTAGCCAAACTTAATTTAATTCGACGACTATCGATATTGCAAACAGTTTAACCGTTAAAATGTTTTTCGAAGTTATTTATCCACTTGCGATGACTTAACTTTTGTGAAGCCAAAAAAAAAGTAGCGTTCAAAAATATACTTGTTTTTGGAAACGGAATGTACCATATTCAAATCACTTCATAAGACCTTACATTTTTAAGTTTTCAACTGTTTTGACGCAATTTTACCAAAATGCCTTGCAAACAAGTTATATCATTATTTTTAAATGGTCATTTGAGATATCGCGTTGCGAAAATAAATCTATGATACTTTGGGATTTGTGTTTACAAAAAAATTAGAAGGTTTAGTATTTTAAATAGTTAAAGCTATATTCAAAATTATAGCTACACAAGCTACTTTTCTTTTAACCTAAAGAAAAATATGTCCATACACATATTTCGTATACTAGGCTACTTATGATATCTCTGAGAAATTAAAGGCATGATCATAGAGCTAGTTTTATAAGTATATAAGAACTGATTTTGAAGACTTGGTTGTGTTAAAGAAGGGTAACGGTTACCATATTGGCATACACAAAGGATGTTAGTATGGATATGTGATAAGTTTAAGAATTCAGTATTGTAGATTGCAACAAGTTGAATGATACACGTCAAGACGTATAAGTGAAAACTTGTAACCACTAATTATAGAGAATTAAGTAACAATTAAACGTTATAAGGACTAGATCATTTTATGAGATGCTAGGGATGACTAAATTAAATCGTACTAAGTACAACGTATTCCGAAAAATACAGCTTCAGGGATGAGTCTTTTGAAGAAGGCGTTAAGTTAAAGATTTTTAACATCTAAGAACTGATTCTAGAGGGTTGCTCATGATAGCAAATATAAGTATGATATAGACCGACGGTTAAGTTAGGAAACCAGTATAATGACGATACCCTTATGGTTGATTCAAGAACTATAGAAAGAATAGGTTACGATCTATTAGACGGAGGACAATGGATTTAAAGATTACATTGTATACATACACACTAAATGATTTGAGGACTTAGTCGTTGATCGAGGAAGTAAAATGGGTAACAAAATAGAATACAAGGGATACTAAGTTCGGTCGTGATGTAGGTAAATGAATTATGTAGGACTATACTAAGTTATTGATTACGTAAAACACAAGTTTCGAGGATGAAACTTTTTGTAAGGGGAGGAGAATGTTATATTCCAATTTTGTAATACGGGTAAAATAGTCATTGAGGGGTAATTAATTATTAAACCTAATTGGATTAGGAAATTTTCCCTAAACCCTAATCAAATTTCGATTTAATCACGTGAATACTATTCTCCCTCCCCACATAAGTCAGCTGCCCCTTTCATGGAGAGAGAAAGAAAACGTTTCTTGCTTCCAATGCTCAAGGCCGCCGGTTTCGGGAGGAGCACCGCCAACCCGATCAACCCTTCAAACGCGTATCAATTACTAGGTAGGTGCTCCCTTAACATCCGTTGAATGAAACAAACAAGAATCTTTAATTTCTCTATGAAAACGAGATCGTGCATTAGTATTTGTGATCGTATTGATGCTTGATTATTAGATTATATGTATATGTGATGAATTGTATGTCCGTACATATGATCGTATGCGTATATATATGTATGATGCTATTTTCGTATGAAAACTCGAAAAAGATTTGATTTTTGATGTTCGTGTGAATACCGGAATCGTAGGAAGAAGTGTTTGTGCCGGCGGCGCGTGGCCGGTGGTGGTGGGCTATGACCACGTGGTGTCGAATGGAGGAATAAGGGGAGGGGGCTAAGAGGGTGTACTGGGGGGTGCGGGCTGGTCAGGAGGGTCGGTTGGAGGGTTGAGGCTGAGGGGAGGGGGTAGCTGAGATGGTTGCTGGGGGGTGGTGTGAACTGGAGGGGGTGGGGGTCAGCTAGGGTTGGAGGGCAGACTGGGGTTGGTGGGGGAATGAAGGGATGTCGGGCTGGGAGGGGGATGAAAGGCGCAGGAACGGGAAGCTGAAAACAAAGGAAAAGAAAAGAAAAAGAAAAAGAAAAGGAAAAAGAAAAGGAAGAAGGAAAAAGAAAGCAAATGAAGGATTCCGTGTATGAGTTATGTGCATTCATGCATGACGACATTGCATATATGATATGTTCTGTTCCGTTCCGTTCTGTTAGGATATGCGAGACGTAAGTCGCATATCTGATCTGTTCCGTTCCAATCCGTTCTGTTAGGACCCGGGGTCATTCATTGTACGATTAGATGAATGTTTTGATCAGGTAGGCTTATCATGCATCATGTATGTGGCATTGCATTTCACGCTCATTTTGCACGATTATGTGTTTTGATTGTTTTAAGAAGTTATGACCGTTATACGTATTTGTGAAAACATGGACAGTCTATTTTTGTATTAACGTACTTATATGTATTTCAATAATGTCCTAGCATGTATGATCTCACATGGCTGATGCAGGCAGGGTACCTACTGAGTGACGTTTTTGTCGCTCACACCGTTCGTTTTGTTTTATTGCAGACGATTCAGAGTATGATTACATATAGGTTGGAGAGGACTCGGAATGGACACATTGGGACACGTAGACTGGTTGATGACCGATGATCAAGAAAAGAGTTTATATTATTTATTATTTCATTTGAGGACTTAGCTTAAGGATTTTATTTTTACGAACTTCACGAGGTCGTTTAGGGGATTTTGACTAGATGTTGACTATATATGGTTTTGAGGATTTTACTTTCGATTTAGGGTTTTGAATTGATTTATTCTGCTTCCGCAAGTGAATACTGTGTCGTTTTGATAAGTGTAGGAATTCGTACAGACGCCTTGTATATCCCTTAGTGGAATACGGCAGGCGTACCGGTTCTGACCCTAGGGTTCGGGACGGGGCGCTACAAGGACATGTATAGCACCACTAGAATGGAGGTTGAATAGTGAATGTGAAAAAATTGGTTTTTAAAATTTTTAAACCCAATAACTCACTTCTGAAAACAGATTCTGTTTTCAGATCCTGAATTACATTAACTAGATGACCAAGTTGTAGATTTTCAAAAATCCTAAAATTTGGCAACAAAGTGCTCTAAGTTGTTATGAATGTGTCACAAAAATTTCAGAGTAAAATTCAAGGTTTAATCCCTTAAAAAACGTTTTTACTCAGATTGCATCAATCTGCTAGAAAATGTTCTTCAAAATGAAAAATTTATTCCTATTAATTGACAATGCTAAATGATCTGAAACTTTAATGGTATGACCCTTAGGATTTGTACTTAAATGGGTTGAAACAGTTTTTCAAAATTCTTTTGGTAATTATGTCAACCATGTTGATGTTCTAAACCTTTGCAGATATGAGAATCACATTGCACTAGTCTCAGAACTATAAATGTTTGAGTGACTTATACTTATCCAAATTTGATTAAACTTGTTTCAAATGAAAGCTAAGACCTTTGGCTATGTTTCTGCAAAGTTTGGTGATTTTTGAAGAAATTTTGCTATTTTTACCGTGGCTATGAAAACGATGAAGAAAACAGAAACTGAACGTAAAAGTACTGAAAAGTAAGAACACCGAGATTTTTATACTGATTCGGTTAAATCAACCAACTCCAGTCTTCGAGTACACCTTCCTTGGTATTCACTAACCACGAATAACATCTTGACACAAGGGTGACTGGAGTTAAACACCAACTACAACCTTTTTACAACAAACAAACAAAAAAACAACACAAACACCACCACCGAACAAATGAAGGTGTGATCACACCTTGATCAACCTTGTACAAGAGATGAACGTATGTGGATGGTATAAATAAAACCTATGTAGTATATGGAAGATAAGAATGATAAGCTTGAGGTTAAGAGCAAGAGAAAAGAATAAGAGAAGAAGAGAATAGTCTTGTTTGATCTTGATAGGATATGAACTTTGGCTTGGCTTTGTCTTGATCACTTTGCCTCTTTTTGTAGGTGTGTGGCCACCCCCTAGGCTGAGTTCTCCCCTTAAAATTTGTCTTGAATGCCTTGGAAGATTGCCTTGTATAATATGGTGGCACACTCCTTCTTACTTGGTGAAATATGATTGGACAAACGACTTGTCTTCGCCTAGTTGCCACTTTATGATAGGCCATCGTTTATCCACCTTGCCACTCCATAAAATTAGCTGGAAATTCAATCAAAAATCTGAAATACATGCGAAAATACACACAAGTTAAATTTCAATCAATCAAGATGTGATTGCCCCACAATTTTGGAAGAATTGGAAGACAATCAAGGCAAAAATCGGCCAGCAATAAAACATGTGCTGAAACTTCAGCACTTGTTTGATTTTGAAATGTTTCCATGTGTGTCATGCCTTCTTCAATGCCACCAATCACATGTGTATTATCCTCCACAAATCCAAGTGCCAAAAGAGCTCCACCTAGGCTCCATATAAGGTGAAGTGGCGTGTCGATACACCTGCACCATGTGCTGAATTCTCTTTTGGTAAACTTTGTCAAATAAATGCATAATCTTCACGCACATGGTAAATTACAATCAACCCTTAATTGATTTTTATAAAATATTCTAATATGTATTGGATGTGTACAAAGTGTCTAGATACATGTTACATCAAGACAAAAACGTTACATGTATGCATAAGTGCAGAAAACCGAATTTTAGACTTTCGTCGATTACGCGATTTTTCTCCGATTAATCTCAAATTTCTTAAACATGTAATATATGTTATGTCACACATAAAATGCATAAAATAAAATATGTTTTCAGCTCCAGTTTCTGACGTGACAAATGGCCATGTGCTTGAAAAAGTTTGAATTTGAATTTTCAACAAATCAAGCCAAATTATGGGTGATTGATGTGTGTAAACATGGTATGACTTTGGGGCTGATTTTGACATTTGATACATGAAAGGTCTGAGTATCGAGAGTGTATATAGGCTGGCCATCTTTATATTGTAAGTACGTGACATGTTGGTGATTGTTCGGTAGTCACTCGATGCGACAATTTTTGGTTTATGGACTCATGACATGTCGATATAATTTTGGTAACAATATGACTTGTAAAGTATGATACGAGACCTGTATATACTCACAAATATGATGTGTATATGGTGTTGTGATGTCAACGTACGTTTATGATGTGTATGACGCGTCGGTGGAACGTCAGGATAGAAACGTATAATTCGTCGTTATAAAGAAAATATGTATATATAATATTTTTTTTGAAAGAAATTATGATTAATAATAACCTCACTTTTGGCGGAGGAAAACCATATTACAATCGTCAGAGTATGCAAATAAATGAAATAACGAACTAATGATAACATATCTCCAGTCGTATATGATATGCCGCATTAAAACCTTGCCAAGTAAAACCACCCTTGTGGATAAAACCTTGGCGAAGGAAAAAGCGTACATATTTATACGGCTGTCATTGATATGAATTGAATCGAAGATTGAGTACAAATGTGTGCTTGCTGCAGATGTTGGTGTGGACCGAGTGCTCCAGAGTAAGCTGGAATTCGTTGCTTGAGCTTGACTTATCCTGGAAATGCCGTACCTCGGAAGATTGCCAGGGAGAATTATACCATGATAGAGAGAATCCAAAGAAGATAAAACAGAGAAGTCAAACACATACCGAAGTCGCCTTGGCAAAATTTGTGCCAAGGCGACGATGTTATGCAAGGACGCGCCAGTGGGGTCTTTGCCGCTGAGTCCGCCGGTGCAGGATAGAAAAATCTGCCATCAAGATATAATCCAAGCCATGCGAAGGCAAGCATAAAGAGCCAGTGATTAATCAGTAGGAAACAGAATAAAATCCAGGCCAAAAGATAGCAACACATACCAAGCCTGCCTGGATCCCGTAGGATACAGGCAGTGAGTTTGATGAAACGCCAATCCATGTGGAAGACTGTAGTTTGTCAAGGGATACGCAACTGAACAGAAGAAAGATCTAACGAGATAGCAGCGCGCACCAACGAAGGAAGAGTATGCGATGAATAATAGTGTGTGATGGGGTCCAACATTGCGTGTTGAGTCAAGTAATGCGCTGCCATATTTGCCTCCCGATAGATATGATGATAATCAAGACGGTGGAGATGAATAATGTGTGCAGTAGCCGGAGATAATAGTTGCCATGTACCATCTGCGGGCGGGCCAACCGAGATAGCAGTTGGGCACAATCAGATTCCAATGTGATGTCATGATTTAGGGGTAGAAAATACAAAAGACCAAATAATGCTGCTTGAATCTCCGCGTTTAGTGGCGTATTTGGAGGCAGTCTAAATGAGATTGCCCACACAAAATCCCCTATGATCGCGCAATATAGCACCCCCTCTGCTGCATACTGTCTGCCAACTGCCGCATCTGTATTCAATTTCAACCGACCTGGCAGTGGAGATATCCAGCGAATCAGAGAAGGCCGTGGGAGTGACAACGACGGAAGCCAAGAGAAATATTGTCTAGGACCAGTGACAAGTTTAGTTCCTGCTATTTTTTTGCACCAAATGGTAATGTCATATCGAATTGAAGCCTGAAGGGATGTTATTGTAATGTTAGGTTGCTCTCCGTAGACTAAAGATATATCCACGCCATATGTTGTACAGTATAATCGCTGGAATGATAATTTTGAAAACCCCAAGAAGAGACAAAATGATGAACGATACCACCAAGCAAGCATATACTGGCGCAGTTGCAAGGACGATGGCGGAGGACAGTGTAATTCTCCAGCATAATAAGCCATAATGGGCGCACATGTGAGCAATGTAAGAAAACATGATCTACTGAAGCTGACGCTCTTTTGCAGAATGGACATTGCGTTGGTTGAGAAGTAATGTACCTGCCAATATAATCCTCTAATGGGATCGCAGAATGGAAAAGGCGCCATAAGAATCTGAATAACTGGGGAATGATGTTTAAACCAAATGAACTTTGCCGAAAGGAGGTGTGGATGAGGCGTGCGGCAAGTATCATAAGCACTTCGCAAAGTAAACTCTCCTGTTGGCGTGTGTAACCATGTGAGATGCACACCTTGGCCAGCAGTCTGCGAAAGACAGAAAGGATGTATGCGGCAAATAATTTTCCAGATTGGAGAATCTGGTAAACGAGGCAAGTAATCTCCACGATGTCCATATTTAGCGTGCATATATTTGCTCCAAAGTGTGGAATGTTGTTGATATGACCACCAAATACGGCAATGATAAGCTTGTTGCAACTTGTTGAGGTCCGAATCCCCAAGCCTCCTTCCTCCTGAGGCCGCAGATTGTACTCCAAGAGACCCAGTGATGTCTACGACCCCAATAAAATGACGCCATTTTCCGATGTATGGCCTTAATAACCGATTTAGGCAGCCCACAAGATGCGAGGATGTGTAATGGTAATGCTGCTATAACAGAACGTAACAAAACTAAACGACCAGCAGAGGAAAGTAATCGAGAGTGCCATCCATGAAGCCTGTCATCAATATGCTGCAATAAAGAAACACAGTATCTGGCACGGGAAATACCTTTGTGTAAGTAGGAGCCGAGGTATCTGAAAGGTAGAGGAGAACATTTCATGTTGATGATATCCTCTAAATTCGTCGCTGCCGGAAGATATATGAGTAGATGGAATCATACTGCTTTTTTGAAAATTGACCTTTTGTCCAGAAGCAGTTTCATATTGAGTCAGGAAGGCATGAAACCGCCGAAGATTTGCTGTGTACCCCGTAAAAATATCAATAAGTCATCCGCATAGGCCAAATGTGTTATGGTAAATGGAATTCGCCTAAGCGAAAAGGTTGCAATTGCCCAGCTGCTGTTAATGCTTTTAATCCTCTGCTGAATCCCTCTGAAGATAAAATAAACAGTAATGGAGATAAAGGATCTCCCTGTTTTACGCCTCTATATGGCCGAAAGGTTGAGGAAGGCTGACCATTAATTAAGACTGCTAATGTGGTAGCTCGCATGTGATTAAGTATAATGCGAATGAAAAAGTCAGAGAAGCCAAAAGTGCGTAATAATTTTTCCAAGTATTCCCAACTGACCCTATCAAATGCTTTCATCATATCCAGCTTTAAACATACATGTGAGCCACCCTTATCCATCATATGTATCATCTCCCGAGCCATAAGAACCTGTGATGAAATGTCAGAGCCTGGTATAAAACCTGTTTGCTCCGGAGATATTAATCGTGGGAGCAAAGTACTCAAGCGACTAGCAATAATTTGTGTGCACACTTTGCTCAGAAAATTAGTTAAACATATGGGTCGAAAGTCACTGAAAGTAGCAGGAGACTGTTTCTTTGGAATCAATGTAATTAGCGCGAAGCCATCACAACAGGCTGTGGGATGCCAAGGAAGAATTCTTGAACCGCTTTTACCACATCAGTATGAATGATAGACCAACAGGATCGATAAAACTGACCATTAAAACCATCAGGGCCTGCTGCACTAGTAGGATCTAAATGCAAACTGCATCTTTAATTTCGGTTCCATGGGTATTTGCGTGAGCAGAGTATTATCATCCGAAGAAATCACCCGTGGAATATGGCAGAGAATATCATCATAATTTTGTGTTTGCTCACAAGCAAATAGGGATGTGTAAAAGGATACCGCTTCAGCCATAATCTCATTAGGCGTGGAGCATAGGTCGCCGTTAGGGGTGTGTATTTGTTGAATGCGCAACTGCAACCGTTTTCCTTTGACAATAGAATGGAAATATCGTGTATTGGCGTCACCTTCTTTTAACCACCGGCGCGAGACTTTTGCTTCCAAAATTGTAGTTCATAGGAGGATGCTTGAAGATAATCGGCTTTTGCTTTATGATACATGATCCGGTTTGCTTCAGTAGGAGATGCATCCCAGACACTCTCCGCGTGTGAAAGTGTCGATTCAGCCTGCTGGACATTTGAAAATATATTACCAAAGATCTCCTTGTTCCAACGCTGGATATCTTTCTTTAAACTGAACAATTTGGAATAGAAACCATACATGCCTCCAGTAGTAGGATAAGCTGCCCAAGCATTCTGTGTATAAGTGTGAAAATCCGGATGTAGTAACCATGAGTCTAGAAATCGAAAGGAACGACGAACCGCGGACTGACTTATACGCAAAGAAATAACAATGGCGTATATCAGATGTAATGCCGGAAGATGAGTGAGCTGTAAATCCTCAAATTTATCCTGAAAAGCAGAGTTAATAAATAACCAGTCTAATCTCCGACGTACCCTGCCAAGTCCTCTGCCATCTGTCCATTAAATTTTGGCCCATGAAATTGCGGTGACATCAAGAAGCATGACTCATACAGTTATTAAAATCCTGTAAAGCCGAAAGAGATGGCTTGTGAACGGCCTTCATGATCAGACAAGGACCGAAACGTATTGAAATATCTCCCCCAACAATCCAAGGCAATGTAGAACGTTTCTGAGAATGTACATAAAGAATGCCATAATGCACGGCGTAGCAAGAGCGTATGTTTGCCATAAACTACAGACAGCACAAAAGAATACTGCAATTGGCCGAAAGAGTAGAGTAAAGTGTATCACTTGAGCGTCATCTTGCAACCGACATCAACTGAAAATCTGAGTCATGCCAGAAAAACCCAATGCGTTCGGACTGCGAGGAAAAAGAATTTGTAAACCAAATTCTAAAGCATAACGAGCAATATTGGAAGAACGAATGTTTTGGCTCTATCTAAGCAAGTAAATTTAAACGATGATCACGAATTAGCTGATGCATTCTAGGTAGAGAGGCACGCATACCCCTTATATTCTATATCATAATATTCATTGAGAAAGAGTATTGTCACTTCCCTGAATCGCATGAGACGCACTGCATGTAAGCATAGTAGATGGCGGCAAACGGAGGAAGATCTTTTCTAGCCCGACGCTTTCGACGTGGAACAACAGGAATAAATTCCACTGAGTCTGTCGTTTCCTGTAAGCGTGAAATAAGAATATCTGTGTCCGGTGTTGGAGGCATAAGATGTATACGACGGACAACCTCATCCGGGACTGTCGGAATGTCTGAAGGAGGTTCTTCGGTGGGAAGATCATTATCCGAAGAGTGGCCTATGTCACAAGTATCCTAAATATCCTGCAAAGTATTTGTGGCAGGCTCTCATCAGCTAAATCTGCCTGGATATTAGCTGGGGAGGTCGGTGGGTCACGATGAGGTGGTGACACTGGAGCAGCCATTAGTTGATCCACTGGAGATGTGGCAGTCGGCGCTGAAGGTTTATTTTTGACCGGGGTCCAGCGCTGCAACGGACGACGTGTCGGTGGGGGGAGGCGGAGGAGGAGGTAATCGAGGTTGATTTTTATGGCAGGCATGAGGCTTCTGCATGGCCTAATCACCTGCATGATGTACAAAATACGGCAAGTCTTCATATTCAACAGTCTGCAGTAAGAAACGATTCTTTGCCTGCAGATAAATTTTTTGTGGCAATTCTTGAGAAACATCTACTTCCACACAAACCCTAGCGACTGAAGGTCGCAGTCCATCAGACGTTGCAACATTGAGTTTAGGGGGGATCCAATCGGCCGAA
The DNA here is from genome assembly GCA_036186865.1 of Eustoma russellianum. NCBI lineage: Eukaryota > Viridiplantae > Streptophyta > Magnoliopsida > Gentianales > Gentianaceae > Eustoma > Eustoma russellianum. The sequence continues at coordinate 13,646,625 of AP025060.1, forward strand.
CTATCTCAAACAGTGCCTCTTTACGATGAAGATGAATAGGTTAAACCAGGCAATGCTATCCAGACAGGGACTATAGGAACATCAATGGTTGGATCAAAGTCCACTGTCCATTTCGTAATACGCATGTGCAGCCTGAGATATGCCATGATCGATGATAAAGCAACGTAAATAATCAGCCTCATTCCTGAATTTCGGCAGTATATGAGTTTGATCAATTAGGGTTATCCGGAGATCATGATGAAAGCCGATTTCTCAAAGCCTCTCTATGACCTTCAATGGAGGTCGCCCATACCAGAATGTACCCACCAAAGAATATTTGAAAGGTGCAGCAAGGGCAATCAATTTCTGAATCCAAGAAGGAGATTAAGGGGATACCTTTGTAGTGAGAGACTGTCTTTGTTGAAATGTTGATCTTTTCTGCGGAGGAGACGCCGGCAACAACAGGCGCAAAGGATGGCGGCGTGGATTCCATATGTATAAACGATCAGAATTGAGAGTGAGTGAACACAGTTATGCGGAGAGGAAAGCATTGATCGAGGACAGCGAAGGCAATTCCGGAGTCAGCGATCAATTCAGCGGCGCTAACGAGCAGGAGAAGCGTGAGCGGCGGTGGCTAAAACCGCCGGAGTGCGTGATCGCCGGACCGCATAGGAGATTTTCCACATATGTATATAATATATATATATTGTATGTATATGTATATATATATGTGTGTGTGTGGGCGTGTGTTTATGTGTGAAGAGAAGACTTTCCATTTCAAGTTGTTGTCAAGTAGCTCTCTCCAAATATATCTCCATATAGTGAACTAGTAAGTTCATCTCCTTAAGCACTTCATCAAATGAACTAGTTTAGTTCATTTATCATGGCACCTGAAATTAGTATAAAGACAACAAATTTTGTCATATGATGTAAGCTTTAACGCTTCATGGCATGTTAGTACGACAACAATAATATAAACATGTAAAGCATATTTATCACATACGCATATCAAGTATCACTTAATTCATGCATTTCGTAAGCACGTAACATTTAAATCATGCATTTTCAAATCACTCAAACCCCGGTTCTCAACAGCTCATACTTACCTTATCACTATTTGCACAGAACATGCATTAAATACAGGTTTATCAAGGATATTCCGGTAGATTACCCGCCATAGATGCAGTAGACCAAGAGAGTACCTTTGAAGGCGTTATTCATTGGATTGTCATGCATTTAGAGTAGTTCAGGATATAGTATCGGATGATTTGTATAGATTGTAATGTATAGTAATGCATGTCGATTTTATTTTTGTTTATATTTATGTTGCTTCCTCTTATCGATTATTATTCATTTTGACATGCACATGTATCGCATCGGCGCCTTATACTTCTCATAGCAGAGTACGGCGGTGTACACCAGGCTAAAACCCTGGTTTCAGATGGGGCCGCTACAGGTGGTATCAGAGTTTAGGCTCTAAATCCACTACGGACACATAAGTAACAATAACATGAACTTAAGAAGTGATCTTCAAAGTTAAGAAACGATCATAAATGTAAGCAAGGATCGTAGACTGAGAATGACAGTCTTAGACTAAGCTAAATAGAACGGTGTAAGCAACGTCACAATGATCCTTACATTACCAAATATAGGGTTATCTTGGTACCCTAGCCAGTGCCACTACTTCCTAGAGAACCTGGATACCACTAAGATAGGAAGAATCCCTTATGTACTTATAGAAATAATAACAATAAGATAATCTTGAACTTAAGAAGTGATCGGAACCTTAGGGAATGATTTTCAGAACTTAAGTTACAATATTAAATTATCACACTAATAATGAATGTGCGTAATATCGTAACCCTAGTAATAAGGGATGATTTTAGATTAAGATATGACTATCTGAAAAATAAAGTCACAGGTACATTTTGGTTTAAAACTATTTTAAAACCCACATTTTCTGCACCCACTATTCAACCCCCCTTCTAGTGGGTGCCTTGCAGATCCTACAATATATACAGCAAGCCTTTCTTGAGGGGAGGTATCGAAGAAGGGATGAGGAAAGCAGATGGCACGACCAACTGACATTTGGTTGAACAGGCCAGCTTGCGATGGAAACACAACTTGCACAAGATGATTGGAGCAAATGTGAGGATGGTGATTGAAGTATGGCAGTTAAAGGTTCTGTGTGGAACTCAAATTAGCGGATTAAAGATAGGCTGGCATGTGGGAATCAGTTACAGCAACGGAGGTGCGTTTTGGCAGCTTGGTGCGCAGCGCAGGACGAAAGGAAGAAGACGCAGTAGTTGGCGGAAAGTTTCATAAGGGGTAAAATGATGATTATGCCCTAGTTAATGAACTGAAGGCAGGCCGTTATTTGTACAATCTTGTAATTTTTGCTTTCTTCTTCTTCAACATAAAAGGCGCCCTGTATCCAATTTTCCAATGATGATATGATATTGATTCCTCCGATTCTTCTTCTAGCTTCTCAGAGCAATATTGCTTTCTTCTCCCTCTAGCTTTTCCTTTCTTCTCTATTCTGCGTGTTAGATCAAAATTTCTTGTTTTATTATTCGCTTGGTAATGTTGATTTGTTGTACGTGAGGAAATTGACATGTCGAAGAAGGGATAGGAAAGCAGTTGGTAGGACCAACTGACATTTGGTCGAACAGGCCAGCTTGCGATGGAAACACAACTTGCACAAGATGATTGGAGCAATGCGAGGATGGTGAATGAAGTATGGCAGTTAGAGGTTCCGTGTGGAACTGAAATTAGAGGATTAATGATAGGTTGGCACGTGGGAATCAGTTAACAGCAATGGAGGTGCATTTTGGCAGCTTGGTACGCTACGCAGGACGGAAGGAAGAAGACACAGTAGTTGGCGGGAAGTTTTAAAAGGGGTAAAAACCGTTATGCCCCTGGTTAATGAACTGAAGACAGGCGGTTATTTTGTACAATCTTGTAATTTTTGCCTTTTCTTCTTTTTCAACAATAAAAGGTGCCTGTATCAAATTTCCAATGATGATATATATTGATTCCTCTAATTCTTCTTCTAGCTTCTCAGAGCAATATTGATTTCTTCTCCTCTAGCTTTTCCTTTCTTTCTCTATTCTTGCGTGTTAGATCAAATTCTTGTTTGATTCGCTAGGTAATGTTGATTTGTTGATGTGAGAAAAATGACATGGTATCAGAGCATGATCATTGAAAGTCTATCTTCTTGATTCTTGAACCACTGTCTTAAGTTGATGGCTTCTACTCCCATAAGTTTTGGAACCATGGGTCCCACGGAAGATCTTGTGTGTAGAGAAAAAGGGGTTTGAGTGATTTCAAAATATATGATTTAAATGTGCATAAAACGTGCATGACATAAGTGTGCATGACATATTGCATATAACTTGCCTTATATAGTTCATATTTATGTTGCCGTACTAACGAGCCATGAAGATTTAAAGCTTACATCAAATGGCAAACATTGTTGTGTTTATACTATTTTCAGGTGCCACCATTAATGAACTAAACTAGTTCATTAGTGAAGTACTTAGTTTAATTAAACTAAGTAGTTCACTAAAGGAAACAACATTTGCACAAGGCACAAAGGCAACAAGACTAAGAAAGGAAAGTCTCCTCCTCATTTAACATCACATATACACGGCATATATATAGAAATATATATATTTCAGATTTTTTTAAAAAGGCACATACACATGCATTCCAACGTACTACCGACACGTTATATATTTTACAAGCGTACGTTAATGTCACACTCACATACTTAACTCATATTTATGAGTATATTCAGGTCTTATATCATATGATATAAGTCATGGTGATGAAAAATTAAGTACGACACGTTAAAAGGTTCTAAACCGAAATTGTCGTATCGGTCGAATACCGAAACTTTCGCTAACAGTGTCACGTACTTGCCATAAATAAATGGCCAGCCCCTATACTTTAAAAATGTTCAAACATTTCGTGCCTAGGGTGATATTTTCAGCCAAAAATTCTTTCCATTTTGGCACACACAAATCACTCCACATTAAGGCCAAAATGTGAAGATTCCAATTTTAATTTTGTCACATGTTAATGGCGCCACTTTAGGCCAGCCAAGTGCTGAGATTTAAAGTATATATTATATGTATTATGGTGTAACATAATATATATAACATGTGCAAAAAGTTGGAATTTAATTAGAGAAAAATCGGGTAATCGATAAATATCGAAAATTCGATTTTCTACGTACATAATGCATGGAACGTTTTTGGCACATCATACGACACGTATCTAGACACTTTTTACATATCTCATACATCTTAAAGTGTTCTAGAAAATTAAATTAAGGGCTGATTGGAATATAACATGTGTGTATTATTAAAATGTGCACTATTTTACAAAGTTAGCAAAAATAAATTTCAGCACATGCATATACATCATCCACGCCACCTACAGCTGAGATGGGAGCATATGTGGAGCCTTGTTGGCATATTGATTGGTCAAGAATTAATCATGCAATGTTGGTGAATTAAGGAAAGAAGCTAACAAATGGTAAGGTTTCAAACTTTGGTTACATTGAAACACATGCTGAAAATTTCAGCATGTTGAAATGTGGCTGGCCGAATTTGTGCATTAAAAGGCATATATTTGTGTCTTGAATTATGAGATTAATTGGAAGATATTTTGGAAGCATTTTGAATAATTTTCAAAGCCATAAAGTGTGATCTTTTATATATCACACATGCTGAAATTTTTCAGCATGTGTACAATATGTTGGCCGAATTTGTGGTCTTAAGGGTGTCCAAATTCATTCCAATTTTGTAAGGATATTTGTCATCAATTGATGAGTTATTTTAAAAAGAAAAATCAAACAAAAATGGAAGTTATTTGAATTATTCCCACTAAGTAACACATGCTGAAATTTCAGCATGCTAAATTCCATAATGGCCGATTTTCTTACTTTGTGTGGGAGGGAATTTTGTCTTGAAAAATTTATGTGACAATCTTGTGTATTATGGAAATTATTCTATGTTGATTTTGGCACATGTTTTGAGTGATATATTCAGATTTTTCCAAGTCATCAATGATGACACATTCAACCTATCATGAAGTGCCAAGTAAGCAAAGCTTAAATGATCATCCAATGAGAAGATGCCAAGTAAGCAAGACCATGTCACAATGATGTCTTACATTCTCCCAAAGACTTAGAAGATAATTTTCAAGAGGGGGACAGCACCTAGGGGGACGGCTTGCATGTGTTAAAAAGGAAGGAGATGAGCAAAAACAAAAGACAAGAACAAGTGTTGCAAGTTGAAAGATCAAAAGTGTTTAGCCTTCTTCTTCTACACTCTCTTTCTTTCTTCTTCTTGAAAGCCTATTGTACTTATATTCTTATTCTTGAATAGGCTTATCTTAGACCACCACACATTCTTTATCTTTGTAAAAGATTGATCAAGGTGTGATCAATCTTCATCTTGCAAGGTGGTGGTGTTCGTGTGCATTTTATTCATCATACAATGTTTGTAAAGGTTGGAGTTGGTGTTAACTCCATCAACCCTGTGGTAAGGTGTTTTGTTATTTTGTGATTAGTGTGAACCGAGGAAGGTGTTCCTCGAATACTGGAGTAGGTTGTTGATAACCGAACCAGTATAAAATTCTTGGTGTCATTTACTTTCAGCAACTGATTTTCTGTTTCAGCACTGTTTACTGTTTTTATCACGTCTGTAAAAATAGTAAACGAATTTCAAAAATCAAAAACCTTTAGGAAACATAGCCACACTTTCAAGGTTCTTTTGGCGCAAGTTCAACCCTTTTGGATAACTATAAGTCATCCAAACGTCCAAAGTTCTGAGACTAGTGCAGTCTGATTTTCAGGCTTGCAAAGGTGAGACTTTGAGTGTATTTGACTAACTTCCCGAAAGAATTTTTCAAAACTGTTTCAACCAATTAAATAAAACTATAAAGGGGTTATTCTTTAAATTTTCAGATCATTTGGAGTTGTGTACAAATAGGAATTAATTTTCAACATCAGTGTACCGTTTCTGGCAGATTTGCGCAATCTGACCATAAACGAATTTTCAAAGGGTGTAAAGGTTTAATTTAAATCTGAAATTTTTAGGAGAAACTCATAACATTTGATGCTAAGTTCTCTCAAAATTTCACAATTTTTGAAGACCTGAACCTAGTTTTAAAAACGTTTTAAACTGGTCCTTAAAACAGAAATTGTTTTCAGAAGTTTGGGTTTTTGATTCAAACTAATTTTAAAAACCACATTTTCCGCACCCACTATTCAACCCCCCCCTCTAGTGGTGCCTTGCAGATCCTACATTGTGTATGTTCATCCAAGTGACAGTCCGTCACTGGTACTTGTGCAATCGTTGTTAAACCTCTCAAAACTATCACGGTTGGAGTAGGACTTTTCGAAGAGCATTGGAGGCTAAGAACAAATCTGGGTTTCCAGGATGGTACAGTGCACAAACCTCCGGAGGGTGAGCGTAAGTTCAATGCTTGGATCAAAAGCAAAAAATATGGTTCTTTCGTGGATCACAAATTCAGTTAGTCCGCGATTTGCTCAAAGTGTAATGTCGGTTGATAGTGCTGCTGAGATCTGGAAAGATCTATAACTCAAGTATGGCAACGCAGATGGCCTTTAGACTCTCTGATATGCAGGGAGAATTTCTATTCAATTAAACAAAATACCTTGTCGTGTCACTAATTATTACAACCAACTCAAGACCATATGGGAAGAATGGAGTGTTTCGAAATCATTGCCTTCCTGCACTTGTAATAGATGCACATGTAATATCACTGGTCATGTGGCGCCACGCACCCCGGCCCCGCCGGAGTCGGTGCACCCGCCGTACTTCACTAAGGAGATTACTAGCGTCGTCTCATACGTATCATGATCCATGGTATAATGCATGATTTTCGTCTTACACGCAGATAAGTATGCGAAACCGTGGCAGAAATTTAAAACTTTAAAATTAAAAACATCACTAGATCATTGTTTCTTTATTAAACCCAAATCAAAGTATCGAAACTCTCAAAAGTAGATGTTTCTCATCACAACTACATAATCAGTCATCAGTCATAATCGTCAAGTCACGTCTCCTATCTGCCCATCCTTCGCTGCAGGTCACGGGTAGGGGCTCTAGGGTCCATCCTCAATCCAGTCTATTCTACCTTGTTCCCCCTGCAGCCTCTGGGAGGAAACATAGGGGGTGAGTGACAAAGTCACCAGCAAGTACACCATAAACAGTCATGCATTAACTAGAAAGTACATACAAGACCGAACCTCAAAATTCGGTTTAGAACATACCTGCTCTTCCATTAAACACCCGTAAGAAGTCAACACAAGGTATATCCAAGGTCATAGCTTAACAGAGATTAAAAACTTAACAGAGACCATAGCTTTAAGAAAGGATCATCATTCAATAAAGATCATGACATACAAAAAGGTCATCTCTCAATAAAGATCATAACCTAGGAGCTACCAATTCAAAAAAACTTGGCCTAAAGGTCATGAATAAGATCATAGCTTACATATCAACAGTAGTGAATCATAACTTAGGTAACGAGAGATAGGAGGATCAAACCTATGTAACATTACCTCTAATATTTGGCTAGCATCTCATCCCTTCACTCAATAGCCGTTAAGGCAATAGAATCATAACTTAGTCCCGAAGCAAGTAATAACACAACCAGCCTAGTGCAATTAGACTCAATATCATGCTCAATGACCATATGCAATGCGAATGAATGTGCAAAAGTAGCGCATAATGCCCTCCATCCAATACCCGACAGGGATCATCACTTAATGCGTCAAAATCATACTTAAATAAAATCGTTACTTAATGAGCATAACAATAAAAAGTCTGTACCTCACATCAATTCATAACATAACAAGAGTCATACTTAGGGAAGTCATACTTAGGGTCTACGAGGTCACCACAACTTAGTCTAAGTATCATGTGTCACTACTAATGACTTAATGAATGTAACATGCATGCATATGTACGTGTGATGCATCATGATAAAAATGAGAATATGATCTTTTCATGCTCTTCTTTCAAATCATCATCATCGGTAAACAGTAGAGTGTTCAGATCTATCTTCCCGGATCTGAGGCGGTAACTTCTCCCCTTCGATCTATTATTCCGGATTCAGAACTGTAACGTCATCATACTTTTGCCGGGTCTATTCTTTTCCGGACCCGCACGTCATCATCATCAATCATCAATCAGCAGGCCTAATGATTTCGGGCCTGCACGGTCATAAACGGTCAGATCGCCTTAACCCGATCTGAGCGGGGTCATACTGGCCAATTGTCCATACTCACACACGGTACCGGTGGGAATCATTCTTTTCAAAAGAAATATCTTTTGAAAACGCTTTTCATCTTTCTTCTCATAAAAGACAATGCTTTCAATCATGTATGTGACGAGGAATGCAAAGTAATGCATGCATTATGCGACTCGTGAACAAATGCATCATAATCATGCCACGGCCGGACTTGTCCTTTAAACTGGAAAAACTGTCCAGCAATCACATTCTGTTCGTACAGCCTCGTGCTCATCAATTCGTGCTCATATTCATAAACCCCATGCCATACATATGCATAATGAAGGCTTAGACACATGCTATAAAAATTTCGTAACATTCCGAAATGTCCTAACGACCATCAAAACATCATACTATCATCAAAGGTACTGCTGAAATCAGCAGGGCAGTACCGCCTTACCTCAGTTTCGTGGGTCATAAAACTTTATTCATTTTGATCCATCCGTGAAAACATAGCTAATTCACCTAAGAAAGTATTCCTATGGCTAAACATCACATTCAAGCCGAAATGTTCAAGATCGAAACCTTACGACTTAAGACATTAAACTGTCATATTTTCAGTTTTGTACCACTTACTTCAACTCAGTTGTTAACCATCAAAATGGTGGTTTTATGCTGCTTTCTTTACGAACATGCACATCTATGCCCTAAGTAATTACCATAAAATTTCCAAGGCAATTCAATAAGTTTAAAGGGGTCATCTAATTACTTTCCCAAATTGGGTACATGCAGAGACTGGATTGACCAGTTGTATCACGAAATAAATTGTGACCAAACCACAACTCCTTTTACCAAATTCTAACTCACAGATGTCATAAACACATCCAACTATCATCCTAAAAAAATCAGCTCATTTGCATATTCCTAAGGTGCATTTTTAAGCCACACAACTTACTACTCAAACTGTCCTGTTCCAGCAACTCTGTTTGAGCAGTTTCACCAACAATTTCATTAATAATAATTCAAAACTCCTTTCATCAAAATTCCACCTCTCACATTTCACATACACATAAGGCTATCACCATACCAAAAATTATCCAATTTGAACCTCCTAAGATTCATGTTCAGGTCGTTCAACATAACACATAAATCTGTCCAGTTCCAGTACTTCTGTTTGACCACTTCTTACTAAAAACTTTATTAAGGACAAACCACAACTCCATTTATTGAAATTCCAACTCATACATTTCATATACATATGAGGCTAACATCACACCGAAAATTAGCCAATTTGAATACTCCTAAGATTTATTTTCAGGTCATGCAAACGTCACACTGTTCTGCCCAGTTCCAGTAATTTCTTCTTGAGCATTTTACCAAAAGATTTATTAAAAATAAACCATAACTCTTTTTACTTCAATTACAACTCTGACTTGTACTACACACAGAGCTAGTGTCATGTCAAAATTTAGCTTAATATAACACTTCTAAGGTTCGTTCTCAAGTCACACAATCAGCAACACAAATCTGCCAGCTCCAGTAGTTTCAATACTTCTTCACCTTTTTATTGTTCAAGCATCCTTCAACCAACTTCATTTATTAAGATGACTTAGTATACATCAAATACACATTTAAACATAGTTATTTCAAGTCTCATAACTCATTTTAGGCTACACATGACTCATACCAACAGTCTTGCCATTTACGCTTAGAACATGTCACTTTTCATACCAACACTTTTCTTTACATCAACTAAGTTCATGTCTTGTTCTTAGAATCTCCAAATAAGATTCATAACTTAAAAATGGCTAGTCATTCAAGCATGCACTTCACAAATAAGGCAAGATTGGCTAGAGTATACTTGCCTCCTTGAACCTTAGAGCTTTTCCGTTGCTTGAACCTTGGTTGAAATGGAATGAAGTCGTCCTCCACTTTACCATAGCCCACCGTTTTTGAAGAAGGAGAAGAAGGAGAACATTAGCTACCATTTGAAATGAAGAATGGAGTTAGATTGAGGATAGATTCATCTTAACCAAATGAAGCTTGAATGGATCTTGAAATGGATCAAACCACCAGATGTTAGCTTCTCCTTAGTAGCTTGAAGAATCCTCACTAGTGACCTTTGTAGGTCACGTTTTTAGCATGGAAAAAGGAGGGTATATTGTGAGCTTCATCCTTTGAAATATAGAACTCACTTAGAAGATTTAATCATTCACTTACCTAGATGAATTCTTGGAGCTTGAAGATGGTTCTTGGACCTTCTTCACTAGCCGTATATTACAATGGAGAAATGGAGAATCTCTTTGCTCCATTGTGACTTCTTGAGAGTTGAATATCTAGAGTTGTTTTGAAGAAAGTTTTCTTTCCCCTTGGTTAAAGGAGGTAACCGTAAGTTATGAGAGAGAAGGGGAAGGGTTTTACGTTGTCTTTGTTTAGGCTAACTAGAATTAATTAGCCTAGGTTACTTTTACCCAACCATGGTTACTTTAGTTAAACCATAGTTACTTTATGTCAACCATAGTTACTTTATGTCAACTATAGTTACTTTATGTTAACTATAGTTACTTTATGTCAAACTATGGTTACTTTATGCCAACTATAGTTACTTTATGTCAACTATAGTTACTTTATGGCTAACCTAGGTTACTTTATCCAACTAGAGTTATTTTCTTAACCTTGTAGTAAATATTAAGTAACCATGGTAATTTTTTCTTGGTCAACCATGGGGGCGGTTTTGGCTCCTTGGGGGGAAACTTTAACCATGCTTAATTTCTCTCCAAATGAGTTTAATAAGAAGCCATGTGGGTATTTGCCCCCTTATTAATTGTTTCCCTTTTTCTTGTTTTAAAAATAAAGTTAGGAAATTCCCACTTTCCCTTGGGCTAGGCCGAAATTCTCCAAGAATTTGGGGAAGAATTGCCCACTACTTACACTCCTTAATTTTCATTTGGCTTTATTTTAGGGAGGGCCCTTAAGATTAAACTCTCCTATAATTGGGAATGAATTGGTCACTAGCATATAGGTCCCTAACTCACGCTTGAATTGATTATATCATTTACTTATCATCCTAAAATGAAAGAATCAACCAAGGAAACTTAGTGAAAGACGCTTGGAAGATACCAACTTTATTAATTCACTTATATGAGTCTTCAAGTACTATACGACTTTTCGGCGGGGTACAAATTCTCCCCCCCCCTTAATATAAGTTTCGTCCTCGAAACTTCAGGCTAGTCACAAAAATGGGGCGTCTACTCCTCATGTCGTCTTCCGTTTCCCCATGTGGCTTCTTCTTTTAGGTAAATAAGATCGCATAAGCGTCTATTTAGTTCCCTCAGAACTCCTTTGTCCTATTCATCTTAGAGGTCTCATACACAGTGTCCATACTTAGTCATGTTATCACTAATAATCTTACTTGCTTACTTGTGGTCTACTCATCATAACCTAAAGAAAACTATCATAATCACTCATACTTGATTAATAGGAAGTAGAGCAGAGGACATAGGTACTTCACAGTTATTTGGTATGTTCCTTTGTCATCCGCATAAACTAGCCTTATATAGATACAATTTCCACCTTCTACTTCGGTTTGCTTGTTAAATCATTTCTTTCATTCTTTCGTTCCCTTACTATCGCATTCCGCTCTTGTAGCGGTCCGCCAATAGTTCACCAAAGGGTCCTTGAATACGACTTAACTTAGTTAATTTGATCTGGGGGTCTAGACCGCACACAAATCTGATCAGCTTAAACCTTTCATCTCTCATAATCAAAGGAACATACTGTCCCAAAGTAATGAATGAGTTACGGAGCTGCCTGATCCTTGTCTTAGTGAGTCAAATTCCTCAACCCCTTCTCGTGACCTAAGTCCTGAGAGAGGAAGAACTCACAAAACTCCTCTTGGAACTTTTCCCTTATCCTATCCAGTACTAGTATCATCATGGAGTTACTTTCAACTTTACTGAACCATCTTTTCCGCCTACTATGAACTAAATTTCCCTGCTAAACCTTGAATACGTGTTCTCTTTACTATTGCTAGTACAGTTTACTGCCTCCGGGGGTGACAGTGATGATGTCATCTTACTGAATTGTGGTGCCATCCGCACCACGAAGTGTCGGAGTCTTACTTAAGGGTATATAAATATTCAGAATAAGCGACAACATTTAATTCGTAATCCATATATGATCTTATGGTCATGCAAGCAGGCATGATTACATCTATAGATGGCCATCGGACTAGGGCTTTATCATTTGGTCAAAGCCCTAATTTCCATTCTAAGTCATCCTGGTCTAAGGTCAACTCTCATCTAAGATCAGAACTTAGAGTCTAAGATCAACTTAGTTGACTATAGTCCATAACTTAGTTCACATTCTGCCCGGATCTGGAGCCTTAGCTTCTGATACCACCTGTGGCGCCCCGCACCCCCCGACCCCGCCGGAGTCGGTGCACCCGCCGTACTTCACTAAGGAGAGTACTAGGCGTCGTCTCATCGTATCATGATCCATGGTATAATGCAATGGATTTTCGTGCTTACACGCAGATAAGTATGCGAAACCGTGGCAGAATTTAAAACTTTAAATTAAAAACATCCACTAGATCATTCTTTGTTTTACAACCCAAATCAAAGTACCAAAACTCTCAAAAGTAGATGTTTCCCATCACAACTACATAATCAGTCATCAGTCATAATCGTCAAAGTCACGTCTCCTAATCTGCCCATCCTTCGCTGCACTCACGGGTAGGGGCTCTAGGTCATCCTCAATCCATTCTACCTTGTTCCCTGCAGCCTCTGGGAGGAAAATAAGGGGTGAGTGACAAAGTCACCAGCAAGTACACCATAAACAATCATGCATTAACTGGAAAGTACATACAAGAACCGAACCCCAAAATTCGGTTTAGAACATACCTGCCCTTCCATTAAACACACCCGTAAGAAGTTAACACAAGGTATATCCAAGGTCATAGCTTAACAGAGATTAAAACTTAACAGAGACCATAGCTTAAGAAAGGATCATCATTCAATAAAGATCATGACATACAAAAAGGTCATCTCTCAATAAAGATCATAACCTAGGAGCTACCAATTCAAACAACTTGGCCTAAAGGTCATGAATAAGGTCATAGCTTACATATCAACAGTAGTGAAATCATAACTTAGGTAACGAGAGATAGGAGGATCAAACCTATGTAACATTACCTCTAACATTTGGCTAGCATCTCATCCCTTCACTCAATAGCCGTTAAGGCAATAGAATCATAACATAGTCACGAAGCAAGTAATTAACACAGCCTAGTGCAATTAGACTCAATATCATGCTCATGACCATATGCAATGCAAATGAATGTGCAAAAGTAGCGCATAATGCCCTCCATCCAATACCCGACAGGGATCATCACTTATCCGTCAAAATCATAACTTAAATAAAATCGTTACTTAATGAGCATAAACAATAAAAGTCTGTACCCTCGCATCAATTCATAACATAACAAGAGTCACTTAGGGAAGTCATACTTAGGGTCTACGAGGTCACCACACTTAGTCTAAGTATCATGTGTCACTACACAATGACTTAATGGAATGTAACATGCATGCATATGTACGTATGATGCATCATGATAAAAATAAGAATATGATCTTTTCATGCTCTTCTTTCAAATCATCATCATCGTAAAACAGTAGAGTGTTCAGATCTATCTTCCCGGATCCGAGGCGGGTAACTTCTCCCCTTCGAATCTATTATTCCCGGATTTGGAACGGTAAGGTCATCATACTTGCCGGGTCTATTCTTTTCTGAACCCGCACGTCGTCATCATCATCATCATCATCATCATCATCATCATCAGGCCTATTATTTTCCGGGCCTGCACGGTCATACTGTCAGATCTCTTAAACCCGGATCTGAGCGGGTTCATACTAGCCCAAGTTCATACTCACACACGGTACCGGTGGGGGAATCATTCTTTCCAAAAATCATCTTTTGAAAAACGCTTTTCATCTTTCTTTCTCATAAAAGACATGCTTTAAATCATGTACGTGACGATGATGCAAATGTATGACATGCATTATATGCGACTCGTGAACAGATGCATCATAATCATGCATGCACGGACTTGTCCTTTTAAACTGGAAAAACTGTCCAGCAATCACATTCTGTTCGTACAGCCTCGTGCTCATCAATTCGTGCTCATATTCATAAACCCATGCCATACATATGCATATGAAGGCTTAGACACATGCTATTAAAATATTGTAACATTCCGAAATGTCTAACTACCTCAAAACATCATACTATCATTAAAGGTACTGCTGAAATCAGCAAGGGCAGTACCGCCTTACCTCAGTTTCGTGGGTCATAAAACTTTATTCATTTGATCCATCACCTGGAAAACATAGCTAATTCACCAAGGAACAGTATTCCTACGGCTAAACATCACATTCAAGCCTAAATGATCAAGATCGAAGCCTTACGACTTAAGACATTAAACTGTCCTATTTCCAGTTTTGTACCACTAACTTCAACTCAGTTGTTAACCATCAAAATGATGGTTTAGGCTGGTTTATTTATATGAACATGCACATCTATGCCCTAAGTATTACCATAAATTTCCAAGGCAATTCAATAAGTTTAAAGGGGTCATCTAATACTTTCCCAAATTGAATACATGCAGAAACTGGATTGACCAGTTGTATCACGAAATAAATTGTGACCAAACCACAACTCCTTTTACCAAAATTCCAACTCACAGATGTCATAACACATAAAACTATCATCCTACCAAAAATGAGCTTATTTGCATATTCCTAAGGTGCATTTTCAAGCCACACAACTTACTACTCAAAACTGGTCCTGTTCCAGCAACTCTGTTTGAGCAGTTTCACCAAAACTTTCATTAATAATAATTCACAACTCCTTTCATCAAAATTGCACCTCTCACATTTCACATACACATAAGGCTATCACCATACAAAATTATCCAAATTTGAACGCTCCTAAAATTCATGTTCAGGTCGTTCAACGTACACATAAATCTTTCCAGTTCCAGTACTTCTTTTTGACCACTTCTTACTAAAAAACTTCGTTAAGGATAAACCACAACTCCTTTATTGAAATTCCAACTCACACATTTCATATACATATGAGGCTAACATCACACCGAAAATTAGCCAATTTGAATACTCCTAAGATTTATTTTAGGTCATGCTAAACGTCACACTGTTCTGCCCAGTTCCAGTAATTTCTTCTTGAGCAGTTTTACCGAAAGATGTATTAAAAATAAACCATAACTCTTTTTACTGCAATTCCAACTCTCACTTGTACTACACACACAGATCTAGTGTCATGTCAAAATTTAGCTTAATAGAACACTTCTAAGGTTCGTTCTCAAATCACACAATCAGCAACACAAATCTGCCAGCTCCAGTAGTTTCAACACTTCTTCACCTTTTTATTGTTCAAGCATCCTTCAACCAACTTCATTTATTAAGATGACTTACTATACATTAAATACACATTAAATAGAGTTATTTCAAGTCTCATAACTCATTTTAGGCTACACATGACTCATACCAACAGTCTTGCCATTTACGCTTAGAACATGTCACTTTTTCATACCAACACTTTTCTTTACATCAACTAAGTTCATGTCTTGTTCTTAGAATCTCCAACTAAGATTCATAACTTAAAAATGGCTAGTCATTCGAGCATGCACTTCACAAATAAGGCAAGATTGGCTAGAGTATACTTGCCTCCTTGAACCTTAGAGCTTTTCCGTTGCTTGAACCTTGGTTGCAATGAATGAAGTCTTCCTCCTCCACTTTAACTCATAGCACACGTTTTTGAAAAGGAGAAGAAGGAGAACATTAGCTACCATTTGAAATGAAGAATGGAGCTAGATTGAGGCTAGATTCATCTTACCAAATGAAGCTTGAATGGATCTTGAAATGGATCAAACCACCAAGATGTAGCTTCTCCTTAGTAGCTTGAAGAATCCTCACTTAGTGACCCTTTGTAGGTCACGTTTTTAGCATGGAAAAGGAGGGTATATTGTGAGCTTCATCCTTTGAGATATAGAACTCACTTAGAAGATTTAATCATTCACTTACCTAGATGAATTCTTGGAGCTTGAAGATGGTTTCTTGGACCTTCTTCACTAGCCGTATATTACAATGGAGAAATGGAGAAATCTCTTTGCTCCATTGTGACTTCTTGAGAGTTGAATATTCTAGAGTTGTTGAAGAAAGTTTTTCTTCCCCTTGGTTAAAGGAGGTGACCGTAAGTTATGAGAGAGAAGGGGAAGGGGTTTACCTTGTCTTTGTTTAGGCTAACTAGAATTAATTAGCCTAGGTTACTTTTACCCAACCATGGTTACTTAGTTCAACCATAGTTACTTTATGTAAACCATAGTTACTTTATGTCAAACTATAGTTACTTTATGTTAACTATAGTACTTATGTCAACTATGGTACTTTATATGCCAACTATAGTTACTTTATGTCACTATAGTTACTTTATGGCTAACCTAGGTTACTTTATCCAACTACAGTTAGTTTTCTTAACCTTGTAGTAAATATTAAGTAACCATGGTAATTTTTCTTGGTCACCATGGGGGCGGTTTTAAAACTCCTTGGGGGGAAACTTTACCATGCTTAATTTCTCTCCAAATGAGTTAATAAGAAGCCATGTGGGTATTTTCCCCCTTTTTTAATTGTTCCCTTTTCTTGTTTTAAAAATAAAGTTAGGAATTCCCACTTTCCCTTGGGCTAGGCCGAAATTCTCCAAGAATTGGGGAAGAATTGCCCACTACTTACACTCCTTATTTTCATTTGGCTTTATTTAGGGAGACCCTTAAGATTAAACTCTCCTATAATTTGGAAAAAAACCCTTTAAGGCCCTTTTTAAGCCTTGTGGCCGAAATTTTTTCTTAAGCCTCTGGGAATGAATTGGTCACTGCATATAGTCCCCTAACTCACGCTTGAATTGATTATATCATTTACTTATCATCAAAAAATGAGGAGAATCACCAAGGAAATTTAGTGAAAGACACTTGGAAGATACCACTTATTAATTCCACTTATATGAGTCTTCAAGTACTATATACGACTTTTCGGCGGGGTACAACAGGTCAGATTAGAAAATTTGTGGAAGATGACTTGTAATAAAGTTCTTGAAAGAATTGTCAGAAGAATATGAGCCTTTTAAGTCACAGATCTTGTTAATGAGTCCTTTACCAGACATTAATTCTGCCTTTGCAATGGCAGTTAAGTTTGAAAGAAAATCATGTATTCAAATGGACAAGCTGTGTTTGTTAATAATCCCTCACCAGTGTTGAATGTGGTAGACAATCAGTCAGTGTTTGTTGGACAGACGTCTGGATTCATGAATTCCCAGGGATCCAGACAGAGTTCTCTTGGAGGTAGACCCTCAGGGAACTTTAGAGGAGATGGTGTCCAGATGCAAAAGTTTGTGAATGGAAGCGCCCTGTATGCACTTTATATATTTCACAAGACACGCAGTGGATAAGTGCTACAAGAAGCATGTATTTCCACCGGGCTACAAGCCAAAGGGAAGAATAAACTGTGTAGGCTATGAAGAATCTCAGTGCAATGGTGTAGATCAGAGTGAGCAAGTTGGAGGAAACGAGCAGGTGGTGTCACAAGCAATCCTTGACATCACAATTGACACCTGCTTTCACACATGAGCAATATTTACAATTGATGAATATGCACAAGGAGCATCAGAATAGAGGTTATGATGCGAAAGGAGCTCAGGAAGAGGGAGGACAGCCCTTGCATACCGTAATGTCAGCCCAGAAACTGTCTGCCCCTAGTAAGTCAGCAAGTAATGTTGCAATCAGAAACTCTAACATATGGATTTTAGACTCAGGTGCTAGTGATCATGTCTGTTGCTCTCTTGATCTCTTTGACTCCTTTCAGCCTGCTAAATCATTGCAAGTCAAACTGCCTAATGAATTCCTTGTTCAAGTACTTCACATTGGAACAGTATCAATCAACTCGCACCTTCAACTGAATAATGTATTCCATATTCCTTCGTTCCATTTCAACCTGATCTCTCTTAGCAAACTCGTTAAAGAAAATCAATGTAATGTTCTTTTCCACTCTGATCATTGCTTTATTCATGATCAGAACTCTATGAAGATGATTGGTTCAGCTAAAATCAATCAAGGTCTATACAAACTATACGGGTCACCAAAGCAGTCAGGCAGAAGCAACAATATAATCCAGTCACCTTCCTCCAGTTCCACTCTTGCAGCTCATACTGTCTCAGATTCCAAGTCCTCTATATGGCATTCAAGGCTTGGACACATGTCAATCTCTAGGATGAAAGAAGTTCACAAGAAGAATCTGCAGTTAATATTCCTTCAGGTTTTTTCCCATGCCACATCTGTCCCCTTGCTAGACAAAGAAACAGCCATTTCCTATCTCAGTTTCTAAATATGTTTCTGTTTTTTCATTCATTCATGTTGACATATGGGGTCCATGTAGACACCCTACTATGTATCATCAACGTTATTTCCTACTATAGTGGATGATTTCAGCAGATACACATGGGTTTACTTAATGAAAGAAAATCTGAGACTAGAGGGATTTCGCAAAGTTTCTACACTTATGTTGCCGTTCATTTTGAAAAGAACATTAAGACCATTGGAACAGATAATGGCCTTGAGTTTAAGATGATTGATATCTTTCTAATAAAGGAATTGTACATCAGACAAGTTGTGTCCATACCCCTGAACAAGATGGCCTAGTTGAAAGAAAACATCAACATATCTTGAATGTGGCCAGGGCCTTAGAATTTCAGTCCATTGTTCCTATACAGTATTGGGGTTTCTGCATACAACATGCAGTTGTTAGTGTATGTGCCCTAGGCCATGATTTGGATATTTATGTTATGCATTTATTATTAATAAAAGAGGTTTTATTATCATTATTGTTGGTTACTATGTTACACAATTTTGATATATGTCCCTGATTCATTATTGTTATAGAGATAAAATAATTTATAATCAGTATGAGTATTGATTTGATAATCATGAGATGATTATGTGTATGGTGATACAAATCAATCTCATAGATACTTGTTAGAGAACAGTGTATTGTATAGACCCATCATGAGATTACTACATGGATTAGCATCATAAGTAAATCTCATGATAGTCATGTTTTAATCCTTTGACTTGAGATTGTCATAGTTTCCAACATAAGGACTATTATATTTGACATGATCAAACGTTATTCGTAACTGGATAATAATAAAGGTCATGATTGAATGTGATAGAAATTATGTAGAGGATATTGAACAATCAAGATAGAATTTGTCCCTCTCTTTCGAGAGAGATATCTTTGGTCCCCTCGATTAGTGAGACTGTGAAATGCATGGCCGTGCTCAAATGAATTGATAGTGTGATCAATATCATTTGTTTTTAGTCTACTTAGAGATTGAGTAATCATATGTTTGAACAATATAAGTATGACGCTGACCATGACTTATGTTCAAAGTAGATATCATGTGACAAAGGGATTAATGCATGTGCTATTATTAGGCTAGTTGGACTTTACTCGTATTAATTGGGTAGTCGTAATGTCTTACTAGAGACCAATTACGACTTGTTGGTTTAATAGAGATTTAATCAACTGCCAATTAATATGGGCCTATCGGGTCACACACAAGAATGCGTATGGCTGAGATTAATAATATTAATATTGGATATTAATTATTATTATTACGTTTTTAATATTAATAATATTAATATTAGATATTTATTATATATTATTATTATTATTATCGTTTTTAATATTAATAATATTAATATTGGATATTAATTATTATTATTATTTTAATTTCGCTTTTTTTTATTATATTATATCATCGGATAATAACAGAGAATCCATATCTGATATGGATTTTGATTGGTTTTATCTAATCCTAACAGAATCCGTATCTGGTACGGATTATGATAGACGTTAATAAATCCGATCTGGGATCGGATTTTGATATCTATATATATGTATGTAGCTTGGCGTATCTCGTACACCAAGTAATCAGTAGAAAACAAAAGGAAAAACGTTTTTGAGAAAAACAGAGTTCTCAGCCGCGCCGTTCAAGAGCTAGCACTCCGGGCGGAAGCATTCGTGTGGATACCGACAGAGGGTATTTGTGATTTCGCACCTCTTCCACCTACAGATTTCGAATCTTTGGAGGTAATTTTTACGTTTCTTTCATCGATTAAACGAACAACATGGATCCGTGGTAGGAAATCGGAGATCAAGTCTTGTTTTTCTGCTGCGCGTTTTGCAGTGATCTTGTCGGATTTCCTAACAGCAGTATACCTAGTTAACCTCACTCCTCTCACCAATCTTAGCCAACAAAACACCATTTGAACAATTGTTCTCAAAATCCCCTTCATATCAAAACATGAAGATCTTTGGATGTTTAGCCCTTTACCCTTAATACCCAACTGAACAAAGTCAAGTTTGACCCCAGGTCCAAGAGATGACTGTATCTTGGACAATCACATACTTCAAAGGGTTATATATTACAAGATCTAGTCACCAAAGATGTGATACTTTCAAGAAATGTTGACTTTGATGAGCAATGTTTTCCATTTGTGCCTGTTTCTTCTAGGAAACAGTCAGTCCCTTCACATCATCCACCAAGACAAAATCATAATGAATCAATTTCCTCTAATACTTCTTCCAACTTTGATCTCTTTAACTCCTCCACAGATCATGCCACCCTACAGCCACCTGACATCACAGATCCATACTTGCCATCCTCTATGCCACCAGCCTCATCCTTTGAAACTAGTCCTACATGTGGAACTCAGCTTTCTTCATCTCCTCTATCTTCACCCTCATCACTTGATTCCACATCATGTCAGCAACCAATTCCAGTTACCTCCATAGATATTGAAATACCCATTCAATTCAAGCAATAGGCCTGTTAGACAGAAAAGGTTCCATCGTACCTACAAGAGTATTACTGCAATCACTTTCTAAATCTCTTTGTTCCCCATTCAACACAACAGCCCAGTACCATTCATCCTTCGAGTCATTGCTTCTCTCTTCAATCACTAACACCTAAGTATAAGACATATGTTTTAGCATCTGGTATGCATACAAAACCAGCAAACTACTTAGAGCCAGCTAGTTCCTCAGCTTGGCAGGAGGCTATGCAAGCAGAGATTGCAGCACTTGAAGCTAATAATACCTGGAAATTGATGCATTTTCCACCTGAAAAGCAAGCTATTGGGTGCAAGTGGGTTTACAAGATCAAATTCCTAGCAGATGGCACAGTAGACAGGTATAAGGCTAGGTTGGTTGCGAAGGGCTATACACAACAATATGGGATTGATTATCAAGAAACATTCTCACTCATGGCAAAGATGACAGCTGTGGGAATGGTATTAGCCCTAGCATCCAGTAAAAATTGGCATCTCCAGCAACTGGATATCAATAATGCCTTCTGACATGGAGATTTGCATGAAGAGATATACATGGTCCCTCCACCTGGTTTAAATGTGGAAGATCCTGGTCTTGTATGTAAGCTGGAGAAGTCACTGTATGGACTTAAACAGGCTAGACGTGAATGGAACGCCAAACTCACCAGTTTTCTACTGTCAAAGGGATTCACACAGTCCAAAAATGACTATACACTGTTTTACTGAATCACTCAGAGTCATTTTCTTTTGGCACTGGTCTACGTGGATGACATTATTCTTGCCTCCTCCAGTTTGTCATCAATTCAGCACCTCAAGTCTGAATTACACTCTGTATTTAACACAAAGGATCTTGGTGACCTTATATACTTCTTGGGTATTGAAGTAGCTAGGTCACAGGGGGGCTAGTAATAAATCTAAGGAAGTACGCCCTTGAGCTGCTGGAGCAAACTGGATTCCTAGGTTCCAAGCCAGTCAAAACAACTATGGAAACTAATGCAAAACTATCACATGATGACTCTCCAAGGATATCAGATGTTTCTACATATAGGAGCTTGATTGGTAAGCTCATTTACCTCACCATAACCAGACCTGACATTGCATTTTCAGTCCTGCAACTGAGCCAGTTTATGGATTACCCTACACAAGATCACCTAAAAGAAGCACATAGACTTCTGAGGTTCATTAAAGGTACAGCAGGACAGGGCCTTTTGTTCCTTTCCAACACAGAGCTTAGATTGAGGGCATTTGCAGTTTTGGATTGGGCAGGATGTACAGAGACTAGAAGGAGTGTCACAGGTTATTGTGTGTTCCTAGGAGATTCATTGATCTCTTGGAAGGCCAAGAAGAAAACGACAGTATCAAAATCCTCTGCAGAAGCTGAATATAGATCCTTAGCCTCCTTGGTGTGTGAAGTACAATGGCTATTATACCTAGCTGAAGATTTGCATATAAGAGATCAAGAGCCAGTTGAAGTGTTTTGTGATAGCAAGAGTGCTATGCACATAGCAGAAAACCCAGTATTCCATGAAAGAAAAAAGCACATAGAAATAGATCGTCACATTGTTAGAGAGAAGGTGCGAAGAGGTGTGATCAAGTTGATGCCCGTTAGAATTGATTTGCAAGTTGCAGATGTCTTTATAAAGGCACTGGATTTAAAGAGACTAGAACGCTTAGTTAAAACCTTTGGAGCATATAACATATATAGCAAGCCTTGCTTGAGGAGGGGTGTCGAAGAAGGGATAGAAAAGCAGCTAGCAGGACCAAATGACATTTGGTCGAACAGGCCAGCTTGCGATGGAAGCACAACTGCACAAGATGATTGGAGCAGATATGAGGATGGCGAATGAAGTATGGCAGCTAGAGGTTCGTGTGGAACTGAAATTAGAGGATTAAAGATAGGCTAGCACGTGGGAATCAGTTACAGCAACAGAGGTGCGTTTTGGCAGCTTGGTGCGCTGCGCAGGTCGGAAGGAAGAAGACGCAGTAGTTGGCGGGAAGTTTTAAAAGGGGTAAAATGACCATTATGCCCCTGGTTAATGAACTGAAGACAGGCGGTTATTTGTACAATCTTGTAATTTTGCTTTTTCTTCTTCAACAATAAAAGGCGCCCTGTATCCAATTTTCCAATGATGATATGATATCGATTCCTCCAATTCTTCTTCTAGCTTCTCAAAGCAATATTGCTTTCTCTCTCTAGCTTTTCCTTTCTTCTATATTCTACGTGTTAGATCAAATTTCTTGTTTGATTCGCTTGGTAATGTTGATTTATTGTATGTGAGAAAATTGACACACATGGCAAACAAACATGATATCTAGGTGAAAATAGAAAAGGTAAGAGGCCATTACTAAATTTTTTCAGTAGAAATCCTCTGCACATGACAAGAAAACATGCAGAAAACATTATCTCTCGGCGCGACATAGGATCCACAGTTAAAGATAGGTGATTATCATCTCATCTAATTTTTTTTTAAGATACAAAGTCGTTTAATTAAAAAAAATACATATATTTTATATTTTGGAAGGTTATATGAGGAAAATCTTTAGAAGGTTATTCAAACTCTTGAATTAGCCAGCTAAGCCAAATATCTAAACGAAAAACGAGATAGTATTATTAATGATACATATAGATACATATAGATACATATAGTACACCTTTATGTTAGTGTTTATCGTTGAAATTAGAGAATCTTACATTTGTACACTTAACTAAGCTATCAAGTTTTACGGTGACTGGTGTAGAACCGGAAAACCTGCCCTACGGAACTTGGTTGAAGGCGGACCCTCCACCAGGACTCATACCGCAACACTTCTGATTGCGCTTTAAGCCACAGCTCTTAAACTAGAAATTATACGTCATCTATTGTCGAAGGATTTATATGGACACAATAAAAAAAATTTAACGAAAGAAACGTTGGAATATTTTAGTCACCGGTGTAGATGATTTACGCGACACATTCTTTTCTTATGTTTCTTCCGTATGTTTTGTTGGAAATAATTCAAGTCAGACAAATTGACTTCTGTACAGTACTAGCCGACCTGCCGAGCTCAGGGTAAACTGGATAGATATGCTAAGTCAAGACAGTTCAGATAGCGCAATTGAGTTTGCGTTCTGAACTGTCAGCCGACCTGCCGACCTGAACTGAATAGCACTTCTAAACAGAGGTTTTGTGCTATCAACCTTCTAGCTGAGTTGAACTAAAGTTAGAATGATCAGACAGATCAGATCATTCCAGTCAGCGCAATTGTATTTGCGTTCTGGGCTGATCACCGACCTGCTGACCTCCGCACCACAGCACAACAAATGAGAGTTGATCTCTTAGCCGCTTCAGCCGAGCAGAGCTTAGTATGGCAGAGCTGCAGAATAACGAATGTCCTTAGCCAAACAGCAGAGCTTAGCACAAAGCAGAACTCAGCAAGACAACGCTTCAAAACAACGAATGTTCTAAGCACAATAGCAGAGCTCAGCACAAAGCAGAGTCCAGGACTCTGTCCTTAAGATGTTATTGCTCCGGTATACTGTGCCCAACCAGAGGAGTAACTATCTCCCGTGATACAACGGATGACAGTTCAAACGAGCGGCACTGCAGTGTTGAACTCTACAAACCTGTTAGACGTTCTGAACTTCTCGGTATACTAATGCGAAGTGTATATGAGGGAGAATGTATGCAAAAGGAGATTGCAGAAAGAGGAGAAGAATTCGTATTTCTGTGTGTTTTTACATAGGTCAAATAGGCCACTATTTATAGAGAAATTCAGAGGTCAACAGTTACAGTAAGTCCAATCTCAGTCGTAGGATCATATACTATCTCGGCATGAACCATTGGATCAAATAACCGTGCCAGGTCTGCTATTAGTCATCAGATCAACTAATAGTCCAATCTGAGTCATCAGATCATACAAAGTTTAGGTCAGCTCGTCCGGTTAAGGTTCAATAACTTCTTCAAAATTTAACATTATCCTAACTTAACAACCTGGAGAGTTTGAATAGAACAAATTCCTCCCTGGCTGATAGATCCGAGCGGTGCTACAGGACTGGGTCTACAGTCTGCAGCCCGCAGTCCGGCCAATAGCCCAGTCCAACCTGAACCCATCACGTACGCAGCTCAATCCGCTACCTGAGCCCATCCAGTGCGGGCCGAGCTGAGCTGACTTTTCCCTTTACTTTGAGCATTAATTTCTCATTCACCCGATATCAGAATCGAGTGATTCAAAAGCCTAAAATTATCTACTCATCGTGTAGATAATTAAGAGCTCATTAGTTTCAACTTATTATTAGTGTAACTAATCATAACAATAGCTCAAAATATTTTACTAACTACAGATTGCAACTTGGGCTAATTTCAACATCTTTCCATTTTCTCCAACAATCTCCCACGTGAATGGGAATTAATGCATATTGTTTACGCAGACTATACCGAGAAGTCAGACAAGAAAATGTTGCATCAGACATGATAGCTTTTGGCCTTGAACCTTTCTTAGTGAAATATTATCGGATCCACTCGGCTAATTAGTGAAGTTAATGTCTTGAACTAACAGTGTAGGACTTGTATAGCACCACTAGAAGGGGATGGTTGAAAAGTAGGTGTGGAAAAAATTGGTTTTTAAAAAAGTTTTGATCCAAAAACCTAACTTCTGAAAACAGTTTCTGTTTTTAGATTCTGATTTGCAACGTTTGAAAGACCTGGTTACAAACCTTGAAAAAATCTGAAATTTTGAGAGATTCTACTCCCAGATGTTTTGAGTATCTCCTAAAAATTTCAGATTAAAATGCAACCTCTAACCCTTTTAAAACACGTTTGTGGTCAGATTGCACGAATCTGCCAGAAAACGTACTCTGATTTAAAAAATTTATTTTGATTAATTCGTAATTCCAAATGGTCTGAAAATTTAATGACAAATCCATTAAGGTATGTATTTTAACGGGTTGAAACAGTTTTGAAACATTCGTTTGTGAAGTATGTCAAATACGTTGATGTTCTCAACCTTTGCAAGTCTGAAAATCAGATTGCACTATATTAAGAACTATTAACATTTGATTGACTTATACTTGTCCAAATGGGTTGAAACTTGTGCCAAATGAAACTTAAGAGGCGTGGCTATGTTTCTCTCAAAGTTTTGTAATTTTTGAAAGTTGTTTACTATTTTTAAGATTTCAACAAAATCAACACAGAAACTGAAAAACTGAAAGTGTTGAAAGTAACGACACCAAGGATTTTTATACTGGTTCAGTTAAATCATCCTACTCCAGTTTTTCGAGTAACCGTCCTCAGTTAGCACTAAATACAAAATACACACCTTACCACAAGGGTTGCTGGAGTTACACACTAATTCCACCCTTAAACAAACGTTACAAGCAAGCAATCATATGATCACGAACTCCACCACCGAACGGATGAAGGTTTGATCACACCTTGATTTAACATTTACAATAGAAACGTGTATGGTGGTCTAATCAACGACCATTCATATAATGAATATGAGAACAATAGGCTTGAGAGAAGAAAAAGAAGAAGAAAGAAATGTAGAAGAAGAGAGTAGGATTCTTTTGCACTTAGAAACTATGAGAGTTGTCTTGCATTGTTTGCTACATCTCTTCTTCTTTTAATCCAAGTTGGCCGCCCCCCTAGGGTCTTCCATCAACCTAGAGAATTCTCTTTAATTCCCTTGGAAGATTACCTTCTGTAGAGATGACACATCTTGCTCACTTGACACAACTTGATTGGATGAATGTCTTGTCTTTGTTTACTTGGCACTCTATGATTGGATGAATCTTGTCATCATTTAGTAGCTGGTATAATCTGAAGATTAAAGTGTAAAAACATGTGCCAAATAAAGTTCAAATGTTTCCAATAATTAACTATTAATCTCTTCATTTTGGAAGCAAATTTGATCACCATCAAGACATAAATCGGCCACCAATTGTCTCACATGCTGAATTTTCAGCATGTGTTACATTTGTTAAAAAGTTTGAATTGTTACCTTTTGTAGCTCCCTCCTTTATGTCACTAACCTTGTGTGGCTTATTCTCCACTAACTAAGATGCCAACTAAGCTCCACCAAGGCTGAGAATGGCGTGTGATAGTCTCCAACATGTGCTGAATTTCACTTTGTAAACTTGTCAAATATTGCACAATAATTACACATGTATGGTATATTCCAATCAACCCTAATTTGAATATTCTATTACACTTTAACATGTCTTGAATAGCGTCTAGATACATGTTACATGTCATGCCAAAAAACGTTTCATGTGTTATGTTTGTAGAAAACCGAATTATCGACTTTTGCGAGTACGTGATTCTTCACTGATTAAAATTCAAAATTTTTGCATATGTTATATATATTGTGTCACACATAATATACCTAAAATAAATTAAATATTCAGCTCATAATGGCTGACTTAAAAGGCATCCCATGTGACAAAAAGAGTTTGAATTGAAATCTCCACAATTTGGCCTTAATTGGGGGTGATTTGTGTGTTGCCAACATAGAATGATTTCATGACAGAGTATACGATGTTAGCCACGAAATTTGTGGCCATTTTGAAGTGTAGGGGCTGGTCATCTATATATGGAAAGTAATTGACACGTTGGCGAAGTTTCGGTAGTCACCCGATTCGACAGTTTTTGGGGTTTAACCTTGTAACGTGTCGTAATAATTTTGTTATCACCATAACTTATATCATATGATATAAGACCTGAATATACCCATAAATATGAGGTAAGTATAGTGGTGTGACGTTGACGTACATTCGTAACATAT
Source organism: Eustoma russellianum (assembly GCA_036186865.1). Taxonomy (NCBI): domain Eukaryota; kingdom Viridiplantae; phylum Streptophyta; class Magnoliopsida; order Gentianales; family Gentianaceae; genus Eustoma; species Eustoma russellianum. Next base: position 13,674,592 of record AP025060.1, read on the forward strand.
GTAACGTGTCGGTAGTACGTCGGAATATATGTGTATTGTGCCTTTTCATAAAAAATCTGAAAATATATATAAAGTATATATATATATATATAACATGTATGCCAAATGCCAAAGAGGACATTCCATGTTTCAATTTGTTGCCATCATGCATTCTCCAAATATATCTCCATTTAATGAACTACTTATTTCATTTAAACTAAGTACTTAACTTAACGAACTAGTTTAGTTCATTAATGTGGCACCTGAAAATAGTTCAAAAAAAAACAATGTTTGCCATTTTATGTAAGCTTTATATCTTCATGGCTGTTAGGTAACGTCACATTATATATAAAGTATATAAGGCAAGTTTATCACAAAAACATGTCAAGTAATAAAATTGTCATGCATTTCTTAAACACGTTGTATTTAAATCATGTTATTCGTAAAGCACTCAAACTCTTTTTTCTCTATAATCTCTCCCTTTTGATGATTTACAAAATAACACTATTTTCATTATTTAAATTTAACCGCTCCCCCTCTAATTGTGCACAAATTTGAATTTTGAATTGCCTCCCCCTTGATTTGTAAAATCACTCTCACTTACCTCCTTAAATCACTCTACTCCCCCTTAAATCATGCACTCTCTCTCTCCTTTTATTTTGGAAATAAAATCAAAATTGCATGTAAAGATGGAAGGAAATATCAAGTTATAGCAATCAGCAGAAATCATGCCTAATTTAGAGCGTAGATTTTCGTACGTGGCTTGATTTAGTGCTTTGGTTAATATGTCAGCTACTTGTGCTTCAGTGTGTACATGTTCTATAACAATATCACCATTATTCAAGTGATCACGAAGAAAGTGATATTGTACTTCTATGTGCTTGCCTTAGAGTGTAGTACGGGGTTCTTAGATAATTTATAGCACTCATACTATCACAATAAATGCGAATGTGATTTACCACCGTGATTCCAAAAATCCATAAGTTGCTGTCTTAACCATAGAAGTTGTGTGCAACAAAGACTAAGTGTCATGCATTCAGCTTCTGTAGTAGTAATGCCACACTTGCTTGCTTTTTCGAAAACCAAGAAATTAATGAATTTCCTATAATTGACAAGTGCCACTTGTGCTTTTCTATCTATTTTGCATCCGCCATAATCCGTGTCAGTATATGCATACAAATCAAATTCACAATTCTTATCATACCCAAATTCCTAAAGTGGGAGTGTGCTTAATGTATCGAAAAATCTGTTTTACAGCATTATAATGAGATACTTAGGTTGACTTTGAAAACGTGCGCACATAAAGACACTAAACATGATATCGGATCTACTTGCGGTAAGATAAATCAAAGAACCAATCATAGACCTATATAAAGCATTATCAAAGTCTTTTCCATTTTCATCTTTATCTAGTTTAGTGGTGACACTCATAGGGGTGGGGGATGGTTTCAAGTTCTCAAAATTGAACTTTTTAGTCATGTCATTCACATATTTAACTTGACTTATGTAAATACCTTTACTAGGTTGTTTAATTTGCAATCCAAGAAAGTAATTCAATTCACCAACCATAGACATTTCAAATTCGGATTTCATGTAAATTTCAAATTCTTCAACAAGTTTATGAGATGTAGATCCAAAAATAATGTCATCAACATAAATTCGAATGATAAGTAAATCCATTTATCTTGTTTTCAAGAATAAGGTGCTATCTGTGGTGGCCTCTTTTAAATCCATTTTCTAAAAGAAAAGTAGCAAAACGATCATACCAAGCCCTAGTGCTTGTTTTAAGCATATAGTGCCTTCTTTAATTTGTACACGTGATCGGGATATTTCAAATCCTTAAAACTGGGTGGTTGCTTCACGTATACTTCTTCTTGTATAAAGCCATTTAAAAATGCACTTTTTACGTCCATTGATAGAGGTTTAAAATCTTTCATGCAAGCAATAGCAAGTAATAATCGTATGGCTTCTAAACGGTGCTATGGGTGCAAATGTTTCGTCATAGTCTATTCCTTCTTCTTGGTTATATCCTTGTGCTACAAGTCTCGTCTTGTTTCTAACAACTTTACCTTCTTCATTCATTTTATTTCTAAATACTCACTTTGTGTCTATGATTTTCTTATCTTGTGGTCGTGGTACTAAATCCTATACATCATTTCTTGTGAATTGATTTAATTCATCATGCATAGCATCAATCCAAGAAGAATCATTCAAGGCATCAAAAACGTTCAGAGGTTCAATTTCAGATATCATAATATGAAATTGGTTTATTTCCTACAGATTTATTCTTCTACGTGGTCGGACACCTTGAGTTATATCGCCTATGATGTGATCGTGTGGGTGATTCCTATGCCATCTTGGTTGATTATTCTCTAAGTTTTCATGCATTTCTAAGTGATCATACATTTCTAGCGTGTTGGATTCATCATGTACAATATTCTCTTCTATATCGTCTAACACGGGCTTTAGTTCGAAATCATCATCATGTTCTTTATCTTTTTGAAACCCGTCAAACTCATTAAACTTCACTTGAATAGATTCTAAAATTTGTCTAGTGATAGGATCATAGCATCTATATGCTTTAGAATTCACAGAATATTGAACAAAGATGCATTCAATTGATTTAGATTCAAATTTATCTAGATTATCTTTTATATTCAAAACAAAGTATTTACAACCAAACACACGAAAGTAATCAATTTTAGGCATGCGATCATTTACTATTTCATAAAGAGTTTTATTTATTATCTTTCTAATCGACAAACAATTAACTATATAGCATGCACAATTTACGGCTTCCGCCCACAAAAAATCTAGGCAACTTATTTTCACACAACATGGTTCTAGCGATTTCTTGTAGTGTCCTATTCTTTCTTTCTACTACTCTATTTAATTGTGGGTGTCCTAGGTGGCAAAATTCGTGTTTAATACCTTTTCTTCTCAAAATGCAATCATGTTCTTGTTTTTAAATTCACCGCCTCTAACGCTTTCTAATCTTTTTCACATTCAAGCCATATTCATTTTCAAGTTGTTTTATTAGTTTAGCAATCTAACGGCAACAATTACACATGCATAGTGGCGTCCATCAAGACTCCTAGTACGACTAGGACCAAACAAATCAATGTGTAATAATTCTAAAACTCTAGACATGCTAATTTCATTTTTAGATTTAAGGGACTCACGTGTTTGTTTGCCTTTAATGCAGGATTCACACAACTGAAAGTTGTCTAAATCAAGTTTAGGCAATCCTCGTATTAGATTCTTTCGTTGAAGTTTTTCAAGCGTTGAGATGCCAATGTGTCCTAATCGCCTATGCCATAGATTTACGTTAGGTTTATTTGCCATAAAACATTTAACTTTAGCGTCTAACATGTCATCCATAGAAAGTGTAAAAATATTTCCTTCTCTTTTCCTTTTAATACCGTTTCTTTCTTCTCCGTTTTTATTTATTATGTTGCAATATGGATAAGTGAAACAAACATCAAAACCGTTGTCAATAAACTGTGAGATGCTAAGCAGATTATAGGATAGATTACTTACCAAGAAAATGTTGGAGATTTGAAGAGTGCTTGGGCTTCCGATTGTACCTTTTCCGATGATTCTTCCTTCATTGTTGTCTCCAAAGGTCACTGATCCATCTTTTGTGACCTTCTTCAACTTTGAGAATAAGCTCGGGTCACCCGTCATGTGCCTCGAGCAACCACTGTCAAGGAACCACTTGATTAATGTACCTTTAGATGTATGGGTTCCCTGCAATGTACAACAACGATTTAGGTACCCTTTTATTTTGGGTCCTTACGAGTTAGTTCTTCACCTTTTTGTAAGAGTGTCTTTCGGTACCCATACTTGGGTGACCTTTCTCGGTCCAACAAATGGTGAGAATATAGATGAAGAAGCAATATAGTAGACATGAGGTGAGAATACATTTGGCCTTTGGCCGAGGATTCCCTTATGCATATTGTATGGTTGTTGTTTTTTATATGTTCTTGTGTTGGTGTGCATGGAGTGTGATCTAGATGTAAATGAATGCCATGTATGCATTAATGGTTTCTCTTCATACTTGTACGGCACATAATTATATCTCGTATCATATGAAGATGAAGTACGATGAGATGTCATGGGAGGGATCTAGGCGTCTTCTTAGGCGCCACATATGTCCTAGTTGCATCTATTTTTTTAGACGGAATGAACTTGGTTGATTTATTTAATGTCTCATTTTTATCAACGTATCATAATCCGATTTTGTCACTATCATGCTTTTGTGAAGAAATGATGCGATCTAGCATGTTTGTACCTATGTCAAACTGTTTCATCATTTTTTCTAGATCTATATTCTTTGATTTCAAATTTGAAATCTCAGATTTCATTTCATGGTTTTGTGTTGTTAATGATGTGACCTCTGATTTTAATGCATTAATTATGCTGGATGACTCTTCTTTTGAATCGTTTAATTGAGCAACAAGGCTTGTGTTAGACGATTCTAACAACTTCTTATCTTCAATTAACCGTTTCTTTTCATTTGCGAGAGTCTTTGTGAATTTATGAAATTTTAAATATTGACTAAATAAATCATCATATGAAGGTTCACAATCAGAGTTAGAATCAGAAGATACCTCGTTTGATGCTTTGGATACAAAGCATACTTGTGCCGTCTCTTCTTCAATGTCAGTCTCAGAGTCGGATGTGTCACTCCAAGTGGAGGCTTTAAGAGCTCTTCTCCTCTGTTTAGGTTCTGAGACGAGTCTAGTTTTGGTCCGATCCTTGTCAAGGTGTTTGTTCGTTTGTTTGTCCTTGTTAGGGCAGTCATATGACAAGTGTCCAAGTTTACCACATTCATAGCACTTTACGTCCTTGTTATTAATTTTATTTTTATTTCTTTTAGTTGAAGTAGCCTTAGGTTTGTTTTTAAATGACTTTCTCATAAATTTTCTCAAACCTTTAGCCAAGAGTATTAGATCATCATTATCTAATTCGGTATCAATATCATCTACGTGATTGGAGGAAATAGAGACGTATTCATTAGATTTAAAAGCAATAGTCTTACCTTATTTTGACGTTGATTCCGATTTCCACAATGTAAGTTTGTTTTCGTATACCTTTAGCTATCCGATTAGTTCCTCCATTTTTATTGATTTTATTTCTTTACTCTTCTCAATTGCTATGACTTTAGGGTCCCATTCGGATGGGAGACTTCTTAATACCTTTTGGACCTGTTCTTGAGACTTAAGAGAATTATAGATGTTAGTCAACCGTAAATCCATATCAATAATAGATTCATTTGGCAATAATTTAAAATACTCAAGAGTGGACATAAGCGTATTTATTTTAGATTCCTTAACTTGGCTAGTCCCTTCGTGTTTCATTTCTAGAATTCTCCTCATCTCTTGAGCACTAGAGCAATTAGACACGTAACTTGATTCACTTTAACTTAGCCCGTTTAAAAGTAATTGCATGGCTCTAGCATTCATAGCCTCTTTTTGTCATCACTAGTGTATTCTTGTTTTGGTTTTATAACTTCTAGACTCTTTTTGTCATCACTAGTTCATTCTTGTTTCGGTTTTATAACTTCTAGTGTGACACCATCAACAGTAGACAACTTAGATGGAACGAATGGACCATCTTCTATAATAGACCACAAATCAATATCGATAGCCATAAGAAAGAGTTTCATTCTAAGTTTCCATTGGATAAAGGACTCACCATCAAAAAGAGGAGGCCTTTGACTCGACATACCTTCTTGCTTGGTTTTGAAGCTAGTGGTTGCCATCTCACTAAGATCATTGGATCTCCTTGTTGTGAGTCTGTCTGTGCTCTGATACCACTTGAAGGATATGTATAGCACCACTAGAAGGGGGGTTGAATAGTATGTGCGGAAAAATTTGGTTTTTAAAAAAGTTTTGACCCAAAAACCTAATTTCTGAAAACAGTTTTTGTTTTCAGATTCTGATTTGCAACGTTTGAAAGACCTGGTTACAGACCTTCAAAAATTCTGAAATTTGGTGACATTCTACTTTCAGATGTTTTGCTTATCTCCTAAAAAGTTCAGATTAAAATTCAACCTCTAACCCTTTGAAAACACGTTTGTGGTCAGGTTGCACGAATCTGCCAGAAATAGTACTCCAATTTAAAAATTTTATTCCAGTTAATTCGTAACTCAAAATGGTCTGAAAATTTAATGACTAACCCCTTAAGATATTTTTTTAATGGTTTGAAACAATTTTGTAAAATTTTTTTGGGAACTATGCCAAATACGTTGATGTTCTCAACCTTTGCAAGTCTGAAAATCATATTGCAGTAGTCACAGAACTATTAACGTTTGATCAACTTATACTTGTCCAAATGGGTCGAAAATTACGTGAAATGAAACTTAAGAGGTGTGGCTATATTTCTGCAAAGGTTTGTAATTTTTGAAAGTCGTTTACTAGTTTTAAGATTGCAACAAAATCAACGTAAAAACTGAAAAACTGAAAGTGAAGTGCTGAAAGTAATGACACCAAGGATTTTATACTGGTTCAGTTAAATCAACCTACTCCAGTCTTCGAGAACACCTGTCATACCCCGTAATTTTTAAGTCTGGTTTTAGTAATTAGAAAATAATTTAAAATATGAATTCATTAAATGTCTAGGGTATGAAGTGTAATTAAAATAAAATATAGGGAGGAAAGTAAACAAAAGTGGAAATTGAGGGAATTTGGCCAAAATGCCAAACTTTGCCAACTACATGTGGGGGGAAGTTACACAACATTTGTATAACTTCCCACCCATCAGCCGCAGGTTAGGAGGCCAACAAAGGAGAAGGAAAATTCTGAGGGAAAAGAGAGAGAAGAGAAAGAGAAAAAGGAAGAAGAAGAGAAAGAAGAACTTGCAGTCAACCTAGGTGCCATCTTTACCGAATTCTGCAGTAGATTCATAAGCTTAACTAGAAACAAAGGCAAGTAATCTTTCTATACGCTTTACGTAAATTTTGTTACTTTAGGCCCTATGTTCTTACAAAGAGAAAACTTGAATCACACATTAGTAATCTTGTCTTGTCTATGTTAAATGCTTTATTATATGTAAGTTTTGTTTCTAGTTGCGTAAAGTCTTGTTCTTTGGGCCATATTTCTGAAAATAGTTGTGTGGTGCTTTGTTGTTTGTCAAGCATGCCCATGAAAGTGTATATTTTGATGTGCTTATTGTCTTGTTATTTTGTGTTGATTGTCTACACTTAGACGTTTGAGAGTAAGTGCAGGGAATTGAAGGATGAGTGATGGCATTGTTGTAGACTTGTTGTGTGGGGAATGTTGATGATAACTTTTGAAGGTGGTGAATGATTGAAGGTTAAGAGTGGATATTGTTAGACATAACTAAGCATCAATTCATGATTAGATGTGTGTTAAGAACGATGAATCTAGATGGTAAGATGGATCTTGGGAAGCTTAACATGAAAGGGTTGAAGGAGGAAGATGATGGGAGGAAGTTATTGCAGGAAAACTGCAGTTTAGAACCGTCAGAACACTTCGAACACCTACATTAGGCGCTCTACGTCACATTAGGCGCCTAATGTAGCGTTCAATGTGTCCTGAATCATCCCCGAACACTTCGAACACCTACATGAGGCGCTCTATGTCACATTAGGCACCTAATGTAGCGTTCAATGTCACATTAGGCGCTTCATGTAGGCGTTCAATGTCTACGGCACATCCCCGAACACATCGAACGCCTAGTATAGGCGCTTTATGTCACTTTAGGCGCCTCATGTGGCGTTCCAAGTATACTGGAGGTCTTTTTGACCCTTTAGGCGCCCTATGTATGTGTAGTAACTTTATACACTTCCTTTGAACATAAAATGCAAGGGTATTTGAGGTACAATTGGGGTATAGATGGTAAGTTTGATCATGTAAGGATAAGATTGAATCCTGAGTGAATTAGTAAGACGGATGGACTTGGAAAGATACGAACATGGAGTGTTTGAGGTGCAAGACTGTATAATTGATATGTAAGATGTATGTGTGTGTGTGTTACATGTTTGATACGAAGTTACATGTGCATCCTGCATCATGACATGGGCACTTGCATTTGTTTTGAGATTTGTTTTGCGAAAGAACATGTGTTACAAGAAAAGTTTAAAGTTTTCGAAAGACAAAATGGCTGCTGGTTGATCACAGGGTATAAAAGTCACGTCTGCGAAGGCAGGGTATAAAAGCGTGACCTGTGGATCAACAGCAGGGTATAAAGTATGTTATGGGACCGTGGACCTATCAGCACGGAAAATAAAGTATTTTATGGGGCCGTGGACCTTTCAGCACGGATATATGATATATGTAATGGGGCCGTGGACCTTTCAGCACGGATATATGATATATGTAATGGGGCGTGGACCTTTCAGCACGGGGTATAAAGTTATATGCTATGGGGCCGTGGACCTTTCAGCACGGGGTATAAAGTTCTGTTTGCTGTGGACTGATCACCCACAGGGTATAAAGTTCTGCTACGCGAAGAATATGATATGTAAAGTGATGAAATGTTTTGTGAAATGACATGCATGACATGTTTATGAAAGACGACATATGCATGGGTGTTGTGTGTGAATTTAAAGAAGTACATGCATCATGGTACACGAAGCATAAGACTTGATATGCAAGAAATGTGGTTAGTTTATGACTTGCTTATGTGATACGTTGTTTTAATACATGCTTGTTCTCGTACCCGTGTACCATATATGTGCTTTATCTGTTTTGAGAAATTCTTATTGAGATGCTATTTTCTAACCCGAGCACCTATATTTTGGGCAATGATTTATACACTGGTGACTCGTCGTGTGTGATTCCGTAAGGTGTATAGACGGGTTACTTGCTGGCGATAATTTCGCTAAGAACAGTTACTCTATTCCTTTTCAGGTGAGCCTGATTATGAGTTGATATTTATCGAAGACGATGGCGAGTGGGCTCAATGGGATGACGGACATGAGAATAGATAGGACCTGGATTATTCTCTTTAAGATTGAAAACTCAATGTTATTATGTTGTTCTAAAACTTATGTTGGCTAGATGAACAAGCACCTTTTCTTTCCGCTGAAGTTTCTGGTTGTATTATTGACGATGAAGGTTTAAATTTTATGACGTTTCCGCTGACTTTTATCTTACATTATGAAGGATGTATGCTTGATCTGCTTGACGCTTCGTAGTTCTCATAGTAGGCTACGGCGGGTGCACTGGTTCCGATGACGGTATCGGGCCGGGGCGCTACAACACCTTCCTCGGTTATCACTAAACACATAATAACACCTTACCACAAGGGTTGCTAGAGTTACACACCAACTCCACCCTTAAACAAACGTTACAAGCAATCACACGATCACGAACAGCACCACCGAACGGATGAAGGTTTGATCACACCTTGATCAACCTTTTACAATTGAAACATGTATGTTGGTCTAATCAAAGCCTATTCAATATAATGAATATAAGAACAATAGGCTTTACTGAAGAAGAAGAAGAAAGAAATGTGGAAGAAGGGAGTAGAGAGTCTTATTGCACTTTAGAAACTATGAGAGTTGTCTTGCATTTGTTTGCTACATCTCTTGTTCTTTTAATCCAAGTTGGCCACCCCCTAGGGTCTTCCATCACCTTGATAATTCTCTTTAATGCCCTTGGAAGATTACCTTGTGTAGATATGACACATCTTGCTCACTTGACATAGCTTGATTAGATGAATGTCTTGGCTTTGCTTACTTGGCACTCTATGATTGGATGAATCTTGTCATGATTTAGTAGCTGTAAAATCTGAGATTAAAGTGTAAAAACATGTGCCAAATAAAGTTTAAAATGTTGCCAAATAATTAACTATTAATCCCTTCAATTTTGGAAGCAAATTTAATCACCATCAAGACATAAAATCGGCCACCAATTGTCTCATATGCTGAATTTTCAGCATGTGTTATATTTGCTAAAAAGTTTGAATTGTTACCTTGTGTAGCTTTCTCCTTTATGTCACTAACCTTGAGTGGCTTATTCTCCACCAATTGAGATGCTAACTAAGCTCTACATAAGCTCCACCAAGGCTGAGAATGGCATGTGACAGTCTCCAACATGTGCTAAATTTCACTTTTGTAAGCTTTGTCAAATATTGCACAATAATTACACATGTGTGGTATATTCCAATCAGCCCTAATTTGAATATTCTAGTACACTTTTAGATGTCTTGAATAGTTTCTCGATACATGTTACATGTCATGCCAAAATGTTCATGTGTTATGTTCGTAGAAAACCGAATTTTCGACTTTTGTCGATTACGCGATTCTTTTCCGATTAAATTCAAACTTTTTGCACATGTTATATATATTATATCACAAATAATATACATAAAATAAATTAAATATTCAGCTCATAATGGCTGACTTAAAAGGCGCCCCATGTGACAAAAAGAGTTTAATTTGAAATCTCCACAATTTGGCCTTAATTGGGGGTGATTTGTCTGTGCCAACATGGAATGATTTCATGAATGAGTATACCATGTTAGCCACGAAATTTGTGGCCATTTTTGAAGTGTAGGGGATGGCCATCTATATATGGCAAGTACATGATACGTTGACGAAGTTTCGGTAGTCATCCCATACGACAATTTTTGGTTTATAACCTTGTAACGTGTCGTAATAATTTTGTCATCACCATGACTTATATCATATGATATAAGACCTGAATATATTCATAAATATAAGGTAAACATAGTGGTGTGACGTTGACGTACGTTCGTAATATATGTAACGTGTCAGTAGTACGTCGGAATATATGTGTATTGTGCCTTTTTATAAAAAATCTTAATATATATATATAATATATATATATAACGTGTATGCCATATGGAGAGAGGACTTTTCTTGTTTCAATTTGTTTCCATCATGCTTTCTCTAAATATATCTCCATTTAATGAACTACTTAGTTCATTTAACTAAGTACTTCACTTAATGAACTATTTTAGTTCATTAATGGTGGTACCTGAAAATAGATCAAACACAACAAATGTTAGCCATTTGATGTTAGCTTTATAGCTTCATGGATTGTTAGTATGGAAACATTATATATAAAGTATATAAGGCAAGTTTTATCACAAAAACGTGTCAAGTAATAAAATTGTCATGCATTTCTTAAATACGTTGTATTTAAATCATGCATTCGTAAATTACTCAAACTCTTTTTCTCTAAAAAAACCGGCCTTTAGTGTGAATCTAGACTAAAGTACTCACACAACATTTTTTAACACCTTTTGATTCTTTTGATTGTGTTCGTTTTAGCCATGAACCGCTTGGTTTCAGAAAATGTGCTAGAGAACTTTGGACTTACAAAATCCTCATAAAAGGACATACTTCACACTAACACAGGTGTTTCCTATCAAGAGTATTTTGTCATACCCGACTTGGTATATCAAGATATATGAACCACTAAAAGCCTCAGCTTACCCTCATTTCTCTGCAGACAGCACTTTTATTTGACAGGATGGGTACGTGCTTACTGATCTCCATAACTTAGTTGTCCTATTGAACCAAGATTCTGGGATCTCCAGTCAACAAGGTTGGGTTACCGTTACGAAGAATCATGCATAACAGGTTTTAGTCTCGTTCTATTTGTCAAAATTGACATCCGATCTCTAGGCAAGCCTTTTGTAAGCAGATCCGTAAGATTCTCCTTTGATTTTACATAATCATTGGAAATCACGCCATGAGAGATCAACTGCATAATGGTATTGTGTCTCCGACGTATATGTCGAGACTTACCATTATAGATGCTGCTTTATGCTCGCCCTATAGCCGACTGGCTATCACAGTGTATGCTAATAGGAGCGATTGGCTTAGGCCAACATGGCACATCTTCCAGGAAATTCCAAAGCCATTCAACTTCTTCCCCGGTCTTATCAAGTGCTATAAACTCTGCTTCCATCATGGAACGAGCTATGCACGTTTGCTTCATGGATTTTTACGACACAGCATCTCCACCAACCGTGAATCCACTCATGGATTAAGAATCCTTACTGTCAGATATCAGTTGGCATCACAATAACCTTCCAATACTGCTGGATATCTCGAGTAATGTAATCCAAGAGTCATTATATACTTCAAGTATCTCATTACTCTATTCAGAGCATTCCAATGTTCATCACTTGGATTACTGGTAAACCTACTCAATTTGTTTACCGAACACGCTAAGTCTGACCTTATACAATTCGTTATGTACATCTGACTTTCAATTACTTGCGAGTACTCCGATTGAGCCACTGGCTGGCCTCGGTTCTTCCTTAAGTGAGTACTTAAGTCAAATGGAGTCTTCAATGGTTTCACATCAAGCATATTGAAACGTTTTAGAACAGATTCAATATACTGAGTTTGTGATAACCATGTCCTTCGGTTATCCCATAAATTTTAATTCCTAGAATAATGTTAGCAACTACCATATCCTTCATGTCAAAGTTCATCGTCAACATCTTCTTTGTTTTTAAGATGATATCCTGGGTACTTCCCATGATTAGCATGTCATATACATAGAGCCATACTATTGCATATGCATTTTGTGTGTCGTTAATGTAGACACGCTTGTCACACTCATTGATCTTGAAACCATTAGCTAACATAGCTTGATCAAATTTTAAGTGCTACTGTTTGGGCGCTTGCTTAAGTCCGTATAGGGATTTAACGAGTCTACAGACTTTAGACTCTTGTCTTGGAACCACAAACCCTTCCGGTTGTTCCATATAGAGTTCTTCATCAAACTCACCATTTAGAAAAGCAGCCTTCACATCCATTTGGTGGATTTCCAGATTAAAGACTGCAGCAATAACAACTAGGATCCTTATAGAAGTGATTCTAGTTACCGGTGAGTAGGTGTCAAAAAAGTTAAATCCTTCCTTTTGTCGATAGCCTTTAGCTACCAATCTAGCTTTGTACTTTTCGATAAACCCATCCTCTTTCAACTTCTTCTTAAAAATCCACTTGCACCCGAGTGGTTTACTTCCTGGTGGAAGATCAACCAACTCCCAAGTGTGATTATGAAGAATCGAGTCTATCTCACTGTTAATTGCCTCTTTCCAGAATGGAGCTTCTAGAGTTGATATTGCCTCGGAAAAGTTCCTTGGCTCATTTTCTACCATATAGGTTAGAAAATCAAGACCAAATGTTTTGACGAATTTCCTCATCACCTTAAGGAGTCGCCTCATGCACTTTCTTACCAGCTCTTGTTTCTTCTTGTTTCTTGTCTTTCCTCGAAAAGACATCCTCGAAGAAAACTGCGTTCCTTGACTCTATCACAACGTGTTCATATATATCAGAAACATCCGACTTGTGCACCAAGAAACGATATATGCACTATTGTTTGTTGCATATCCGATAAATATGCAAAGAACCGTTTTAGGCCCAATTTTCACTTGTCTTCGTTTAGGTACAGCAACCTTAGTCAGATACCTCCACACTTTCAAGTATTTTTAGCTAGGCTTGTAGCCTTTCCAAAGCTCATATGGGGTGTCAATCATTTGCTTGGATGAAATTCTATTTAAAATGACGTTAGCTGAGAGAACTGCTTCCCCCCACAAGTTTTGAGGTAAGCCCGAACTTATCAACCTAGCATTCATCATCTCTTTTAGAGTTTGGTTTTCGCGTTCAGCAATATCATTCGATTGAAGTGCATATGGTGCAGTCATTTGATGAACAATGCCATGTTCCGAACAGAATTCATTAAACGGTGCATCATATTCGTTACCTCTATTACTACGAATTTCTTTAATTCGTTTGCTAAGTTGATTCTCAACTTCATTTTTATAGTCCTTGAAAACATTAAGGGCCTTGTCTTTGCTACTTAGCAAATAGGCATAACAGTATCGTGTGCAATCGTCGATAAAAGTTACGAAATACTTTTTACCACGTCTCGTTTGCACAATCTTTAAATCGCCTACGTCGGTATGAATTAAATCCGAAGGTTCAGTGTTCCTTTCTGTTGAATGAAATGACGCTCTTGCCATCTTCGCTTCAGCACATATTTGGCAAACCTCATTATCAAATTTTAATTTGGACAACAAGTCAAGATTAACCGTACGTTGTAATGACTTATAATTCACATGTCTCAAACGAAAATGCCATAAACAAGAAGATTCAAGCATGTAAACTGAAGAGGAAGTTGTTGAGAAAAAAAGTTTGAGTGATTGACAAAATACATGATTTAAATAATGCGTTTTTAAGAAATGCATGGTACAATTTATTACTTGACACGTTTTTGCAACAAACTTGCCTTATGTACTTTACATATAATGTTGCCGTATTTACAAGCCATGAATCTTTAAAGATTACATAAAATGGCAAACATTTGTTGTGTTTGAACTATTTTCAGGTGCCACCATTAATGAACTAAACTAGTTCATTAAGTGAAGTACTTAGTTAAATGAACTAAGTAGTTCATTAAATGGAGATATATTTGGAGAAGACATGATGGAAACAAACATGGAAATGGAAAGTCTCCTCCCACTACACATCACACGTTTTTATATATAATATATATATTCAGATTTTTTATAAAAAGACACAATACATATATATTCCAACATACTACCGACACGTTACATATATTACAAACGTATGTCAACGTCGTACCACTATACTTAATTCATATTTATAAGTATATTCAGATCTTATATCATATGATACAAGTCATGGTGATAACAAAATTATTACGACACGTTACAAAGTTATAAACCAAAAATTGTCGAATCGGGTGACTACCGAAACTTCGCTAACGTGTCACGTACTTGCCATATATATTTTTCGTGGCTCACATGGCATATTCATCCATGAAATCATTCCATATTGGAACAAACAAATCACCCTCAATTAAGGCCAAATTGTGGAGATTCCAAATTTAAATTTTTAAGCACAAGTGGGTGCCAATTCTAAAAAGCCTTATAAGCTAAATTTTAATTTATTTTATGCATATTATGTGTGACATAATATATATAACATGTGCAAAAATTTTGAATTGAATTGGAGAAAAATCGCGTAATCGACAAAACTCGAAAATTCGGTTTTCTACGAACGCAACACATGGAACATTTTTGTCATGACGTGTAACATGTATCTAGACACTTTTTGCATATTCTGGACAATGTTAAATTTTACTAGAATATTCAAATCAGGGCTGATTGGAATATACCATATATGTGCAATTATTTTGCAATATTTGACAAAGTTTATAAAAGTAAAATTTAGCACATGTCGAAGACATCATACACGCCTACCTCAGCTTTGTGGAGCTTAGTCGGCCTCTTAATTGGTGGAGAATAAGCCACACAAGGTTAGTGACATAATGGAGGGAGCTACACAAGGTAACATTTCAAATCTTTTAGCAAATGAAACACATGCTGAAAATTCAGCATGTGAGACATTAGTTGGCCGATTTTTTGGTCTTGAATGGAGACTAATTTGCTTCCAAATTTGTCAGGATTAATTTTTGAATATTTGAAAATGTTTTAAACCTTATTTCTCACATGTTTTAGATGTTAATCTCAGATTTGTAAATCTACTAAATGGTGACAAGGTTGGACCAATCATGAAGTGCCAAGTAAGCAAAGTCTAGACATTCATCCAATCTAGTTGTGCCAAGTAAGCAAGATGTGTCATATTTACACAAGGCATTCTTCCAAGGACATAAAAGAGAATTCTCAAGGTGAAGAAAAACCCTAGGGGGCGGCCACTCTCAAATAAAAGGAAAAGAAGAGGGCAAACTAAGACAAGAGAAGTCTCATAATTTCCAAAGTGCAAAAAGACTCTCTACTCTTTTCTTTTACATTTCTTTCTTCTCCTTCTCTTCTCAAGCCTATTATACTTATATTCACATATATTGAATAGGCTTTGTTCATACCATCATACACGCCTTATTGTTGTAAAAGGTTGATCAAGGTATGATCAAACCTTCATCTGTTCGGTGGTGGTGTTCGTGATCATTGTGATTGCTTGTATCATTTGTCTAAGGGTGGAGTTGGTGTGTAACTCCAGCAACCCTTGTGGTAAGGTGTTAATTTTGTTTAGTGATAACCGAGAAAGGTGTCCTCA
This sequence comes from Eustoma russellianum, assembly GCA_036186865.1. Taxonomy (NCBI): domain Eukaryota; kingdom Viridiplantae; phylum Streptophyta; class Magnoliopsida; order Gentianales; family Gentianaceae; genus Eustoma; species Eustoma russellianum. The sequence continues at coordinate 13,690,634 of AP025060.1, forward strand.
AAGACTGAAGTAAGTTGATTTAACCAAACCACTATAAAATTCATTGTGTTCTTTACTTTACTGCACAGTACTTTCAGTTTCTAGCATTCTTCATCCATTTGGTCGCAATCTTAAAAATAGTAAACGAATTTCAAAAATTGTAAAATTTTGCAGAAACATAGACACACCTCTTAAGTTTCATTTGGTGCAAGTCTTCACCCATTTGGATAAGTATAAGTAAATCAAACTTTAATAGTTCTGAGACTAGTGCGATCTGATTTTCAGACTTGCAAAGGTTGAGAACTTAAACGTATTTGACATACTTTCTAAAGGCATTTTTCAAAACTGTTTCAACCAATTAAAATAAATATCTTAAGGGGTTTATCATTAAATTTTCAGACCATTTGGAGTTACGGATTAATCGGAATAAATTTTTCAAGTTAGACTACTGTTTCTTGCAGATTTGTACAATCTGACCACAAACAATTTTTTAAAGGGTTAGAGGTTGAATTTTAATCTGAAAGTTTTAGGAGATACTCATAACATCTGAGAGTAGAATCTCTCCAAGTTTCAGAATTTTTGAAGGTCTGTAACCTAGTCTTTCGAACAGTTCAAATCAGAATCTGAAAATAGAAACTATATTCAGAAGTTGGATTTTTGGGTCAAAATATTTTAAAAATCAAATTTTCCGCTCCCACTATTCAACCTCCCCTTTCTAGTGGTTCCTTACAGGTCCTATAGAAGCAATATCATTAGCCTTTGTGGGCAAATCGTTCTTTGGTACATGATGACATTTAATTTGAACATCCTATTTGTTAAGTATCCTTCCCCAAATACATGTCATTTTTCGAAAGAATAACCTTATTGGACTCTAACACTAGTCTAAAGCCATGCATGACTAGAAGAGATCCAAATACTAAATTCTTCCGAATGTCAGAGACGTGCAACACATTCTGCAGTTTCAGATGCTTCCTCGAGGTCAGCTTCAGAACAAATTTGCCCTAGTTTTTAATCTTTGAAAAGGTCGAGTTCTCAATGTAAAGCTGTTCATTGTTCCCAGACTGGTACTCCGTGAACATCTCTCTGCTGGAGCAGACATGTCTTGTGATGCCAGTATCAAGCCACCATTCACGCATGTTCCCCACAGCATTACACTCTGAGACCACCGCACAGAGGTTCAGATCATCTATGGCATCAACGATGTTGTCCTTTGCCTTGGTTTGCTTCTTCTTGGGATTTCTGCATTCATTGCTAACATGCCCCTGAAGGCCACAGTTGTAGCATTTTCTGGTGAACTTCTTGGCGGTCTGCTTGCCTTTTTTGTTCATCCTGAGTTGACCCTTCTTTTTCTTGGCCTCTGCAATGTGGGCATTGGCCTAACCAACACTCGACTGTGGGCTACGTTCAGATCTGCGATTGTCTTTGCCTATGCGGAGTCGGACAATCAGATCTTCCAATGTCATCTCCTTTCACTTGTGTTTGAGATAGCTTCTGAATTCCCTCTACGAAAGAGGTAGCTTCTCAATCACTGCAGTCACCACCAACGATTCACTGAGCAACATGACATCCTCTTCCATCTTGGCTACCAACATCTAAAGTTTCTCAACTTGAGAAACAACAATGCGAGAGTCAGACATTTTGAAATCCAGGAATTTGCCAACAATAAATTTCTTAGTGCCGGCATCTTCTGTACGGTATTTTTTTTCCAAAGCCTGCCACAAAGACTGCGGTTTTGTACGTGCATCTCAAACCGTACAAGGAGTTGTCCAAACACCCTTGAATATGTCTCAGATAAACATAATAGTTGAAGTTTCAGGCTTCAACAAGGAGTTTGTGTTCTATATTTTGGGTCTGGTCCTCCTCAGAACCCCCACAGGTGGGTCCTTGGTCAGGAAAGAAGCCAACCCCATGATAGTCAAGAAGAACAACATCTCCTGCTGCCAACGCTTGAAGAAGCTCCAACTGAACTTTTCAGGTTTCTCCACTTGGGCCACTACAGGACCCTGCATAGGAACATTCTTCGGCACCCCCGAATTTGGTGCCAATGGAGCAGAGCTGTGCACGTTTGCGCCTTGAATTGAGTTTGAACTCGTTTTCTCCATTTAGTCTATGTTCGACAGAAACACACTAGAATCAGTACAGAATCAAAACAAATAACGTCTTAAGAATTGTTGGAAATAATTCAAGTCAGACAAATTGACTTCTGTACAGTAATGGTTAACGTTCTGAGCTCAGGGTAGGCTAGATAGATCTACTAAGTCAAGACAGTTCAGATAGCACAATTGAGTTTGCGTTCTGAACTGTCAGCTGACCTACCAACCTGAACTGGATAGCACTTCTGAACAGAGGTTTTGTGCTAGCAGCCTTTCAGCCAAGTTGAACTAAAGTCAGACTAATCAGATATCAGTCTAGTCAGCTTAATTGTGTTTTCATTCTAGGCTAATCACTGACCTGCTGACCTCAGCACCATAGCACAACTAACGAGACTTGTGCTCTTAGCCGCTTTAGCCGTGTAGAACTCAGCACGGCAGAGCTGCAGAACAATGAATATCCTCAGCTAAACAGCAGAGCTTAACACAAAGCATAGCTCAGCTCGGCAATAACCTCAACAGCTCAGCTAAGCAGAGATCCGATGTGAGTCCAAGACTCTATCCGTAAGACGTTATTGCTCCGATATACTGTACCTAACCAGAGGAGTAACTGCCTCCCATGATACAACGAAAGTCAGTTCAAATGAGCGGCACTGTAGTGTTGAACTCTACAAACTCGTTAGACATCCTAAACTTCTCGGTATACTGATGCAAAAGTGTATATAAGGGAGAATGTATGCAGAAGGAGATTGCAGAAAGAGGAGAAGAAATTCGGATTTCTGTGTGTTTTTACGGAGGTCAAATAGGTAGGGAAATTCTGAGTTCAGCAGTTACATTCAGTCGAATCTCATCCATAGGATCAGATACCAGTGCGGCATGAACCATTGGATTAGATAACCGCGTCAGGTCTGTCCTTAGCCGTCGGATCAACTAACTGTCCAATCTAAGTCGTTAGATCACACAAATTTCAGGTCAGCTCATCCAGTTAAGGTTCAACAACTTTTCAAATTTTAACCTTATCCTAACTTAACAACCTAGAGGTTTGAACAGAACACACTCCTCCCTGGCTGATAAAATGCGACCCGTGCTACAGGATCTGATCTGCAGTCTGCATCTCGCAGTCCGGCCGGTAGCCCAGTGTTACACCCCGGAAATTTTCGAACTAGTCGTTATACGCTAATTTAGAACTAAAATAGCTGTTGGATGTAACGACCTTTCAGAATTAAATTAACTGCAGCGAATCGTTTATGTTTAAGTGACTTCATAATTGTGTATGAATGTTGAATGTATAATAGTATGAATAAGGTTGGATACGAAAGAAAATGCAAATAAATAAAATGCATAAATGCTCAAAAGGGTGCCGTAGGATAAAGGTAAAAATAAAAAAAAAGTAATAAAAGAAATAGAAAAGGCAGATAATTGGAGATAGAAGGATAAAGATGAATTAATTTTTTTTTAAAAAAAAGGATGATGATGGAGGTTAACAAATCCCTCTAATTTCGCTGGAGAGTTAGGATAAAGCAGGGGTGGGGGTCGGTTAAGGAAAAAAAACAAAAAAAACAAAAGAAAAACATTCAATAAAGGAAACTGAAGGGAGACAATGTGAAATAAAATAAAGAAAAAGGGAAGAAGCACAGCGGCAAGGGCGCCAGAAAGGAAAAGAAGAGAAGAGAGAGGAAGAAGAGAAGGAGAAAAGGGAAGCCGGGTGTCTTAATTTACTCGCGATTTCCGTATAGTCGTGTAATTCGTCTGTGATCAGGTAGGTTCTTTTTCCCCCTCCATTGGTACCATCCAAGCGTGCCTTAATGATATGTTATGTGTTTTTGTTGCTTTGATTGTTGAAATCTATACCATGTTGTTGAATCTGTGCAAGATTTATGATTTTGATGACTACTGAATGCGTATACTGGTTTGCGTGATTGAATTTGATGTTAGGGATAAATTTGATTATCAAAATAGTAAAATATTAGAATTTTACATTCATGTTTTGGCCTTAGAATAGGTTCCCATAGACTGGAAATAGATGGAAACATAGATCGGGGTCGAAAAACGGACGCCACGCGCCTCCTGGAGATGTTGGACGCAATATGTATAAAATAAAAAAAACGAAAATACTAGAATTATATATTAGAAAGAGGACTTTCGGCTATCAGTATGCAATTTCCTAAGTTTCATGATTTGAGGTTAAATGATGACATAATTTTGACCGCATATTACATATATGTATATAATGCTGTAAATCTTGTATTATATATATATATATATATATATATATATATATATATATATATATATAAGTGGTATAAAAAATGGTACTTCATGTGAATTGTAAAGTGCTGATCGAATGGCCCTTAAAAAGAGGTGTTTGATTTTGAAATTAATATTATGTGAACATAATATATATACACACACACACATTGATATGCATGCGCCATTGACATAAAATAGGTATGCTTATATATGGAGTTTTTGTTTTGGAAATTTATTTGTGCTGTTATTGAAGTAAATAATAAAAAAAAACAGGCGGCTTAGCGGACCGGGCCGAATGGCCAATGGACCGGGCCAGCTGCTGCCGGCCCAATTAACTCGACAAAATTAAAAAAAAGGTAATAATTAGGAAAAAATATAAATAAATATTAGAAAATTATAATTAAATTTCAGAAATTATAAAATGCTGAAAATAAATGAATTTGATTTAATTTTTGTAATTATGATAATTTATTTAATTCAGAAACTTAGGTAATAAATGGAAATAAATAGGAGAAAAATGAGAAAAACATAGAAAAGGTCCGACAAATGTATACAAGCCGTGGAAAAGTGGATTTGAGGCCGTGAAATGTTTAGTTAGCGTTCGAGCAAGAACTGAACCTAGATTGAGTGCCGGAGGATGGTGAGGATGGGCCAGGGGCCTCAGGCGATTGTGTTTTTGCATTCATGGCACGTGCATTGCATTGATGGCGGGTCGTGACATACGGGTCACGGACGCTCAGGATGGTGTACGGTGGCGGGGCCACGACACTCACGATGGTGTGCGGTGGCGCGGCCACGCACACTCAGTATGGTGACTGTGGGGTGTACGACCTACAGTCACTCAGTAGGACCCGGGTTCATGCATTGCACGGTGGAGATATCGGCATTCTGTGTGACATGATTTAGTTGCGTGTGACATGCATAACAGGACATGCATCACGACGTTGCGCATTCTTTATCTGGAGTGAATTAATTTTTCGCATTCTTATGCTTATGTGAGATCATGTCCTATGTGCTATGTGCTACATCATTATTGTATGCTTGTCTTGTACTACTTGGAGACAGGTGCCTACTGAGTGATTTCCCAGTCACTCACCCCTACTCCCCCCACCAGGTGAGCGGGAAGAGACTTATGACTATGTCTTTGTTGAGGACGGGGCTGATACAGTGGAGTGGGCAGACTGATGGTCGCGCTTAGGATATAAGAAGACCCTGCGACTGTTTATCTTTATTTTATTGAGATCTCATCAGACATCATCTTGTTAGATTTTCAGACTTATGTTATTGTCAGGATTTGGTTTAGTACTGTATTAGGGAATTTTATTTATCAAGAAAACTTTATGTTATTGTATTTCGTTTCCGCGTAAAAAATTTCTACGTCTTTTCAGACATGTTGGAAATTGATTCGACGCTTTGTATCCTCCTTAGTGAGATACGGCGGGCGTACTGTTCCCGATGCTAGTGTTCGGGAGCGGGGCGCTACAGGTGGTATCAGAGCCGAGGCTTCAGATCCGCCTCGGGAACGCAGGATTAACTAGATCACTTAGACATAAGTTATGATCTTTACCTAGGAATAACAATTATACCCCTAATAAATGAAGTAGACCTAAGTTATGATCGGGTTAAGGGAGGTGTGTGCCGTCGGTGAGCTTTCTCTATTTAATTACCGTTGTACCCCTGAACCTTCGTGTGAGCACCCTAAATGCTCAGATCCCTCTATTACTACCGTCAATCCAAATTTTCGTCAAGATTCCCGCAAAATCCAAGAAAACACCGTCTCATCATGGAAAACCTGGCAAGAAGGCAACGGAGGGTATGGTAACAACCACATGGTAACAACCACCAGGATCAGTGGGCCATCCTCCATGCATTGGCCGACACCATGGCCACCACGTTGGCGCAACAGCAACTGTAGAATGCACAGTACTAGTAGCAATTGAGCTAGCGTCTTCCGCCACTGGCGCCACCGGATAGGGGTTCTACAACATGGAGATACAAGTCATCCGGAATCCGATGTTTAGAAGGAACCTTCACCTGAGAGGCATAAATATGCGACATGGCCACTAATAATCATAAGACTGCTCGGGACGAAAGTACAACCATAGAGTAGGACATGGCCACTGCCGCCACCAAGCGCTCAATATGGATGCCATACTAAGGTCCGTGTGGGGGATTATGCAAGTATCAGCGCGACAACCAGGACGCTTTACGAGAGAAGACACTGAGCAGAGACTGACGTCACCACCACAGCGAAATCAAGAACAACATAAAAGGAAGCAAGGATCAGTGCCCATATCCACGTGATGACTGATGCGGAAATCGAAAAGGCTGACGACGTCATAATAGAATTCAACCGCCGGCGACCGGGTATCAACGACTCATCATCAGTACAGAGGACGTTAGTCAAAGATAAATGATCAGAGTTGCGCAACGAAAGCGTGGTTTCCTTAAGTCACGTAGTTCAGAGGACTGAACTTCAGTGAATCCGAAGAAGATTAAGGATATCGTTGAGTAGCCCTGACCGGCAAAAGTGACTAAAGCAAGGAGATTTCTTGGTTAGCCAGCTGCTACATTAAATTCGTTAAGGATTTTCGTCGATACTGATGCCCCTGAACAGAAAGAAGCATAAGGGGTGAAGTTCGAATGTACAGTTGATATCAACAAAGGTATTCAACAAGGCTTCGATGAACCAAAAAAAAACACACACACAAGATCATAATACACAAAATCTGCTAAATTAACTATATATATACACGCACTAATCAATACAACATACTTTAATGACATAATTCCACATATCAAACACGTACTATAACATTAACATACGAAATTCAACATAACTACGCAAAGAGACATAACACAGTGCCAAAAAAAAAGATATATCATATAACATAATGAACTATGAATATACAGTAACGTAGGTCAACAAAAATATACACATACTTACACTTATACCTAAATATATACACATATACATATACTTGTACATACAAAACAACCAATATGAAGATCCGCAGCAATAGGTAAAAAGCTCACGATATGTATTGAATACGATAAAACATAGGAGTAGTAAAAAAAATCAATAAATAATACGATAAGTCAAAACCATATTTACTAAACGAAGACTATTGGAAAATAATAATAATAATAATAATAACAACAACAACAACAACCAACTTAGGAACGTATAATGGTTATGCTGCTGTTAAGGCACTTTATGGGTTGCGAACCCATAGAGTAATGCATAATTTTAAAAAAAAAACTCAATCTCGTACAACAAAAAAAAGCACATGGCTACTCACAATTTGTTACAACATCAACGATATAATGTAAATAAGTCGATCTAAGAAAACATACAAAAAGATACACGAAACGAAAAGATAATTAAATGATTTTAAGTAAATATACACAAGTATACACACAGTTGTATCAAGGACACCGCGGCATAACTAATGCAGCAAGACAATGATAAACATCATAATATATAACGACAACAAACAACACTGTTACAAGAATACAGTAACACATATACTTTTCATACAAGACATGGGATACGATGTAAGTATACAGTTACAAGTTTTAGAACAAAAGATTAACGTATACAGTTGAAGTAAGCATGCTAAATACGAGTTACGAACGACATAGTATGGCATGATCAAGTTGATTGAGTTCTCCTACAACAACAGTCATCATAGCGCCATCGACGTGGCACCAAGTGAGGCGGTCTATGGATGTAAGTACAAACCCATGTTCATTGGGAAGAAGTTGGAAAGTGTACTATCACCGGTCTAGAGCTAATTGAGCAGGCCAAGTAGAAGGTAAAGATGATTTAGGGAAAGACTTAAGATTGCCCAAGACAAAAGCAAGAGCTGAGCAGATTCGAAGAGGCGTCTTCTGGAGGTTACTGTCAGAGAAAAAGTTTACCTGAAGGTATCGACCATGAAAGGTGTTGCACGTTTTGGTCTGAAGGATAAGCTGAGGCTCGTTACATTGGCCTCTACGAGGTGCTCGAAAGGATTGGTTCATTAGCTTACCATTTGGCGTTACCCCCGGTGCTAGCTCAAGTGCACGAGGTATTTCATGTTTCTCAACGGATAAGGTACGTTTCTGATCTAAGTCATGTATTGGACGTCCAGCCTTTGAAGATCAGACCAGACGCGTCATATGAAAAGACTCCTGTTCGGATCATTGACCGCAAAGACCAAGAGCTGAAGAGGAAAATCATTCCGGACGTCAAGGTGTTATGGAGCAACCGTAAGGAAAATGAAGCGACATGAGAGTTGGAGGACCAGATGCGTGAACGCGACCCCAATCTCTTCGAATAAGGTACGACAAGTTTCGAGGACGAAACTTCTCGTAAGGAGGGTAGGATGTTACACCCCGGAAATTTTCGAACTAGTCGTTATACGCTAATTTAGAACTAAAATAGCTGTTGGATGTAACGACCTTTCAGAATTAAATTAACTGTAGTGAATCGTTTATGTTTAAGTGACTTCATAATTGTGTATGAATGTTGAATGTATAATAGTATGAATAAGGTTGGATACGAAAGAAAATGCAAATAAATAAAATGCATAAATGCTCAAAAGGGTGCCGTAGGATAAAGGTAAAAATAAAAAAAAAGTAATAAAAGAAATAGAAAAGGCAGATAATTGGAGATAGAAGGATAAAGATGAATTAATTTTTTTTTAAAAAAAAAAGATGATGATGGAGGTTAACAAATCCCTCTAATTTCGCTGGAGAGTTAGGATAAAGCAAGGGGTGGGGGTCGGTTAAGGAAAAAAACAAAAAAAAACAAAAGAAAAACATTCAATAAAGGAAACTGAAGGGAGACAATGTGAAATAAAATAAAGAAAAAGGGAAGAAGCACAGCGGCAAGGGCGCCAGAAAGGAAAAGAAGAGAAGAGAGAGGAAGAAGAGAAGGAGAAAAGGGAAGCCGGGTGTCTTAATTTACTCGCTATTTCCGTATAGTCGTGTAATTCGTCTGTGATCAGGTAGGTTCTTTTTCCCCCTCCATTGGTACCATCCAAGCGTGCCTTAATGATATGTTATGTGTTTTTGTTGCTTTGATTGTTGAAATCTATACCATGTTGTTGAATCTGTGCAAGATTTATGATTTTGATGACTACTGAATGCGTATACTGGTTTGCGTGATTGAATTTGATGTTAGGGATAAATTTGATAATCAAAATAGTAAAATATTAGAATTTTACATTCATGTTTTGGCCTTAGAATAGGTTCCCATAGACTGGAAATAGATGGAAACATAGATCGGGGTCGAAAAACGGACGCCACGCGCCTCCTGGAGATGTTGGACGCAATATGTATAAAATAAAAAAAAAACGAAAATACTAGAATTATATATTAGAAAGAGGACTTTCGGCTATCAGTATGCAATTTCCTAAGTTTCATGATTTGAGGTTAAATGATGACATAATTTTGACCGCATATTACATATATGTATATAATGCTGTAAATCTTGTATTTTATATATATATATATATATATATATATATATATAAGTGGTATAAAAAAATGGTACTTCATGTGAATTGTAAAGTGCTGATCGAATGGCCCTTAAAAAGAGGTGTTTGATTTTGAAATTGATATTATGTGAACATAATATATATACACACACACATTGATATGCATGCGCCATTGACATAAAATAGGTATGCTTATATATGGAGTTTTTGTTTTGGAAATTCATTTGTGCTGTTATTGAAGTAAATAATAAAAAAAACAGGCGGCTTAGCGGACCGGGCCGAATGGCCAACGGACCGGGCCAGCTGCTGCCGGCCCAATTAACTCGACAAAATTTAAAAAAAAGGTAATAATTAGGAAAAAATATAAATAAATATTAGAAAATTATAATTAAGTTTCAGAAATTATAAAATGCTGAAAATAAATGAATTTGATTTAATTTTTGTAATTATGATAATTTATTTAATTCAGAAACTTAGGTAATAAATGGAAATAAATAGGAGAAAAATGAGAAAAACATAGAAAAGGTCCGATAAATGTATACAAGCCGTGGAAAAGTGGATTTGAGGCCGTGAAATGTTTAGTTAGCGTTCGAGCAAGAACTGAACCTAGATTGAGTGCCGGAGGATGGTGAGGATGGGCCAGGGGCCTCAGGCGATTGTGTTTTTGCATTCATGGCACGTGCATTGCATTGATGGCGGGTCGTGACGTACGGGTCACGGACGCTCAGGATGGTGTACGGTGGCGGGGCCACGACACTCAGGATGGTGTGCGGTGGCGCGGCCACGCACACTCAGTATGGTGACTGTGGGGTGTACGACCTACAGTCACTCAGTAGGACCCGGGTTCATGCATTGCACGGTGGAGATATCGGCATTCTGTGTGACATGATTTAGTTGCGTGTGACATGCATAACAGGACATGCATCACGACGTTGCGCATTCTTTATCTGGAATGAATTACTTTTTCGCATTCTTATGCTTATGTGAGATCATGTCCTATGTGCTATGTGCTATATCATTATTGTATGCTTGTCTTGTACTACTTGGAGACAGGTGCCTACTGAGTGATTTCCCAGTCACTCACCCCTACTCCCCCCACCAGGTGAGCGGGAAGAGACTTGTGACTATGTCTTTGTTGAGGACGGGGCTGATACAGTGGAGTGGGCAGACTGATGGTCGCGCTTAGGATATAAGAAGACCCTGCGACTGTTTATCTTTATTTTATTGAGATCTCATCAGACATCACCTTGTTAGATTTTCAGACTTATGTTATTGTCAGGATTTGGTTTAGTACTGTATTAGGGAATTTTATTTATCAAGAAAACTTTATGTTATTGTATTTCGTTTCCGCGTAAAAAATTTCTACGTCTTTTCAGACATGTTGGAAATTGATTCGACGCTTTGTATCCTCCTTAGTGAGATACGGCGGGCGTACTGTTCCCGATGCTAGTGTTCGGGAGCGGGGCGCTACACCCAGTCCCCAACTTGAACCCATCAGGTCACAGCTCAGTCCTCTACCTGAGCCCATCCTAGGTACTGGCCGAGCTGAGCTGACTTTTTCATTAATTTTGGGCATTAATTTCTCATTCACCCGGTATCAGAATCGAGTGATTCAAAAGCCTACAATTATCTACTCATTGTGTAGATAATTAAGAGCTCATTAGTTTTTACTTATCACTAGTGTAAATGATCATAACATTAGCTCAAAGTACGTTGCTAACCCCAGTTTACAACTTGGCCCAATTTCAATATCTTTCCATTTTCTCCAACATGTTTGAGAGTTTTATTTTGTGGTAAATTACACGTAACTACAAAGGAAGTGGTGTGCATTCATACTTGAAAATGTATTTATACCGTAGTACTATTTTATACCCTTTTTTTTCAGAAATACACCTTTCTCATAAAATCGGCCGAAAAAATAAAAAAGGAATAGACTTCTTCAGGGAACCAATTTTTGCAATCCACAAGTGTGTTTTCTGATCATAGCCTTAATTTGAACTGACACTATATAACAATGAGTATAATGTGATAAAAGCAATATTTCAATGATTCGATGGAGAGATCGAGATAGTGATCTATATTGAAAAAATTTATGCTTTTTGTGTATTCACATACCGGGATCTCGTTGTGTATGACACGTTTCACTGTATATTATACACTGTGATCTATATTGAAAAAATTTATGTTTTTTGTGTATTCACATACCGGGATCTCGTTGTGTATGACACGTTTCACTGTATATTATACATTGAGATCATGCCGTGTAGTAAATCAATCAATCAATCAATCAATCAATCATAACCAATATATGTTAACAGAAGCAAAAGCTATCGCTAGAGTCTGGAGAATGTGAGCGGCAAACAAACAATTATGCAGTTTTCTTTTGTCATACATTTTATCCCATCGAGAAGGAACTCACACATAAATGAAGGCACGCAGAGACATATATGCATACATATATACACGCATGAATATGTATATATATACATATACATGAATACATATACATATGGATATACATGTGTGTGCATACATATTTAAAAATTAACATTAACTTTTTAACATAGTTTAATTTGAACTATTTTGAAAAGTTAAATAAATTTTTATTTTCGAACGGAAGGAGTATATTTTTATTGGTATGGGTACTTGTAGGAAGTACGTATGTTTTATTCTTATTTATAAATTATTCTGTAAAGAACTATTGTAGAGCCAAAAAGTGTAGTACAATACAATGTTTCCATGGAGGATGTCATTGAGAGTGTCGAACAGTCAAGAAAAATACGTCTTGCCGACATGTGAGAGGGAAAAAATATCCTGAGCAGAAAAATGTTTTAGTCACATGCTAAAGTCGTGTTAAAACTCGGTTGGCGACATGTTTCATCCATTTTCATAGAAGCATCAAATCATTCTCTAAGTGAGTTAGTTTGGCTAGTAAACCAGAAAATATATCATTCGATTTAATTTGTTGTTACAGAAAGAGTAGATATTTTTTTTATGTACTCTAAAAACTAGAAGCATGATATATATCAAATTGTATGGGCAAATTTCTTTTGCCTTTTTTGGATAGTCATTTAAGTGGACGAATTCCCCTAAAAACCGGGAAAAAGCACAAAAGAAGATGTGAATAACTTTGTTACCAAAAAAAGGACAAAAAAGGAAACAACCTCTTACAATGGAACAGCCAAACATTTGCGTAAAGGAACTCAAGGATTCTCGTACACACATTTATTCTGTCGTAATAATTAATAAAGTCTATTGAGCCAAGGAAATTTCCTAATTAAGTCACTACTCAATACATAAATAATAAATAATGAAGGGCATTAAATAATGAGCGAAACATCCATAAATTTGGGAAGCGTTTCCTACTTTCGCAGCTTCTTTGTTGAGCTCTTCCCATGATTATCTTTGACCCTCTTCTTTTTTAGGGGAAGTGTAGATAGGTTATTGTGGAAAGAACTCAAGAGCCATATTGCTGAATCTTTTGGATACCTCGCATTATTGTCATTGTAATCCACATGGATGATACCGAAACGAACATTGTAGCCTTCATTCCATTCAAAATTGTCTAGCAATGACCATATAAAATAACCTTTTACATTCACCCCTTCTCTGAAAAAAATGAGATAAACACGGATTAGAAAATTTTTCATTTCTTTTTCCTATTCGATTCATACATAGTTCGTTATCAATATATGTAAAATAGATTAATTAAATTTAGCCAAAAGGACCTATTAGAAATATCAACAAATAGATGTTGGCCTCATATTAGAAGCTCACTTCATTGCTAGGAGAAGATTGAAAAGATGATCTTGAATGTATTTAATTCTAATGGTATCCTGGCGAGCTTCAGAAAGTGTTAAACTTGTATTATTGACTTCATCAACGCCTGTGCAACAACAGAAAATTAAAAACCCATCACTTTCATTTTCTTTTTCCTACACTCGAAAAAGAAAGGAAAAATACAGCCCCCTTATGTCAAGGACAAACATGCATAAGACTTACCATTTTCTGTGATATAAATCAGAGGAACATTGTAGGTGTTCTTAGTGTAAATTAGCAGCTTGTACATTCCTTCTGGATATATATGGAGCCAATCCGAAGCGGCCTAAGAGAAAATAAAAAGATTATCATAATTTGTTGGAAGACACATAAATTCGAAGTCTTTTGGTAGTGAAGAAAATAGATCACCTTTGGACCAATTAATTTCCCATTCCGTTCAACTGCAAAATCATCATCCAAAGGAGTATAAATAAGTGGTATTCGTTATTTTTTCCTACGCATAAGTATTAGTAAAAATATATTGCTGTAACTTACATGTATATGTCACTTGAGCATCCGTGTCATAGCTTAACATTTCCCCAGTGGATTTAGGAGCGTCAGTTACATAAGTACCCGTGTAGTAATTCAATCCAAGAAAGTCGTAAGATCCTCTTAGTTTCTTTGATTCTTCAAGTGTAAATTTTGGAAGACGAGATCCAACTAATTCCTTCATGCTCTCTGGATAATCACCACTTGTTATGGGCTCCATGTACCTAGTTTTATAAATGCTTCAAAGTGAGAGACTTAAAAACAAACCACTTTATGTTAGGTCGAAGAAGGTATGATGATTACCATCCAAACATAAAATCTAAGGCTCTTTTGGCAGCCATTCGATCTGCTTCAGAATCATTTAGGGGCTCCCTCCACTGAGAAACTAGCGTGATTCCGATGGTTCCTCCTTGGGATTTCTGCGTAACAGCACACAGACCAAACGTTTAGAAACACATAAGATTCTCCCATGTTACCACAAAGGTTTATGTATAGAAAGATAACCTGGAACTTGTTTCTGTACAATTCGACCGCGGCTGCATGAGCTAAAAGCAGATGGTGAGCCACAATGTATGGCTCAGTGCCAGGATTCCCATTGCTACTTTTACAATGAGGTCCCCAAGAAGAAGTTCGGCTTGGCGCTGAGCGAAGATGGCGCTGTAAAAGATCCGGCGAAGTAGCCCCTCGGCCGGGTGCAAATGCCCCTGATGCATATCCGGCTTCACTGAATGTGGAAGGTTCGTTCAGCGTAATCCAGTGCTTTACCCTATCACCAAATTCCCAGAAAGATAGCTCTACGTACTGCCGGAAATCATCACTGCAGAAAATGTGAAGAAAGATGTAAATATTTTCCTTATTTGCATTTTAGAAATATATAAGAAAATTTGACATATAATTCGTAAATCATGTCTACGTGTCTTATATCTATAATTGTTTTATCGATATGTTATCAATTGAAATGCTATTTAAGATTTCGAAGGAATCTTGATACAGTGCATGCTGGAATGACATGGACAAAATGGTTTCAAGAGGCTTTTTTAAAGTGTGTGTGTATATATATATGCAGCGAGACAGAGATTTTATGTACATAACATACGGGTCACATTTCAATTATTTTTTGTCTTACTTGTCTATAAATTTTTTGAACTATTTATTGAGCATCAACAAAAGATATGCTTACACAATCCGAGAACTCAAGAAGCCACCATATTCGTCTTCTAAAGCTTGAGGAACATCCCAATGGAATAGAGTAACAAACGGTTGAATACCTGTCAGCACAATCATTAGTTCTTCAAAACAGAAATTGCTTTGTTATTTGTGACTGCTTTGTGTTACTGGGGAACAAGCTGAAATTTGATAGAATCAAATGTACCATTAGCCAGGAGGTCATCGATTAGATTGTTGTAGTAGTCAATTCCTTCCTTGTTGACACCACCGCTTAAGTTTCCACCTGGAAGTACCCTTGACCATGATATCGAGAAACGGTAGGCATCTAGACCTATGTTTTTCAATATCTTTATATCTTCCTGATATTTATATTAAATCAGTTTCTTTAATTGCCATTAATTTGAAAGACAAAACAATGACATTATTCTCAAAATTTACTATTTCATAATACATAGCGCGTTATGCTATTTAGGGTAAGTCAGGTGATTTACACACATTAGTTCCAAATATGGTCATAATAAAAAATTTAACGTCAGGTGATTTACACACATTACAAACATTTCGTCAAATGAATATTGGTAACAAGTACAGCATCTCCAACACACAATGTACAAGTGTGCTTTGTAATGCAAGCAATTTGGGTATACCTTGTACAAATGATATGAATCAACAGCCACGTCTCCATTAGCTCCTCCCTTTATCATGTCTGTCAAATAGATGAAAACATGTCAACCAAAATTGATGGGTGAAAGGAAAAAAGGAAAATAAGAACAAAAAAGAGCAAAACAATTGTACTATAGATGAATACCAGGTCGTCTATGAGTGAAAGTGTCCCATATACTTGGGCCGCGGCCGCCCTCGCGTGCACCTCCTTCCACCTGGTAAGCTGCAGTTGCTGATCCGAATACAAAATCAACTGGAAAATTGGCACGGCTAATATTAGTAGCATCACTTGTAGCCACAATGTTGTCACTTCTTCTCTGAATGGACATTTTGATGTGTTGACTAAAGATCTTCAAAAAAAAAAAATATTGTATCGAATACGTGAGTTTGTGTTGCAAATTCGAGGTGATCACAAAAGAGCAAAGATAGTTTTTATTGTGTGCAAATATTGATGATAGATCTTGGGTTCCGGACTTGTTTATATAGGCTGAGACTGTGAGAGTTATTTTGGTACTTGCCAAATGCATGTTTGAAGATTCTGCCTCTTGAAAAGTAAAAGATAGGTCGCATTTAAATTTCTGAAAATGCTGTCAAAGAAAACACGGATAAAAATCACATGGGCAATTTTCAAGTTTCCGACTATTTTCTTCGGCTTCAGTTACAGGACTTCGGAAACATGCCCAGAATATTCCTGCTTTCTTGTCTCTCTAAAACTTGAAAAGGATTCACTTTGTTTTCTTTACTGTTGGGATTTGACTATGTAAGCACTGTAATCAGAACAGGTGCACTGTGTGCATGTGAGTAAATTGACAACAAAAACGCAAGCAAAACCGAGGCGAGTGTAAGGACTCTGTCCTTAAGACGAATTGCTCCGGTATACTGTGCCCAACCGGATGGAACAAACGTCTCCCAGGATACAACGGTTTTCGTTCATACGAGTGGCACTACAGCGTAGGAACATCGAGGAACCTGTTAAGGTGTTCTGTTTTCTCGAGTGGAAAGTGGACTGTATAGTAATGGAATGCAGAATGTTGTTGGAATGCAGAATGATTGCAATACTGAAAATCAGTGCTTCAGAATGCATGCATGGCAACGAATTTATAGATGGAGGGTGGTTGAAGGAGGTTGAAGTCGGTTTATGGTCAGAACGAATCTGGACCATTGGATTAAAAAACAGTTACGATCTCTACCGTTAGATCATAATCCTTGTCTGAACAAACGTAGACCATTGGATCAGTAAACCGAAGATAGGATCAAATCTGGAGCGTTGGATCAGCAACCGCGCTGAACCGCAGGATCAGATTAGCAACCGCAGGATCAAATCTGGAGCGTTGGATCACCGCTACGGTTCAGACTTGATCTGGAGCGTTGGATCACCGCAGATAAATCGTAGGCCGTAGGATCAAGTAATTATTTTTCTTGAAAAATTTAAAAAAAAATTTATCCAAAAAGATAAGAACCGGGCGGGCGAGCCACGAGCCACGAGCCCAAGCCGGCCGGACGGGCGGGCGGCGGCGGCGCGCGCACGCGTGTGTTGTGAACCTTGCCTGAGCTGCGTCCTGACTCCGTCAGAAAACTTCTCATTGCCCAAGGGCACATCTTAGAAAGCTCCAACTTGAACCTTATATGGTGGCCTTTCTCTCTCAAGTGAGCAATGTGGTATACAAGCAAATTGGTGATGTGTTCACTCCTCAAGAGGCCACATCACCAATTTTTCTAATTTCCACCAATTTTACTCCAACTTTGAGCATTAATTTTTCATTCACCCGGTATCGGAATCGAGTGATTCAAAAGCCTAAAATCATCTACTCGTTACGTAGATAATTTGGAAATTTTAGTTTCTATTTTTGATTAACGAACACTAATCATAATTAAGCTCAAAATATGGTGGTTGTCAACTTTTGACAAACCCACTTGCAATCCAATCTTTTCCCATTTCATTTCTCCAACAATCTCCCACATGAATGAAAATTAATGCAAATGTGAATGCAGACTCTATCGAGAAATCAGACAAAGAAATGTTGCATCAGAAGAGGTAGCTTCTGGCCTTGAACCTTTCTTAGTGATGTACCATCGGATCCACTCAGCTGGGTAGTGACCTGATGTCTTGAACTATCAGCCTTTACTATGAACCTAGACAATGATACTCACACAACATTTCCTTTAACACCCCTTTTGGTTCTCATGGTTGTGTTCATTATGGCCATGAACAACCCTGGTTCAGAAAGTGGTTTTTAGAGAAGTCTTGCCTATCAGAATTCTCATAGAAGCGGCCCCACTTCACACTTACATAGGTGATTCCTATCAAGAGTATTCTGCCATACCCCACTTGATTTATCAAGATATAGGACATCATTAAAAGCATTAGCTTAACCTAACGGTTCTCTGCAGACAGCACTTTGTTTAACGAAATGAGTAAGTGCTAACTGAATCCTCATAACTTAGTTTTCCCATTGAACCAAGATTCTGGGATCTCCAGTCAACAAGGTTGGGTTACCCTTACAAGATTCATGCTTTGTAGGCTTAAGTCCCATTCCGTTTGTCAACTTTGACATTTGATCTCTAGGCAAAGCTTTTGTAAGCGGATCCGCAAGATTCTCCTTTGATTTTATGTAATCAATGGAAATCACGCCATTAGAGATCAACTGCTTAATGGTATTATGTCTCCGACGTATGTGTCGTGACTTACCATTATAGATGCTGCTTTGAGCTCGTCCTATAGCTGACTGACTCTCACAATGTATGCTGATAGGAGCGATTGGCTTAGGCCAGCATGGAATTCTTCTAGGAAATTTCGAAGCCATTCAGCTTCTTCCCCCAGCTTTATCGAGTGCTATAAACTCAGCTTCCATCGTTGACCGAGCTATGCATGTCTGCTTTGTAGACTTCCATGACACAGCACCACCACCTACAGTGAATAAGTATCCACTGGTGGATTTAGAATCCTTACAATCTGATATCCAGTTTGCGTCGCAATATCCTTCCAATCACTGCTGGATATCTTTGTGTACTGTAATCCAAGGTTCATTGTGTATTTCAGATATCTCATCACTCTATTTAGAGCTTCCAATGTTCGTCACTTGGATTACTGGTGAACCTACTCAATTTGTTTACTGAACAAGCCAAGTCAGGTCTTGTACAGTTTGTTATGTACATCAGACTCCCAATGACTTTGAATACTTTAATTGAGCTACAGGTTCACCTCGGTTCTTCCTCAAGTGTATACTTAAGTCCAGTGGGGTCTTTACAGGTTTTACATCAAGCATATGAATCGTTTAGAACAGACTCAATGTAGTGACTTTGAGACATGACCAATCCTTCAGCTACCCTAGAAATTTTAATTCTAGAATAACATTGGCAAACCCCCATGTCTTTCATGTCAAAATTTCTCGTTAACATCTTCTTGGTATTCAAGATGATGTCGTGTGTATTACCCATGATTAGCATATCATCTACATAGAGACATACTATCACATAGGCATTTGGTGTATTTTTTGATGTAAACACACTTGTCACATTCATTGATCCTAAAACCGTTTGACATCATGGCTTGATCAAACTTCAAATGCCACTGCTTTGGTGCTTGTTTAAGTCCGTACAAAGACTTAACAAGTCTACAAACTTTCCTTTCTTGTCCTGGGACAGTAAACCCTTCAGGCTGTTCCATATAAATCTCTTCTTCTAGCTCGCCATTCAAGAAGACAGTCTTTACATCCATTTGATGGATCTCTAGGTCGTAGACTGGCAGCAATAACAACTAGCATTCTTATGGAAGTAATCCTAGTTACTGGTGAATAAGTGTCAAAGAAGTCAAAACCTTCCTTTTGTCGATAGCCCTTAGCTACCAACCGGGCCTTGTACTTTTCAATGGATCCATCCTCTTGAGTTTTTTCTTAAAAATCCACTTGCATCCAAGTGGTTTACTCCCTTGAGGAAGATCTATTAGCTCCCACGTGTGATTTTGAAGAATTGATTCTATCTCACTGTTTATGCCTCCTTCCAAAAGGGAGCTTCTGGAGTGACATCGCCTCTGAAACCGTTCTTGGACCGTTTTCTACCAAGTATGTTAGAAATCTGGTCCAAAGATGTTGGTATTCTAGTTCGTTTGCTTTGACGCATTTCCTCCACTTTCTGAAGAGTCGTCTCACGCACTCGCTTACTAGTGCTTGCTTCTATGCTGTTTTCGTCTTTCTTTGGAAAGACATCTTCAAAGAACACTGCCATTTCTTGATTCCATGACAACATTCTCATGTATGTCAGGAATGTCGGACTTGTGCACCAAGAATCGATATGCACTACTGTTAGTTGCATATCCTATGAATATGCAATCAATTGTTTTAGGCCCAATTCTAACTTGTCTTGGTTTGGGTACTGCAACCTTTGCCAGACACCCCCACACTTTCAAGTATTTGTAACTAGGCTTATGGCCTTTCCAAAGCTCGTATGGGGTCTCATCCATCTTCTTTGGTGGTATTCTATTTAAAATGACGTTGGCGGAGAGAATTGCTTCCCCCCACAAGTTCTGCGGTAAGCCCGAACTTATCAACATAGCATTCATCATCTCTTTCAGAGTACGGTTTTTGCGTTCAGCAATACCATTCGATTGAGGTGAATATGGTGCAGTCGTTTGATGAATAATGCCATGTTCTGAACAGAATTCATTGAACGGTGCATCATATTCGCCACCTCTATCACTACGAATTGACTTAATTCGTTTGCTAAGTTGATTCTCAACTTCATTTTTATAATCTTTAAAAGCATCTAAGGCCTCATCTTTGCTACTTAGCAAATAAACGTAACAGTATCGAGTGCAATCGTCAATAAAAGTCACAAAGTACTTTTTACCGCTTCTTGTTTGCACAAACTTTAAATCACAAACATCTGTGTGAATTAAATCTAACACTTCAGTGTTTCTTTTGATTGAAGGAAATGGTAACTTAGCCATTTTTGCTTCAACACAAACTTGGCACTTTTCATTATTGAAACTTAGTTTGGGTAATAAGTCGAGATTAATCATTCTTTGTAATGACTTATAATTAACATGACCCAAACGTAAATGCCATAAACATGAAGACTCAAGCATGTAAGCGGAAGTAGAAGCAGTCTTATTAGCCTCATCGGGCGTAGTCTTCGTTGGTACAATAGTTATAACACTAAGTTTAAACATATTGTCCATCAGGTACCCCTTCCCTAGAAATACACCATTCTTAGTCAGAATACATTTGTTACAATCAAATACTAGCCTAAATCCATGCCTGACTAGTAAAGCACCAGAGACTAAGTTCTTGCGAATGTCGGGAACATGCAGCACATCCTGCAACGTCAATTCTTTCCCGGAGGTCATCTTCAGAATCACTTTGCCCGAACCTTCAATCTTCGAGCTATCTTTGTTTCCCATGTACAGCCTTTCATTGTCTTTCGCAGGAGATATTCCTTGAACATTCCCCTGTTTGCACAAACGTGTCTAGTGGCGCCAGTGTCCACCCACCACTGGCTAGGATTACCTACAGCATTACATTCAGAAACAACAGCACACAAGTCCAAATCATCCATTGCACTTACAAGGTTGGCTTTGGCTTTCTCTTGCCTTTTCTTGGGCTTCCTGCAGTCAACACTACGATGCCCTTGAATTCCACAATTGTAACATTTTCCAGTGAACTTTTTGGCAACCTTCTTGCCCTTCGCGTTCACTCCGACAGAATTTCCTCTCTTCTTTTTCGACGCCTCTGCAACGTGAGCTTTTGCATGGCCAGAACTGGAAGACGGCTTCTTGTCTGCCATTGTCTTCCTCTATACGGAGTCGGACAATCAAGTCTTCCAAAGACATTTCCTTTCTCTTGTGCTTGAGATAGCTTCGGAATTCCCTCCACGAAAGAGGAAGCTTCTCAATCACAGCAGCAACAAGAAAAGATTCACTGAGGGTCATACCCTCCTCTTTCATCTCAGCAACAAGCATCTGAAGTTCCTCAATCTGAGAAACAACAGTCCTGGAATCTGTCATCTGAAAATCAAGAAATTTTCCAATAATAAATTTCTTAGTACCGGCATCCTCAGTGCGGTACTTCTTGTCTAACGCCTGCCATAAGGATTTCGCAGTTTTATAAGTAGAATACAATCCATACAATGAATTATCCAAACAACTTAAAATGTGACTCAAACAAACATAATTGCTGTAACTCCACGCTTCAGCAATCAGATTGTTTTGCATGTTCACATTCTGGTCTTCTACCGGCACCACCTCCGGCCTCAGTCAGCATCTTAGCCAAACCCAACGTGGTCAAGAAGAACACATCTTCTGCTGCCAGCGTTTGAAGTAACTTCCTCCAAACTTCTCTGGCTTTTCAACCTGTCCAACAGCAGGAACAGGAGCAGTGACTGGAGCAGCGGGTGCAACAGGAACAGCATTGTTCTGTTCCTCAGAAATGCCCAGATGCACACCGTTGAACGAGTTGGAACTTTCGCCTTCCATATTTTAGTTTCTGTTAAATGCAATACAGAAAACAGAACACGACACCAATTAGTATCGTACAAACAGAAACCGAACCAGATTACAGTATATCAAGAATTCGTCTTAAGATTGTAAGCACTGTAATCAGAACAGGTGCACTGTGTGCATGTGAGTAAATTGACAACAAAAACGCAAGCAAAACCGAGGCGAGTGTAAGGACTCTGTCCTTAAGACGAATTGCTCCGATATACTGTGCCCAACCGGATGGAACAAACGTCTCCCAGGATACAACGGTTTTCGTTCATACGAGTGGCACTACAGCGTAGGAACATCCTTGTCTGAACAAACGTAGACCATTGGATCAGTAAACCGAAGATAGGATCAAATCTGGAGCGTTGGATCAGCAACCGCGCTGAACCGCAGGATCAGATTAGCAACCGCAGGATCAAATCTGGAGCGTTGGATCACCGCTACGGTTCAGACTCGATCTGGAGCGTTGGATCACCGCAGATAAATCGTAGACCGTAGGATCAAGTAATTATTGTTCTAGAAAAAATTAAAAGAAAATTTATCCAAAAAAATAAGAACCGGGCGGGTGAGCCACGAGCCCGAGCACGAGCCGGCCGGACGGGCGGCGCGGCGGCGGGCGCGCGCGCGTGTGTGGTGAACCTTGCCTGAGCTGCGTCCTGACTCTGTCAGAAAACTTCTTATGCCCAAGGACACATCTTAGAAAGCTCCAACTTGAACCTTATATGGTGGCCTTTCTCTCTCAAGTGAGCAATGTGGTATACAAGCAAATTGGTGATGTGTTCACTCCTCAAGAGGCCACATCACCAATTTTTCTAATTTCCACCAATTTTACTCCAACTTTGAGCATTAATTTTTCATTCACCCGGTATCGGAATCGAGTTATTCAAAAGCCTAAAATCATCTACTCGTTACGTAGATAATTTAGAAATTTTTAGTTTCTGTTTTTGATTAACGAACACTAATCATAATTAAGCTCAAAATATAGTGGTTGTCAACTTTTGACAAACCCACTTGCAATCCAATCTTTTCCCATTTCATTTCCCCAACAGACTAAACTTAGAAACAGCTACAAGTCCCTCACGTTATTGTAACTTCCTCTGTAGTGGGTTTGGAGGTGTTATAATATTTAATCTATAACTAACGTGAATTTTTAGCTTCGTCTGCAATTGATACTAAAAGTATATGCTACTATGTATATTCTATGTTTCCCTCTATATATTTTCTTATATAGGATTGGATATTATATTTCACTATTTTAAATGGACCAACGTCGCCAGTGAATACATAGAGTATCTTACCAGACAACTGTATAACACGTCCAGTTATGAATTGTGAGTCTAATAGCGGTGATAAGATATCTTAGCTAGTCGTGTTGAATATCATTATTGTGACAACTTCACTAATAGGTCTGAAGGTGTTAATATATGTCCGTTAGAACTAATCAATATCAATTTTTTAAGATTTGTTCTCGTTTAGTCTAAAATGATTAACATAAATTGACAATAGTGCTGTACATCACTCATATTTTAATTTTACTTTCATAATTTTTTCCAATGTAAGCCTACCTTGTTATTAACCTCTTGCTTGATTAAGCTAAGACTTCAAGTAATAAATGATAATAATACTTGTGGGGGAAATCTCCACGTAGGTAGAGAAAATTATTTTCATATTCTTTTTGTTTGCTTGAGTCAAGTTCATTTTCTTTTTGGTTACTCGTCACGCAATGGAAAAGTAAATTATTACTAGAAAATTTTCATGTTTGATAGTCGATATGTAGCTTTTACTTTTCGGGTAAAACATCCACGTGGGATTCCTTAAACATTCTTCGCCATCATTAATTAAAACATGAAAATATTTTAACCCTGCCAGTAAGTTCCTCCAGGAGAAAAATAAATAAAAAACGTTCAACAAGTCAAAGGATCCCATCCATTTGACTGCCCAACATGACCTTTCCAATTGACAAATTTGCAGTAATCCACGTAGAAAGAATTTTAAAATTCCTCTGTAAATGTTTCCTAGTACCGGATTTCCTCGTTCTGTCACCGATTAACCACCACGGAAGGATTAGACGAATGATGTCTGGATCTATTATCACTTAATAGATTCGCTCAAATTCAATTATAGGCGGACCAGTTTACTCTATATATATATATATATATATATATATATTATATTATATATATATATATATATACACACACACACACACACACACATGTTGGGTGCAGCAATTGTCACGTGGCAGGCCGTGTGGGCCAAGTCACGGTCGAATGTCGTGGGCATTTGTGTGTGTTGAATGCACTATAAGATTAGGGTATGCGCATCTCCTATCACTAATTAGTTTTAGAAGTTGGTAGCGCTTGAGGTCCTACAAGTGGTATCAGAGCCAAGGTCATGGGCTCGATTCCCAGTGGGAGTAATTGGTGAGGGAGAAATTGTTGGGTACATCA